>CM076573.1:403138353-403860176 GCA_034641835.2 Pinus albicaulis
AGGAGCGACTTGATGGGTGGGACTGAGACTTAAGTCATGCGAAGGGGTTTTAAAATAGAAGTGGGACCCGGGTTTGTATTATGCGATGGGGTATATATATGAGTGTCGGGATTATATGAAATGGGTTTAATATGGTATACATGCGAAGTTAAAGTAAAGTGGGACCTGAGATTTATATAAACTATAGGTTAAATTAATGAAAAGAGGGTTAATATAATATGGGATTATGGGTATTAACATAGGGGTTTAATGAAATAAAATATAGTTTATGAAACAAAAATGGGGTTGGGAAAATATACATGCGAAAGTTAATATAATAAAGGGGATAAGTTAAAATGATATCGAGGGGGAATTTACAATGGGGTCCCAATATTTTAAACATTTAAAACTTAGGATAAGTGGATTTTGGAGTGTTTGTAAATGGAAAAGGAATTAGTAAAGGGGATTTTACTTTTCAAAGTAAAATATTTTTTTTAACTAGGGAAAGGGGTATTTAGGAAGGGAAAATGCCTTCTACGAATAGAAAATAGGGTTTTAAGCAAGGGGAAGGGGATTTTGGGGGATATTAATGATATTAAATGACCAATTGATGCTTTCTATGCCTTGTGAAATAATCTACTTACCCATCATTTACCCTAACATTTTTTCTTCATTTATTGGGTGCATTTGAGCTTGCTGACCCTTTTATTTTTCTTTTATAAGAAAACTAATATAATTCTAACCTTATATATTCCAATGGCTCAGATTAAACTAATGAGCTCATTTTTATTCCCTACCTAACTACTGATCTACCAAGATTAAATGGTTTGGATAGATATTTATTCTCTATATATCAATACTTGAAAGTTAATAGCATGAATGAGTCAAGATTAAGTTGTTTGACCATCATGAATTGTGGGATTTTTGACAAGTTGCACACAATTTTTATTTTGCAAAAATAACTAAAAGTAGTGGCATTTAAATGTGCAACTCTTTCATGATCTATTTTTCTTTCTTTTTGTGTGGGGTTCATACTTTATTTTCTTTTTTGATATTTTTCTTTTAATCCTTTGATTTTTCTTTTAGGACTTACCCTCTTTGCATTTTTTAATATAGCAAAAAATTTTGCAGAAAGAAAAAGTATGTACAATATTACAAGACTTTACATAGTCAATTCAAAATTATGATCCCTATTATTATAGGACCCTAACAGTGGCTCCACATGGGGATGGCATCTCCTGGTGAGATGTCAAGAACTTTAAGATCAGTGGACTTAGAACTTTGACTATGCTTTCCTTGTAACTTATTTCTGAATTCTCTTTTATTCAATCATATGATGTTATAACTTTCAAAGCTTAGGGCCTTCTCTTTGGGTTTCAACTTCAGAAGATAATAATCCAATCCAATATAAAATTTGCAATGTTATTTACAATGAGCAAAGTGAACAAATGAACTAATGTTAATCTGGAGAAAAGTAGTGCTTCAACATTCTACCCTTGACTAGTCCACCTGGTAGATCTGTTCCTTATAACTCCTTCAAGAAAAAAGCATTGTTACCTCTGTACCATAAATGATGTATGGGTCTTTCCATAGAAAATCAAATTTACCATGTTTACCTTTTTCTTCTCTTCTAGAATCCCATTTGAGTACTTTTTCACCTATGTAAAAACAATAAGCTTTGGTTTTCTTATCAAATATCTTTTTGATTTTATCTTGGATCACTTGTGATTTGATATAGACATCTTCCTTGGTTTGCTGCAAATGAATGATTTGATTTATCCTCCTTTGGATATCATTTGGTTCTACCAATAGCTCTTGAATCATCTTCACCACTGGAACTCCCAATGAGGATGTAAAAACAACATCCATCCCATATACCAGTTGGTAGGAGATGTACCAATAGAATTTTTGGTAGTTAGTTTGTCTGCCCATAAGGCATTAACCAACCTTTTGTTCCAGAGCTTCTTGTTTTCTTCTAATGGTTTCTTCTTGATATTTACAAGGCTTTTGTTGGAGGATTTTGCAATTCCATTACCTTGAGGGTAACAGGCAATGGAATGGCCAAGATTGATGTGGTATTTGTTACAAAATTCTACCATTTTCTTGGACTTGAAGGCAGCTACATTATCAGTAATGAGCTTCTAAGGTCATCCAAATCTAGAAATAATATTGTTTTCAAGAAATGATATAATGACAGAATTAGTGGCTTGTCTAGATAGAATGGCTTCTGTCCACTTGGTCAAAGAGTCGATGGTTGTCAAAATCCATTTATGTTGGGCTAAGGAGGGCGGATGAATTTCACCAATGAAGTCTAAACCCCATTTATGAAATGGCATTTCAACAGAGATTGGCTTGAGGGGTAATGGTAATAGTTTCTTCTTCCCTTCAAATATCTAACACTTGTGATAGGAAGTCACATGCTTTCTGACATCTGCAAAAAGAGTGGGCTAGTAAAAACCTACCCTCAAGATTTTATCAGCATTTTTTTTCGAGTAGAGATGTCCTCCATAGTCACCTACATGAAACTCCTGCATTACTTTATCAGCTTCATCTTTCAATAAACATTTCAATAGAATGCCACCATGGTCTTTCAAAAATAAAGCATTATCTATGATACAATACTTCATTGCTTGCATTTTCAAAAATCAACATTTTTTCTAGATAAAACAGGAGGAGCTTGTAGATTTAGTAAAACAAATATGATATCTGCATACCAGGGTGAGTCAATGAAAGCTTCATTGATCTGTGGAGTCGCCATCTCTTCATGATCATCTAGTTGAGCAATGGAATTAATATATAAGGCCTGACAGATCGATTCAACCATAAGTTTGGCTAGACCTTGGCCTTTAATAAGTTTTGTAGGCTTTATTTCAATATCATATTCCAATATATTGGCAATTCATTTCCCTTTCTTTACATCAGGCCCATTCTGAGTCAGAATGTCCTTTACTACTGAATTTGGAACATATGCAATTATGTGGGAGTATAAGATGTACACTCTGAAATCTTTAATAGCTTTCACTAAAGCAAGTTCTTGTTTTTCCATTATGTTGTACATTAGTGTTGCATCTCTTAAGGATTTTCTGAAAAAACAATGGGTTGTTCATAACCCTGATCATTATTTCGCAATAAGACTGTTGCAATGGTATGTTTTGAAGCAAAAGAAAAAATTATAATTTTTTTTTTGAAATTAGGACTTATTAGGACAAGTGCTTTAGTCAGAGCTTCTTTGATTGCTTCAAAATACTATTTAGCCTCTACTATCCACTTAAGTGCTGAATCTTTATTTAACATGGTATTCAATTCTCTGATTAGCTCTACTAAATTAGAAATAAATCTTATAATAAAATTAATTTTACCCAAAAATTCCTGCAATTCTTTAATGTTTCTAGGATGACTAATGTTTAAAATTGCCTCTATTCTAGCTGGACCTATTCTAATTGCCTCCTTCGAAATTATGTGTCCTAAGAGTTTACCTTCTTCTAGTCCAAAGAGTGTCTTTTTGGGATTCAAGGAAATACCAATTTTTTTTTCATTTAATAAAAACTCTTCTCAAATGATCTAAATGTTCATCGTCTATTTTGGAGAATACTGTTATATCATATAGATAAATGACTAAAAATTCATGAATCTCTTTGGAAAAACTATATCCAAAGCTCTTTGAAATGCAAATCCTGCATTAAATAATTCAAAGGGCATTTTTAAATACATGAAAGTCCCCCAAAGAGTGGTAAATGTTGTCTTTTCTTGATCTTCTAGTTGAACTAGGATTTGATTGTATTTAGAAAAGCCATCAAGTAGTGACATTCTGGATGATCCAAATACCCTCTATAAAATATGATCCATTTTGGGGAGAGGATAGTTATCTTTTAGTGACACTTTGTTTAAGTTTCAAAAATCAACACAAAGTCTGATTTCCCCTGTTTTATTCCTAGTGGGAACTAAATTTGAGACCCAATCAGAATATTTGATAGGTGCTATGGTTTGTGCCTCATACATCCTTTTTACTTCTTTTTCAATCAATGGCATAAGAACTGGATTAATTCTTCTAAGATTATGTTTAAATGGTTTATGATCTTCTTTGATTGGTATTTTATGTTGAATGATGCTGGTGTCATAAGATTTAAGGTCTTCATAACTCCAGGAAAATACCTCTTGAAATTATTTAAACAAAATTATGTCTTTTAGCATTTCATCATGAGCTAATCCTTTGGATAATTTGAAAAGCTTGGGTTTTTCTTCAGTTCCTATATTACATTCTTCTATGTCTAATCTTAAAAGGCTCCATTTTTTATCTTCTATCTACATCATTTGAATCAAACACATCTTCTAATGGGGTTAATCCCTTGGGAAAAAAGTTATTTTTAATGTTTAAAATCTATGTTTCATCATTTTTTATTTCTTCTATTTCTACAGTTTCTAAGTTATCTATTTCTGCTCTAGTGAATTTAGTGGGTCCTTTTTATCCACATCACTAATATCGATTTCACTATTTATAGTGTAATCTACTATACAATCAGTATCTATGTTACTGTTTTGAAATTCTCCCTCGGCATTCATAAAATTGTAGATTTGAGAATCTTGTAAAAATATCTACCAATATTTCAAGTTGTGTGGACTAGTGGGCCTATGTCTTACCTCTGCATTGTACTTGTGATTCGGCTGAAAAGGAAATCTATATGTACTGGAAAAAGTAGCCAAATTGTGTGCCTGGATATTTTGTTTCCTTGAAATAACAACAAAGTCAGTTTCAAGAAGACAATTTATCAAATCTAGAATGGTTTCTCTGTATTGGCTCAATCTAGGATTGTTCACAATATATTCTCCTGTAATTTGTTTTATGATTAATTATGAGTCTCCTGTGATAGAAACTCCCTTGGCTCCTAATTTTCTTAGAATTTGCAGTCCTAAGATTAAAGCTTCATACTCTGCCATGTTATTTGTACATTTAAATTTTAACCTAAAGGCATGACCTTCAAAATGATTATTTTCCATGTTGTGAATCCAAACTCCGGCTCCTACTCCTAATCTGTTGACAAAACCATTGAAATTTAAGTGCCACATTGATTCATGAAATATATTGTCACTGTCAATTTCTTTATGTTTTTTTTTCTACTGTTGTAATTTTATCTTTTCTAGTGTCTGAATTACATAAAATTAAAGAATCCATATCAAAATGCAGAGAATAAATAGGATAATTTTGTGGTTTTTCTGCACTACTGACCATGAATTTCATTAAAGTATCTCTGTAAAGCTTTTTGGGATGACCAAATACTGAAATTGTGGCATAGGAAATGTCTAATTGTAGTGATCCCTGCAGTTTTTCTCCCCATGAGCAAGATAACAACATTCCATACTTTCGAGGGATATCAGCAACTACAATATCTATGATAATACTTTTTGCTGGGTATTGAACTAGTGTGACACACAAATATTTTATTAAGCCAATACATTTAACCTGACTAGAATCAAATGAAAACAAATATGTGTATGGTCTAGTGATGTCTAAATTCATCTTTTCCATGACAGATTTTGGCATTAAATTGTGGGATGCTCCAGAATCTAACATTGCATTGTGTAAAATGTTCTCACGAATGTTCAAGCTAATTTAAAATGGTGGTACACCTACTTGTTGATGTTTACAATTAACTTCAGGGCCAAACAGTAATTCTGGTTGATCATCATTTAGATTAACAGAGTCTTATCCTTCACCTATATTCAGTGTTTCAATGATTTGGGCTTTGTATGAATCTTTCTTTACTAGTTCTGTTAAAGGAACTGGTATTTTCAATTTGGATAACTCAACTTGGATGTAAAATGGTTCTTGAGTTTTTCCTAACTGAATGATTTCTTCTTTACCAATTGCAGTTTGGGTACCTTTGTCCTTTTTAACTACATATGGTATTTCAATTTGTGTTTCCACTGTTTTACTTTCAACTTTCTTATGAGGAACAATTTGAGTAGCAGTGGTGGTTTTAGTAGCAATTGTAGTTTGAGTAGAAATATTTGTTATGTCTACAATCTTTGGACTTGAAGGTTTCTGGTTTTCCCTAGGGAGGATTTCTAAAACTTTGCTTAGAGGAGCTTCTACTATTTTCTTGGTTTGAGTTTAAACAGTTTTTTTAGTAAGGGATTTTGTGTTTTTCTTACTTTTGAGGCTATATTGTTTATGGAATTCATATATTTCATACTCATAGCCTTGTTTATAATCAAAAGACGCTCCAGATTCCAACTGTAAGTATTGCAGCATGTATAATTCAGGTTCTTCTTGGGTAAGAAAAATAGTATTTTCATAATTAATGCCCATTAAGTTAATATGGGTGTCCTCTTCTTCATCATTTTGGAGAGAACTCTCAAAATAGTTCTCTTGGAAAGGTGGTCTTATTTGTTGATCAGGTGTTTTTTCTCTAGATTTTCCAGTATTGGGATTTTTCCTAAAGTTAGGATTTTTTATTTGAGGATTTTTTTGATTATCCCAATGTGGTTTTCTTTCCATATTTTCTAATCTATCCATTATTCTTTCCATTTTTTTTGCTAAACTATCTATTTTAGTATCTGATGTGGATGGTTCATCCTTAATGGTTACTCTTCTTTCATTTCTCATTCTAGACCTTCTAGCTAACATGTTTTCTTCTACACTAATTTCATCACTTTTCATTTTCCTAATGTTGCAGGGTTTCTTTCTCTCAATTGGTATGTCATATCAATATCAAAACCATTAGGGAATTTGATTAAGGTCAAGTCAGGTGGAGGTTTAATATTGACAGGAATTGCATTATAAATACTATGAAACCTAATACAATAGTCCGAAATAGATTCATTAGGCACTTTTCTTATGTTTTCATATCCAGAAAATATTTGTAAAGGGTTCTTCTTTCTTTCCCATCTATTAATAAACAATCTATGGAAAGCTTCTAAATCAACAATATGACTAGCAAGTAAACCTTTAAACCATTTCTTTACTTCTCCTGCTAATGTTTATGCAAAAAGTCTCATTTGAACATCAACTTCATCAATTTAATGTAATTCAAAGTAATCAGCCATTTTGTTTACATGTTTTTTGGTAGTATATTGGATAGTACCATCAACCTGAAAGAATTTACTCAGATAGTCTTGTGGCACGACATGTAATTGACCTGGTAAAACCAAAGGGGCATATCTGGCTACCATGGCTAATATTATAGCTTGGCTAGGAGGTAAAGTGAACTCTCAACATAGTTCTCTTGGAAAGGTGGTCTTATTTTTTTGATCAGGTGTTGTTTCGCTAGATTTTCTAGTATTGGGATTTTTCCTAAAGTTAGGATTTCTGATTTGAGGATTTTGTTGATTATCCCAATGTCATTTTCTTTCCATATTTTCTAATCTATCCATTATTATTTCCATGTTTTTTGCTAAACTATCTATTTTAGTATCTGATGTGGATGGTTCATCCTTAATGGCTACTCTTCTTTCATTCCTCATTCTAGATCTTCAAGCTAACATGTTTTCTTCTACACTAACTTCATCACTTTTCATTTTCTCTAATGTTGCAAGGTTTCTTTCTCTCAATTTGTAAAGTCCCTATATTAATAGTGTAGTCCCTTATTATGTTAGTGTAACCCCCCTTATTATTTTACCCTGTAACCCCCATATTGTTATTATTGTGCCCTTACATTATTATTGTTATGTCGGCTAGGATTACATTGTGGCCCCATGGACTCCTATATATAGAAGGAGGTTTTGTTCATTTGTATTATCCAAGAATTGTTCATTCATGTAATGTATTGGAGGTTTCACCCTCGAAGTGGCTTATTTCTAAGGTATTGATATCTTTTTTCTTCTATTTTTGGAGCTGGTTTCACAACATTTGGTATTAGAGCTTTGGATTCTAGGGTTTTGATGCTCTAAATAGGTCATCGTGGCAATTTCGTTATAGATTTTTTTCTACGAAGGTTCAGAACCTTAAATGTTTATAGTGCAAAGCCAAAATCCTGAGGAACATCGTCGCAAAATTTCAGATCTTGGTTCACAATATTTTCGGAGATTGATCTGTGGAAATTAGGTCTTTTTGCACGCTCCTTAATTTCACTTTAAAATTTCATCGTGGAATTTTCGCTATAACTTTTTTTCTACGAAGGTTCAGAAGCTGAAACTTTTAGAGCACGAAGCTGACATCCTGAGGAACGTTGTCACAAAATTTCAGAGCTTGGTTCGCAATATTTTAGAGATATGATCTGTGGAAGTTAGAGCTTTTTGTAGGCTCCTGAATTTCACTTAAACGGGTCATCACGGAATTTTCACTATAACGTTTTTTATATGAAGGTTCAGAAGCTGAAATTTTTAGAGTACAAAGCTGAAATCCTGAGGAATATTGTCGCAAAATTTCAGAGCTTGGCTCGCAATATTTTCGGAGATATGATTTGTGGAAGCTAGGTCTTTTTGCAGGCTCTTGAATTTCACTTAAAAAGGTCATCACGAATTTTTTCTATAACATTTTTTATACAAAGGTTCAGAAGCTGAAATTTTTAGAGTAGGAAGTTGAAATCCTGAGGAACATCAGCGCAAAAATTTAGAGCTTGGTTCGCAATATTTTTGGAGATAGGATCTATGGAACTTAGGTCTTTTTTAGGCTCTCGAATTTCATCTCAAAGAGGTGATTGTGGGAAAAGCTTCATAACTCTCTCTCTGAGCATCGGATTGGAATTCTGTAAAAAGCTATGCTATGACGCATGAAGAGGAAGAATTACAATATGAGATATCAAAATTACGGTACCAAGTGCAACAAATTTCGATCTTACAAAGAGCAACCGAAGATGACATAGATGATTTAAAAGCAGAAATGGAGGCTAAGTTGGATGGTTTGAAGGATCAAATAAAAGCAAGTATGGATGATAAATTAGTGGAATATCACATCAAGCATCAACAACAAGTTCTCCAACTCTCAAAGGATAACCTAACTTTGGTGCGGAATCTAATGAGACAACAAGAAGATCAACATCACATCAAAAGAAGTTCTGAAGCAGTCACAGAAACAAGAACTCGACAAGTACGATCAATTTCAGAGTATCTCAGCAAGTGGAAGAACTTTCTTGTAGAATATTCCACATGGGAGGATGAGAATATTATACAGAAGCATCAAGAAATAATCAAGCGTTGAGAACAACACTTGTTTGAAGGAGAGGGGCATGTAAAGTCCCTATATTAATAGTGTAGTTCCTTATTATGTTAGTGTAGCCCTTCTTATTATTGTACCTTGTAACCCCCATATTGTTATTATTGTGCCCTTACATTATTATTGTTAGGTTGGCTAGGATTACATTGTGGCCCCACTAGGATTATATTGTGGCCCCATGGACTCCTATATATAGAAGGGGGTTTTGGTCATTTGTTCATTCATGTAATGTATTGGAGGTTGCCCCCTCGAAGTGGCTTATTTCTAAGGTGTTGATATCTCTTTTCTTCTATTTTTGGAGCTAGTTTCACAACATAATTGGTATGTCATATCAATATCAAAACCATCAGGGAATTTTATTAAGGCCAAGTGATGTGGAGGTTTAATATTGGCAGGAATTGCATTATAAATACTATTAAACCTAGTACAATAGTACTAAACAGATTCATTAGGCACTCTTCTTATGTTTTCATATTCAGACAATATTTGTAAATGGTTCTTCTTTCTTTCCCATCTATTAATAAACAATCTATGGAAAGCTTCTAAATCAGCAATATGACTAGCAGGTAAACCTTTAAACCATTTCTTTACTTCTCCTGCTAATGTTTATGCCAACAGTCTCATTTGAACATCAACTTCATCAATTTCATGTAATTCAAAGTAATCAGTCATTTTGTTTACATGTTGTTGGGTAGTATATTGGATAGTACCATCAAACTAAAAGATTTTACTCTGATGTTCTTGTGACACAGTATGTATTTGACCTGGTAAAACCAAAGGGGCATATCTGGCTGCCATGGCTAATATTCTAGCTTGGCTAGGAGGTAAAGTGGTAGTACTTGGAGATGATCTTGAAGTACTTGGAAAGGTAATTGAAGTGCTTGCAGATGAAGTTGGAACACTTGAGAATATATTTGTAATGCAATAGGATGTACTCGGAGTACTAGAAGTTGGGAATATAACTTTCAGTTAAAGAGGAAGCTTGGGGATGAAGGGTTTTGTGGACTAAACTGTAGTGAAGATTATGGGTGAGGTGAAACTAAATGGATCTGTTTTTACAGTTTCTGTAGGAATGGTAGAACGCTTAGGGGTAGCAGCAACTAGGGCAGCTAACTCAACTGATTGTTGGAAAAAGGCTTCGTCAATATCTTTAATCAAATTTGAAGTCAAAGCATCAAGTTCATCAAACATTTTTAGAGCCCGTTGATATAAATCAAGAGAAATAGTTTCCTTCTTTGTTTCAATAAATTGAATGAAATCAGGATCTATTACAGTATTAGAGATGAAATTTTCAGATTTGGTTCTAAACAATGAATGCTCAAATGATAAATTGAATTCAATATCTTGTAAACTTGGCAGTTCTTTTAGGGAGTGAATTAGATTTGACTAATTGACTAATACTTCCTAAACTTTCTACTTTTTTATTTTTTCTCAAAATTCTGTTAGGATCATCCACAATTATAGCAGGTTGGGGATCGAAATGAGACCTGGTATAGTATATTCTTTTGGAATCCAGGATTTTAACTATTAATGAAAATTTCTAATAACTCTAAATAAAACTTAAGGTGAAAAGATGAGTATAAATGTTTCCTTTAAGGTTTATTTGACTTAGAATTGATTTTTCCCCAGTATGGTCACTAGTATGTTATCACTCCAATAATTTCCCAGGGTTGTTATAAGTGTTCAGGAAATATTAGAGGTAACCACAAACCTACTTTTGAGATCAGGATCTAGCTTTCCTAATGCTCAGAGAGGGCTCTCTCTTTATGATTTAACTTTGATGTTTTAATTGATTTTAGGCTAGTTATGAAAGATTGATTGGGTTTGATTTTGTTTTGTTTGGTGGAATTACTGATCTAGATGGATATTTGTCTTCTCTACTTTTCCATTGGGATATGGAGTCAAGATATCAAGACAATGGGACAAGATCAAGTTCTAAAGGAAGCATTCACAGGGAAGTGTATCTGAGAAAAATCACATCTTTAAGGCTGAATGGGGAAGTGGTTTTCAATCGGGATCAAGGAGAAGTTAAGGATTCCTTAAACCAGAATGATGAATTAAAGAGGAAGAGGTCGATCGAGATGGGAGAAAAATTAAGGATTATCAGATCTAGATATCAGAAGAAAACATTAAAATTAATAAAAATGTAGAACAAAGTGTACTTAAACAATTTCTGCAATAATATTCCTGTTATAACACTTAAATTTGAAAAAACATAACAGTTTATGGAATACTTAAGATAAATAACAATCAGCAATGGAAATGTATTTCACTGAAGTAGCTCAACACATGAATCTTGTAATGCAATGCCTTTATTACTTGTCCAGTCTTCTGACTTGAAAAATGTACAGTGAACCCTTAGGTATTTTGATCCATTACAACTATAGAAATGATCAGGAATCCACCCTAATACGTCGAATTTCTGAAGTATTTATACAAAAACTAATACAAAATATCCTAAATTGATTTAGGAATTATTCAAGGAAAAGAAAATATCTTCATGCAAGGAGATAGAGACACCTAGGAGACTAAATGCTAGTTGTCCCTACTTATTTGGATTGCTTTTTTTCTTTACTGATATTTTGTTGCTTTATCTCTTTGACTGTTACTTTACGCTGGCTGACAGATTACTCTTTATCCTCGCTGATATTTAAGCTTTGTTTTTGACCTTTAAACTCTGTCTTTCACCTTTATTAGCCTGCTCTATTACTCTTTAACCTTTTTTACTATTTTGTTTACCTGCGTTACTTTTCACCATCATAGTAAATCATACAATTTCTCCCAAGTATCTTCAATTGGGATTTTGATCTTCACCATCCTTCTGTAGATTTCATCTGCTTCAGTGTATTTGGTGAAATTAGGCTTGTTTATAAATATATGTTTTAACTCATGCTCGAGATAAAAGAGATTTTCAAATATTTGATAAAGTCTCTTCCCTGTTGGAATTCCTTGCAAAGATGAATTGTTGGACTATTCTTTGGCCACTTCTCTAATCTTCCTGTCAAAGTATTCCTACCTCATCAGTCTGTTATTCATCACCAATGGAGTAGGTAGACCTTTTTGCCTTAGAACATCAAACTTATTCATAAATATGTTTATTGCTAACTCCATGGCTTGGCACTTATCTTCAAGATGTACCATTAAGTTCCTTTTGGAAATTACCTTTTTAACCTCTAAAATTGTTTCAGTCCTGTCACTTACTCCAATTTCTTCTAACTCATGCTTTTTCTTAGAATTTAGAAACTTGATTATCTCTGTGGCCTCTTTTGGTTTTTTTCAGGTTCTTCTCTGAATTTTGAAATGGCTTCACTTGCTTCTTTAATCAAATCTTCCTACTCTAAGACAACTTGGATGGATGGACAAATATCATTAACAGAGTTAATGATATTGTCCCATAATTATTTCTTGGCTTAGGCCAATGGTTCTACCAATGTCAACTCTCTTTCTAACTTCTGAACTCTGTCAGTCAATCTACTTGACTTCTGTGCTTCAGATGTATGCCTCATTTATGCCAATTTCTTTTCATCTTCAAGATTTTGTACATGTTCTTTCATTTTATTAATTTCATTTGTTTGAATTGACATGACTTGCATAGCTTTGACCAATTTAATTGCTTCATTACTAGGATGAGCTGCTTATGTAGATGATGTAGTAGCTACTTCTATTGAAAATTTTGTTGTATTTGGAATTTTTGTAGTAGTGGGAACTGTTGTAGCCACTGAAGTTGATACTGAAGCTATGGGAATGGAAGTAATAGTAACTACTTCCATGCTTGCCTTCTTTTCCTACACTAACTTATCCATCTCATTCTCCATCTCTTTCAGTTGAGTCGTCAACTGAATGATGAGATTCATCATTTCATCTTTTTTTCCTTCATTTTCTGAAACCTCTTTTCTTGTGTATGTTCAGTGGGAGGTAATTTCAGCTACTTATTCAATGCAGCAATGTCTACATTCTTCTTTTTGATTAGTTCTTTAGTTTCTTTAATATTTTTGGGATCATATTCTACCTCTATGACCAATTATTCAAGTGATTTGATTTTGTTTTCCTTGGCTTGTGAAGAAGCCTTCTCTAGTTTTAACTATGCTTTGATGTTGTCTAGAGAATTTTGCAGTTTTTGTACACTCACAGCTTTGTTGGTCATAGTAGAATATAGAATTTCTCCAGCTTGCTTATGAAATTCAATTTTATATATAGGATGAACATCTTTAGCCATGAATTCAAATGTTGTTTTCCTATAGTTTGTTGATGACTTTGGATACTGTACTGTGGGTTGCAAAAAAGTCATCTGCATCTTCCTGGTTTTATAATCAAATGCAGAAAGAAAATTGTTCTGGTCACTAGGTGTCTGTTTCCAATATTCAGCATAAGTCACTGCTTTTAATGCCTCATTTTTCTTGAAGAAGATACTTCAACACTATGCTACTTTTGAATGATCTGAGCACTAGATGTTGAAGGTTGATGTGTTTCCTCTGAGCTAAATGTGAACCTTCTTCTCTTGCTCTCTTGGAATTCCTATCTTGTAGGGCTGGAGTATGCAATACAAAACTAGTCTCAACTGGTTTCTCCACCTCTTTCAAAGTATTCTCCAACCACTCTGACTGGATGGAGTACTTTTCAATATCTGTTTTGGAATCATGGACAAAAGAAGTAAAGTTAAATTTGACTCTTATTTTGTTGATAACTCCCAAAGGATCATATTGCCATTTGAAAGTATCGCTAAACTTGAATTCCTGTAAACAATTTTTTGCTTGTTGACCAACATTCTTGTTATTGCAGATGAAAGGACCAAGCTGGTTCTTTATTTTAAATCATATTTTCTTCTTTGTTGATAGAAAAATAACCTCACCTGAATTTAGGATCTGCCTGATATATTCTAGTGCAAATAACCTCATTGGGAGGTAATTGGGAAACTTATATGGAGTGAGTTGACATCCATACACCCTAATTTCATTTTGGTTCTGGTATAAATACTAGTCTCTTATCCTATTGTGTTCAGATAATTGCAATACTTTCTTTATTTCTTCATTGATCCTAAGTTGACTGCTACTGCTTAGCATGTTGACAACTAAGTGAACAAATGAATCAATGAAGTCCTTGTAGATGAACTCTATGGAATATTTTCTGATTGGGGAATTCCAGAAGACTACAAATTGGGGGTTACCCTCTGTGTCTAGTTTTTGAAGGCTAACTGCAAACCTTTCAGATTGGAAGTACAAGAATAAATGAAACAAAACTGATAAAGACTTAAACACTCCTTCCACAGGAAATTTAACTAATTGTTCATGGATGTCATCTAATAAGTATTAAGAAAAGTTAAATGTAAAGGCTCGAGGCTATCCTAGGTAGAAAATGGATAGAAAAACTAGGATTGAGGCATCTACATACTCATCTGTAAAGTAGCCTAGAATGCAAGACAACATTGTGACAATTTGTCTTGTTCTCTTTGAAAATTTTGAAGTTGAATAAGGAGGGTTACTCTTTGGGTTTTCAACTGATGGAGGTAAGAAGGTTTGGAAGATTTGAAACCTCATTGGGAATTCTAGCTTTAGATATAATTCAGTGAGAATTTCAATTGACAAAGGGGCTTCATCAGGCTTGGGGTGGATTTGCAACATCTGGTTTATTGATTCTGTAGTAATTGTGAACAAAATATCTTTGTTGTGGGTTACTAGGGCTCTTTCATTTGGCATATAATTAACTTGACATAGTTTGATGAATTCTGGAAATTGGAAGGTCTGTGGGAAAATATATTTAGGAAAATTTGATTCCCAAAGGTTGATATCATCAGCCTAGTCCATGAATTTATCCTGGCTCTAGCAGTGGAGCTCAAGAAGGTTGAAATCAGTGACTGCGTCACTGATTTTGAAGTCTTTATGTGCAAGGGGGGTATGTTTAACATCAAAAATAGGAGGTTCTAGGGGATTAACAATCACAATGCCCTGGGAAGCCATATATTTTTTTATTTTATTCAATTTATTACTTTCTTTAGCTTAAGTACAGGTCACAGCACTGAGGAATATCTTGAAAAGGTTTTGAAATTGGATGGGGTTTTGGCCGCAACAGAGGCTTTAGTCCTGGTCTGCAAAGCTTTTAAACTGGTTCTACACAGGCTTTGGTAGCAAAAAAGGTTTGAATTTGAGTATATACTAGCTTCAAAATAGGTCGGCACCAGTCTGGATAGCTTCAAAATAGGTCGGCAAGGATTCTTTTTGGCTTCTTCTCCGCTATTCTCAACACAAATAGACTACTTAACAATTAAGAGTAGGTTTAAATACTTTTTGACCTAAAGCAATAAATTATAAGGGGCGGGGTCAAATTCAAACAATGGGGTGGTTTTATCATACATCTCGGACGGTGCATTGGCGGTTATTGCATAGTGAAAATTGGTTAAATGTTTTTAGTGTGAGGGATGTGATAAAACTTGGGGCTAACACGTAGCAGGGGAGAGGGGGTGCGAAACCACTCATTTCACAACCCCCCTGTAGCTTTAAAGTTCGGGTAGTCAGGGGTGCGGTAGCTATCATTGGCCATTGGATCAAATGAAAGGAGATCTGACAGATGGACGAATAGGAGGGAATTGATGGGTGGGAGTGGGATTTAAGTCATGCGAAGGGGTTTTAAAAATGAAGTGGGACCCAGGTTTGTATTATGTGATGGGGTATATATATGTGGGTTGGGATTATATGAAATTGGCTTAATATGGTATACATGTGAAGTTAAAGTAAAGTGGGACCCAAGATTTATATAAACTATAGGTTAAATTAATGAAAAGAGGGTTAATATAATATGGGATCGGGGATATTAACATAGGGGTTTAATGAGATAAACTATAGTTTATGAAACAAAAACTGGGTTGGGAAAATATATATGTAGAAGTTAATATAATAAAGGGGATAAGTTAAAATGATATCGAAGGGGAAACTTACAATGAGGTCCCAATATTTTAAACATTTAAAACTTAGTATAAGTGGATTTTGGAGTTTTTGTAAATGGAAAATGGAATTAGTAAAGGGGATTATAGTTCTCAAAGGAAAAAATGTTTTTTAACTAGGGAAAGGGGTATTTAGGAAGGCAAAATGCCTTTTTACAAGGGAAAATGCCTTCTAGGAATGGAAAATAGGGTTTTAAGCAAGGGGAAGGGGATTTTGGGGGATATTATTGATATTAAATGACCAATTGATGTTTTCCATGCCTTGTGAAATAATCTACCTACCCATCATTTACCCTAACATTTTTGCTTCATTTATTGGCTACATTTGAGCTTGCTAACCCTTTTATCTTTCTTTTATAAGAAAACTAGTCTAATTCTAACCTTATAACTTCCAATGGCTCCAATTAAACTGATCAGATAATTTTTATTCCCTACCTAACTACTGATCTGCCAAGATTTAATGGTTTGGCTAGATCTTTATTCTCTATCTATCAATACTTGAAATTTAGCAGCATGAATAAGTCAATATTAAGTTGTTTGACCATAACGAATTGTGGCATTTTTGAAAAGCTACACATAGTTTTTATTTTGCAAAATAACTAAAAGTAGTTGCATTTAAATGTGCAACTCTTTCATGATCTATTTTTCTTTCTTTTTGTGTGGGGTTCATACTTTATTTTATTTTTTGATCCTTTTCTTTTAGTCCTTTTATTTTTCTTTTAGGACTTACCCTCTTTAAATTTTTTAATATAGGAAAACATTTTGCAGAAAGCAAAAGTATGTAAATATTACAAGACTTTACATAGTCAATTAAAAATTATGATCCCTATTATTATACGACCCTAACAGGGTGCAGGTTTTAGAAAAAAATGTCATCTTTGCTGTTGTCGATACTTGTTACCTGCACAAATGGCCTAGAAACACACGAAAGTTAGAATTTTTACTGTTTTAGGGTAAAAAAGGTTAAAAACAACATCAAGGAATGAAAAAAAAACTGAAGAAAAAACCTAGGGGCTGAAGAACCTATTCATGCAGGGATTTGAAAAATAACAGCGGTTGTAATTAAAAACCCTTGTGGAGTCGCCAGTTGTTAGTGTGAATTCTAATTGCAAGCATACGAAAAAAACTCACTTTAGCTGTGCATAAAAAACAACCCTAACATCAAATGTGGTTGTCAATTTCCTTAGATATACAATAGGTGATCATAATAAATGCTACAAAAATCCAGATCTATGCAGTTAAAGACATTAAACAACAAAAATAAACAAGAGTTGCTCCATACATCTAATGGAAAAAACAAGAATTTATAAAGAATTTTTTGTATTATGACAACTCGAAAGGGAACACAGAAAGATGTTACTAGTCCCCCTCAATGGGATGGGTTTTTGTATGTCCTCAACACTTCAGATCCAAGATCTCTCTCTCTTTATGGTGTAGAAAACCAATACAAAATGGAACTCAAAGGGAGCTCACAAGAAAAAAGTAGCAAAATATGTCAATGATAGAGGATCAAAGTCAGACCAAAATTATAGATCAAAAGGTGGTCTTAAGGCAACAAAGGTAGTGAATGAATGGAAAACCATTCTTTTTATAGCAAAATATTGAGTTAATCTAGATATTGGTGCATAAATAAAATATTATTAACCAAAGCTAGATCCAACTTATATGGAATATTTTATTATTTTTGGTGGAGGGAAAAGGAATTTAAATTTGGTCAAATCCATTTATTTAGAAATAATAAATAAATAAATGATTTATTTAGTATTTCAAGAATGTGTTTAAGTAATAATTAAATAAATAATGATTTATTCAATTATTTATAAGTGGTTTAGTCATATTTAACAAGGAATATTATTAAATAATGATTTAAATAATTATTCCTAGAAAATAATAAGATAAATGATGATTTACCTAATTAATTTTCTTGTTTTGGGTTAAATATGACGAGGAATATTAATTAAAAAATGGTTTAGTTAATTATCCCTAAAGGAAAATCTAACAAACAAGGATTTATTTAATTATTCCTCATGGGGTTTCCTGTTTAGACCAGAAATAACTTAATAAACTGTGGGTTATTTAACGATTTCTCATAGTGAAAGCAATTTTACTATGGTAAAATTGTTCTTACATGGTTTACTTTAGTCCATCTTATAGTAACAAGTTAGATGACCAAAAAATGGTGTAATAAACAAGTCTAAGCACCCCATAGATCTATAGAAAACATTTTTTGTTAAGGGTAGACAGATATTTTATTGAATTATCATGGCTCATGAGATTGTGAAGTCCCTTAAAAGGAGTAGGAAACTAGACATTGTTATTAAGCTATACTTATCCAAGGCATATGACTGACTGAATTGGAAATAATTTCTTATTGTTCTAGCATCTTTTGGTTTATCTCCTAGTTGTATTCACCAGATCATTTCTATAGTATATGTCCCTTTCTTATCTATACTATTGATTGGATCTCCCTCTCACACCTTTAGAGTGTCTAGAGGCCTTCGTGAAGGAGACAATCGCTCCCCTTTCCTAAATATTCTATTTGCTGGTGGATTTGGGATATATATCAAAGTTGTAGTAGATCAGGGGCTTATCATAGGTTTGCGGCATTGGGGTAATGATTTACCCATCGCCCACCAATAGTTTTTGGATGAAATTATGTTAATTGGAGAAGCAATGATTCAATAAATATGGGCTATGAAGTATATCCGCTCATTCTTCCAAGTAGATTCTGACATTATGATTAATGGGAAAAATCTAGCATACATTTCTTCAATACCAAGAAGTTGGTACAAAGGAAACTGATGAGAAACATTGGTTTCCATTTAGATTCCCTACTTACAAAATACCTTCACATTCCGCAAGTGAAAAACTCTTTTTTTGTTTCATGATGGTCAGAGATCAAAGAAAATATCTATAAATAGTTGGATAACTCGACATTTAAGGCATTAAAGATCCCTAATCTAACTATTCTTCTTAAGGTTGTTCTTCAAGCTATCCCATTTTATCAATTTTCACTGCTTCCTATTTTGAAATAGGTGTATACATACAATGTTTCGTGGGGTTTAATAAGAAATGAAATAGATGCTTTTGTCATGGGAGAAGGCGTGCCTTCCAAAATTGGGGGGAAGGGGTGTCTTGGTTTGATGGATCTATTAACTCTTAATCAAATTATGGGCACTAAGATTTGTTGGACATGGATCCAAGGAGGTAAAGAGTTTTGGAAATAAATATGGAACAAGAAATACAACCTGATCACCTCCCAAGATGAGAAAGTGCAGCAGGATGATTTCCCATCTGGGTCATCAATATGAAATATAGCAAATGGAATGGAAATAGTTTATTAAAGATCATATTTTTTGTGAAATCAGAGGTGGAAGCACTAAAAATTTTTGTTAGGACTCTTAGAAACAATCCCCAAGGTTGGAGAATAGGCAAGTGATCTAGGTGGCTCTAGACACCCTCAGGAGATCAAGAGGGCTTAGAAATGGTCAAAATTAAAAGTGGTTTGATTGTTATCGAACTAGGTTCAGATTGAAGTGCTCGTCACCTTGATTCCAACAGTGTGAATGGATCTCCAATCTGAGCCCGTATGGAGAAGTTAGAGCAAGTCAAATTCTTGGTACAAATTGGGCAGTGGGCCAGTTTTAAGTGTCCCACAAATTCACCATCAACCGATAGGGAACTTAGCTCTAAAAAATGGGTGAAATTGTGGCCTCGTTAAATTTCCTAATAACCCTTACTTTTGTTAAAATAAATAACAACCAATTTTATTATAAAATATATATATATATATATATATATATATATATATATATATATATATATATATATATATATATATATATATATATATATATATATATATATATAAAATAGGGTGGTGGCAAGCCACCAGCCACCTTACACCCCCACGGCATGTCACATTTCATTATTAAAGATTTCGTTGGGGGGGGGTTTTCAACCCTGCCAACCTCAAAACCCACATTATATTCAAAAAAGGATCATAACCATATATTAATATGGAGGGTTCGGGGTCCGGTTGATATAGAACCCTGCCTCATGGCCCACGACACTGTAAATGCACCTAAGCACAGGGATAAGGGTTTCGGAGAGTGTCGAACTCGCCTAGCTTAACAGTCGGTCGGTCCACCAGCAGAACCACAACAAAACACAAACCGCAACCCAAAAAAATACAACATCATATATATATATATATATATATATATATATATATATATATATATATATATATATATATATATATGATGTTGTATTTTTTTTGGGTTGCGGATTTAATGTTTTGTTAATGAACCTATTTGGCGAATGCCCGGCTGATGCCGGGTATGTGCCATGTTTCTCAGTGCACCCACCATATTACAATGTGCTCTGAATTAAAACATATATCAAAATAAAACAAAAAAATATTATGAGAGGGGCAGGATTTGATCCCTCGACCCCTCTCCAACAAATTACCCTTTTTACCATTACGCCATGTGGGCATGCTTTCTAAAAGTCTCCCACCAAAACATATAAAACCCTCATCGTAGATACGCCTAGGCAGAGGAGAGCATAGAGTTCGAAAAATAATGATATATTAATTGTAAGAGTGCAGAACCATGACCCCACTGAGATGTGAAACCATGCCCTAGGAATCTTGGGGGAGCATCAAAATATTCCTTGAGGTCCCGAAGTTGTAGGAGTCATAATTCGACAAAATTTATGTCCATTTACACCTCTCGTCAACAGGAATCTGATGGCGATGTATGTTTCAGTAGCAGAGCTTCCCATTTTTATACCATTTTCAAAATTGGAGTGATAGTGTCTGATTCTCAAGTGTGGACAGTAGATTCTATGCCCCTCAACGTCATGAATTCGACGATGCAGCCAGATTCAGCAGTTGAGCATCCGATTCTTCAGCCAACTTCAGGGGTTGAGGTATATTCAGCTTGATCATGTGCCTCTTTTTTTTGTGATATGTATTGTGATTTCTAGATCCTTGCTACATGCATGTTGCGAGATCTTTGTTTTGCTTCATGTGAGATTGTGTCATGCTGATATGAGGTCCATTGTGAGTGAGAGTTCCTGTAGAAGAATGTCTCGTCGAGAGACAAGTCACTCATGTTGAGGGCACATTTCCTTAAATAGCAGAGAACATCCTCCATGTACATCTCACCATTTCCAACACTATATGAAGTGGCCTACCCCATTTTGACACCGGGCCCAAAGACGTAGCTCACACTAGGTGAACTTCGTTTTCAACGTCTCGTGTTCTTATGTTGTTGATGGTTGTCTTGTTTCCTCTTATCTAGATCATTCATATATGTTCATTTATACTCTTTTAAAATTTAATTCTAACCACATCACAGAAGTAATATATTATGGGTAAATCCAGTAGCTGACAAACCCGGATCAACAGGAGTTAATATGTCTCAAATATTACACCATAAGGACAGGGGCAGTTGTGGTTGCAGAATTTTGGAAAGAAGTTTCCTATCAGGATGAATGGAAAAAATGGAAAACCCAATAACATTATAATGATGATTGATTTTCACAAGAATGGTGTTATATATATGATCCAAAGTACATAAATTAATATTTAATTATTTATAGTTTTGGAGTCTTCTTAGAATATCTATTTGTTATAAGAGATATGACATCTAGAAAGGTGTCATTTCTTAGGAACTAATTTAGGAAAATGGTTAGGAGTGTTGTTATAAGTGCATTAAATGTAAATGGACACTTGTAAATGAAATAATTGATCCAAAAAAAAAAAAATTTTAGGACACAAGCTTATTTAAAACTTGTTTCTCTCCACTTACAAGGGTGTTGTGTGATTGTGTGTAAGCTCTTGCAGATTTCATGTAATTTTTTTTTTCTTATTAATATAATATATGTGTCTAAGGACACTTCTGCTATTATTGTGGTATCAGAGCATAGTGATGCAGAAGTATGTGAAGAGGAGATTCCAGCTCTGTGGGCTTTTGGAAAACTCCACCAAGCAGTTAATTGGTATGCAATTTGCTCCGCTTTTATTAAAGAAAAGAAATTTTGTTATTATTGTTAATTTCAAATTTTGAGTCTGGAAATTCAATTTTTTATTATCCAAATTTTATTATTTTTTAAATTCTTCCTGTTTAGAATAAGGAATTTGATTATGGTGGTAAACCATTTTATTCAAAAATTCGTAGAAAATCAGAATAATGGTCATGAATATTAACACATATTTTGATGGGAGCCTCTAATTATTGTAAGAGGCCCATCGACATAGTTATTTTTTTCATTGAACTTATCAAGGCCTATATATTTTAACCTTAAATGGGTGTTTTTCTAGTTGGATTTCAATTTTGAGAAATATAAAAATTGTACCCTGTAGGATGAAATTTGTCACTGCTAAAAACATAAATATTGTAGTCTGAATCGAACTAATCCCACTTCCTTGATTAATATTCCCTCTCGAATGACTGGTTCTTGTCCAGCCATTCAACGAACTCCTTCAATGTTGCATCTATTTTCTCCTTTTCATTACAGTCGATTTTGTCAGCAAGATTTTCCTAGCTGTTAATTGTGTTTTTCATGTTATAAACATATATTTTCAGACAGTTACAGTAATCAATAAACCCCTTGACCTTTTTTCCTCCTCCATGAACTCTTCAGCCTCCCTCACCATTATTTCAATTTCCTCTTGGCTCAGTCTTTGTATCAAATTAACAAGTACAAATATTTCACCAATAAAGTTGTGGCATGTTAGATATGGGCATTTAAAATTTTAAAGTCTCTCTCAACTTTAAAAGTAGGGAATGGTTAGATTACTTCTGACTTTTAAGAAATAAAATGTAGGATGTGAAGCCTCCATT
This sequence comes from Pinus albicaulis, assembly GCA_034641835.2. Taxonomy (NCBI): domain Eukaryota; kingdom Viridiplantae; phylum Streptophyta; class Pinopsida; order Pinales; family Pinaceae; genus Pinus; species Pinus albicaulis. The sequence goes on from CM076573.1 coordinate 403,161,272, forward strand.
TAAGGGAAACAAATTCGAGAGACCTTTCCAACAAGTTCATGGCATGAAAACATGCAGTTACCATTGGTTCATAGTGACATTTGTGGACCTCTACAAACTTCTGTAGGAGGTTGCAGATACCTTTTACTCTTCATTGATGATTTTAGTAGAATGAATTCGGTTTATTTTTTGAAACAAAAGTCAAGAAAATTCAAAAAATTCAAGGCTTTTCACCGAATGGTTGAAAATGAAGTTAAAGAAAAAATTGGCACTCTAAGGATAGACAATCAGGTAAATTCACTTCCAATGAATTCCAAACTTATTGCAGGGACAATGGTATTAAAATGAAACTTACAAATGTCTACACTCCATAAAAAAATGGAGTAGCAAAGAGGATGAATCACACCTTGTTAGGAATGGAAATATCCATGCTAAAGTTCAAAAATATAATTCCTTCATATTGGGGAGAAGAAATACATACAATGGTATACTTAAGTAATAAATCTCCTACTGCTTCATTGGATGGAATTACACCATATGAAGTATGGTTGAGTTTCAAACCTTGAGTCAAACATAATAGAGATTTTTTTTATTGATGTTATGCCTTAGATCCAAAAGAAAAATGAACTAATCTTGATTCATGATGTTTGAAGTGTACATTGATTGGGTATTCTGATAAAAAGAAGGGATATTGTCTTATGTCCAATAGAAATTTTATTCTCAGCACAGATGTTCTATTTAATGAAAGAGAAAGCAAGAGTACCACATATATAGAAAGTATTCTATAGAAATTATAATGTAAGGGTGATAAAAAGAAAACAAGAATGAAAAATAAATGAAGTACGCAACATTGGTATGAGATTGAATTACCTTTATTAGAAAATGGTTCATCCAGCTCACCTACTTCATCTAGACCATCTAGATATTTTGGAAGTTCATGTGAATCTCTTAGTAGTAGTTCATCTGACAGTGACTCTCCACCCCCTAAACCTTAATATTATCAAATAACATATGTTTATATCAATCCACTTAATATTGATGGTAATTATGCAGGTCCACAAAGAAGTTAAGATCAGATTTCAGACTTCTGCGATCTATTTCTTGTGTTAATGTTATTTCTAGATACATTGTATTGAGTAGATTCTAATTATCGATGTTTTGAACCCACTACCACGGTTCATTATCAAGATAAAATTGAACCGCATTAGTGGGTTCAAAACTTCGATAAGTAAAATCTACTCAATGCGATGGATCCGGAAATGACATTAACACAACTTAAGATCAACTACCTAAATGGGCCATTGAACTTTTGAAAGATGCCTAACTAGATGAAAAAAACAAAATAGGGACAAGAATTTCATAAAGAAATGAAGAATTTTTTTCCCAATAACAAATTATTTTACTATTCCCTCCACATACAAAGAGGTAGGAAAACATGTAGAATGAAAAAAGGAAATGGTTGAAGAATACAAGGAAATGATGGAAAACAACACTTGGAAAATTGTGATTGTCCTAAAAATGTGAAACCCACCGGATGCAAATTAGTTTAAGAATTAAGTATAAGACAGATGGACACATTGACAAGTATAAAGAAATTCTTGTTACCAAAGGTTTTGCACAACAAGAAGGAATTGACTATGCACCTACAACAAAATGGAACACCATCATATTAACACTTGCACTAGCAGCTCAAAAAGGATGAAAAACACATCAGATGGATGTTAAAATTTCCTTCCTCGATGGAGACTTGTAGGAAGAAGTATATATGACTCAACCTCTAAGTTTTGAGATTGTAGGGCAGGAACACAAAATATGCAAGTTAACGAAGGCTTTATATGGATTGAAACATGCTCCACGAGCTTCGTATGCAAAAATACCTTTGCATGGTTAGCTTTAAGTGAATTGAATCTAATGATTCTTTATATGTGCACCAACATAGTAAAAATATGGTGAGTCTAGTTATGTATGTGGATGACTTGATCATTACTAGGAACACTAATGATCATATTATGCAGGTAAAGAAGGAGTCGCACGTTGTATTTAAGATGACTGATTTGGGATTGCTTCACTACTATCTTGGAGTTGAATTATTCCAACATCCAAACAATATTTTAATTAGTTAAATAAAATAAGCATCTAAATTTCTTTAAAGATTTGGAATGCAATATTTCAATCCCATTCTAACCCTAATGGAACAAAACTTAAAAGTTTCAAAATTTAAAGGAGGGGAATTGGTGAATAGTACTAATTATACACAATTGATTGGTGGCTTGATCTATCTGACAACCACTCATCCAGACATATATTATGCAGTCAATATTCTATTGAAATTTATGCATGAACCAAGGTAAATCCATTGGAATGAAAAAAAAAGGGTCCTTAGATATATCCAAGGGATGAAATATTTTCGACTTCTGTACAAAAATACTAAGGACTTTGTACTTGCTAGATATTAGGGTGAAAATTTTGTTGGAAGTATTGATGATCGAGGATCAACATCAACTTATTTGATGAAAATGGGGCCATCTATAGTTTCTTTGAGTTGCAAGAAGCAAGCTACAATGGCCACTTATTTGGTAGAAGAAGAATATATATCAGCATGGGAAGAAACATGTGAAATTTTTTGGTTGCGCATATGTAATAGCACTCGTGAAAATATCATGTAATAAAGTTAAAAATAATAACCACAGTTGATGGGACACCTATTCCAAGCTGAATGTTGGGACAAATGTCCTAGTGGGTGTTCATTTCAGCTAATATGGCTAAGGAAATTGGCAAAGTCAAAGGAAAATATTTGGAAAGGAAAATGGCATATTTGGCACAATTATTTATGAAAATAATGGAAATTAGGAGGAAAGGGAGATGAAAGGTCACTGATTTTTCCTTTAGCTCCACTTATCATCCATAGATATATGGACAAATAGAGAGGGTCGACAACATTCTCGAGGATATGTTGAGGATGTATGTGATGCATCAAGAATGCAAATGGAAAGAGTATCTTCCACTGGTATAGCTCGCCTACAACAACTATTAGGAGTCATTGAAGATGAGTCCATTTAAGTCTATGTATGGGTGAAGTTGCAACACTCCTATTAGTTAGAGTGATCTAGTTAACAGGGTACTGATTGGACCAAAGGTGTTGGAAGAAATGGAACAAGAAATGAAGGTGATCAAGAAGAACTTAAAGGCAACACATGATAGGAAGAAAAGTTATTTAGACAACAACATGTTGTTCAAGGAGTTTCAGGTTTGGGATCAGATGTAGTTGTGTATCAAGCCCAAGAAGATCTCCTTTCCGATTGGATCATGTGCCAAGCTAGCAACACTATTTCATGGAGCCTTCAGGATCATTAAGACGATCAAACTAGTGGCCTATCGACTTGCACTTCCTTCCACAGTGAAAGTACATGATGTTTTTCATATATATTTTCTTAAGAAGTATGTTAAAGATTTTGATAATGTGATTGATTGGTCAGTATTGAAGGTGGAACCCAATGAATAATTCCAACTGGAGCCTTAGTGTGTATTGCAGAAAAAGGTGCTCATGCTCTCGAACCGAGAAATAGACCGAGCAATAGAAAAAGTTAAAGTGAAATGGAATCACTTTGGGCCAGATAAAGCTACATGGGAGATGCAGGATCATATGTGGGCCATGTATCCTTCCTTGTTTGTCGGTTGAGGAAAAGAAGTTTGATGTGATTTTCAGGTTATGTACATATGTGTATGGATGTAAATACCACCATAAACTATGTTATAAAGCTCAAAAAAGTGGTATGGTTTTCATGTCATTATAGTTGTCATGTTGTTATGATGTCATGTTGGTTTTCTTCTCAACAGGGTGATCATTGTAAATATTTCATTGAGCTATATTATAAATCTACATGGGATGTATGGTTTTTTTTAGTGGTTTTTATGAGGTATATGTGTCGTTAAACACCGAGGATGGTGTTCCCTAAGGGAGAGGTTTTTGTAACAACCTTGGTGAAAATCCCATGTAATAAAGTTAAAAATAGTAACCATGTTTGATGGGACACTTATTCCAAGCTTAATGTTGAGTAAAATGTCCTTGTGGGTGTTCATTTCGGTTAATATGGCCGAAGAAATTGGCAAAGGATTTGGAAAGGAAAAATGACATATTTCGCAAAATTGTTTATTAAAATAATGGAAATGAGGAGAAAAGGGAAATGAAAGGTCACAGATTTCATAGGAGGAGGAAAATGAAGGAAAATAATGGAATATGAAGAAATAAAGGCCTCTTCTATAAAAAGGCTTTTGAGGATCAAATGGTACCTTTTTTTAGTGCAATTTTTAGATATCTCTCATTATTCTCCCTCTCTCTCTCATTCTTGGACACTTAGAGAGTTTTTGGAGCACTTTGACATTGGAGAAAGAAACGAAACAAAGAAGGAAGAAGGAGGAATCAAGAATGGAGGAGTAGGAATCAAGCAGCTATAGCAGGATTCTTTGCAGGTATTTATTTGCATGTATGAATTCCTTGCCAGATTTATAAAGCATGTTATTACATATGGTTCTTTCCTATCTTGGCATGGGTTTTTGCACATGTGACAATGTATTCAGCATAGGCTTGCGATTTCTGAATAGCCATGGTGTTGTAGAGTTCTCATGTTTGGTTTAGATGGATTTTCGAATGGATTATAGGTTGAGTAAGCTAGATCTCCAAATGATTACGAAACTGGTTCATGTGTTTCCTCAGTTTAGGGCCTAAAAATTCAAGTTTGGATTTTGGTAAATCCTTAGAGGTGATTTTCTCCCCATTCAGGCCTAGGAATCTTGGGTTTGGGATATATGGTAAAGCTTAGTGAGTATGTCTCTTTTTAAGGCCTAGCTGCCCCTAATTGGGACTGTGGGTTGCGGTAAAGCTTAAGAGACTATGAGAAAGGAAAATTCCTCATGGTTTAGGCAATGAGAATCGAGTGATATTCATGGTTGTTTTGGCCTAGTGATCGAGTGTATATCACTGTAAATCTTGATTTATGATTATTGAGGGTGAGGTGGTTTAGCCTTGGGATTCCCTAGTTGGTTCTTTTGATTTGAGTCCCACATTCATGCTTGGAATATGGCACAAGGGTGATTGGGTGAATAGAGATTTGGCTAAACCAATCTATGGTTGGGTGAAATGTGGAAGTCCCATCTCCAGTTGGTTTTTACACTCATTAATGAGAATTCATCAATTTTTCATTTGATGTATAGTTGCACTGGTTATTATGTGGATTATATTGTTGTTGTATCCATGGTTTTTATGTTGTTATTATGTTGTATTTTATCACTGATAATGCATGTATCTATCCATGTTTTTACTTGTAAATGAATGTACAATGTATCTAGGGAAAATAGATTGTATTGCAGCTTATGATGTAAGGGAGCCATGCTTATTTGCAATTCTCAGATAAGTATGAGACCCCTATGCTAAAATCTATTGTTCATACTTGTAGATTCAATTTTTGTGATATGTTTGACAAAATTCTTGTCATGGCTAGGGGGGTCCACATGAGTTCTTGTTAATTTTATTGCTTCCACATAATTTCACTATTGTTACGTATCATCCCCTAAGTTTTCGTGAATTTTTGGGGGATGACCTGGGCTCTGGGCCTAAAAAGGTGGATCAAATCCCGGAGTTGCAGGCACAAAACTGAGTAATTGGGGCCCTGACTGCATGCTTGTTGCGTTGTGCCTGTGGCTATAGCCACCCAGTCTCTACCTTATTGTGTTATGCCTGCAACTAAGGCTCAAAATGGTAAAAAGTAACTCTAACCCAAGGGTAAGAGGCCTGAAGGTTTGGGATACCTCCCGACAATGTTTTTGATGTTGTGTAAAGTTTGTTTGTCATGTTTCCGTCTGTTCCACTTTGTCAAGGTCATCTAGGAGGTTGAATCTTGTATTAGTAGCCTCTTATCACATGTTTACCGTGGTTGGCTAGTTACTTGGGTAGATGTGGGAAGGGGATGTTATAGCATTGTTTTGCAGGATTTAGGCATTCCTCAAGCAAAAGAGACATCTTTATTCATCAACATCCAGTCAACCATAAAGCTTGCCAAAAATCTACTTTTCCATTCCAAAACAAATCATGTGGACATAAAGTATCATTACATTAGGACACTCATTGGAAAGGATGTTATCAAGTCGATGTATTGTCTTTTAGAAGATTAGATCTCAAATATTTTCACAAAAACACTTGGAAGAATCAAATTTACTAAGTTCAGGGATAAGCTCGGTATCTGTTGTAATATACATTTGGATCAAATGAGGGAATTTTAGATATATGATCCAAATTACATAAATTAAAATTTAATTATTTATAGTTTTCTTAGAATATTTAATTAATTATTTTGAGTCTTAGAGTCTTCTTAGAATATCTATTTGTTATAAGTGATATGACATCTAGAAACGAGTCATTTATTAGGAAACAATTTAGGAAAATAGTTAGGATTGTTGTTATAACTCAATTAAATGTAAATCGACACTTGTAAATGAAATAAATGATCCATAACAAAATTAGTTTAGGACACAAGCTTATTTAAAGGTTTTTTATCTCCACTTTCAAGGGTGTTTTGTGGTTGTGTATAAGCTCTTACAGATTTCATGTAATTTTCCTTTTCTTATTAATAATAAATTTGTGTGTCTGAGGACACTTCTACTATTAAATAGGAAATCATAGATCCACAACTAAAAGATAGAATGATATAGTTAATGTGCGAGGGGGACAATCTAATATAGGGTTATCAAACACAGGGTGTGTTTACCATAAAGGAGGAAAATGGTCCTATGGTGAAGCACAAATAAATCCAAAAGGAGAGCCTTTGGTGGAATATTTGGGAAGGGAGATTGTGGCCGAAGGTAGAAATCCTCCTATGGTTAATTGGTAAATGAAGACTCATAACTTGGTACTTATTTAGAAGAAAATGCTATGAAAGACTTTCATGGTGCCTCATATGTCAACAATAGAAGGAAAGCATTTATCATTTATTTAACACTTATGAAAATATGGAAACTCTCTAGTCTTGGCTCCAAAAATTTTTGGTTACCTATAAAAATCCCTTGATATCCTTTGGGAAACAATGAAGTCTCTACACTCTTCTCTCTTTAAAAACCTAGTTGTGAATAAGACTTGGGACTTAATATTGGTTTTCCTTCTGTGGAACCTTTGGAAAGAACACAATAGAATTATATTCAAGAATCTAAGAAGTACATGGTATGGTATTTGGCAACGCAAAAAGAATAATATCAAAGAGACGATATTGGCAGAGAAATGGGTTGATGATGACATGAAGGTAGAAGGCGAGGACACTCATATCCTAAGAGGTTTGGGAATTTCTCAAAATATGGTGGTTTCATATGTCTCACTGCATTTTGGGAGGTTTGGATCATCTTCAACGACCTTCTCCATCCGACACAAGGCTTCATTAAACTTAGATTTGATGGGGATTTAAAGGAAATCCTAGGCCTTAATGGTTTGGTGGCATCTTTCGATATGATAAAGGTACCCCTATCCAGTTCTTCACAATATATTATGGGCATACTAGAGATAATGTGGCATAAATCAAATCCCTTGAGTGAGGCATGTTCCTGGCTCAGAAAGTGCTATATACCAAGTTACAGTTTAATGGAGATTCACGATTGGAAGTGAACTTGGTTCAAAAATTAATCAATGGATCTGAGGTCCAAAAAGTGATTAAGAGTTGGAATCTTGATTTTTTGATGAATAATATCCAAAATTTTGTGCACTTTTTCACTTATGTTATCATGGTGTATTCTAAATGGTCTGCGAATAAGGATGCAGATTTGCTAGAAAATTGAGGCAGCCAAGATTCAAATCTACTTCTCTCTCAGAATTAGTCACCCCGAGTTTCTAACAGTTGGATGGAGCAACTGATTAGTATCATGGAGAGCAACAAAGAGGCCCCAATGAGGTAGGATGATAAATGTAATATAAGGATAGGGGAGGGGGGACTGGTGCCTCTTTCACATTAAGGCAGGGTAGATGTGGTGATATGACAACATGCACTATTTGATGCATGGAAAGTTCGAGCATTAGGGTGGTAACATTATATTTGGAATAGTGAGAACAATGGTGGCGTTAGTAAGATTTTCTATGGGAGGTTGTGAACATGGTGTAGGTAATGAAGAGTATGCAACAGAAACCAACCTGTGCACGCGCCTTCGAATTTAAGTCTTTGTGTCGACAAATTTTGACTCCAAGTGGGAATTACTTGGTGGGTTTGCTAGTAGCCAATTTTTCCAAGTCTTAGGCCCTGGTTTTCTTTGCAACTGGTTTGGTTTTGTAAGGTAAGGTCACATTCATCCATAAGAGTGATTTCAAGTTGGTGGGATGCAACTAATGACTGGGTAAGCCTCCCTAGTGTTATTTTTAAAGATAGCCATATTGAAGGTTTGGTATCTGATGTTTGGTTTTAGGGGTTTGATTCAATAACCTAGAATTTTTGTTGTGATTAACTTCACTCTTGTGTAGGAGAGGGGAATTGAGGCTGGTATGGTAACAGTTGTGGGGTGACCAAATTTTTTTCTTGGGAGTTTTCCTTCTTTTATAATTCTGTTGTGAGTAGGATTTTCCTTCCTGTGGTATTAGTTGTGGGGTGACCAAAATTTTTTTCTTGGGTTTCTCCTTCTTTTACAATTCTGTTGTGAGTAGGATTTTCATTCCTGTGGTAGTCGGTGACATCCTACACTACTGATGTAGTCAAATTGGGTTCTTGAGTTTGTTTGATGTGATTTAGAAGAATAAATCCTGCTCTAGAGAGCATTGTGCTAACCTAACCGGGGTTGAAGGCATTGGGAGGAGGGGTTGGATGCCATCCTATGGATGCAATTTACATTTAAAGGGAAGCAGTCTTCACCGGGAGTTTCCTCTTTCCCAAATCTCCTTGAGTTGGCATTATAGCCTCCTTGTTGTCAAACACAGAGACTTGGAAATTTTTTTGTCCTTAGATATATTAATGGAGGACAAGAGTGAGGTACATTAGGTGGAGGGCTCCTTGAGAATGTTTCGACAACGTGACAAAGTGCATAAATGGTTGGGGCCATGAGGGAAACCATTTGGACACAAGAACAGTGTGGTGGAGATGGAGCGAGAAGGTGGTATGGACATTGAGATAGAGGAGGAGGTGGCTTAGGTTCTGGTCCATTCTCTTGGTCACATGGTTCTTCCTCCTCCTTTTGATACATTGGACTCCCAACTCTAGTATGTCACCAGTCTCCTGGAAGAACTAGGAAAAAATTGACATGACGACCATACTGAATTTATAATTTTATGAATGATTTATAGCATAATGAATGGAACATGTTGGATCACTTAATTGAGGCCATAGGAGATTGTCTGAGAGAATGGCACATATGGAGGAGGAACTAAATCACCTTGAATTCCACATCCATGGTGATCCTAGGCCTCCAGAGATACTAGGTATCAAGTCAAATATTCTATATCTGAAAAATCCCTGTGGTTATTAATGACCCTCGGTTGTATTCTCATCTTAGCGGTGTTTTTCTTATTCTGGTATTTTTGTTTTTGGATCCTTCGTAGCTTTTGGCACATTATAATCAATATTTGTGCCTCTTTTACCCAACAAATCCAGTAAAAATTAAGTCGAAAGATCAATAAATTATGGACTAATATCTTGTAATCCTTTGATGAACTAATAAAATCATTTTAATCAAAAAATAATAATTATATAAATATATAAATAATAAATCTATATTTGAAGAAAATTTCTAAATAGAATTATATATAGTATTACTATCATATTCAAGTTATATTTATTTTTATTTTTTTCTAAATAAGACTAAATTCTATTATGAAACATATAATACATAGAGGCACGGGCCTTAGCAATTCTACCCTATTCCAGAGGCATAGTTATACAAAAAATCAAAATTGTGACTGCCCCCAAGGGGGAAACCAACCAACTTAGCTATTTAATAGTTGCCCTGAGGGGGAAACCAACTTTGAACATGGAGAATATTTGAGTATTTAAAAATATCAAAAAGAGCAAAAAATAGAGGTTCCAAAAGCTTGGAGCCCAAAACCGGAAACCGGAAAAAACCTGAATGCTTATGTGGCATTGCCAGGAGGGGGTGTCTCTTCCATGATGAGACACCGATACTCATTGATGTCATTTTCATGCGTATCACAGGTGTCATCCTTCGCGTGCACGGTGGCATTGGTAGGGCGTGCGTTGCCAGAACCTCCATTGTCACCCAACCCATCCTCACTGCCATAATCAGAGCTTTTTCTTATGTTGCTGGAGGCCGAAGCACCCTGCAAGACAACAGACGGAGCACCCAGAACCTCCCCTTTGCTAATGATAAGCTACGTCACAGAGTCGGATATGGTCTTCTTGGGTAATTTTCTAGGTCAAGGGCTTTCAGTGCTGAGAGCCTCTTGTTTGAAGCTAATAATGACGGTGGTGGTGATGCGAGGTCTGGCCATGGTGTAGGTGTAATGGAATTGAGTAGACTAAGCTAGCAACGGAGAGGCCACCGTATCCAGTCGAGACAGAGTCAGTGGATAATTGGTGGTGGGAGTAGTCGGAGGTGGGGAATGAGAAGGTCTGCGTGAAGCCCAGTCATGGCCTCGACCACTGCGGGTGGCAGGGTAATGCCCAAAGGAGCTATCAAGCGAAGGAGAGGAGGAATCAGAATGAGCAGTGATGGGAGGTCTAGAAGCACTGCCGCAATTTTTGCCTCTGCGACAACGCATGTGGTGGTGGCGGCGAGGCATGGTGCAGCTAGGGGGAATGAAGTGGGGGGAAGGAGACCACAAAGGCGGAGGAGTGAAAAAATGAGAGGGCAGAGGAGCAGAAGACTTGTAGGGAGCCGAAGGTACCAAAGGAATAGAAGGCCTGCAAGGTGCAGCAACAAAATTCAGATTACAATGAAAGCTATGGGAGAAATGCACACCAGGAATGAATTCAATACAGCAGAGGAGACTATAGTGCCTCCCTGTTGGTGTTTGGAAGCTCGGCTCCGAGACTTCAGGGGGACAATTGTAGCTCAACGGCAGAGACAAAGGATGGAGATGGCCATGCGAAGGCATTTTGAAGAGCTGGTGGATGCATTGACTAGAGAGAAGAATAAATGAGTGTCGATGAGCGCACTAAGGGAAATTAAATGCCCATGCTTGGAGACCATGGGTGGCTATGTGTCTGGGCCACGTGCCACCACATGCGCCCTCCAAATATCTGTCCTTAGATGTCACCCGCATCTGGGAGTATTGTGTCATTGTGCACCAGAGTAGTGCATGCATGAATGAGAGAGGGATCATGGATAATTGTGAGGGGACCATAGCGTAAGGTTTGGTCACTTTCCACTCCCTTATTCGCAAGAAGATTCGTGACTTTGTTCCTTGATCGTTTAACATGCTTGAATGATATTTCCTGATGGTGATTCAACCACTATTCTATGAGTTCCAATCTTGCCGTCAGTCTCCAGCTATTAGCCACCTTGGTGGCTGACGCTCCCATGAGGAGTTGAGTGGCTGCATTAATGAGAATTTGAGAGTCTCCTTCTATTTCAATGGGAGAAAAATTGTGATGATGAGCCAGGAAAATCCCTTGCCATAAGCCCTCTAGTTCAGCAGAATTTTTGGAGTCCCAACCTATAGAGCCAAAGAAAATCAAGAGGGGGTTGTCATAGAATCTCTGAAGATACCCCCGAATCCTGCCTCTCCATGGTTTCCTTTGGAAGCGTCGTCTAAATACATTTTAATCAGACCAGTGGGGGGAGGATTCCAGATGCTAGGTGATTCAAGATGATTGGGAGAAGAACTCTAGCTGGAATGTCCTGTAGGAAGTGAGAGAAGCCAGTTCTCCCAAATTAGCTTCTCCTGATCTTCAGTAGCTTCTCCTGATCTTCAGTAGAGAAAAATCATTTTAATCAAAAAATAATAATTATATAAATATATAAATAATATATTAAATATATAAATAATAAATCTATATTTGAAGAAAATTTCTAAATAGAATTATATATAGTATTACTATCATATTCAACTTATATTTATTTTTATTTTTCTCTAAATAAGACTAATTCTATTATGAAACATATAATACATAGAGGCACGGGCCTTAGTAGTTCTACCATATTCTAGAGGCATAGTTATACAAAAAATCAAAATTGTGACTGCCCCCGAGGGGGAAACCAACCAACTTAGTTGTTTAATAGCTGCCCTGAGGGGGAAAGCAGCTTTGAACATGGAGAATATCTCAGTATTTAAAAATATCAAAAAGAGAAAAAAATAGAGGTTCCAAAAGCTTGGAGACCAAAACTGGAAATCGGAAAAAACCTGAATGCTTATGTGGCATTGCGAGGAGGAGGTGTCTCTTCCATGATGAGACACCAATACTCATCGATGTCATTTGCATGCGTATCACAGGTGTCATCCTTCACGTGCATGGTGGCGTTGGTAGGGCGTGCGCTGCCAGAACCTCCATTGTCGCCCAAGCCATCCTCACTGCCACAATCAGAGCTTTTGCTTATGCTGCTGGAGGTCGGAGCACCCTGAAAGACAACAGACAGAGCACCCAGAACCTCCCCCTTGCTAATGAGCAGCTGCATTGCAGAGTCGGATATGGTCTTCTTGGGTAATTTTCTAGGTCAAGGGATTTCAGCGATGAGAGCCTCTTTTTTGAAGCTAATAGTGACGAAGGTGGTGATGCAAGGTCTGGCCATGGTGCAGGTGTAATGGAATTGAGTAGACTAAGCTGGCAACGGAGAGGCCATTGTATCCAGTCGAGACAGAGTCAGGGGATAATTGGTGGTCGGAGTAGTCGGAGGTGGGGAATGAGACCTGTGTGAAGCCCAGTCATGGCCTCGACCGCTGCGGGTGGCAGGGTAACGCCCAAAGGAGTTATCAAGCGAAGGAGAGGAGGAATTAGAACAAGCAGCGATGGGAGGTCTAGAAGCACTGCTGCATCTATTGTCTCTGCGACAATGCATGTGGTGGTGGCGGCGAGGCATGGTGCAGCTAGGGGGAATGTAGTGGGGGGAAGGAGACCACAAAGGCGGAGGAGCGGAAGAATGAGAGGGCAGAGGAGAAAAAGACCTGTAGGGAGCTGAAGGTGCCAAAGGAATATAAGGCCTGCAAGGCATAGCAACAAAATTAAGATTACAATGGAAGCTGTGGGAGAAATGCACACCAGGAACGAATTCAATATAGTAGAGGAGACTGCAGCACCTCCCTGTTGGCACTTGGAAGCTCGGCTCCAAGACTCCAGGGGGACAATTGCAGCTCAACGGCAGAGGCAAAGGAGGGAGATGGCCATGCGAAGGCATTTTGAATAGCTGGTGGATGCATCGACTAGAGAGCAGAATAAATGAGTGTCGGTGAGCACACTAAGGGAAATTAAATGCCCACGCTTGGAGACCATGGGTGGCTATGTGTCTGAGCCACGTGCCACCACATGCGTCCTCCAAATATCTTTCCTTATATGTCACCCACATCCGGGAGTATTGTGTCTTTGTGCACCAGAGTAGTGCATGCCTGAATGAGAGAGGGATCATGGATAATTGTGAGGGGACCATAGCGTAAGGTTTGGTCACTTTCCACTCCCTTATTCGCAAGAAGATTCGTGACTTTTTTTCCTGATCGCTTAACATGCTTGAATGATATTGCCTGATGGTGATTCAACCACTGTTCTATGAGTTCCAATCTTGCTGTCAGTCTCCAGCTATTAGCCACCTTGGTGGCTGACGCTCTCATGAGGAGTTGAGTGGCTACATTGATGAGAATTTGAGAGTCTCCTTCTATTTCAATGGGAGAAAAATTGTGATGATGAGCCAGGAAAAGCCCTTTCCATAAGCCCTCTAATTCAGCAGAATTGTTGGAGTCCCAACCAATAGAGCCAAAGAAAATCAAGAGGGGGTTGTCATTAGAATCTCTGAAGATGCCCCTGAATCCTGCCTCTCCAGGGTTTCCTTTGGAAGCGTCATCTAAATACATTTTAATCAGACCAGTGGGGGGAGGATTCTAGATGCTAGGTGATTCAATATGATTGGGAGAAGAACTCTAGCTGGAATGTCCTGTAGGAAGCGAGAGAAGCCAATTCTCCCAAATTAGCTTCTCCTGATCTTCAGTAGAGAAAAATCATTTTAATCAAAATATAATAATTAGATAAATATATAAATAATAAATCTATATTTGAAGAAAATTTCTAAATAGAATTATATATAGTATTACTATCATATCCAACTTATATTTATTTTTATTTTTTTTCTAAATAAGACTAAATTCTATTATGAAACATATAATACATAGAGGCATGGGCCTTAGCAGTTCTACCCTATTCCAGAGGAATAGTTATAAAAAAATCAAAACTGTGACTGCCCCCGAGGGGGAAACCAACCAACTTAGCTATTTAATAGCTACCCTGAGGGGGAAAGCAGCTTTGAACATGGAGAATATCTGAGTATTTAAAAATATCAAAAAGAGAAAAATATAGACGTTCCAAAATCTTGGAGCCCAAAACCAGAAACTGGAAAAAACCTGAATGCTTATGTGGCATTGCCAGGAGGAGGTGTCTCTTCCATGATGAGACACTAATACTCATCGATGTCATTTGCATGCGTATCAAAGGTCCCATCCTTCGCGTGCACGCTGGCGTTGGTAGGGCGTGTGCTGCCAGAACCTCCATTGTCACCCGACCCATCCTCACTGCCACAATCATAGCTTTTGCTTATGCTCCTAGAGGCCGAAGCACCTTGCAATACAACAGATGGAGCACCCAGAACCTTCCCCTTGTTAATGAGCAGCTGCGTCACAGAGTCGGATATGTTCTTCTTGGGTAATTTTCTAGGTCAAGGGCTTTCAGTGCTGAAAGCCTCTTGTTTGAAGCTAATAGTGACAGTGGTGGTGATGCGAGGTCTGGCCATGGTGCAGGTGTAATGGAATTGAGTAGACTAAGCTGGAAACGAAGAGGCCACCGTATCCAGTCGAGACAGAGTTAGGGGATAATTGGTGGTGGGAGTAGTCGGAAGCGGGGAATGAGACCTGCGTGAAGCCGAGTCATGGCCTCGACTACTGCGAGTGGCAGGGTAATGTCCAAAGGAGTTATCAAGCGAAGCAGATGAGGAATCAGAACGAGCAGCGATGGGAGGTCTAGAAGCACTGCCACAACTATTGCCTGTGACAAAATGTGGTGGTGGCGGCAAGGCATGGTGTAGCTAGGGGGAATGCAGTGGTGGGAAGGAGACCACAAAGGCGGAGGAGCGGCAGAATGAGAGGGCAGAGGAGCAGAAGACTTGCAGGGAGCCGAAGGTGCCAAAGGAATAGAAGGCCTGCAAGGCGCAGCAATGAAATTTAGATTACAATGGAAACTACGGGAGAAATGCACACTAGGAAGGAATTTGATATAGCAGAGGAGACTGCAGTGCCTCCCTGTTGGCATTTGGAAGCTCAGCTCCGAGACTCCAGGGGGACAATTACAGCTCGAGGGCAGAGGTGAAGGAGGGAGATGGCCATGCGAAGGCATTTTGAAGAGCTGGTGGATGCATCGACTAGAGAGTAGAATAAATGAGTGTTGGTAAGCGCACTAAGGGCAATTGAATGCCCACGCTTGGAGACCATGGGTGGCTATGTGTCTGGGCCACGTGCCACCACATGCGCCCTCCAAATATCTGTCCTTAGATGTCACCCGCATCCGGGAGTATTGTGTCTTTGTGCACCAAAGTAGTGCATGCCTGAATGAGAGAGGGATCATGGAGAATTGTGAGGGGACCATAGCGTAAGGTTTGGTCACTTTCCAGTCCCTTATTCGCAAGAAGATTCGTGACTTTGTTGCCTGATCGCTTAACATGCTTGAATGATATTTCCTGATGGTGATTCAACCACTATTCTATGAGTTCCAATATCGTCAGTCTCCAGCTATTAGCCACCTTGGTGGCTGACGCTCCCATGAGGAGTTGAGTGGCTGCATTGATGAGAATTTGAGAGTCTCCTTCTATTTCAATGGGAGAAAAATTGTGATGATGAGCGAGAAAAAGCCCTTGCCATAAGCCCTCTAATTCAGTATAATTGTTGGAGTCCCAACCTATAGAGCCAAAGAAAATCAAGAGGGGTTGTCGTTAGAATCTCTGAAGATGCCCCTAAATCCTGCCTCTCCAGGGTTTCCTTTGGAAGCGTCGTCTAAATACATTTTAATCAGACTAGTGGGGGGAGGATTCCATATGCTAGGTGATTCAAGATGATTGGGAGAAGAACTCTAGCTGGAATGTCTTGTAGGAAGCGAGAGAAGCCAGTTCTCCCAAATTAGATTCTCGTGATCTTCAGTAGGAAAGTCAGAATCCTGCCATTGTTGAAGAGCTAAGGTTTCTTGGAGGTTGATGCAAAGGTTTTTCCATAATTTATCCAAGGGAGTGCACTGATTCTTGAATATTCTCTTTTTCCTTTCTTTCCAGATTGTCCAAAGAAAAAGACTCGGAAGAAGAATCCAAAGAGAGTTTAATAATTTGCTGTTGTAAGGAGCTGAAGCCCAGTTGCGGATGGTGCCGACAATGTCCCCTGAAATTCTGATGGCTTTCCTGCATCTGAAGCTCATTTTTTCCCACAGTTTGTTAGCTACGAAACAGCTGTCCATGAGGCGTTGAATGGTTTCAATATGAATTGAGAAATTGGGGCAGCGTGACAGACCAATGAATCCTTTTTAATAAGATTGTCCTAGGTGAGAATTATTTTATGATATAAGAGCCATAGGAAGGTGGAGACTTTGGTCCAGATGCGTGGAATCCAAATTTGTGCTCACAAGGAGTCTGCAGTATCCTGGGTGGAATTAATCAGCTGATATGCATCCTTAGTAGTGAAAGTGCCTCGAGGAGTATATCCCCATCTAAGAAGATATTTTTCTTCTGAGTGCCTAACCTTTCTACTGTTGAGTTCTGAGCCGATTTCTCTATTTATGTCCTCCTTCCAATGATGACCAAATTGGGCTGCTGGTGCCCATTTTTAATATCCCTGAGACGTGGAGGGTAGCCAGTGCTGGTTGATTTTGTTGTTTAGCTGATTGGTTTGATCCACGTGTGGTTGAGGCCGTAAAAAAGTTGCTAATTTGGGTCTTTGCTGCCAGGAGTCTACCTAGAAAGATGTTTTACCCCATCTCTGACCTCCCAGAAGCTGTGTTTCTGGATAATGGTTCAATTTTGCTTGGCTGCATTCCAAATGAGGGAGCCTGCATCTATCATTGTCAGCCTAATGAGATCCTCTGATGGTCTATTGTTGGCATATTTTTCATTCCAGAGGACAGCCCATGGCATGTTTGGCACAGAAAGCCATTTCCACCAAATTCGAGCTCCCATTACTGCATTGTTGTGATGCAGATCGCAGAGGCCTAGACCCCCATCCCTTTTTGACTTGAAAACAATTGTCCATTTAACTAGAGCCAATTTTCGATTTTTCCCCGTGGAGCCCCAGAGGAAGTTGCGTTGCAGGCCTTTGATCTTTTTGAGAACCCATTTGGGTGCTGCCAAAACTGAGAAGAGATACAGGGGCATAGATTGCAAGACAAATTTGATTATAATGAGATGGCTAGCCATATTGAGGGATCTATAGGTCCAGGAGGAAAGACGAACTTCCAGCTTCTCAAGAATAATTTTCCAGGAGGAGTGTCTGATAGCAGAGTCAATCAAAGGTGTGCCAAGGTATTTAGCTGGTAGAGAGGCAATGGAGAAATTGAGAATTCTGGTGATGTTCCTTTGAGTTAATATGGGGGTGTTGAAGAAACAAATATGGGATTTTGCAGCATTGATAAGGGTATCAGAGGCTTCCGAAAAGGTGTCAAGCAGGGATTTGAAGGTGAGAGCTTCTTTGACCAATGGATGTCCAAATAGAATATTTTCATCTACGAACTACTGGTGGGTAGTGGCCTGGAAAGCATGGACAGAAATTCCGCAGAGCTTCTAAGAGTGAAGGGCATGCTGGATGAGGCGACCTAACCCTTCAGCCATGAGGAAAAAAAGGAAGGGGGGGAGTGGATCTCCTTGGTGAATGCCGAGAAGGGATGCCATTGACAAGGATGGAGAAGAATGGGGAGGTAATGAGAGTCATAACCCATCTGACCCAAGTAGGAAAAAAGCCAAAAGCAGTGAGCATCTGCTTGATGTAATTCCAACTCAACTTGTCAAAAGCCTTAGAGAGATCTATTTTAAGGAGCATACCTGCCTTCTTGGTATGTTTCATAGAATGAATGACTTCATGTGTAAGAATTATTCCATCAAGGATCTGACGTCCCTCCACATATCCTGTTTGTTCAAGTGAGATGAGTAAAGGAAGTAGAGTCTTGAGCCTGTTGGAAATTACTTTAGATATCACCTTGTAAATGACGTTGAAGAGAGAAATGGGCCTGAATTTGTCTGGAGTGTTGGCATGATCTTCTTTTGGAGTGAGAGTGATAAATCTAGCATTGAGAGTCGGGAGCATCCAATGCAAAGTCTTGGATTCTCTACGAGTTGCCAGACGTCCAATTTTATAAGATCCCAGATGTGATGGAAAAAGTTGGAAGTCAAGTCATCCAGTATAGAGCTTTTTCGTCTTTTAATTGTGCCATAGCTTGTTATACTCCCTGAAGGGTAGTAGGACGAAGGAGCATCTAATTATGTTCTTCTATTATGATCTTGGGAATGAGCTGAAGGATCTTACTTATGGTTGGCTATCTGCTTTCTTGAGTTTCAGTAAAAACGGTTTTGAAGTGATTGAGAAGCTCTCTCTCAATGTCCTCATGTTCTTCCATTCTTTATCCTCGTTGATTCTATATCTGTGCAATCTTATTGTGCATACGCCTTTGGATGGTTGAGCGGTGAAAGAATTTGGTATTCCTTTCCCCTTATTTTAGCCATCTTATTATGGATTTCTGCTTCCATAGTATTTCTTCTTGCCTTCTTCTTTCTTCCAACTGAGTAAGAAGGCTTTGTTCCTGAGTAACAAGTGACTCAGTTCTTCCTTCATTGATTATGCGCTGCTGGAGTGCAGACATATTTTTTCTAGAACCTTTTGCTGTTGGAAGATGTTTCCAAAAGTGGAGTAATCCCATTTCTTAATCTAAATTTTAAGATTTTTGAGTTGTTGCTGGAATTGGTGCATTTTGGATCCTGCAGGAAGAATGAAGCTTTTCCATGCATTAGTAACCATACCCTTGAAGTCAGGGTGAGTAAGCCAAAAAGCTTCAAATCTGAAGGGTCGTTTGGTGGAATCCCCAGGTTGCTGCCATTGTAGGAGGATGGGCCAATGGTAAGAACCAGAAAGAGGCAGAATGGAAGCCTAAATGTCTCCTCCTAAGTGGATTGCATTATCCGATATGAGGAAGCGATTGAGTTTGGAAGCAATTTGCTGGGATCCTAAGCGTTTATTATTCCAAGTATGCATGCCATTGGAGAAGGGAGGGTCGATTAGCCAGTTTATTTGGATGAAGTCCTTGAAGTGATTGCTTTCCATCTCTAACTTAGTTCATCCTCCTGTCTTTTCTTCTAGCTTGCTGATCATATTGAAGTCTCCTCCTATTATCCAGAGGGGATATAATCTGTTGGAGTTTATACTTTCCATGGTAGTAAGCACTGCCATCTTGTGCATCGGATCTTGAGGGAGGTAAAAATTGGAAATTTGACCATGAATGTTGGATCCTATAAGATGGAAAGTAGCTTGTATGAGATTATGAGAGGCATGGAAATCGGAAAGAGAAATTGCCTGTGGATTCCAGGCAATGGCTAGGCCTCTCGAGGCACCAGATGCATCGACTGCAATGGAGTGACAACCAGACCAAGCTTTGGAGATGATAGAGCCAAGAGTGTTGCTATTACATTTATTTTCTTGCATAAATAAGACATAAGGTCTCTCTTGTTGAATCATGTTTTTGATCATTTTGCGTTTCGAAGGGCTGTTGAGCCCTCCTATATTCCAGGATGTGAGCTTCATTGGGAACTATTGGAAATCAGTTGGAAGAACTTGGTTAAGTTAGGATATCTTCCAGATTCATCCATCATTTCCCCAATGAGTATGGTTCTTTGTAGGTTTGTTCTTCTTCCCCTTTTCTTGGTATCTTTGAGTATTTTTTTGCCATCCCAAAGACTGTCTGGTTGTATGCCAAGTGATCTTTGCTGTTGCGCACGAAATAGAATCACCTCTAGGATTTCTATCTATCGTTCATGTATTTTTTCATATTCTTTCGTTTTGCAGGCCTGCTGTAAGCCAAAGATATCCAAATCACCCAATTCAATTCTTTTATGTTATTCTTCCATAGGATTAGAGTGACTACCCTCTGGGACAGAGTCATCCCTGGGGAGTTTAGTTTGTAATAAGTCATCTATATCCATACTATATGGCTGCCAGAGTGCAAGATCTGAGTCCTTATTGAGACTAGGAGTGGAGCTAGTGTTTTCTTGAGGAGTGTTTGGGGGGATTTGGGATTTAGGAGGGCCAGGGGAGGGTTCGGTGGTGGATGTCTTAGAAGAAGTCTCAAGTTGTCGTGATGGTTCGCTGTCAGGCTATGTTTGCTTGGAAAGGATGTGAAAGCTATTGCTGGTGGACGGAGCAGAGGGAGTATGCTGAGGAGCTTTGGACGCTGAGGAGGGTTTCTTATGATGCTTTTTGCGACTAGACACTTTTTTAAATCCCTCTGCATCTGAGTTTTTCGTGGTGACATTGGTTTTGGGATTGGAGTTTAAAGGACAATCCCTTAAGAGGTGTCCATGAGCATGGCATTTTTGGCATCGGAAGGGTACATGTTCATAGTCTATTGGTTGTATCCATTCAAAATCATCATGATACAGACTTACCAAATCCATGAGGGCTTTGGCTAGATGCATGTAGACACAGCTTCTTGCATATGATGTGTATATTCTGAGCTTTGCTTCCTCAACAACCTTTATGAACTCTCCTAAGCCATTGCCGATAGCCTTCATCGAATCTTCGTCCTAGTACTCCACAGGCAAGGAGTACATCTTGATCCAAACAGGAGCCTAGCTGAAATCTTCTTTATCTGGGTTGAATCTTTCTACCCAGTCTTTGAGATAAAGTCCTGAGGAGTTAAAGAAGTAAGGTCCTCCATCTAAGATGCAGTTTCTATCCTCTATGCAGTTAAAGATAGCACTGAAAAAACCTTTTGGTCCTAACTGAAGGCTGACATGTCATTTTGGCTTCCATTTGAAGGTGATCCAGCCATGCAGGGCCTTCTCAATAGGCCAAAATCCAACGAACTTGGCGATGAGTGCATGGTATTTCATGTACTGTATATGTGCATTGATACGGTGGCTAGGCAGATCTATCTTTGGCCGCTCTACTGCAATGGGAAGACAAGTTTTAGAGGTCGCTTTTGGCTGCTCCGTATTGCTTGCAAGCTCATGAGTCTTGTCATTTTGAGTTGTTGTAGAATCATTCTGGTACTCTGCAGAGCTAGGAGATGTGTTATGTTCCGTGTTAAGAACAACAGTGTCGTTAGTGCCTAAGAGGGGAGGGATACCACCCCCCCCCCCCCATTGGGAGGGTCATTGGTAGAAGTCATGGGACTGACAATTTACTTTCCCTCAGGGAATGAGGGGCCACTCGTATGGCAAACTGTGCGCAGACCAGAGCCGTTACAGGGTCTGTCAAAAACCCTAGGAGTCCATTGGGGAGCGCCCGCTCAGTCCATCATTCTCAATTTCATACAGTCAACTTAT
This sequence comes from Pinus albicaulis, assembly GCA_034641835.2. NCBI lineage: Eukaryota > Viridiplantae > Streptophyta > Pinopsida > Pinales > Pinaceae > Pinus > Pinus albicaulis. The sequence continues at coordinate 403,182,920 of CM076573.1, forward strand.
GTTTATTAATATTCATTCAATTAGTAAATTTATATTCATTTCATATATTGATGATAATTCATAGTTATAATGGAAACCAAGTAAAATAATTTTAAAAATAATTATAATGAATGTGGATTTTAAAAATGATAGAGTCGTTTGTGATGATGACATATTGAAGAATACTATTATCATATAAAAATGAAAATGTACCAATGTTTTAAGATGCTTTTATAGTATAGTAAAAATTGGTCTCTAATATAATTTTCGTCAACCTATTGTTTTAGTGAAGTGCTTGTGCTTGGGTTATTGTTCGGAATGATGTGATGGTTCCTTTCAGTACTAAGCTAAAATTTGATGAAGTAGTTAATAATTAAACCATTTTTAAGATAGTGGAGATAGGAAAGATGGTATTCAACATAATCTATTATAATTATGTAATAGAAAATAAGAAAGACTATACAATTAATTTGATGGAGTATAATGTAATTGTAAACAAAGAAAAATTTTCGTAATTAATTACAACTATATGCCAAAAATATATAAAATTAAATAATAGAACTTTATAAAGATGAGGGTGAGGTAAATCTATTTTTTATAAGAATATTTAATATAATCATTTTTTATTTTATAATAGGAAATAAAAATGTTGACATAGTTTGTTTAATAAATTATGGTAAATTTATATTTATGAGAATATTTAATACAATCATTTTTATTTTATAATGGGAAATAAAAATGTTTACATAGTTTGTTTAATCAAGGATAAATTAATTAAAGAATAATTTTTTTTATAGTAAATTGAAATTATATGCTAAAATTATAGAAAATAAGGTGACAAGATTTTATAGTTTTGAGGGTTAGTAAAATTGGTCGAGTCTTTATCATTAAAGGGAATTGGCTATTGAGAAGTCACTCATTTAATTTTGATAACATTTTTGAGATATTAAGAGGTTACGGGTTCAATTATGTTGATACCTTTGAGGTTAGGGTACATGGTTAAGAGTGATCTCTTTGGGTGATCTGACATGACTTCATAAAGATTAGAATGACTCAAAAAATAATAAAAATTTAAATAGATAATTAGAATCAATGTTAGTGAATCAACTAAAAATAAGAAAAAAAAATGGGTTACAAGAGCCTCTATGAGTGTGAGAAAGTGGTGCTGAATATTTGCATAAGGTTTCATTAGTTGAGGAGAATTTCAATATAAGAAAACAAGGTGTGAAGAAGAAGGAAATAATATAGTGAAGAGTAACCATGTAAAATCCAATAGGAGCAACAATATGGTTTAATTTTTAGCACTGGAGCATGGCATCCAAAATGCTATCAAGGAAGGTTTTTTCTTGCTACAAGTATAGGGAGATTCAATGATTGCAATTCAGTGTGTTCAAAAAAATTTAAACGGGAAACCACCATGTAAGATATTTAGAATTTGGCGACTGCAGGGGACTGTGGAAAACATTGCAAAACTACTTACTAAATCGGAATATGATTTTTTCCAGCATACTCAAAGATCTGGAAATAAGGTAGCCGAGTTTCTAGCTAATTTTGGTTGTCTTCAAAGGGATTTGGCCTTGGATGAAACTTGGCCCCTTTCTTCTTTGGATGGATTTCTAATTCCCTTTCAGAACCTGTTGGAGTAGGACTAGTCAATCCCCGAAGAGGGTGATATCAAGATCCCACTGGATGCATCAATGGGCGCACCGATAGAACACCTTGATCATTCTTGTCGGTGGATGGAAAACAAAATTTAATGCATGTACCTATGTTGTTTTGCAAAGAGGAGGGACGCAAAGTCTATTTAATACACCAGGTTGTAATATGGGAGGTTGTAGTTGCTTTGAGAGGAGAGATGAGTATTTATCCTCATCCTCCATTATTTTTGGCATTTTTTGTAGTTGGGGGTGGTTCCTTATGTGCATTGTTCTTATGTTATTGTTTTAAATCTAGGGGAGTGTCTTAGTTTCTATGTGGTATTTTTGGATTTTTTTCTTGGTGGATTTTGGTGTGAATTTTGGTGCGCGACTCTTGGGGTGGTGGAAATTGAGATTTTTTGGTGGACTTTCCTCTACTCTTCAGGTGTTGGTATGCGATGATTTTTCTAGTTTATTCCAATTTATGTTGACACTAGTGTTTTTTAATTCCCACTAAAAAGTATTTGGGTCAATATATTTGGCTCAGTTCTTGGTTCGTTAGGTCTATCTTTTCTTGTATGAGAATTAGTGGGTCTCTTTTATTCCTTGCATATTGGTTTGCTTAATTGTTTATTATTTGAACTTGACTTGTGTATGGTTGGAAATTGGCCCATAAGAATTTACAGTTTATTTTCCTTCATCTGTGGATAAATTCCTAAGTCAATTGGTGGTGGGGTTGTTGTTTATAGATGATTCTGGATGGTTATCTCTATTGACCCTGGAATCCTCTCGATCAAATTTCTGTGGTAGTCATCTTTTGTCTCATTTTATTGTTTTTATGGTGGGTTGGTTATCTCTATGGTTTATGAGTCTTCATTATGGGTAATTGGACAATATTATGGGCGTTGGAACTCTTGTTTGGCTTGTAGGAGATGATATTGTTTATTTTCAGTTTGGGTTGGATGGAATTCCACTTCATACCTCATACAGTTTCATTGGGCATGGATTTTTAAGTCGGTGTCCTCTGTATCTTTTTTATTTCGTCCTCATGTCTCTAAGATCGAGGATGAGCAGTCCAAGAGGAGGTTTTAGTAATTATGGGTACAAAAGGGTGTGCCCTTTCTCTTATGATTCCATATCCTCTGCTTTTGATGTGGTTCCCCTGAAAATTATATAAAAGATTCTCATCCTGGAGAGTATAGAAGCTAGAGACTTCCCATATTATTCAGATTGAGAATTAGTCTTTGAGGATGAGCAATGGATTCCAACTCTTGGAAAATTTCGATGGAGGAGGTGGAATTTTATAAGTTTCATGGATCTTGATCATCAACTCACAACACTATTACATCTTATCTTCAAAGACAAACATGTTAATAATTACAATGTTTTCACTTCTCTAGAATATATGAAGTTAATGCTTTATAATATGCAATTTTGTTTAGACAATGTTGATGTGTGTCTGTCAAAGATAGATGTTTTTTTTCTTAGTGATTCTGCATTTGGAGATCAAACAGTCCCTCCAGGAGATGATGGTTTTCATTCTCCTGTTATCCTCTCCTAAGACCATGATGAGTAACAGATTTATGGTTTTTTTGTCCTTTGGATTTTGGATGGTACTTTGGAGGTCTGTCCTGTTAACTCTTGAAATGTTATGTCCTGGAGTTTTCTTGCAGTATCAATGTTGACCTTGACACAATGGTTTGGTATTTGGCTTTTTTTTATGATGCGTGAATGGGTGCATCCTCTTATGCACATAGTTTGGTTCTAAAAATATGGGTTCTCAATGGTGTAATTGTGGAGCGATGGGATGTTATGGCGCTGAGGTTTTCAGTGTAGACATCAATACTCATTGGAATTCTCCTTCGTTGTTGTGGAGTATATGATGTGTTCCCTCTAGGGTATATGATGTGGTTTATCATATTGTACAATGTGTTTGGGTGTTTAGTGATATTGTTCTTTGGTTATCATTTCATATTGGTATATTTTGGTATCTTTCATTCTTTGTTTGCTGGTAAAGAACCTAGTTGTTGAGTGTTTTTTTTGTCACTTCTAAAGATGTAATTCCTAGGATTTGGAGACTGGATTTTCTACTAATGTTTTATACCTAGTAGGGATATGTTTACTCTATTGACATTTATACATGGTATTTTGTCTAGCTAGAACTTATATGGAATTCACATCCTAATATTTATGTAAATCATAGTTTTTGGAATGAAATATAAAGTGCCTTCATCGAAAAAAAAAACTCCAATAGATTGAGCTAAATATAAAATTAATAAATAAAAAACCTTCGATCAAATTATTTTAATCAATGTATTAATAACAAAGGTCATGATAAAATCAATTCTTTATTTATTAAGTTAATTCAAGGTTTAAAATATTTGCGAAGCACCATGTTTTTTTTTGAAAAAAACAGTCTATGTAAAAAAATTCTAATTACAATAAGAGTGAGATAATACTCTTACTCCATTATAAAGGAAAAATAAAATTTTAAAAATGAATTTTTCCTTTATTAAAAACAATTTTCTAATTACAATAAGAGTAAGATAGCATTCTTACTCCCTTACAAAGAAAAAAAAAATAATTTAGAAATGAATTTTTCCTTTATTAAAAACTAAAATCACACTTACAAAAATATAAATGACACACTTATAAAAAAACACCTTGAAAATGAAAGATTTGTTTTATTATCTCTCCTCCTTTTGCAAACAACTTCCTATAGAGAAAAACTCCATCCTCTTATAAATTCATTAAATTACATTTGCTAAATTAAACAACACTAAATTACATTTGCTAAAATATTCAATCTCCAATTTCCAATAAATCCTTAACTATTTTCCTTTAATAATTTCTCTCTTTTAAAGAGCCGGTTGTGAAACAAACTTCATGATTTCATTGAGAAAAATTATGATATACCATATTAGTTGGAAACAAAATGTCAAGTCGTTGCATGCTTTTATCATGCTTCCTCTTCTTTAAAATACTTAAAACTAATAAAGCTAAGACATCTAAGGCTCTAATTTTTCTTTAAGCTTCGTAAATACATTTCCATTATTAATAAATGATATTAACATCTCCATTATTGATAATGTAATATTAATTGATATTATATTGGTAACTCATTTTCATCAGATCCTATATTTTCAGTATGTGCTCACCAAAGATTCAACATTATTAACCATAAAGTTTTAAGTTACCATAATTTAATTACCCAAATATTTTTACAAAACTTAAACTTATTACTAGGAAGATAGAACTTGAAATATTTATGTTATGAGTTGTATTGTGTGAACTACCCATTTACAGTGATAGTGCATCCATTTTATTAGGAGTAAAACATACAAAAAGATGATATTTAGTGTTTCAAAGTGATATGCCATCAATCGCTTATGACAAACTAGAAGAAAAACCGATAGTGAACAACAACAAAAGAAGCGTCATATCCATAAAAAATTGTTAATCTAAAATGATGACTAGAGAGAGTGGAGTAGAGTTTCCTTGGGGTGAAATCCCAACTAGAGCATTGATGACTGCTGGTACTTCAAGTTGTGCATCAAACTTAGTATTTGAGCCAAACACCATGAAATGTTAGCCTAACCACGATATCATTCAAATTATAATGAATACCCCGAAGAATTCTCTTGATTTCCTCTTGCCCTGCGGATAGCTTGTAGTTGTGGACTTGTTTATCGCAAATGAATATATGGAGAATTGTTTCTAGCTGACAATGCATAGAAATTAATGAAGGAAGTGGAGCCTCCTCTTTCTGACTTTACTTGGGTTAGGAGTCCACCTGAGGTGGTTGCCACTAATCTTAATGTCAGAGAGATATAAACGGTCTCTAAACTCCTTTTCCTCTAGATGAATAATTGTATTCCTCATTTTAAAGGGAACTGAATCGAAGTTATTAGCCGTTGAATCCTAGCCAAAGATATGTCGACAATGAGACAACGATGACCCTAGTGTGCCACCACGACCACTCGGAAGACACTATGTGGGGGGCATGTATAGACAAAACCTAGGATAATGGGTGAAAGATAGAGAAACCGACAAGAGACAACAATGGACAGACAACATTACTGGAGCTGAAACCCAGAGTATAATGAAGACATCATTAACCATGAAAAGGAAGAAAGAACATTGTTTTGGTGGAAGATACAGCATAGACCGATGGAGCTCGAGTTGACTTGCCAACCCTACATCCCAAAAAAGAACTTTTCACAAAGGATAAGGATAAAATGATCCCATAAACTTAAGGTAGCTTTGAAAGTAACCTGACCCTTTATAATATCAAAACCAACTAGAGAATGTACCAAGATATGAAATGCACGTGGAGTTTGAGATTTAGGGTGACAAGGTGGGCATCACAACAACCAATTCAAAAGAGGGACTTGCCCCCATGCTATGGAGAGACAACACAAAGAACATTGACTCCTGCGAAGACTAGAAAAACTACAAATGCGATATACCATAAGTGAAAGATGATCAACAAGAACCAAATTGTGGTGTAGAGCAATACAAAGACAGACCTTCCTTAGAAACAGGAGAGTCCAACCACGACATCTAGGAGTAGTGTGATGGTTGGAATCATTCCTCATTCAAATGAACAACACAAAGAAAAGGCCACTCTAATATGTTGCCCATATATTTATAATGGGGCCAAGACGTGAAAGGATCGAGTGGATGGGGGAGAACACCAAAATGTGCAAATACCATTGAGGGACAAGTGTATAACATGGGACACGCTTTAAGAGGCTCATTAAAATCCAAAATTATGTGTTCATGAATGAGTTGTGCCTTATGTTTGTCAGGGCCATTTCCTCCCATAACCAATCATCCATGAGAGAGGCAAGCCATAACCGTCTTTGAGAGACAAAGTTGACTAACAAAAGGAATGTTGTACTGAAACCCAACTGCTACTATTCACCCGCATTTAAAACAACATGACAAAAATAAGTGGTGTTGATATTGAGGATAGTGAGGACACCACATATAGATGGGACGAGAACATATAAAGAGTATGACTCTCGAACCAAGGTCCACCATCCCATTCACCATTCGAATGTCAAGCATGTCAATCATGTTACCTGCCTTGTTTGGGACCTTTAATACCATCCCATTGAGGATAAAAACCTCAAAGGCATAACCCATGAATCGCAAGCCCAAACCCTTAGCATCAACTAAGACTCTAAATCTTAAGTAGATGGGTCCATGGAGAAATAAAAAGCATTGACATGACATCATTTCATAATTTCATGTTTTGATGTTTCGTTTTTCTTACCTGAGCATAATTTCAGGCTTTGTTTTTCTTACCTCAGCCCGTTATAAGAAGTTACACATAGTTATGATTGACAGGGCAATCAGTTTTGAGGGTCACTCACCAATTTAAGCTAAATTCACAAACGATGCGTGTGTTGACGTGAATACTATTTCCAAGAAAAGGTATATAATCTACTCACCCTAAAGGTGCGGTGTATCTTCAAGGAATGAGATTCCAGCTTCATAATACAAAGAAAATACAAAGATCTATTAACTGTAACGTTAACGTTTCAAACTCAAGGAATGAGATTACAACTTCGGAATGCAAAGAAAATACAAATTGGTAATAATGGCAACGTTTGACATTTCAATTTCAAATGATTCATGTCATGGAGACGCAGTCAACTCGGTGGAAGGTATCGTTCCCTAGAGTTCCAGGAATGGAATTTGATGGGCAAATTGGTGGATTTGCTAGTGAAATACGGACAAAAAATTTTCAATTTTAAGGTCATGGTTATAAGGGACCTATTTCAGCTTAGCGATTTGACTGTAAGTTTAAGAAGATATACATATTTTACCTTTCTAGTTTTGAACTTAATCTTTAAAAAACAACACATACTTTTAACCATTATACTCACTCACAAATTTATAATATATCTATTATTAATTAAAACTCAAAGAATGAAATTCCAGCTTCACAATACAAAGAAAATACAAATTGGTAACAATTGTAACGTTGACGTTTCAATTTCAAATGATTAATCTCAAGAAGATGCAGTCAACTCGGTGGAAGGTATCGCTCCCCGGACAAAAGGGGTTGTTGTAAGCTTCCGCCGTCCGTGGTGTCGAACGAGAGAAAATTAGTTTGAAAGTCAAAGAGTCAATGCAGATCCCAACTAAAATTTATTTTATAGTTGTCATTTTTTAATATTATAAGAACATCAGTGGCAGTTGCCAAGAAAATCAAAAGTGAACGAGTGAATAGAATAATATTGGGAAAGTGCACGGAGCTGAGTCAGAATAAAATATTGGGAAAGTGCGTGGTATAAAAAACAACCAGTCAATCCAGATCCAATCTAATATAACACAACCGAGCTTTCAATTTATCAGTGACTGAGACGTTTCTGTTTCAACCAAAAACCGCATACCAATTCTTCCCCAATTTGTGTTTTCATTCTTTCAATAATCCTCCTCCTATATGGTATGGAAGTAGATTTCATTTAACTTTTCCATGCCCTCGCCAGACTAGTTCAGCTACATAAAAACAACTGTGCACAACTCAAAGATTCATTGAAGAAAGAAATCAAAGTGGTTTTTTTATTTTAATTGTGGTTTTTTTATTTTAATTTTTCAAATGGAATAAAAGACAGGGTTATCATTTAAAATCATTTTCTTATGCAAAGTAAGGGAGAAAAAATTCCAAGCATAGAAAACAGGATTATTGGCAGAGTTTCCAGATGAAGGATTGATTGTGCTACGCTCCTGTGTAATTGCGCTACGCTCCTGTCTCCTCTCTCAGTGCATTTTTCTACGCGGTGTTTTGCTCCTGTAGCGGAACCAAAGGCCTAGAGAATAGAAGAGGAAGGGTGGGAAAGAAAATAGGTTTGACCCTATAAATACCAAAGAACTAATAGCCTCTCCTACTATAGTTTCATATTTTCAAGAAGTAGGATGATATGAGTTATGTGAGAAAGTGCAAAGAGTCCAAAGTCACCCTTAGTTGACCAAACCTTTTTCCCTTAACCTCCATGACCACAAAGTACACCTAGCTGGAGTAAAGTTTGAGCTGACCACCAATGCAATCTCTATGGCCATTGGAATACCTTGCATGGGAGAAACGTGGTTCAAACAAGTGTATCTAGACCCAAGCCACTATCACCCCTTCTTAAAACCAAGTTGCCAAGCTAATTGCAAGACCATTTTCCCCTTTTCTCATTTGGTGGATAGGTATTCTCCTCTAATGAAGATCATTATGAAATAATTCACTTGTGAGGGTAGGCTTTCCAAGGTCTATTCCTACCACATAAGACTACTCATGCATTTCACTAAAACCAAGCTGCTATATTTGCCCTACTACCTTTGCAAAATTATTGAGAAAATGTCATCCATTGTACAAAAGAGGCCTCCCTCCCAAAAAATGTCAAGTCTTTTTCATCACTCCCTCATCAAAATGATTGTCTTACACCAATTAGAGAAACAAGGCATCCCATGGGAAGTTTTCATCACCCATGATATTTTCACAAGCCCACAACTTCTTCCTTTGCAAAATTTACCATCATCATCTTAGCTTCCTCCTCACACACCTCCATAACCGTCCACTAACCATGATTCATCCTCTTCACAAAAATCTTCTCCCCAAAGAAACATCCCTCTTTCACCTTCTCCTAAAAACTCAGAAGAAGAAGAAAGTAGTGACAAGGAGGAACATGACAGTCAAAAAGAGAATGACAGTCAAAGAGAAGAAACAAGTGATGAAGATGAGGAAAGTGAAAATGATGAAGAAGATACCAAGAATGATGAAGAGGAGGCAGATGAAAGAAGTAAAGATAAGGGAAATGACAAGGAAGAAAGCAGTGAGCCAAAGGGTGAACAATAAGTCCAAAACAGTGAGCCAAATGAAGATGAAGGGACAGATGGCAGCCAAGAAACAGAAGGAGATTTTGAGGAACAAAACAGTCAAGGTGAAGAAGAAAACAATGAGCCTAATGATAGTGATTAAATGAGCAGTGACAAAGATGGAGATAACAACCAAAAGACAAAGGCAGACCTAGGAAAAGAGGACAGTATGCATGACAGTAAGGAACATTCAAACAATGAAGAAGGTACATAGGAAAGAATTGATAGGGAGGGAACAATCTCTGAAGACAAGGACAGTGAACATAGCAAAAATGAAAATAATTCAAGCTATGAAATAGAGGTTGAGTTAGAAAGTGAAGACCATAGGCAAAACAAAGAAAACAATGGGCTAATCAGTGTGGGTATAGACACACATAATGAGGCAGAAAATGACAACTATGGTGAGGAAGAAGATCATGACAATGCTCATGAAAAAAAAAGTGATAATGAAGTCCCAAATTCTGATGGCAAAGACAGTTGGCATAGCAAAGATGAAGAAACCAATGAAAGTGCCTATGACAGTGACCCCATAGCAAATGAAAACACTGAAACAAAGGTAGAGTTTGAAAATGAACACAATGGGTCAAATAATGAAGAGAAGGACAATCATGAAGATGAAAATGCATCAGGCCATGGTGAGGACACCTCTAATCATGACAACACAGAAATTGACAATGAAAATGATGATGATGTAAGTATGGAATATGACAACGTAGGAGACTTGGAAGAAGATAAAAAAAGATGAAGATCTTGACAATGATACTAGCATGGGAGGAAATGAAAATGCCTCTCAAGAAGGCAATCAAGAGCAAAGTGAAGAAGACACACAAACATAGATCATCAATGAGGACAAAAATGTTCCTAAGGTCACCCATGATCAAGGTATTCAAGTGAAACATGTTAAAACTTATACTCTCACTTACCAAAGAGGATCAAAGCAAGTGTTTGCTGCCTCTAAGAGGCAAGGGACCTTTCCTTCTACTTTAGCTCAATCATCGAACAAAGGTAAGCAAAAAGTAAAAGAAGAAGAGGAAGATCATGAAAAGGAAAGTGAATTTGAACTCATTCACATAGAGAATGATGATGAGAATGAAACAAGAATTGCAAACTCCCTTCTTTAGGACCGGAATGCAAAAATCATGGATTTAGAAACTGAATTATAAATATCTAAGGATATCATCCACTTCTATCAGATTCAAAACAAAAAAATGAGTGCCCAACAAGCCATCTATGAAGCAAGAGCAATCAATTACCAAAAATAGGCTCAAAGGTCACAAGTAAAGTTGGAGGAGTTCATGGGCAATTATGAGGAGAGCAGTGATGAGGAGGGTCAAACTAGAAGGAGACTTAGAACCATGGGCCTTAGGAAAGCATTGGCAAAGCAAAGAGAAGAAGAATCAGCCCAAGAGAAACAACTCTCTCTCCAAGAACTCCTTGCACTAGAAATTGAGCATGATAGGGAACCATGGCTTGAGAGGGCTGACATTCACCTTGAGGCCAAGCTTGAGAAAGTTAACAAAGGCTTGGAGTTTCAAAGAGGAATGACCAAGCATTTTCCCTAAAGAGACCAATTTGCAAGGGAAAAACTCAAAAAGGCCAAAATTGAGATACAAGCACTAAAGGAGGTAAAGGACCTATCTAGCCTTGGTATTTTGGCTTAAGTTTCTCTAGATGTCTCCCGTGATCCATGAGGCACTTATCTACCAATTTTGGGAGAAATTGGACAAAATTTTGTTTTTTGCAAATTTTGAGGCTAGGAGCGCAACACACCTTGTGCTACGCTCTTTTCAGAGAATCTTCAAGAGGATAGGCTTACATTTTTGGATTCCTCATCATGCAAAGAGCATGCTCACCCATTTTCAGCTCAATTGGAGTTTTTTTGGTCTTCCAAAAGGGTCAAAAACACTTGTTTTTTCACCATTCTACCCACTTTTCAAAGCATCTGCTACGCTCCTGGCAGTCTTGGAATTTTCACTTTTTGGATAGGTTTCAGAGGTCATATTGAAGAACCAAAGGTAGATTTGGAAAGTAGACTTCAAGGGCTTTCCAACCACGAGGGAGAATTACTATCCAAGGCAGTGCTTCCATAATCGGCCCCCAAATCTCATTTGTCTAGGTTTGCAAGCATGTGAGACTGTATCTGTGCCCCCTTACATGCCCCACTAGTAGCCTATCAGTTGTATCCATAACCTCGTCCATGTTCAATCCATCCCCGAGGGTTAAGTCGAAATTCCTATTGCTCTTTTTGATGCACTTGGTGCAATGTTTGCCCTTGCTCGGAGGGGCAGGGTTTTCTTGAACAGAGTATGGGTCCGGAACACCTTCAGGGTTGGTCGTATTTAGGGCTTCCAGCAAGAGAGTAACAGATGGGGCATCGAAAAATCCGGAGGAGGGTATATCAGAACGAGGAGGATCCGGAGGTGCGGACCAAGTTGCCGAGGGCTAAGGGTGAGAGGGTGTGGGATGCAAGGAAAGCCATGAGGAGAGGAAGTTCAGAGAGTCGGGAAAAAAATCAATAGGTCCAGACGCTAATGAGGGGAATTGTGGGATAGTAGGGAGATTAGAAATCGAAAATGTTGGAGATTCAAATGTCAGAGATGGATCAAGGAGTGGGTGAGATGGAGGAGGAGGGAATACAGGTCCCGCAGACGCTACCTATGGGATGTTGAGAGTTAGCGGGGTATGAGGTGGCACAGGATAGGAGGGGGAGCCCCAAATGTCGACCCCTTCTATTGGGTCCAGTGAATAGTTGACCTCCACATTTTCCATAGTTGCCTAACTTATCCCACATGCCCGTGTTAACTGCTCTGTCGCCTATGGCACCAACAAATTTGCAATGGTGGAGCGAAAATCGCAACGGTGAGCATCAATGTTATAGTATTCGCCTATAGAAACCCTAATAGAGTTGTAACCCTAACAGACAGCTCCCATAGTTATGTGTGTGGGCATTTCATCCACGGGAGTTTTCGCACCTTCATCGCTCCTCACTCAACCCAATTGCTAATAACCCTTATTTTTGTTAAAACAAATAACAACCAATTTTATTATAAAAAACAAAAAATATATATAAAAAAGGGTGGTGGCAGGCCACCACCCCTGCCACCCCACGGCATGTCACATTTCATTATTAAAGATTTCGTTAGGGGGTGGTTTTTCAACCCTGCCACCCTCGTAACCCACATCATATTCAAAAAAGGGTCGTAACCATATATTAATATGGATGGGTTCGGGTCTAGTTGATTGAGAACACTACCTCGTGGCCCACGACACTGTAAATGCACCTGACCATAGGGATAAGGGTTCTGGCGGGTGTTGAACTCGCCCAGCTTTACAGTGGGTCGGTTCACCAGTAGAACCACAAAAAAACACCCAAAACAATAAAACATTATATATATATATATATATATATATATATATATATATATATATATATATATATATATATATATATATATATATATATATATATATATATATAATGGTTATGTGCCATGTTTCTTAGCGTACCCACCATATTACAATGCGCTCCAAATTAAAACATATATCAAAACAAAAAACAACTATTATGAGAGGGGCAAGATTTGATCCCCCAACCCTTCTCCAACAAATTACCCTTTTTAGCATTGCACCATGTGGGCATGCTTTCTAAACTTTTCCCACAAAAACATATAAAAACCCTCATCGCAGATGCGCCCAGGCAGAGGAGAGCATAGAGTTAGAAAAATAATGGTATTTTAATTGTAGGAGTGCGGAACCATGACCCCGCCGAGATGCAGAACCACACCCCGGGAATCTTGGGTGACCATCAAAATATTCCTTAAGGCCCTGAAGTTGCAGGAGTTAGAATTCGACAAAATTTATGTTGATTTCCACCTCTCGGTGACAGGAATCTGATGGCTATGTATGTTTCAGTAGCAGTTCTTCCCATTTTTAGAGCAGTTTCCAAATTGGAGTGATGGTGTACATTTCTCAAGTGTGGATAATCGATTCTATTCCCATCGACATCATGAATTCGACGATGCAACCATATTTATAAATTGAGCATCCGCTTCTTCAACTAACTTCAGAGGTTGAGGTATATTCAATTTGATCATGTGCCTCTTTTTGCTATGAGATGTATTATGATTTCTAGATCCTTACTTGATGCATGTTGCGAGATCTTTGTTTTGCTTCTTGTGATATTATGTCATGTTGGTATGAGATCCATCGTGAGTGAGAGTTCCTGTAGCGGAACGTCTCGTGGAGAGACAAGTCACTCATGTTGATGGCACATCTCCTTAAATGGCAGAGAACATCATCAATGTACATCTCACCATTTCCAGCACTATATGAAGTGTCCTACCCCATTTTGACACTGGGCCCGGAGACGTAGCCCACACTAGGTGAACTTCGTTATCAACGTCTCGTGTTCTTATGTTGCTGATGGTTGTCTTGTTTCCTCTTATTTACATCATGCATATATGTTCATTTATACTCTTTTAAAATTCACTTATAACTACATCACAGAAGTAAAAGATTATGGTTAAATCTAGTAGCTGACCGACCTGGATCAATAGGAGTTAATATGTCTCAAATATTACACCATAAGGACAGGGGCAATTGTGGTTGTAGATTTTTGGAAGAATTTTCCTATGAGGATAAATGGAAAAAATGGAAAACCCAATTAAATTGTAATTATGATTGATTATCACAAGAATGGTGTTATATATATGATCCAAAGTACATAAATTAATATTTAATCATTTAGAGTTTTGGAGTCTTCTTAGAATATCTATTTGTTATAAGAGATATGACATCTAGAAAGGTGTCATTTCTTAGGAACTAATTTAGGAAAATAGTTAGGAGTGTTGTTATAAGTGCATTAAATGTAAATGGACACTTGTAAATGAAATAATAGATCCATAAAAAAATTAGTTTAGGACACAAGCTTATTTAAAGCTTGTTTCTCTCCACTTACAAGGGTGTTGTGTAATTGTGTGTAAGCTCTTGCAGATTTCATGTAATTTTGTTTTCCTTATCATTATAATTTGTGTGTATAAGGACACTTATGCTATTATTATGGTATCAGAGTATAGTGATGTAGAAGTTATGTGAAGAGGAGATTCCAGCTCTGCAGGCTTTTGGAAAACTCCACCAAGCAGTTAATTGGTATGCAATTTGCTCCACTTTTATTAGGGAAAATAAATTTTGTTATTATTATTGATTTCAAATTTTGAGTCTGCAAATTTTTTATTATTCAAATTTTATTATTTTTTAAATTATTCCCATTAGAATAAGGAATTTGATTATGGTGGTAAACCATTTTATTCAAAAATTCATAGAAAATCAGAATAATTGCCATGAATATTAGCACATATTTTGATGCGAGCCTCTAATTATTGTAAAATGCCCATCGACATAGTTATTTTTCTCATTGAACTTATCAAGGCCTATATTTTTTAACCTTAAATGGGTGTTTTTCTAGTTGGATTTCAATTTTGAGAAATATAAAAATTGTACCCCGTAGGATGAAATTTGTCGCTGCTAAAAACATAAATAATGTAGTCTGAATCGAACTGACCCCACTTCCTTGATTAATCTTCCTTCTCGGATGACTGGTTCTTGTACAACCATTCAAGGGCCTCCTTCAATGTTGCATCTAGTTTCTCCTTTTCATTAGATTCGATTTTGTCAACAAGCTTTTCGTGGTTGTTAATTGTGTTTTTCATGCTATAAACATATATTTTCAAACCGTTACGGGAATCAATAAACTCCTTGACCTTTTCTTCCTCCTCTGCGAACTCTTCAACCTCCTACACCGTTATTTCAATTTCCTCTTGGCTCAGTCTTTGTATCAAAGTAACAAGTACAAATATTTCACCCATAAATTTGTGGCATGTTAGATATGGGCATTTAAACTTTCAAAGTCTCTCTCAAATTAAAAAGTAGGGAATGGTTAGATTACTTCTAACTTTTAAGAAATAAAATGCAAGATCTGAAGCCTCCATTTATGGGAAACAAAGTCAAGAGACTTTTCTAATGAGTTCATGGCATGAAAATATGCATTTACCATTGGTTCATAGTGACATTTGTGGACCTCTACAAACTTCTGTAGGAGGTTGTAGATATCTTTTACTCTTCATTGATGATTTTAGTAGAATGAATTGGGTTTATTTTTTGAAACTAACGTCAGGAACACTCAAAAAATTCAAGGTTTTTCATCAATTGTTTGAGAATGAAGTTAACAAAAAAATTGGCACTCTAAGGATAGACAATCAAGGAAATACACTTCCAATGAATTCCAAACTTATTACAGGGACAATGGTATTAAAAGGAAACTCAAAAATTTCTACACTCCATAACAAAATGGAGTAGCAGAGAGAATGAATCGCACCTTGTTAGGAATGGAAATATCCATGCTAACATTAAAAAATATCCTTCATATTGGGGAGAAGAAATACATACAATAGTCTACCTAAGGAATAAATCTCCTATTGCTTCTTTGGATGGAATTACACCATATGAAGCATGGTTGAGTTTCAAACCTTGAGTCAAACATCTTAGAGATTTTGGTTATTTATGTTATGCCTTAGATCTAAAAGAAAACTTAACTAATCTTGACTCATGATGTTTGAAGTGTACATTGATTGGGTATTCTGATGAAAAGAAGGGATATCATCTTATGTCCAGTAGAAAGTTTATTGTCAGCAGGGATGTTCTATTTGATGAAATAGAAAGCAAGAGTACCACATAGATAGAAATTATTCTATAGAAATTAGAAAGTAAGGTTGATAAAAGAAAAGAAGAACGTAAAATAAACCAAGTACACAACATTGGTATGAGATTGAATTTCCTTCATCAGCAAATGGTTCATCCAGCTCACCTACTTCATCTAAACCATCTAGATATTTTCGAAGTTCATCTAAATCTCTTAGCAGTAGCTCATCTGACAGTGACTCTCCACCCCATAAACCTTAATATTATCTAAGAAAATATGTTTATATCAATCTGCTTAATAATGATGGTGGTTATTCAGATCCAAAAGCAAGTTAAGGTTAGATTTTAGACTTCTTTGATCACTTTTTTGTGTTAATGTTATTTTTGGATCCATCGCATTGAGTAGATTTTACTTATTGACATTTCAAACCCACTACTGCAGTTCATTATCAAGATAAAATTGAATGGAGGCAGTGGGTTCGAAACATCAATAAGTAAAATCTACTCAATGAGATGGATTCGGAAATAGCATTAACACAAGTTAATATCAACTACCTAAATGGGAAATTGAAGTTTTGAAAGATGCCTAACCAAATGAAAAAAACAAAATAGGGAAAAGAAGTTCATAAAGAAATAAAGAAATTGTTTCCTTAAAAACGAATTTTTTTACTATTCCCTCCGCATAGTCAAAAAAGGAAATGGTTGAAGAATACAAGGCAATGATGGAAAACAACATTTGGAAAATTGTTGATTGTCCTAAAAATGTGAAACCAACAGGATGCAAATTATTTTAAGAATTAAGTATAAAATGGATGGATACATTGACAAGTACAAATAAAGTCTTGTTGCCAAAGGTTTTTCACAACAAGAAGGAATCGACTATGCACCTACAACAAAATGGAACACCATCAGGTTAACACTTTCACTAGCAGCTCAAAAAGGATGAAAAGTACATCAGATGGATGTTAAAATTTCCTTCCTCAATGGAGACTTGTAGGAAGAATTATATATGACTCAACCTCTAGGTATTGATATTGTAGGCAAGAACACAAAATATGCAAGTTAACCAAGGCTTTATATGGATTGAAACAAGCTCAACGAGCTTGCTATGCAAAACTGGATGAGTACCTTTGCATGGTTAGCTTTAAGTGAATTGAATATGATGATACTTTATATGTGCACGAACATAGTAAAATAATGGTGAGTATATTTATGTATTTGTATGACTTGATCATTACTAGGAACAATAATGATCATATTATGCAAGTAAAGAAGGAGTCACACGTTGGATTGAAGATGACTGATTTGGGATTGCTTCACTACTATCTTGGAGTTGAATTATTCCAACATCCAAAAAATATTTTAATTATTCAAATAAAGTATGCATCTAAATTTATTTAAAGATTTGGAATGCAATATTACAATCCCATTCTCACCCCAGTGGAACAAAACTTATAACATACAAAATTTAAAGGGGGGGAATTGGTGAAAAGTACTAGTTATAGACAATTGATTGGTAGCTTGATCTATATGAAAACCACTCATGAAAATCCCGTATAATAAAGTTAATAATAATAATCACAGTTTATGGGACACTTATTCCAAGCTGAATGTTGGGACAAATGTCCTAGTGGGTGTTCATTTCAGTTAATATGGCTAAGGAAATTGGCAAAGGAAAAGGAAAAGGATTTTGAAAGGAAAGATGGCATATTTGGCACAATTATTTATGAAAATAATGGAAATTAGGAGAAAAGGGAGATGAAATGTCACTGAGTTTTCCTTCAGCTCCGCTTATCATCCACAAATAGATGGGCGGATTGAGAGGGTCAACAACATAGCAGAGGATATGTTGAGGATGTATGTGATGCATCAAGAATGAAAATGGGAAGAGTATCTTCCACTGGTATAGCTCTCTCACAAAAACAACTATTAGGATTCATTGAAGATGAGTCCATTTAAGGCTATGTATGGGTGAAGTTACAACACTCCTATTAGTTAGAGTGATTTGGTTAACATGGTAATGATTGGACCAGATATGCTGAAAGAAATGGAATAAGAAATGCAGGTGATCAAGAAGAACTTAAAGGCAACACATGATAGGAAGAAAAGTTATTCAGACAACAATAGGTTGTTCAAGGAGTTTCAGGTTTGGGATCAGGTGTACCTGTGTATCAAGCCCAAGAAGATCTCCTTTTCGATTGGATCATGTGCCAAGTTGGCACCACTATTTCGTGGAGCTTTTAGGATCATTAAGATGATGAAACTAGTGGCTTATCGACTTGCACTTCCTTCCACAGTGAAAGTACATGATGTTTTTCACATATATTTTCATAAGAAGTATGTTGAATATTTTGATCATGTGATTGACTGGTTTGTATTGAAGGTGGAACCCGATGGAGAATTCTAGTCGGAGCCTCAATGTGTATTGCAAAAAAAGGTGCTCATTCTCTGGAACCGAGAAATAGATTGAGAAATAGAAAAATTTAAAGTGAAATGGAATCACTTTGGGCCCGATAAAGCTACATGGGAGATGTAGGATCATATGTGAACCATGTATCCTTTCTTGTTTTTTGGTTGAGGAAAATAATTTTGATGTGATGTTAAGGTTATGTACAGATGTGTATGGATGTAAATACTACCATAAACTATGTTATAAAGCTCAAATAAGTGGTATGGGTGTCATGTCATTATAATTGTCATGTTGGTTTGCTTCTCAACAAGGTGATCAATGTAAATATTGCATTGAGCTATATTATAAATCTACATCAGGTGTATGGTTTCTTTTTAGTGGTTTTTATGAGGTATATGTGTGGTTAAACACCGAGGACAGTGTCCCTCAAAGGGAGAGGGTTTTGTAACAACCCTGGCGAAAATCCCATGCAATAAAGTTAAAAATAATAACCACGTTTGATGGGACAATTATTCCAATTTTAATGTTGGGTAAAATGTCCTTGTGGGTGTTCATTTTTGTTAATATGGCCAAGGAAATTGGCAAAGGATTTTAAAAGGAAAAATGACATATTTGGCACAAATATTTATTAAAATAATGGAAATTAGGAGAAAAGGGAAATGAAAGGTCACAGGTTTCATAGGAGGAGGAAAATGAAGGAAAATAATGGAATATGAAGAAAATATAGGCCTCTTCTATAAAAAAGCTTTTGAGGATCAATTGGTACCTTTTTTCAGTGTAATTTTTAGATATCTCTCATTGTTCTCTCTCTATCTCTCACTCTTGGACACTTAGAGCTTTTGGAGCACTTTGGCATTGGAGAAATAAAGGAAACACAGTAGGAAGAAGGAGGAATAAATAATGGAGGAGTAGGAATCAAGCAGCTATAGCACGACTCTTCGCAAGTATTTATTTGCATGTATGACTTCCTTGCTAGATTTGGAAAGCATGCTATTGCATATGGTTCTTTCTTATCTTAGCATGGGTTTTTCCACGTGTGACAATGTATTCAACCTAGCCTTGTGATTTCTGAATAGCCATGGTGTTGTAGAGTTCTCACATTTTCTTTAAATGAATTTTTGGATGGATTAGAAGCTGAGTAAGGTGTATCTCTGAATGATTACGAAACCGGTTCATGTGTTGCCTCGGTTTAGGGCCTAGTAATTCAAGTTTGGGTTGCGGTAAATCCTGAGAGGTTGTTTTCTCTCCATTCATGCCTAGGAATCCTGGGTTTGGGATATATGGTAAAGCTTAGTGAGTATGTCTCTTTTTAGTGCCTAGTTACCCCTAATTGGGAGTGTGGGTTGCGGTAAAGCCTAAGAGACTAGGAGATAGGAAAATTCCTCACAGTTTAGGCAGTGAAAATCTGGTGATATCCATGGTTGCTTTTGCCTAGTGATCAAGTGTATATCACTGTAAATCCTGATTTATGATTGTTGAGGGTGAGGTGGTTTAGCCTTGGGATTCCCTAGTTGGTTCTTTCGATTTGAGTCCCACATTCATGCTTGGAATATGGCACAAGGGTGATTGGGTGAACAGAGATTTGTCTAAGCCAATCTATGGTTGGGTGGAATGTGGAAGTCCCATCTCGAGTTGGTTTTTACACTCATTAATGAGAATTCATCAATTTTTCATTTGATGTATAGTTTCGCTGGTTATTATGTGGATTATATTGTTGTTGTATCCATGGTTTTTATGTTGTTATTATGTTGGTTATAAGCATGTATTTTACCAGTGATGATGCATGTCTCTATCCATGTTTTTACTTATAAATGAATGTACAATTTATCTATGGAAAAAGAGATTGTATTGCATCTTATGATGTAAGGGAGCCATGCTTCTTAACGATTCTCAGATAAGTATGAGACCCCTATGCTAAAATATGTTGTTTATCAACCTGTAGATTCAATGTTTGTGACATGTTTGAAAATATTCCTGTCATAGCTAGGAGGGGTCCACATGAGTTCTTGTTAATTTGATTGCTTCTATATCATTTCACTATTGCTATTTATCATCCCCTAAGTTTTCATGAAGTTTTGGGGGATGACCTGGGCTCTGGGCCTAAGAAGGTGGATCAAATCCAAGAGTTGCAGGCAAAAAAATAAGTAACTGGGGCCCTAGCTGCATGCTTGTTGCATTGTGCCTATGGTTGTAGCCACCCAGTTGCTACCTTATTTTGTTATGCCTACAACTAAGGCTCAAAATGGTTAAAAATCACTTTAACCCAGGGGTAAGAGGCCTAAAAGGTTGGGATACCTCCCAGGGATGTTTTTGATGTTGTGTAAGGTTTTTTTTTCATGTTTCCATCTGTTCCACTTCCTCAAGGTCATCTAGGAATTTGAATCTTATATTAGGAGCCTCTTGTCACATGTTTACCGTGGTTAGCTAGTTACTTGGGTAGATGTGGGAAGGGGGTGTTATAGGATTGTTTTGCATGATTTAGGCATTCCTGAAGAAAAAATGACATCTTTATTCATCAACATCTATTCAACCATAGAGCTTGCCAAAAGTCCATTTTTCCATTCCAAAACAAAGCATGTGGACATAAAGTATCATTACATTAGGACACTCATTGGAAAGGACGCAATCAAGCCGATATATTGTCTTTTAGAAGATTAGATCTCAAATATTTTCACAAAACCACTTGGAAGAATCAAATTAACTAAGTTCAGGGATAAACTCGGTATCTATTGTAATGTACGTTTGGATCAATGGGGGGAGTTTTAGATATATGATCCAGTACATAAATTAAAATTTAATTATTTATAGTTTTCTTAGAATTTTTAATTAACTATTTCGAGTCTTAGAGTCTTCTTAGAATATCTATTTGTTATAAGTGATATGAGATCTAGAAAGATGTCATTCTTTAGGAAATAATTTATGAAAATAGTTAGGAGTGATGTTATAACTCAATTAAATGTAAATCGACACTTGTAAATGAACTAAATGATCCATAACAAAATTAGTTTAGGACACAATGTTATTTAAAGCTTGTTTCTCTCCACTTTCAAGGGTGTTTTGTGATTATGTATAAGCTCTTACAAATTTCGTGTACTTTTTATTTTCTTATTAATAATAAATTTGTGTATCTGAGGACACTTCTAGTATTAAATGGGAAATCATATATCCACAACTAAAAGATAGAATGATAGGGGTAATGTGTGATGGGGACAATCTAATATGGGGTTATCAAACACAGGGTGTGTTTACCATAAAGGAGAAATATGAACTTATGGAGAAGCACAAATAAATCCCAAAGGAGAGCCATTGGTGGAATATTTGGGAAGGGAGATTGTGGCCGAAGGTAGCAATCCTCCTATGGTTAATTGGTAAATGAAGACTCATAACTTGGTACTTCTTTAGAAGAAAAGGCTATGAAAGACTTTCATGGTGCCCCATATGTCAACAATAGAAGGAAAACATTTATCATTTATTTAACGCTTATAAAAATATGGAAACTCTCTAGTCTCGGCTCCACAACCTTTTTGGTTACCTATAAAAATCCCCCAATATCCTTTGGGAAACAATGAAGTCTTGGCACTCTTCTCTATTTAAAAACCTAGTTGTGAATAAGGCTTGGGACTTAATATTGGCTTTCATTTTGTGGAACGTTTGGAAAGAACACAATAGAATTATATTCAAGAATCTAAGAAGTACAGGGTATGGTAATTGGCAACGCAAAAATAATAATATGAAAGAGACGATATTGGTAGAGAAATGGTTTGATGATGAATGGAAGGTAGAAGGCAAGGACATTCATATCCTAAAAGGTTTGGGAATTTCTAAAAATATGGTGATTTCATATGTCTCGCTATATTTTGGCGGGTTTGGATCATCTTCGTCGACCTTCTCCATCCCACACAAGCCTTCATTAAACTTAGATTTGATGGGGCTTTAAAGGAAATCCTAGGCCTCAAGGGTTTAGTGACATCTTTTGAGATGATAAAGGTACCCCTATCCAGTTCTTCACAATATATTGTGGGAATAATAGAAATAATGTGGCATAAATCAAAGCCCTTGAGCGAGGCCTATTCCTGGCTAAGAAAGCACTATATACCAAGCTATAGGTTAATGGAGATTCACAGTTGGAAGTGAACGTGGTTCAAAAATTGATCAATGGATCTCAGGTCCAAAAAGTGATTAAGATTTGGAATCTTGATTTTTTGATGAATAATATCCAAAATTTGGTGCTTTTTTTCACTTATGTTATCATGGTGTATTCTAAATGGTCCGCGAATAAGGATGCAAAATTGCTAGAAAATTGAGGCAGCCAAGATTCAAATCTACTTCTCTCTCAAAATTAGTCACCCTGAGTTCTAACAGTTGGATGGAGCAACTGATTAGTATCATGGAGAGCAACAAAGAGGCCCAGATGGGGTAGGATGATAAATGTAATATAAGGGATAGGGGAGGGGGAACTGGTCCCTCTTGCACATTAAGGCAAGGCAGATGTGGTGATATGATGACATGCACTATTTGATGCATGGAAAGTTCAAGCATTAGGGTGGTAACATTATATTTGGAATAGTGAGAACAACGGTGGCGTTAGTAAGATTTTATATGGGCGGTTGTGAACATGGTGTAGGTAATGAAGATTATGCAAAGGAAACCAACCTATGCATGTGCCTTCGACTTTAAGTCTTTATGTCGACAAATTTTGAATGCAAGTGGGAATTACTTGGTGGGTCTACTAGTAGCCAATTTTTCCAAGTTTTATGCCCTGGTTTGGTTTTGTAAGGTAAGGTCACATTCATAATTTTTCATCCAGAAGAGTGCTTTCAAGTTGGTGGGATGCAACTGATCACTAGGTAAGCCTCTTTAGTGTTATTTTCAAAGATAACCATATTGAGGGTTTGGTATCTGATGTTTGGTTTTAGGGGTTTGATTCAGTAACCTAGAATTTTGGTTGTGATTAACTTCACCCTTGTATAGGAGAATGGAATTGAGGCTGGTGTGGTAATAGTTGTGGGGTAACCAAAGTTTTTCTTGGGAGTTCTCCTTCTTTTATAATTCTATTTTGAGTAGGATTTTCCTGCCTGTGGTGATTTATGACATCCTTCACTACTGATGTAGTCAAATTGAGTACCTGATTTTTTTGAAGTGATTTAGAAGAATAACTCTTGCTTTAGAGATCATTTTTCTAACCTAACCTGGGTTGAAGGCATTGGGAGTAGGGGTTGGATGCCATCCTATGGATGCAATTTACATTTGAAGGGAAGCATTCTTCATTGGGAGTTTCCTCTTTCCCAAATCTCCTTGAGTTGGTATTACAAGCTCCTTATTGTCAAACACAGAGACTTGGAAATTTTTTTGTCCTTAGCTATATTAATGGAGGACAAGAGTGAGCTACAGTAGGTGGAGGACTACTTGAGAATGTTTCGACAACGTAACAAAGCGCATAAATGGTTGGGGCCATGAGGGAAACCAATTAAACACAAGAATAGTGTGGTGGAGATGGAGCGAGAAGGTGGTATGGACATTGAGATAGAGTCGGAGGTGGCTTAGGTTCTGGTCCATTCTCTTGGTCATGTGGTTCTTCCTCCTCCTTTTGATACATTGGACTCCCAACTTTGGTATGTCACCAGTCTCCAGAGATACTAGGTATCAAGTTAGATATTCCATCTCTGGAAAATCCCCGTACTTATTAATGACCTTGGGTTGTATTCTCATCTTACGGGTGTTTTCTTATTCTGGTATTTTTGTTTTTGGATCCTTCGTAGCTTTTAGCACATTATAATCAATATCTGTGATTTTTTAAGCCAACAAATCTAGTAAAAATTAGGTCGAAAGATCAAAAAATTATGGACTAATAACTTGTAATCCTTTGATGAACTAATAAAATGATTTTAATAAAAAAATAATAATTATATAAATATATAAACAATATATTAAATATATAAATAATAAATCTATATTTGAAGAAAATTTCTAAATAGAATTATATATAGTATTAATATCATATCCAACCTATAATTATTAATATTCATTCAATTAATAAATTTATATTCATTTTATATATTGATGATAATTCATACTTATGATGGAAACCAAGTAAAATAATTTTAAAAATAATTATAATGCATGTGGATTTTAAAAATGATATTCATTTCATATATTGATGATAATTCATAGTTACGATGGAAACCAAGTAAAATAATTTTAAAAATAATTATAATGAATGTGGATTTTAAAAATGATAGAACCGTTTGTGATGATGACATATTGAAGAATATCATTATCATATAAAAGCGAAAATGTACCAATGTTTTAAGATGTTTTTATAGTATAGTAAAAATTGGTCTCTAATATAATTTTCATTAACCTGTTGTTTTAGTGACCTAATGTTTTAGTGAAGTGCTTATGATTGGGTTAGTGTTCGGAATGATGTGATGGTTCTTTGTAGTACTAAGTTAAAATTTGATGGAGTAGTTAATAATTAAACCATTTTTAAGATAGTGGAGACAGGAAAGATGGTATTCAACATAATCTATTTTAATTATGTAATAGAAAATAAGAAAGACTATACAATTAATTCGATGGAGTATAATGTAATTGTAAACACAGAAAAATTGTCGTAATTAATTACAACTATATGCCAAAAATATATAAAATTAAATAATAGAACTTTATAAAGATGAGGGTGAGGTAAATTTATTTTTATGAGAATATTTAATATAATCATTTTTTATTTTATAATAGGAAATAAAAACGTTGACCTAGTTTGTTTAATCAAGGATGGTAAATTTATTTTTATGGGAATATTTAATATAATTATTTTTTATTTTATAATAGGAAATAAAAATGTTGATGTAGTTCGTTTAATCAAGGATAAATCAATTATAGTTAAAAAAAAATATTTTTTTTATAGTAAATTGAAATTATATGCTAAAATTATATAAAATAAGATGAAAAGATTTCATAGTTTTGAGGGTTAGTAAAATTGATTGAGTCTTCATCATTAAAGGGAATTGGCTACTGAGAGGTTACTGGTTTAAGTTTGATAACACCTTTGAGATATTAAGAGGTTACATGTTCAATTATGTTGATACCCTTCAGGTTAGGCTACATAGTTAAGAGTGATCTCTTTGGGTGGATCTTACATGATTTCATAAAGATTGGAATGACTTAAAAAATAATAAAAAATTAAATAGATAATTAGAGTTAATGTAAGTGAATCAACTGAAAATAAGAAAAAAAATGGGTTACAAGAGCCTCCATGAGTGTGAGAAAGTGGTAGTGAATATTTGCATAAGGTTTCATTAGTTGAGGAGAATTTCAATATAAGAAAACAAGGTGTGAAGGAGAAGGAAATAAAATAGTGAAGAGTAACCATGTAAAATCCAATAGGAGCAACAATATGGTTGAATTTTTAGCACTGAAGCATGGCATCCAAATTGCTATCAAGGAAGGTTTTTTCTTGCTACAGGTATAGGGAGATGCAATGATTGCAAAGTGTGTTCAAAAAATTTTAAACGGGAAACCACCATGTAATATATTTAGAATTTGGCGACTGGAGGGAAGTGTGGAAAACATTAGAAAATTGCTTACTAAATAGGAATATGTTTTTTTCCAGCATACTCAAAGATCTGGAAATAAGGTAGCCAAGTTTCTAGCTAATTTGAGTTGTCTCCACAGGGATTTGGCCTTGGATGAAACTTGGCCCCTTCTTCTTTGGGTGGATTTCTAATTCCCTTTCAGAACCTGTTGGAGTAGGACCAGTCAATCCCCGAAGGGGGTAATATCAGGACCCCACTGGATGCATCAATGGGAGTGCCGACATAACACCTTGATCATTCTTGTGGGTGGATGGAAAACAAAATTTAATGTGTGTACCTATGCTGGTTTGCAAAGAGGAGGAACGTGAAGTATATTTAATACACCATGTTGTAATATGGGAGGTTGTAGTTTGTTTGAGGGGAGAGATGAATATTTATCCTCATCCTCTATTATTTTTGGCATTTGTTATAGTTGGGGGCAGTTCCTTGTGTGCATTGTTCTTATGTTAGTGTTTTAAATCTAGGGGAGTGTCTTAGTTTCTATGTGATATTTTTGGATTTTGTTCTCGATGGATTTTGGTGTGAATTTTGGTGCGTGACTCTTGGGGTGGTGGAAATTGGGATTTTTTGGTGGACTTCCCTCTACTCTTCAGGTGTTGGTATGGGATGAGTTTTCTAGTTTATTCCAATTCATGTTGGCTCTGGTGTTATTTACTTCCCACTAAAAAGTATTTGGGTCAATATATTTGGTTTAGTTCCTGGTTTGCTAGGTCTATCTTTTCTTGTATGAGAATTAGTGGGTCTCTTGTACATTCCTTGCATATTGGTTTGGTTAATTGTGTGTTATTTGAACTTGACTTGTGTATGGTTGGAAATTGGCTCGTAAGAATTTACATTTTATTGTCCTTCATCTGTGGATAAATGCCTAAGTCAATTGGTGGTGGGGTTGTTGTTTATAGATGATTCTGGATTGTTATCTCTATTGGCCCTGGAATCCTCTTGATCACATTTCTGTGGTAGTCATCTTTTGTCTCATTTTTATGTTTTTATGGAGGGTTGGCTATCTCTATGGGTTATGAGTCTTCATTGTGGGTAATTGGACAATATTATGGGCGTTGGAACTGATGTTTGGCTTGTAGGAGATGATATTGTTTCTTTTCAGTCTGGGTTGGATGGAATTCCACTTCATTCCTTGTACAATTTCATTGGGCATGGATTTTTAAGTCGGTGTCCTCTATATCTTTATTATTCTGTCCTCATGTCTCTAAGACTGAGGATGAGCAGTCGAAGAGGAGGTTTTAGTAATTATGGGTACAAAAGGGTGTGCCCTTTCTCTTATGATTCCATAGCCTCTACTTTTGATGCGGTTCCCCTGGAAATTATACGAGATTATCATCCTGGAGAGTATAGAAGCTAGATACTTCCCATGTTATTTAGATTGAGAATTAGTCTTTGAGGATGAGAAATGGATTCCAGCTCTTGGCAGATTTCGATGGAGGAGGTGGCATTTTATAAGTTCCATGGCTCTTAATCATCAAAACACAACCCTATTACATCTTATATTCAAAGACAAACATGTTAATAATTACAATGTTTTCGCTTCTCTAGAAGATATGAAGTAAATTCTTTATAATATGTAGTTTTATTTAGACAATGTTGATGTGTGTCTGTCAAAGGTAGATGGTTTTTTTCTTAGTGATTCTGCATCTGGAGATCAGATAGTCCCTCCAAGAGATGATGATTTTCATTCTCCTACTATTCTCTCCTAAGAGCATGATGAGTAACACATTTATGGTTTTTTTGTCCTCTGGATTTTAGATGGTACTTCGGAGGTCTGTCTTGTTAACCCTTGAAATGTTATGTCATGGAGTTTTCTTGCAGTATCAATGTTGACCTCGACACAATGATTTTGTCTTTGGTTTCGTTTTATGATGCGTGAATGGGTGCATCCTCTTATGCACATGGTTTGGTTCTACAAATATGGGTTCTCAATGGTGTAATTGTGGGGTGATGGAATGTTATGGCGCTGAGTTTTTTAGTGCAGACCTCGGTACTCATTGGAATTCTCCTTCGTTGTTGTGGAGTATATGATGTGTTACCTCTGGTGTATATGATGTGGTTTATCACATTGTACAATGTGTTTGCGTGTTTCACAATATTGTGCTTTGGTTATCATTGCATATTGGTGTATTTTGGTATCTTTCATTCTTTGTTTGCTGGTAAAGCACCTGGTTGTTGAGTGTTTTTTTTTTTGTCACTCCTAAAGATGTAATTCCTGGGATTTGGAGATCGGATTTTCTACTAATGTTTTATACCTAGTGGGGATATGTTTATTCTGTTGATATTTTATACATGGTATTTTGTCTAGCTGGAATTTATATGGCATTCACATCCGAATATTTATGTAAATCATAGTTTTTGGAATGAAATATAAAGTTCCTTCATAAAAAAAAACTCCAATAGGTTAAGCTAAATATAAAATTAAATAAATAAAAAAATCTTTAAATGAATTATTTTAATCAATATCTTAAGAAAAAAGGATGTGATCAAATCACTTCTTTATTTATTAAGTTAATTCAAAGTTTAAAATATTTGTGAAGCACCATGTTATTTTGAAAAAGGTTTTTGTTTTTGTTTTTTTAAAGCAGTCTTCGTAAAAATTTCTAATTACAATAAAAGAAACAATATTCTTACTCGTTACAAAAAAATCAAAAATGAATTTTTTCTTTATTAAAAAAAAAATTCTAATTACAATAAGAGTGAGATAATATTCTTATTCCTTTAAAAAAGAAAAATAAAATTTTAAAAATGAATTTTCCTAAACACACTTGCAAAAATATAAATGACACACTTATAAAAAAAAACCACCTTGAAAACGAAACATTTGGTTTACTAAAATTCATGGATCTCTCTTTTTGCAAACAACGGCTGATATAGGAAAACTCCATGCTCTTATAAATTCATTAAATTACATTTGCTAAGTTGAACAACATTAAATTACATTTGCTAAAATATTCAATCTCCAATTTCCAGTAAATCCTTAACTCTTTTCCTTTAATAATTTCTCTCTTTTAAAGAGAAGGTTGTGAAACAAACTTCATGATTTCATTTGAGAAAAAAATATGATATACCATATTAGTTGGGAACAAAATGTTGAGTCGTTGCATGCTTTTATCATGTTTCCTCCTCTTTAAAGTACTTAAAACTAATATAGCTAAAACAACTAAGGCTCTAAATCTTTTTTTAAGCTTCGTAAATACATTTCCATTATTAATACATGATATTAACATCTCTATTATTAATAATGTAATATTAATTGATATTATATTGATAACTCATTTTCATCAAAAGGGCACCCTGGGATTCTATATTTTCAGCATGTGCTCACCAAAGATGTTGACAAAAGATTCAACATTAAAAATTTAAATTTTTAAGGTACCATAATTTAATTACTTAAATATTTTTACAAAATTTAAAGTTATTACTAGGAATATAGAACTTGCAGAAATATTTACATTATGAGCTGTATTGTGTGAACTACCCATTTACAGTGATAGTGCATCCATTTTATTATGAGTAAAATATACAAAAAGATGATACCTAGTGTTTCAAAGTGATATGCCATCAACCTATTATGACAAACTAAAAGAAAAACTGATAGTGACCAATTACAAAAGAAGTGTCATATCCATAAAAAATTGTTAATCTAAAATGATGACTCGGGAGAGTGGAGTAGAGTCGCCTTGGGGTGAAATCCCAACTAGATCATTGATGACTGCTGGTACTTCAAGTTGTGCATCGGACTCACAATTTGAGCCAAATACCATGAAATGTTAGCCTAACCACGATATCATTCAAATTATAACGAATATCCCGAAGAATTCTCTTGATTTCCTCTTGCCCTACGAATAGCTTGTAGTTGTGGACTTGTTTATCGCAAATGAATATATGGAGAATTTTTTATAGCTGACGATGCATAGAAAATGAATGAAGGAAGTGGAGCCTCCTCTTTCTGACTTTACTTGGGTCAGGATTCCACCTAAGGCGGTTGCCACTAATCTTAAAGTCAGAGAAATATAAACGGTCTCTAAACTCCTTTTCCTCTATATGAATAATTGCACTCCTCATTTTAGGGGGAACTGAATCAAAGTTATTAGCCACTAAATCCCAGCCAAAGATATGTCGACAATGAGACAAGGATGACCCTGGTGCGTCACCACGACCACTCGGAAGACACTGTGTGAGGGGCATGTATAGACAAAATCTAAGATAATGGGAGAAGGATAGAGAAATTGACAAGAGACAACAGTGGACAGACAACATTACTAGAGCTGAAACCCAGAGTATAATGAAGACATCATTAACCATGAAAAGGAAGAAATAAATTTGTTTTGGTGGAAGATACAACATAGAATGAAGGAGCTTGCGCTGACTTGCCAACCCTACATCCCAAAAAGGAACTTTCCATGAAGGATAAGGATAAAATGATCCCATAAAATTAAGGTAGCTTTGAAAGTAACGTGACCCTTTACAATATCAGAACCAAATAGAGAATGTACCCAGATATGAAATGTGTGTGGAGTCTAAGATTTGGGGTGACAAAGTGGGCAACACAATGACCTGTTCAAAAGAGGGACTTGCCCTTCTGTTATGGAGAAACAACACAAAGAATATTGACTCCTCAGAAGACTAGAAAAAACTACAAAGGTGATATACCACAAGTAAATTGAAAGATGATCAACAAGAACCAAATTGTGGTGTAGAGCAATACAAAGAAAGACCTTCCTTAGAAACTGGAGAGTCCAATCCTGACATCTAGGAGTAGTGTGATGGTTGGAAGCATTCCTCATTCACACGAACAACATAAAGAAAAAGCCACTCTAAGATGTTGCCCATATATTTATAATGGGGCGAAGACGTGAAAGGATCGAGCTGATGGGAGAGAATACCAAAATGTGAAAATACCATTGAGGGACAAGTGTATAACATGGGACATGCTTTAAGAAGCTCATTAAAATCCCAAATTATGTGTTCATTAATGAGTTGTGCCTTATGTTTTTCAAGGCCATTTCCTCCCATAACCAATCGTCCATGAGAGAGGCGAGCCATAATAGTCTTTGAGAGACAGAGCCGGTTAACAAAAGGAATGTCGTACTGAAACCCAACTGCGACTATTCACCTGCATTTAAAATGACATGACAAAGGTAAGTGGTGTTGATATTAAGGATGGTGAGAACGCCACATATAAATGGAACGATAACCTATAAAGATTATTACTCTCAAACCAATCCCATTCACCATTCGAATGTCAAACGTGTTAATCATGCTACCTGCCTTGTTTGGGACCTTTAATACCATCCCTTTGAGGATAAAAACCTTAAAGGCCTAACCCATGAATCGCAAGCCCATGTTGGAATATTGAAAGTTCCATAACAAACAATGGAGAGAGTAAACTCCCCACTTCAACACAGATAAATTAAAATTTTCACTCACAGAACAGAGTTTCAACACTGTAAAACAAACTTCTACTCCTCTTAAAAAAAACTTTTACAATGTCTTCCTCTCACAGAGGGATTTACAAAATGTGACTACTTCAAACACACAGTGCACAAGACTTCACTGTCTCTCAAACAAAACAACACTCTCTGTCTCTATAGAACAACACTGCTATGTTTTTCTATTCTGCATTGCTGTGCATAATACAAACAATGAAAAAATTACAATACACAGGCTCTCGGGCCTTTCCTTTTTATATGCCGCGCATATTAGAAAAACATTACAAAACTATGTAAAACATTAAAACTTAACAAATCTATTTAAAAGACTGTCGGGGCCCACTTCAATGGCGCTTTGAACGCACGATTTAAACTTGATCTATAAACCCATCGGGTCTGCGTTTTAAAACAAAAACAAAGCGATCAACTAAAAGTTCCGATCGCGATTACATAACGGACGCGATGGCCCATATTCAAATCCGCTGCATAATCCTCCATCGGGTCCGGGCTCATAACAAAACTTGCGATCATAATAAAAGTTCCGATCGCGATTGAGGATCAGACGCGATCCCACATAAAGCTCCGCAATAATAAAACCATCGGGTCCGGATGGAAACAAAACACGCGATCACAAAAGAAAATTGCGATTTCGATTTGAAAGCGGATGCGATGAGTAATAAAACTCCATCGCATAACACCAATTGGGTCCGCCATTCCAAAGTGAAATCAGACCATATTCAAAAGAGTTGCGATTGTGATTGGCAGAGCGGATGCGATACCAACTATGAACTGTGGCATAAAAACTGGATCGGGTCTGGCCTATGGTTAATGCAATCGGGGCATAAACAAAATTGCTGCCGATTCAAACTTGCGATTATATATTATAATGCCGCGTGGTCTGTGGGACCCATGGGCCTCGGCTGACAGTGGAGGGCGAATTAACATGGTTTGTTGTGTTATGTTGATTGCGATATGTGTATCGCATCGGGCCTTAAAACAAAAGGCCGTGGTATATATGAACGTTCCGCTTGCGGAACTTTGCCATATCAACAAGACATTGTTCCTCTTGGGGACCACGGGGTTTAAAACTAAACGCCCGTGTACACAGAAAGTATCTGTTTGACTGTGTATAAAAAAAATACTCTATTTTTCCAAAAATAGAGACTATCCCTGAACAAATCAAAAGTCTGTTTTTCAAAATAAAAGACTGCATTGATCAAAACAAAATTTGAAACTGACTATTCAACAATTTTAGAAAGTGGCTAGGAGTACATAAACCTGGAGAAGAAAATAGAAAGCGGCTTTGCACAACCATTATTGAAAGTAACATTTCAACACTCCCTCTTACTTTCAATTGCTGGGTTATCGTCATACCCAAGCATTTTTTCAAAAATTCGAAACTCTTCTATCCTAATGGCTTGGTCAGAATGTCTGCAAACTACTCCTGAGTTTTGCAGTGTTCCAAAATAATTTCACCATTGCTTACCAATTCTCTGATGTAATGAAATTTTGTGTCAATGTGTTTTGTCCTCTTGTGAAACACAGAATTCTTAGATAATGCAATAGCTGAGCTATTGTCACAAAAAATCACTGTTCCTTTTGTCTTCTCTTGGCACAAACTCCTTAACATCCTCCTCATCCAAATTGCTTGACATGCTACTACTGTAGTTGCCACATATTCTGCCTCTGCTATAGACAATGCTACAATAGGCTGCTTTTTAGAAGCCCATGAAATGGCTCCTGAACCCATGTGAAAAACATAACCGGAAGTGCTCTTCTGATCATCTACACTTCCAGCCCAATCACTGTTATTGTATCCAACTAAATCTGCACATTCTGAAGCAGTATATAAATACCAAACCTTTTAGTACCTTTAACATATCTCAGAATTCTCTTCGTTGCCTGCCAATGTGCATCCTTTGGCTTCTCCATGAATCTGGAAATTAAACTAACAACATGCATTATGTCCAGCCTAGTTACAGTCAAATACATGATGCTGCCAACTATGATCTTGTACAAGCTAGGATCAAAATCCATGTTGCTGTCCTCTCTGCTGAGTTTTAATCCCATCACTGTGGGAGTGATCGCTACTTTGCTCTTCTGCATATTAAATCTTTCCATCACTTCATTAACATATTTTGCTTGTGAGATAAAAATCCCATTTTCATCTTGTTCTACTTCTATTCCTAAGAAGTATATCAACAAACCCATGTCAGTCATTTCAAATTCTTCTTTCATGACTGTTTTAAAATTTTCAATAACGTAATCATCATTACCTGTGAAAATAACATCATCAACATATAAAACTACAAGCAACATTATACCATCTTTTTCTTTGATGTAGAGGGTGGGTTCTCCCTCACACTTTTCAAATCCATTTTCCAGTAGATAGGAGTCTATTCTACTGTACCAGGCTCTTGGTGCTTGCTTCAACCCATAAAGAGCTTTATTCAACTTGCACACTTTGTGCTCTTGGCCTTTCTTTTCATCGCTGAGAGGTTGTTCAATGTAAACCTCTTCCATTAACACTCCATTTAGGAATGCTGACTTCACATCCATTTGGTAAACTTTCTGTTTGTTTTGTGCTACTATGGACAACACTGCTCTCACGGTTTCCATTCTAGCAACTGGTGCGAAAGTTTCCTCATAATCTATCCCATGCTTCTGCTTATACCCTTTGACAACAAGTCTTGCCTTGTGTCTCTCTATTTTTCCTTTAGCATTACTCTTGGTCTTGTAGACCCATTTAACTCCAATGACATTCTTACCTTTTGGGAGTTCAACCAAATCCCAAGTCTTATTTCTTTCTAATGCATTAATCTCCTCATCCATAGCTTCTATCCATTTCTTATCCTTAATAGCTTCTTCAAAGTGGATAGGGTCTTCAAAATGACAATATAAAGCAAACAAATAATTGATACCTTCATTTGCTACCTCTTGTGCATAAATGTCATTCAAATTTCTGAAATTCTTACCTCTTTCACTAGGTGTACAAATGCCTGAGGAAGCACTTGAATTTCCTCCTTGTGGTGTGCTTGGAGAAGCACTTTCATTTCTCCTCAAGGGTGTGCTTTGTTGCTCTTATGTTGGTGTTGTTGTTTGGGGATGTATTTCAGCTAACTCATCATTATTTTCATCATGAGATAAACAGTGTTTAACATTCACCGTTTTCTCTATGCTTCCATCCCAAGCTTCTTCTTCAATAAACTGAACATCTCTGCTCACAATAAAATTCTTGGTGGATGGGTTATAAAACCTATAAGCCTTGGATTCCTCACTATATCCAATGAAAATACATTTTTCCCCCTTACTGTCCAACTTATTCCTTAGCTGATCTGGAATGTGTGCATAAGCCACACATCCAAAAACCTTCATATGTGTGACACTTTGCTTTGTGCCACTCCATGCCTCTTCCGGCACTTTATTCATCACTGCTTTTGTAGGGCACCTATTCAGAATTTATGTTGCACAATGTACAACTTCAACCCAATAATCGTTAGGCAAATGCTTTGCCTTTAACATACTCCTCACCATGTCCATTATGGTTCTATTCTTCCTTTCGGCTACTCCATTTTGCTGCGGAGTATATCTTGTTGTAAACTGCTTATGAATACCATTTTCTCTACAAAAACATAGAAAACATTTAGAGATATACTCACCTCCTCTATCAGTCCTTAGGACTTTGATGTGCAGCCCACTTTGCTTCTCAACAAGTGCTTTGAAATTGCAGAACCTTTCAAACACATCACTTTTGTTTTTCAAAAAGTAAACCCAAGTTTTCTTGTAAAATCATCTATGAATGTTAACATGTAGTGGCTGCTAGCAAGCGATGGAGTTTGCATCAGTCCACACAAATCTGAGTGGACAATCTCTAAGGGTGCTTTTGCCCTTATGCTTTTCCCGGAAGGAAAACTTTCTCTGTGTTGTTTCCCTAAGAAACAACCTTCACAAAGGTTGTCTGGCTTGTCTATCAATGGTAAACCTCTTACCATTTCTTTTCTGTTGAACAAATTAAGACCTCCAAAGTTGAGATGTCCAAATCTCAAGTGCCACAACCAATTTTCATCTTTTGGTTTGCTTTGGATAGCCTCTTTTGCCACTGTTGCTATCTTTTCTTAATTCTTCAAATATGCTCTCATTCTAAGAGGGAACATCATGTTCCTTGTCATCTTTACTTCAGCAATACACTGTTTGCTGGGTGGTTTTTCCATGATGGTACAAACATCATCCTAAAAAAATACATTATACCCCTTTTGAACAAGCTGTCCAATACTTAAGAGGTTACACTTCATTCCTGGAACATAATAAACATCTGCTATGGATTTCTTTGCACCTTTTCTTGTCAAAAAATTTACATTTCCTTTTCCCATAACAGAAACTTTGCTATCAGTTCCTAGTGTGACTTGTGACTTCACACTTTCATCTAACATAGAAAACATTGCTAAGTTTCCTGTCATATGGTTACTACAACCGAAGTCTAGAAACCATAAATCCTCACTTCTTTCTTCAGCCATATTACAAGCTAAAAACAAATTATTTTGGCTGATATTTTCTCTAGTGAAATTTGCACTAGTTCTACTTCCCATATCATGCTGCTTCGTTCTACATTCATTAGCATAATGACCATATTTTTTACAATAGTGACATTGGACATTGGACTTATCATACCTCTGTCCTTGAGCATTTTTCTGACCACTTTGTTGGCTGCTGCCTTGGCCTTGATGCTGATTTGGATTGCTGCCCTTTCCTTGAGCATTTTCTGGATTGTTCCTTCCACCTCTGTTCTGGCTTTTGCCTCTTCCTATCTTGTTTCCTCTGCCTTGCCCTCTTCCTCTTTCGAAAGACATTTGGGTCTTAAAGGCATGCTCCAGAGATGAGTTTTCACTTCTACCCAATCTCTGCTCATGAGTCATCAATGATGCATGTAGCTCATCCACTGTGAACTTTGTGAGATCCTTAGTCTCCTCTATGGTGGTGACAATCACATCGAATCTTGAGGGTAGACTCCTCAAGAGTTTTTCCACAATCCTTTTATCTTCAAGAGTCTCTCCATGAGATCTTATTTGTGTGACCATTCCAATCACATGAGTGAAGAATGAGTCAATAGTATCTGACTCTTTCATACAAAGAGTTTCAAAGTCTCTTCTCAGCAACTGAAGTTTTGTTATCTTCACTTTTTCCATGCCTTGATAGGTTGTCTTGAGAGTTTCCCATGCTTCTCTGGATCTTTTGGCTGCTGCTATCCTTGGAAACACACTCTCATGCACTGCTTGATACAATAAGAAGAGAGCCTTGGAGTCTTTCGTCTTATTGCTCTTCAACACCTCTCTTTCTGCCTGAGTTAAATCTTCAAACTTTTCTTCATTTGCTGGCTCTTCAAAGCCATACTCAATAAATTCCCATAAGTCTTGGGAGAAAAATGAAGCTCTCATAGTTATTGACCAGTAGTCATAATTTTTCCCATTAAACATTGAGAGATGGATATTTCCCATACCCATACCAGCGTTGGCTCTAGCCATTCTGCACTTTTAACTATGATTCAAAAACACTTGACAATGTATTTAAAATATCTCACTGTACTGCAACAGTGTTGGGGAGGTAAATCCCCTCTGCGGATAGAGGCAATCCCTACTAGCCCAGCAGGGGTCTAGCAACAATCATCAAATGTTACAGCGCAAGTTCCTAGTTACGAATAAAAGACCAAAGATGGAAGCCTACCTGGAATCCAATGCTATGATCCGTAGAAGAGAGTGTTCCCATTCCTCAGCCTCGGCAGATCACGATCCTCCCACGATCTCCGCGGATGGACACCTGCACATGCAAGAAAAAACATGAATACAAGCATAAAATCCAAAATACGCAACTATATATCAGTCAAAAAGGATACAAATCGTTATTAACATAAGTGAAAATAGAGTGGAACCATAACCGTAATCATTCATTAAATAACAATCCGAAAGAGAGTACAACCAATGTTCTGACGTCGCAGTCTCCTTTGGATGGGTCTCTAGTCATTCACGTCTCACAAAGCTCGCCAGCGAAAGGGCAAACCTCTTTTGAGTCTCTCGACGATAGTCTCCTTACTTGAGTCGGCCTTAAGGGAAGAAAGAGGGCTCTTATAGAACAAAGGCTCTTGGGAATTTGGAGATTCAAAGCTTAGGCACTTCAAGACTAGCTTGCAATGGTATTGAGCAGGCTTTTATAGATGGGGAAGGAGGGAGTTGGGATCCCTATTATTGTGGGATTGGCCCTATCAACAAGGAAGGTTCCATGGGAGGTGGAAAACCACTTCCCTTCCATGGAACTCCCGCAGCCAAACCTCCCAACTCAAGATAGGCAATGGTTTCTGAGTTTGTTGAAACACAACTTCCGCCATCTTTATTTAAAAAACACTCCTTAAATTGGCTGGCACGACTACTGCTCTGGGACAGAGCGCCAGTTGGCGCGACCTCTTTGTAGGATTTTCCCCATTGGCGCGAGTGATGAACTGTCTGCCCGCGCCAATGCAAAAGGAGATGTTTTCATGATTTTTTGCAAGGAGATGTCTTTAGGGAAATTGAAGCTCATGCTTAGAGGAATGCATTGATGATGATTTCAAGGCATGACAATGTTCACAAGTCACAAAATGGGTCCTCCATTGTGCGGGACGGGGAATGGTAGGGACGGTGACAAATTACTGTGTAACAGATGCCCCCTAAAGTATGAGGCCCGAGAGAGAGAGGGGTGAAATGCTTTACGAGAACATGTTCAACTGAAGGCCCGCCGTTGGAAAACCTGCGCAGAAAAATACAACTGATATCTCAAGTACATGATGTATGTGTGGTATGGGCACAGCCATTCGAAACAGAGTACACTATAATCCGGATCCAGGGTATGGGCGCAACCATCTAGCGAGGATAAAATAAATAGACTCAGGTATGGTCGCAACCATCCAATCAATGAGTCATATACATAATGATAATAATCCACAATCACAGCCTGGATTACAACAGACACAATCCAGGGTCTTGCGCTCCATCTCGACCCAAACAAAGTACAAGTTCGAGCATGTGAATATGTGAGCTGAAGTCGAACATGCAGGAACATCATCTGATTACCAGCCGATGATGAAAGCTGTTAACAGACGCGAGAGGAACCACCAATAATGACAATGGCCCTCAAGGTACTACAGGTACAATCTACGGTGTGTGAATCAATGAGTTGGCGTCGAACACCCGCAGAATCACTCGATCGGAGGCCAATGATGAAAACCTCACGTCGAATGCGACGAACCTGCCATTGAGGCATGCAGGCTCCAAGGTACCATGAAGGAGTCTCTAGATCAACTTCCTGGATAATGAGTTGAAGTCGACAGGAAGTGACCTTGATCGAAGGTGGGCCATAATGCTTCCCACATCATCGACACGAGACAGAGGAACATGATGTTTTTGTTGTGAATCAGGATCGTATGAGAATGAGAGGAGGGTTTATATTCGCAGACGCCAACTTCTCTTGAACATATAAACGGCACGACAGTGGACTTGGCAGTATTTGACATCAACGGATCAGAGGTCATGGTGATGAGGCAATGAGCAGATGAGAGGTCAAAATGGATTATCCAAACCCACGGAGGCAAAGTGAAGAAACGAGATGAGATGTCCCCAACCCGACACGAATGCAGACAAGTGCCATGTTCAAGAGCGACATACTGCCGACGACAACGATGATGGTTCCATTTTTTCCCCCACCATTTCTGGCGAGTACCCCAATTATTTTTGATAAAAAGCTTGAAGGGGATAGCATATGCTTGTAATATAAGTCCGCCCTTCGGGCAAATCCATCCTAGTGCATTTAACGAGTCCTAGGAAGGAGGAAGGAGGAGAACGTCATTTCGACTGGATCCGATGTCATCAGGGTTTAACGAGTCTGACAAAGGGAGAACTCGACGTCTTTTCATGTTTAGAGAGTTTGAAAAGACAGCAGAAAAGTAAACTCCACAGGTCCCTTTTCGTAGATAGTTCCTCAAATCCGAAAAGGTAGAAAACAATATCCTAGAAAACCTCCTAGTCACGATAGGCTAGGGTATTCCTTTTTCGTAATCAATCTATCCCAGCCCGAAAAAGGGGTAAACGTATACTGGGTAGATGTCGATTCGTGTCCATTTTAACGAGATCGAAACGACAAGGGTCTTGGCAATCTTTTCATGTTTAGAGAGT
This sequence comes from Pinus albicaulis, assembly GCA_034641835.2. Taxonomy (NCBI): domain Eukaryota; kingdom Viridiplantae; phylum Streptophyta; class Pinopsida; order Pinales; family Pinaceae; genus Pinus; species Pinus albicaulis. The sequence continues at coordinate 403,222,742 of CM076573.1, forward strand.
AAAAAAAGAGCTGAAAGATGACTCCAAAGTGACTTTTTCGTGTATTTACCGAGTCTGAAAAAGTATAAAATACAACTCGTTCCCATCGTTAAAGTCGCAAAAACCTGCTGCTGCACATACCAAGCAAGCTTAAAACCCATTTTCGACATAACATATTAAAATATTTGATAAAAATAACTTTTTAAAACTCATTTTATGTAAAAAAAATTATAAATATGCCAAAATGGTAAAAATAAAATTACATTTACTATTCACCTTGGTAAAAAGCAGCAGTGGTCCATTTGGAGTGCAAACTTCTGGCGGTGATTGCGATAGATCCGGTTGACCATTCAGATTCTTGTCTGCTACAGGTAAGAGGCGCTTCCCTGCTCTTCATTTCCATCCATTTTTTAATAGTTTTCCCTTGTGTATCAGCCCACTATGGCCACTCTTTGAAATTTTAGGGTTGCGCTCATTGGCGCGGGTATCGGGCACGAAACCACGCCAATGGGCTCTTTTATGCAAAGGGCTCGCGCCACGTGGCGCGACTGTTCACAAAACAGCCGCGCCAGCGGCCGAACCTAAAATTCCGCCTAAAAATTTGAGATTTTAACCAAATTGAATGGAATTTGAAGCCTACCAGAGATCTAACTAAGGGTTTATGACCATATGGATGCAGGTAATCAAGAAAAATGGTGATTGAATGGAAAGAACGAGAGCATGGAGAAGAGGATGAACAGGCCATAGAAAGTGAGGCTTGCATGAATGCCCTCAGAAACTGTGGGCTAAAGAAGTTCTTCCTTACACCCTGTTTACGAGCTCAGCCCGAGCTCCTCCAGTATCTGATCAGTATTTGGGATGAACAGGAACAAGTGTTCAAGTTGCGAGATCAGGTATTGGAACTAAAGGTCTTTGATGTGTATTTCATAACCGGACTATCTCGTAGAGGTCTGGTACCCATCCTGACTGGGAGGAGACCATCCGGCGACAAGATGGAGGAAGTGATGGCACGAGTGTGCCCAAGAGCACAAATGGGATGAGGGAGTAAAAAGGTGGATATCCACACTATCCCCGATCTGGCATTGAGAGTTGTCCTACATACCATCACGCGGGCTACAGGGTCGCAGGCACCGCACGAGGCCACAAAGGCCCAACTCCTGCTGGCCTCAGAATGCATGAGTCCCTTACTGTTCGACTGGGCAACAACAGTAACAATAAACATGAAAAGGCAGCTCACAAAATGCAAACAAGCTAAACTGAAACAGTTTGGCTATGGTTCCATCCTGGTATCGTTCATTCTGGAACGCTTACCAATCTTCTAGGGCCAAGGGGCCATAGTAGCAGATCTGATACCACGAGAGCCAAGAATGGCTCGCTGGGCAGCACTAATGCCTAGAGCTGGAGACGGCCAACAGATGTCCTGGAGGCCGGAGTTTTTTAGGTGGTTACGGCGCCAGTTGATTGTAGTGGAGGACTGGCCATATGCAGGAACTGACTTCACCGGAGACCCAGATCTCCCACTGCCAGAAGGAGATGACTGGGACGAGGAGTTGGGTAAGACCTCATGTTTTTGATTTTTATGTTTTATGTTTTTTTGTTAATACACATTCGTCTTAACACATTTTATATATGTATGCAGATGTGGGACCTGAGAGACCAGCTGGGATGTCTCCAATCTCACGGAGGACTCATCTCGCCCCTGATCCTCAGGGAGAGGGCACAGGAGGAGAGGAGTTGATCCAGAATCTCGAGGGCATTGCCCGAGGGATCCCGGACTATGCTCGGCTGGCGGACGTACCGATGGCGTACCAGCGTCATATGGTGGGAGTTCCAAGTCGGATCCACCGAATCCTGAGACGCTTAGTGCGTGCAGTTACATGCTATCATGAGCACCATGCGGATTAGCTCTTAGGGATTATACCACACCTATTTTTTGAGAGACGTATCATCTCCGGATGTACTTAAGACGATTATGTATATTTTGACTTTATGTGACACACTCTATGTAAACATTTCGATATCTATATATATATGCATATCTATTTCTGGATGGATCTTTCTTTACATGTGATGATGATTTGCAAATTGCGCAAATGTCTGTCTAATACCAAATTTGCTACTGCATCTGTTAATGTATTCAAATGCCTGGGTATATGATGATATGTAATGTAGTCAAAATTCCTTTCCAGTAATCGAATACGTAGATACAGACGTAAAATGGACGGGTTTCTTACCGAATAGTGTCCGTTCAGCTGTAACACTACAAGTTGCGAATCTAGATACACGATCAATTCACAGATACCAAGGTTTACTGCCTCGGTTAATAATTCTAACACAACAATATATTCCGCGATATTGTTCATAGCACGTCCTAGACACACTCCTTGCAGGTTGATCATCTCACCAGCAGGATCATAGATTACCCAGGCTGCTGAAGACAGATTCCTGGTACTGCGGGAGGCACCATCCGTGAAACCAACAAATGGATGAATAGACATCTGCACAACCAGGAAGACCCGATCAGCAGAAAGATGTTTACAAAGCACACCACACTATACATGCACACAAATGAAAATCACACACCTATGTACACACACCACACCAAGAAATCACTTCAGGCATAGTACTTTTTGAGGTACAACCCATTTCTGGGTTGCGCCAGCGGAACTCCTTCATAATCTATAAGCTCGTAGGCCCCGTTTTTCAAAACGTGTTTTACTATATAGGGCCCATGCCACATAGGCTGGAACTTACCAGCTCCAAGCTTGTCATGTGCTTGATCGTACAAGAGGACGAGGTCTCCTTCAATAAAGGAACGAGGAGAAACAGATTGATCAAAATGAGTTTTGACCCTCTTCTTTTGTGCTTCGATAACCAAAGCAGCCAGACGACGGGTTTCATCTAACCGTTCCAGATACAGAAGATGTTCTTCCTCAGCAGAAGTGTTAGGTAGAAGTTCCACAGCTAATTTCAACGAAGGAATCTCGCATTCAACCGGAAGAGTTGCTTCCAGACCATACACCAATTGAAATGGTGTGAACCCAGTTGCACTCTTTGCAAATGTTCGGTATGCCCAAAGAGCTGAGAACAGTTGGAGATGCCAATTGGATTTGTGAATACCAACTGTTCGCTGAAGCATAGTGACCAAAACCTTGTTCACTGCTTCAACCTGACCATTCGCCTGAGGGTAATATGGTGTTGAGTTGTCGTGACGCAAGCCCAACTTTGAAGTCAGCTCCGCCATCATATAATCTCGGAAATGAGTACTGTGATCAGTGACGATGGCTTGAGGAACCCTGAATCGTGCAATAACGTGGTTGAATATAAATTGAGCAGTCGTTTTCCCGTCAGCAGCTAGTGTAGGCATCGCCTCGGCCCACTTGGTGAAGTAGTCGACGGCGACAATTAGATACGCATGCCCCTCGGCCGAGTGAGGGTTACACGTCATAAAATCCACGCCCCATTTCGCAAAAGGGCCGACGGTAATAACGGGATGCAATGGTAAAGGTGGCGTGCGCATCTTGCGCTGAAATATCTGGCACGCATGACATTTACGGACTGCAGTGATACAATCTTTGAATATGGAAGGCCAGAAATAACCTGCTCGCAGAATCTTCTGGGCAGTAGCATACCCGGACATATGCCCACCACAGGCGCTGCTGTGGCAGTCATTTAGGACCTTTTCAGCCTCTTCCAAGGTTAGGCATCGCCGGAGCACCAAATCTACTCCGATGCGGTATAAGGTATCTCCTACTATACGGAAGGGTTGGGACTGGTGCCGAATCTGACAGCGGGCAGCTTTATCCAAATCAGACCGAAATGTCGAGGTCTGAAGATACACTATTATGTCACCGTACCAAGGGTCACGAGTACTGATGAGGAAAAGCGTTTCGTCCAGTATATGGTCTTCAGAGTGTGAGGGAGCAGAGTCTGTAGGGAGAGAACATATCAAATCCGGGAAGACCAGCGATTTAGTTGACTTAGTAGTAGTGAACTCTAAGTCAAACTCCTGCAGGATCACAATTCATTTGGAGTACTTGCTCCCCAGTAATTGTCTAGAAAGAATATACGTCATAGGGTTGCAGTCTGAAACCACTGTTATCGTACGCAAAAGGATGTAATGGCGAAAGCGCTGTACAGCGTGTACTGCTATTAATTCTAACTTCTCGACATGAGCATAACGCGTTTCTCGATCGAGAAGGTTCCGTGACAGGTAATAAACAACATGTTCATCACCGTCATCGTCATCCTACACCAAGACCATGGCTATGGTGCTAAATGTGGTGGCTAGATATAAAGTGAAGTCGCGGTGGTAGTCCGGAGGACGAAGCAACGAAGCATTGACAAGCAACGTCTTCAGCTTCTCAAAGGATCCCTGAGCAATTTCGTCCCAATGAAAGGGAACGTTCTGCTTTAACAAATGAGTGAATCCTTTGGCCACCTCGGCATAATTCGGGATAAAGCGCCGAAGAAAGTTTGCTTTCCCTTGCAGACTCTGTAACTGATACAGGGAGGAGGGTGATGGGAGATTTATGATGGCCTCGACCTTTAAAGGGTCAAGGTGAATTCTGTCTTTCGAGACTATGAATCCTAAAAGACGGCCAGAATCAATGCAGAAGACGCATTTATGAGGATTGAGCCTGATATTGTAGCGCCTGCAACGGAGAAAGATCTGGCGGAGATGTTCAGGATGGTCCTCTCACTTACCCGAATGGGCTGGCAAGTCATCTAGATAAGGCTGAACGATATGGAAAATGTCATGAAAAGCATAGGACATCGCACACTGAAAAGTGGCTCCAGCGTTCTTCAAGCCGAACGGGAGCTTTTTATACGCGAAATTACCCCACGGACAGATGAATGTGGTCTTGTGTTGATCCTTAGGTGCAATATTGATCTGATTATATCCTGAGAAATCATCCATTAAGGAATAGATCTCACTTCCGGCACATTTGTCGATGATCTGGTCTATAAACGGAGTGGGATAATTATCCTTTGGACAGGCACGATTGATGTCGCGATAATCAACACAGACTCTAATCGTACCCTACTTTTTATCGACAGGGACAATGTTAGACACCCATTCTGTGAGGGGGATGGGATAAATAAATCCCGCGTTCAGAAGTTTTTCAACTTCTGCCTTGATGGCGGCGGCTTTCCGAGGATGCATGGGGCGTAAGCGTTGGTGCACGGGTTTCACACCTAGATAGGTTGGAATCTCGTGCACTACGATACTGGGATCAATCCCCGGCATTTCCTCGTAGGACCACGCGAAAACATCTATGAATTCTTTGAAAAGCTTAGTATAGACTTGAATATCATCGGGAGAACAAGTCACACCCACGTGAATATTCTCAACGATCCCCGGTTTAACGGAGATGTTGATCGGGATAGTCTGAGTAATGTTACTCAAGTTACCCTCCGAAAAAACCTCGTGCGTCAAAATGGGCGTTTGAAGAGGAGGGGTAGGAACCTGAGTAGCATAACGCTCCAGACAGTCAGTCATTGCCCCCAAGCTAGGCATAAAAGAGGAGCGATGATGTCCATCGCCCTAAGGCAGCTCCTCAAGAGACATAGTTTCAATGATAGCCTCATCTGAAGGAAAATTCTCTTTGAGAGGATCAGGTGAATCAGCCTGACCAAGCCAGGGGGATTGAGAGTAGACGTCGAGAGCCATGCTCAACGGAGCATGCTGAGGAGGTGGAGGATCAGATGTGGCAACAATTTCACAGTAGCTGATCTCTACTGGCGTCAAGGGCATTGATTCTCCAAACTAAAACACCTGCTCAGGCGTAGGAATAAGCCAGGGGTCATCGGACCTGGACATCATGTTGACTTGAGCAGTGTGCGGTGGTGGTGCGGGAAAAATACCCATGAGGATTGGGTCTTTGAAGAGACCAGGTCCCACACTGTCCGGGGGATTCAGAATTTGATCCACGTATGGCACGTTGTTCTCAGAGGTAGAGGTGAAAAATGACAACTGATTCACCGTGACAATCTTTCCCTCGTGAGGGAACTTAATGAATCAAAAGACGGTGGACGGAACGCAGAGCATGGCATGGGTCCAGCTGCGGCCAAGAAGTATATTGTAGTTGAGTTTAGCGTCAACCACTTCCACTTCTACGTTGACAGTTTTTCCCTGTAATGTGATCGCTAGACTCTCGAGAACACCCAGGGGTTTAGATTCCCGACCATCAAATGCCTCAATGGCATTGGGGGATGACGAAAGGGCTGGAGAGCCGATGGCCTTCCAGCAAGCGGAGGACATAACGCAGGTAGGCGCACCTTCATCCACGATGGCCCTATGAATGTTCAGACCGTTAATCCCGACTTGAATAATAAGAGCAATTTGATGTGGAAGCCGGGGAGTGAAATTCTCCAAATCGAAGGTGAGAAGACTCGAGTTGGCGGGATCAATGCCCCCGATAGCAGACACTAAAGCCTTTCGTTGCGAAGGACAACTTTGAAGAACTTCTAGCACAGACATGGCAGGTGGCGCCTGTGCCAAATCCTCAACAATGCTGTAATGTTGAGCGGCACGAGCATTCGGATTATAAGAAGATCTTTGAAGAACACCTTTAGAAGGTGGTTTCAAAACGGGTTCAGGAGTAGGCTTCTCGATTTCCAACGGACCGGAGATAGGTGGGGTAGGCGGCCCATCCGCGACTGCCTTCCCGGGTGCCTGCCGCGATTCGTTGTAATCCTTCGACCGCGTAGCGACAGAGATAGGTGCAACACTCTTCACCATGAAAACCTGAGACCCAAATGGTGCAGATGGTGACGGCTATTCAACCATCTAGGTCTGCTGAGATGGAAATGGCTCCTTTAAAACAGCCGGAGTCCCTTTAGGGCCCTTAAGAAGTTGACTAACCTCGGATCGTCGTGGATAATCCTTAGTATACTTCAGTTTACGCTGAGAGCCATCCTCAGTATGAGATTTAGATTCTGGCTTCGGGGCATCAGATTTAGATTTGCCTTTGCCCTTCTTTTTCCCCTTGGAAGTTTTCTCCGTAGGATTGGCCTGAATGGCATTCACTTCCGCGGTTTTACCAGAATCAGAGGGGGTGGGATTAGCAGGAGCATTGTTGGAAGAATTAGACTTCTGCTTCCCATTCGAAGATTTCTTCGAATTCTGAGAGACAGAACCAATGACACCATCCACCGCAGGGGTAGGCGGAGCCTTAGAGGTTCCGGACCGTGGAGCATCAGGCAAGATATCATAAAGCGTGCCGGACTGAGAATACACAAGATCCAGATATTGGGCACGCGCAATGGCTTGTTCCTCCGTCACACACGCTCCCATCACAATATCTTGAGCGATTTTATTCACGAAGGAGGTGGTGAACCAGTGAGTTAGTATCTGATCAGGTATGTGAAACTTGATCAGTCTACGACGGCGCCGCCACTCATGAATGTGATCAGAGATGTGAGTGGCTTTATCCTGCTTCAAAGAAGTCAGGAGGTGCGTCCCGGCTTCATAACGAACCGGTAACTGAAAGTGTGTGAGGAAAGCCATGGCTAAAGAATTGAAATCTTGGAAAATGCCGCGGGATAAATCTATGTACCACTTAGCAGCAGCTCCAGTTAAAGTACGCTGAAAGAGGCGCAGGCGAATCGAATCGTCGAGCCAAGATTTAGACGAACACCAAAGATGATATGTCATCACATGCGCCTGGGGGTCCTCTCCAGCTTTTCCCTCAAACTTGGGGCAATCACCTGGTATCTTGGTGGGAACCGGAGGCCAATATGGATTATGTAAAATCGGATCATTGGTCAACTTTGAAACATCCGGAAACTCCAAGGTGGCTAGGAACGGCAATGGCGGATTGACCGGCATGCCAGACCCAGGATGAGGACCGTTACCTGTACTCCACAATGGTTGTGAATATCCTTGCCCCCATGGGTTCTGTCCCACAGGATTCTGACCGTAGGGGGTGTAGGTCATATAACCAGACTGATTTGGATGCTGGTAACCAGAGTGTGGGGCCTGATAACCAGGGTACGGACCCTGATTGTATGTCGGCCTGGTGTAAGAAGCGTTTGGATTTGGCTGCTGAGTATAGGTAAAACCGGGCGGAGGAGGATAATACTGAGAGCCTCTAGGGTGGTTATAATTGGGTTGAGATTGACCATGAGGATAATAACCACCCTGAGGATGAGTAGGCTGCTGAAAAGTGGAACCCTGCGGAGCCTGGTAAGTAGGGCGCAGCTGTTGGTTTGGCTGCGACATGGAATGAGTCGGCTGCTGAGCAGGGTTGATGGAATGAGCGGGCTGCCCTGAGTGAACAGGTTGACCCGACTGAGAGGGCTGACATGAGTGAACAGGTTGACCCGGGTGGGAGGGCTGACCTGAATGACCAGGTTGACCCAGATAGACAGGCGGCACCGGTTGCGCAGGTTGACCTGGCTGTAAGTGAGCCCCAGGTTGTACCAGATGGGCCGGTTGGCCTGGAGGCGGGACACCGGGTTGTACCGGATGGGTCGGTTGGCCTGGTGGTGGAATAGGACCAGGTGGTTGCTAGAAACCAGTTTGACCTGAAGCGGAACCATAGGCTGGTCTCGGATAATATGCAACGTTAGAAACAACAGGATACTGCGGTTGCATCGGTAAAGAAGGTTGGATTTGCCCCCCAGGACCATAGACCGGTCTCGGTTGATACCTCGGCTGAGGCTGAACAGGTTAACCGGAAGGGCTATAATACTGTCCTTGTGGATCGTACGATGGCCCTTGTTGGCCAACATGATAGCCTTGAATGGGCTGCCCCTGTGGATCATAAAGATAGCCAGGTTGGCCCGCAGGTTGGCCTTGGAAAGGCTGTCCTTGTGGGTTATAAGCCTGGTTATAAGGTAAACCTTGAGCATAGAGATAAGCCTCAGGAGCGGGTAGACGTAAAATCTCCCCGTGCTCATCATACTGACCTGGGAAAGCATACACGGGAGTACCATCCTGTGCATAGTGCGAAAAGTAAGAGCGGTTAGGATCTTGGGAGGATGGTCCAACCTCGGCGTTCGGCTGCTGCAAAGACAACCGATACTCCTCCGGAGAGATATTCTCCGGTATAGCAGTCGCTAGATAAACATCTTCAGGAGTTCGCACAGCCCTCGCAGCAGATGCCGTGACAACAGGAGAAGAGGCGGCCACACAGACAGTGGGCCGGACGGGAACAGAAGTAACGGGCGTCTGAGGAGACACCCCGGGTGTAGTAACAGCTGGCCTCGAAGCAGGAGATGACACTCCCATAGAGGCTGCGGCGGAAATGATCTGACCCAGAGACCTGTATCCCTGTGGTAAAGAAGGACTGGCTATTGACATGTCAGCCAGCTCAGAGTTGTCTCCCTGAAACAATCTTCGTGGGAAGATTTGATAGTCTTCACCAGACGTTGGGATTTCCTCACTAGAATCACTCATGGTTGATCCTGCCGTTAAATCTCGCAAGAGACGGCGAGGACTAGGAGGAAATACAACAGCAACAAAAGGCGAACCTGATGTAAGAGAAAGGAAATTAGCTCCTAAACTCAATTCAGACACAGGGTCCGAAAAGGGCCAATTAAACTCAACTGGTCCTCCAAAGGGTTGCTCAGCAAGAACTGGTCCCCCGTCAGGAAACTCGGAAACAATAGGCTGTTGCGGTTCAGCAGAGGATTGGGAAGCCTCTGAAGAATCGTCCGTGTAAGGACTACCAGTAGACGAAACCGAAGGTTCCACCACTGTGGCAAACGACCAGAGAAAAAGAAGCAAACACACACACAGGTCGAAAAAGAGTCAAGACACACGATCAAACGGTCAACAACCAATATCTAATAGGGCGTATAATCGTGGGTGATTAATTTTTACCACATTGAAAAATACGAAACTTCACCGTTTCATGTTTTAAGAGTCGAGAAACGATAAAAGATGACTTTATCTCTTTCAGGTTTGACACAAGCGTGAAAGGACAAGCGCTTGACGGTCTTTTCAAATTTAGGGTGTCAGAAAAGACCAAATGACTGCTCAGGAATACTAGGCACAAAGGGTGTACCAAATAACCATGAACTGCAATATACACCTTGGTTTTAATAATGAAGAAGAAATCAACCAAGGACTTTCTGTACATGCAGGAAATCTCCCCGAATGCTGTGTTCGGTGTATCACGGGTATAGGGCGGCAGACTCGGCTTCCTGTGGATAAAGGATTGAAAACCTAAAGGGGTCTCCCTTTATATACGCGACGGTACGGGGAGCACAAGTCCGTACTAGCGCTGTCTAAAACCAAAAGGCGAACGACAGCTGCTAGGTTTAAAGACGCCGTAACACGTCTCTAGCCTAGACCTCTAAATATGTTTCGTTAGATTTCAATGCTGCCTTAGGTTAATTGGATAGATTTTAAAGTTGATCTTCAATTAGGTTTCAATTTTCAGGCCCTAACGAATGTATTGTTTCAAAAACTCCTAAATGCAAAGCTACATGCCACATTAGACCATTTCGTTCGATGAAAACTAGCTACAGAAGAGTTGAGAGTCTTTACACAAACAAAATGATCGGAAGACAAACAATGAGATCTCTAATGCAACTAATGAAATCGAAAATTTTTCATTCCAATCACTAATTACTAGTAAAATCGAAAATTTTCAATTTGCACTAATTAACCAAAAGCAAAAGAGATTTTTTTTGTAATTTTCAATGTTTGATAGCTAGATACACCTAGCAAACTGAAAATAAATGGAACAACTTGAGAAACGATATTGAGAGCAAAAACGAACAAATTTCACTCAATGACACAAGCAATCAGATCTCAAATCGACCAAAGTCTCTCAAAACCAAGAAAAAGACTCAAAGGCTCCAATGGACCGTGTGATCTAAGCCCAAAGCAAGACCAAACGAAATTCGAATGAAGAAACGAGCAATCACTCAAAAATCGCAACAAAACAGTGAACAACTACTAAAAGAATGCAGAGGAGCAATCAGAGAGCTGACTGGATAAACGAAACACCAAAACTCCCAAGGAGGGCTCGATACACAAAGCCACTAGATGCCCTAGGGCTTAAAACATGAAATCAATAGATAAAAGCAAACAACCAAAAGACGAAGGCAAATTCCTAGTCAAACAGGACCCCAACACACTCAGGTAGTCAAAAAATCAAGAAGAAAAGCACTGACCAGACCCAGAGAGCTCAAAACTGAGCAAACTCAAAAACCCTACAAGAGTGGCGCACCTGTAAGGCTGCCACTGGCGCCAACAAGCAATTGGCGCGGGCTATACAAAAGAAACATGCGCCAATTGGCGCGACTGTCGGGCTAAAAAGCGCACCAGTCGAGTTTCTCAGCGAAAAACAAGAAAGAACTACTCCAGAAGCAGATCAATGTAAACTAAGCAAACCAAGAAGCAAAAAACAGCAAAAGAACCCAGCCCAGAAGGCTAACCAAGCAAGGAAAATCATAAAACAATCAAAACGAGACAGTGAAATCAAGACGATCCCCAGTGGAGTCGCCAAATTGTTGGGGAGGTAAATCCCCTCTGTGGACAGAGGCGATCCCTACTAGCCCAGCAGGGGTCTAGCAACAATCATCAAATGTTACAGCGCAAGTTCCTAGTTACGAATAAAAGACCAAAGATGGAGGCCTACCTGGAATCCAATGCTATGATCTGTAGAAGAGAGTGTTCCCATTCCTCAGCCTCGGAAGATCACGATCTTCCCACGATCTCCGCGGATGGACACCTGCACATGCAAGAAACAACACGAATACAAGCATAAAATCCAGAATACGCAACTATATATCAGTCAGAAAGGATATAACTCGTTATTAACATAAGTGAAAACAAAGTGGAACCATAACCGTAATCATTCATTAAATAACAATCGAAAGAGAGTACAACCAATGTTCTGACGTCGCGGTCTCCTTCGGATGGGTCTCCAGTCGTTCACGTCTCGCAAAGCTCGCCAGGGAAAGGGAAAACCTCTCTTGAGTTTCTCGACGATAGTCTCCTTACTTGAGTCAGCCTTAAGGGGAGAAAGAGGGCTCTTACAGCACAAAGGCTCTTGGGAATTTGGAGATTCAAAGCTTAGGCACTTCAAGACTAGCTTGCAATGAAATTGAGCAGGCTTTTATAGATGGGGAAGGAGGGAGTTGGGATCCCTATTATTGTGGGATTGGCCCTATCAACAAGGAAGGTTCCATGGGAGGTGGCAAACCACTTCCCTTCCATGGAACTCCCGCAGCCAAACCTCCCAACTCAAGATAGGCAATGGTTTCTGAGTTTGTTGAAACACAACTTCCGTCATCTTTATTTAAAAAACACTCCTTAAATTGGTTGGCGTGACTGCTGCTCTGGGACAGAGCGCCAGTTGGTGCGGCCTCTTTGTAGGATTTTCCTCATTGGCGCGAGTGATGAACTCTCTGCCCGCGCCAATGCAAAAGGAGATGTTTTCATGATTTTTTGCAAGGAGATGTCTTTAGGGCAATTGAGGCTCATGTTTAGAGGAATGCATTGATGATGATTTCAAGGCATGACAATGTTCACAGGTCACAAAATGGGTCCTCCATTGTGCGGGACGGGGAATGGTAGGGACGGTGACAAATTACTGTGTAACAAACAGTAACACTAAATATGTATAGAGAAATACCTTGAATCCTTTTGGCTGAGTCTTCACACTGTTGGAGAAGGCTGCTGCAACAAAGAACTCCTTCCTTCAGCTTCTTTGATCTTCAAAGAGCCTGGACTAGCTTTGATACCATGTTGGAATATTGAAAATTCCACAACAAACAATGCAGAGAGTAAACTCCCCTCTTCAACACAGAGAAATTAAAATTTTCACTCACAGGACATAGTTTCAACACTGTAAAACAAACTTCTATTCCTCTTAAAGAAAACTGTTACAATGTCTTCCTCTCACAGAGGGATTTACAAAATGTGACTGCTTCAAACACAGAGTGCATAAGACTTCACTGTCTCTCAAACAAAACAACACTCTCTGTCTCTGTAGAACAACACTGCTGTGTTTTTCTATTCCGCACTGCTGTGCATAATACAAACAATGAAAAAATTACAATACACAGGCTCTTGGGCCTTTCCTTTCTATACGCAGTGCATATTAGAAAAACATTACAAAAATATGTAAAACATTAAAACTTAACAAATCTATTTAAAACACTGTTGAGGCCCACTTCAATGGCGCTTTGAACGCGCGATTTAAACTTGATCTATAAACCCATCGGGTTCGCATTTTAAAACAAAAACAAAGCGATCAACTAAAAGTTCCGATCGCGATTACATAATGGACGCGATGGCCCATATTCAAATCCGTTGCATAATCCTCCATTGGGTCCGGGCTCATAACAAAACTCACAATCATAATAAAATTTCCGATCGCGATTGAGGATCAGATGCGATCTCACATAAAGCTCCACAATAATAAAACCATTGGGTTCAGATGGAAACAAAACACGCGATCACAAAAGAAAATTGCGATTGCGATTTGAAAGCGGATGCGATGGGTAATAAAACTCCGTCGCATAACACCAATCAGATCCGCCATTCCAAAGTGCAATCGGACCATATTCAAAAGAGTTGCGATTGCGATTGGCAGAGCGGATGCGATGCCAACTATGAACTGTGGCATAAAAACTGGATCTGGTCCGACCTATGGTTAATGCAATCGGGGCATAAACAAAATTGCCATCGATTCAAACTTGCGATTATATATTATAATGCCGCGTGGTCTGTGGGACCCACGAGCTTCGGCTGACGGTGGAGGGCGATTTAACATGGTTCGCTGTGTTATGTTGATTGCGATATGTGTATCGCATCGGGCCTTAAAACAAAAGGCCGTGGTATATATGAAAGTTCCGCTTGCAGAACTTCGCCACATCAACAAGACACTGTTCCTCTGGGGGACCACGGGGTTTAAAACTAAATGCCCGCGTACACAGAAAATATTTGTTTGACTGTGTATAAAAAAAAAGGTACTCTGTTTTTCCTAAAACAGAGACTGTCCCTAAACAAATCAAAACTCTGTTTTTCAAAATAAAACACTGCATTGATCAAAACAAAATCTGAAACTGACTATTCAACAATTTAGAAAGCGGCTGGGAGTACATAAAATTGGAGAAGAAAATAGAAAATGGCTCTGCATAGCCACTGTTGAAAGTAACATTTCGACAGCACAAACCCTTACCATCAACTAAGACTCTAAATCTTAAGTAGATGGGTCCATGGAGAAATAAAAAGCATTGACATGACATCATTTCATAATTTCATGTTTTGATGTTTTGTTTTTCTTATCTAAGCATAATTTCAGGTTTTGTTTTTCTTACCTCACCATGTGGCGTTATAAGAAGTTACACATAGTTATGATTTACACGGCAATCAACTTTGAGGGTCAATCAGCAATTTAAGCTAAATTCACAAACGATGCGTGTGTTGACGTGAATTCTGTTTCGAGGCAAAGGTATATAATCTACTCGCCCTAAAGGTGCGGTGTATCTTCAAGGAATGAGATTCCAGCTTCATAATACAAAGAAAATACAAAGATCTATTAACTGTAACGTTAACGTTTGAAACCCGAGGAATGAGATTACAATTTCGGAATGCAAAGAAAATACAAATTGGTAAAATTGCAACGTTTGATATTTCAATTTCAAATGATTCATCTCATGGAGACGCAGTCAACTCGGTGGAAGGTATCGTTCTCTAGAGTCACAGGAATGGAATTTGACGGGCAAATTGCCCGTCATGTGTTGTTTTGCTCGTGAAATACAGACAAAAAATTTGCAATTTTAAAGTCATCGTTATAAGAGATTTATTTCTGCTTACTAATTTGACTGCTAAATGTAAAAAATATACTATTTTACATTTCTGATTTTGAACTTTAACTTCTTAAAAAAACACACATTTTTAACCATTAAGTCCACCCACAAATTTATAATATCTCAATAAACATTTGAAACTCAAGGAATGAAATTGCAGCGAAATCGCAGCTTCAGAATACAAAGAAAATACAAATTGGTAACAATTGTAACGTGGACGTTTCAATTTCAAATGATTAATCTGAAGAAGACGCAGTCAACTCGGTGGAAGGTATCGCTCCCCGGACAAAAGGGGTTGTTGTAAGCTTCCGCCGTCCGCGCCGTCGAACGAGAGAAAAATAGTGGAAAAGTCAAAGAGTCAATGCAGATCCCAACGAACATTTATTTTATAGTTGCCATTTTTTAATATTATAAGGACATTAGTGGCAGTCGCCAAGAAAATCAAAAGTGAAAGTGTGAATAGAATATTGGGAAAGTGCACGGTATAGAAATATTGGGAAAGTGCGCGGTATAAAAAACAGCCAGTCAATCCAGATCCAATCTAATATAACACGACCGAGCTTTCAATTTATCAGCGACTGAGACGTCTCTGTTTCAACCAAAAACCGCATACCAATTCTTC
The DNA here is from genome assembly GCA_034641835.2 of Pinus albicaulis. Lineage (NCBI taxonomy): Eukaryota > Viridiplantae > Streptophyta > Pinopsida > Pinales > Pinaceae > Pinus > Pinus albicaulis. The sequence continues at coordinate 403,238,124 of CM076573.1, forward strand.
CCCAATCTGTGTTTTCATTCTTTCAATAATTCTCCTCCTGCATGGTATAGAAGTAGCTTTCATTTAACTTTTCCATGCCCTCGCCAGACTAGTTCAGCTTTCCTGTTGTATTTCTCAAGCAATTCCTCAACAACTTCACGCCTCCCTCGGCTGCCCCCACAACACGTTTAGGTGGCAACCTTCACTTTCTCAGTATTTTCTCAGTATCTTCCCACCCGTGCTTCATGTTCTTTAAAAGGGGAGGATCTCTCCCCTTCAATTCCCACACCAACGACTCCTCATTGTCGTATTTGAACTGATAGCTTCAAAAGAGAAGCCCAACTTCGACATTTACGGTTCACTGCTTCCTCCAGATTGCAGCCTGAAATAAACCATGACATCAGATCAAACTGTTTGTGTGACTGGAGCAGGGGGATTCATTGCCTCATGGCTGGTCAAGAAACTCCTCAGAAAAGGCTATACTGTCAGAGGAGCAGTTCGTGGCAATCCTGGTAGGTTATAATTAGTACTTTTACCAACATAGTCTTGACTAGGTTCACCCATAACTAGCTTCACTGTGAAGTGAACCCAGGACCTCCTGGTAACAACCGCTTGTTTTTTTTATGACATAATTTTGTGTCAAGTCTCTGTTTAGTTTGGATGGAAATGATTTTAACAATTTTCCGATTGGAGTACAGAGGATGGCAAGTATGAGCATCTGAGAGAGCTGGAAGGGGCGAAAGAGAGGCTGCAGCTTGTGAAAGCTGATATTCTTGATTATCAGAGCTTAGTCACTGTTATCCGAGGATGCCATGGTGTCTTTCACATGGCTTGCCTTCTCAACGATGACCCTGTAATTATTTTTCATCTATATTATCTCTTACATTCAAATTCCTTGCTTGGGTTTTCAGATTTATGAAGGGCCAGATTAAATATATTTGTGTTGTTAATTTTGTGTATCTTGATTGAAACAATAGATGTTTATGGTGAAGTTTCACCATCATGAGAAGCACATAAGCTCTTTCTCTGGGTGGGTCTACGCGAAACCTCGATCATTTCAATCAAGATACACAGTTTCTTGTGAACAAAAATCAGATTGACGCTCCAATCATTATTAGAGACACGTTATAATACTTTAGATTAAAAATTATGAAACATAAACATGAGTTATAACTGTGAAAATCTGCATACTTGGATTAAATATTTTCTATAATGATGCAGAATCAGGTGATAGAGCCAGCGGTGAAAGGAACAAGGAACGTTATGGAGGCGTGCGCAGAAATGGGGGTGAAGCGCGTAGTATTTACATCTTCTATCGGTGCGGTTTACATGAACCCTCACAGGGACCCTCTCGCCATTGTTGATGATGATTGCTGGAGCGATCTGGACTACTGCATGCACACCAATGTATTTATTACTTTGTCTTTAACAACACAAATAAATATAAATTTATGAATCTAGATACTGGTGGAATTCCGTGGCTAATTTTGTTTCTTGGTCTGGTCCATTACAGAACTGGTACTGTTATGCAAAGACGTTGGCAGAGAAATCTGCATGGGAGATTGCTGAGAAAAGGAATTTGGATATGGTAGTCATCAATCCATGTCTGGTTTTAGGCCCATTGTTGCAATCCACCATGAACGCGAGCACTGCTCATATTATGAAATATTTGACAGGTGGGTAATGTTAGACTTGGTTAGTTAGCTACATATTTAAAGGTGGGTAACGTTAGAGTTGGTTAGTTGGATACATATTTAAAGGTCGGTAACGTTAGAGTTGGTTAGTTAGATACATATTTAATGGGAGTTAGATGGATGATACCCAGGCTCAGCGAAGACGTACGCGAACTTAACTCAGGCATATGTGGACGTGAGGGACGTGGCGGATGCTCACATTTTAGTGTATGAGGCACGTTCAGCCGGTGGGCAAAGATATGTGTGCGGAGAATGTAGCCTCCACCGAGGAGAACTCGTGGATATGCTCGCAAAACTGTGCCCGCGCTGCCCCGTGCCTACCAAGTACGTGCTTGCTTTCAAATAAACCTTTGCGGTGTTTTTATAGATGTTTTTGTGGAATTTTAAACATTCAGCTGGAAGGTAGTTTAACTCTCCATCACTAACAATTTTTTAAAATAATCTAATGCGCTAGAGTTGGGTTTAATTCTGTGCAACTTCGTTCATGCATGCAGATGTTCAGACGAGATAAATCCAAGGAAGCAGCCATTCAAATTCTCCAATCGGAAAATGAGAGATTTGGGGCTCTCATTCACGCCAATAGACAAGTCTTTGGCTGATACGGTTGCCAGTTTACAGGAGACGGGCTTTCTTCACTATGTCTGACGACCTCACAACGCCAAGGAGAATAAATACAGTCGTGGACTGACATTTTAAGTGCAAGTGTGTTGGCAGATCGAATATATTCCGAGTTTTCTGGGCGACCAAATCAAATAGATCGATTTCTAAACTTTTTGCAACTCTACGCCTTCATGGATCAGATATCTTAAAGCTAAAGATCTTATTAACTTACATCCATGCTACTTGTTATTTATATATTGGAAAAATATATGATACGTAATTATCACTGCATTATACCATTCATCTTATAGTATGAAATCACCACATTTTTTTTAATTTTTTGATAAAATTTAATATTATAGTATTTTTTCCAATATTTTATAATAATGATTATTTAATTAGAAAATTATAATAAGGTAAAGGTATTGTATACTGACGTTACAATTTAGTTTGAATTAAATTGCTATATTAAATTATTTACTTATGAGTTAAATCACTAGTACTCGATCACAATTAAATTTGGCAAAGTGTATATATTCCATTTTTATAGATTTCAATATATAATTTAAAAATATTTCTAATTTATAGGATTTTAATATCAAAATTAAATTTGGCAAAGTGTATATATTTTATTTTTATAGATTTCAATATATAATTTATAAATATTTCTAATTTATAGGATTTTAATATCACAATTAAATTTGGCAAAGTGTATATATTCTATTTTTATAGATTTCAATATATAATTTATAAATATTTCTAATTTATAGGATTTTAATAGTGGGTGGAGAGGATAACAACTATTTCACTTAACCATCTAAAATAAACTCAATTCACATTGTGTGTGTCAAGATTTATTTATTTATAAATCAAAAGTATATCCACACATTGACAGAATATTACCGACGTCACTCATAATGGATTTGCTCGTGAGGAAAAAAATTCCAAAAAAATTATCTAAGCCATTGCCATTTGATTGTACAAAAACTCAGAGGGACATAGTACCAAAAAACTAGTAAGATTAAGAGATCACAAGTATTGGATTTGTTGGGCAGTAAAAAATTTCCAAAAATGATCTCTAAGTCATTTCCATTTGGTTGTCCAAAAGCTAAGAGGGACATATTACCAAAAAAGCTAATAAGATTAAGACATAGCAAGTTACCATTAGCGTGGAGAACTGGGGGAGGAGGGGGAGGCGGCTAAAACTCGCAATGCACATATGTTTCCATGTGGATCAAACAACCATTCATATGATCTAACCTTTCTTGTAGACACCATTGATTGCGTTGAAGACAATCTGAGCTATCTTACATGTGCCATTGATTCCATCGGAGGTCATTCACGAAGGAAATGAGTTCGTGTTTTTCATCATGTATTTCCTTTGAGAGCTATTCTATAGACACATGATGTTGCTTTTGCATAGTGAGAATTTCTTTTAACACTTCAGAATTTGAGCCATGATGTCCAACACGACATGCAAGCCCCTATGAGGAGTGGTGTTCTTCATGTTAATTAGGAGAATTAGGATCTTGGGTAGGGATAGGCTTCGTTGAAGTTGACGCCTCTCGAAGAGGGAAGCTGGATTGATCCCTTTCATCAACACCTCGATGGGTGCGATCATGTTGGCATGGAATTTCGTGATTGGGCAGAATTATAGGGAAACTACAACTGCAAAGAGTATCAGAGATTTTCATTAAGACAAATGACATTTAGCCAAGACAAAGAAAGATTGATAGTATTTGGGAATCTCCCAATTCTGATTGTGCCCAACACACCCGAGAAGGTCAAGTAAGAAGTGCAATTGAATTCCATCAAAATTAGGTAGCATGAACCGAGAAATAGTAGAACCATGGCCTATAGCATATAACTATTGTTTGTTACCTCTATCTACTAGACAAAGACAAAATCTAAACATAGAATTTGAAATATTCGAAATGCATCACAACTGCACTCCCATAGAAACACTCAAAACCTAGGAAGAAAACCAACATTACAAACTGCCAAACCATGATAGAAACTGGCACTGAGCGAGCAACCCCCCTTATCAAATTTACTAGATGATATTGAAGGAGAAGTCCCGGGGAAGACGGGTTAAGGACTCAAGATTGTACTCACAAATTTTCCCTTGTCATGGAACACTGATAAATCATCAGGCCATAGAAACCAAATCACAGATAAAACGACTAGAGAGACGCACATGAATAAAAAAGATACAAAACACCCCAAAAAAATAAGATATCCAACTACAAAGAGGGATCCATCTTACCTCCAAGGATAAATGACTTCCAGGAGATAGGAATCAATATAGGCCAGTAAGCGGTGGAGGAAGTGTGGCATCAACGCTTTGCAGTTCCTCAAAACGCAAAAAAGTTCTAGGTCTCGGATCCCAAATTTTAATGACATGCCCCTTTTTCCCTCTATAATGTAGGAAAAGCAAACAATAAAACAAGAAAATACCTTTTTTATGAACATTAACTATTTGGTAGGGCCTCTATAAGGCAAACCCTTCTGATCATTCGAATACCAAACCATAATCGACAACTAGTAACTACAGTGGAGGACCTCCAACTACCGGCTTAACTTTAGCATGTTTAATATAACTTTTCCGCACCCACTCTGAATAGAGGAGCATGCCACATCAACCCCAATTATTGACCTCAGAATTAGGTGGACTGACTAGCACTCCCACTAACAATATGATTTTCCATTCCCATTAAATATTAACATTATCAATATTAAATATATAAATTCAAAAAATTAATTACATTTTACCCTATAAAATAAATAAAACAAAATATAAATATAAATATCAATATATATATATATATATATATATATATATATATATATATATATATATATAAAATAATTTGATATTCGCTCTATCAATAACAATGAAAAGAATGTGTTAGAAAAAAAAAATGAAACAATATATTATAAATATATGTTAAATCTTAGGGATATCATTTGGATATTGTTATATAAATTATAAATTATATTTATATTGTATTTATATATATTAATTATAATTTATAAGGAAAAAATGTCTTAAAATTAAAAAAAATAATACATATTGATTTTTAAAATGCTAAAGGTGTTTGTGATGGTGACATATTGAAGAACACTATCATCATATAGTTATATAAAAATAAAATTCCTTAATGTTTTATGGTTCAAGTATCCGTGACAATAGGTGGCTAATATAATTTCTATTATGATATTAGGAATTTCTATTATGGTTAATGTTTAGTTGGCGATCGTCACTGAGGGAGAATGTGATAATGTTGGTCTCGAGAATGTGAGAATGTTGGTCTCTTCGGTCCTTGTTCCAGTTTTTTTTGGGTGAAAAATATAATCAAAGTGATAAAAAGTAAGTTAAAATAATGAATGAAAAAGAAGATATATTTATATTTATGTTTGAGTGGGTGTAAATTTTTTTTATATTAAATTAAAATTTAATGAAATAATTAATAGGTAAAATCATTGACAAACTCCAGTAAAATTATAAATTAATCTTAAATTTTAAAAAAAAAATATATATATAATTTAATTAATTTTAATTATATAATAAAAAGAAAAAGTTATCTATAATTAATACAATTATAATGAAAGAAAATTTATCAAAATTAATTATATCATAAAAATTATGATAAATAGTTATAACTATAATTTTATAAAAATGAGGATGTGGTTAAAAAGAATTTGAAGAGGATATTCAACATAATCAATTTTAATAAATTGATATAATTACATTACTCAAAAATAATTTAATTATAACCCATTAAAAAATTTATCATAATCAATTGCATCGATATGTAGAATGATAATATTTTATATAGATAATGATGAAATTAAAAAGAATCTAAAACCTTTATATTCATAATTTGACATGTAAATGAATTAACTTAAAAATTCCAAAACAAGAAGGGTTACTAGAGTCTATATGAATGTGACAAAGTGTTTCCAAAGTTTTGCATAAGGTGATATTAGTCGGGGAGACGCTGAATATAAAACAAGGTGTGAAAGGGAAGGATATAAAAATTAAAGAGTAGCCATGTGGGTTATGAGAGCCTATATGAATACGAGGAAGTACTTTTAAAGATTTCCACAAGGTTATATTATATGAATGGGAGGAAGTGTTTCTAAAGATTTGCATAAGATTATATTAGTTGAGGGTAATCGAATATAAGACAACAACGTGCGATTATGAGTGATAATAATTTTAATTAATTTATTAATAATATAGGGTGTGATCAAATTAATTGTGTATTTACTATGTTAATTTAAGGTTTAAAATGTTTGTGAGGTATTATATGTTATATGTGTAAACAATAAAAATTATAAAAAAACTAAATAATTATATTATGAGTAAGCTAATATTCTTATTTTATTATAAAGGAAAAGTGAAATGCAAAAAATGTATTGTATGCTTGCTAAAACTAAGATCATACTCACAAAAATATAAATGGCATACTTATAAGAAAGAAAATCTTGAAAATGAAACATTTGTTTTACTCTTAATTTAAAGAGTCATAGATATCTCCTCTTTTTGCAAACAAGGTAGATTTCCTAATTGTATAAAGAGAAGAACTCCATGCCCTTATAAAGGGGGACTTCCTTATTGAATATAGAGGAGAACTCCATGCCCTTATGAATTCAATGAATTACATTTGCTAAATTAACAAACATTAAAATGGGAGGGATAAAAAGTATTATTATTTTCAAATGTCCATTAGTACAATATTCAATATTCAACCTCTATTAAATCCTTACCTCTTTTGTAACAATTCCTCTCTTTTAAAGAGAGTTTGTGAGACAAACTTCTTGACTTAATGGAGAAAAAAAAATGAAATAACTATATTAATTGGAAAAAATCTCGACTAGTTATAACCACTTACCAAAATAATCTTAACAAATTTATTTACATTATCTAAGTAAATGATTTAGGAGCAAATTCCAAGTAATATTGTTTGAAATGTAATCATTAATAATTTTTTCCCAAGTTGCGCAATATTCACAACTTGAATCATAATAATTATATAATTTCGTATGTGGTATAGTATGCCCCTAAGAGGGAATATATGGGGTTAAATGTGAATTTAATGGGTAAATGTATATGTGATAGCGATTGGCCTATTAGTGCTCCACACTAACTTTTGTTGTACATCATATTTCAAGGTTTTGATTCATAATATATGGTATCAAATCTTAGGTGTGATGAATGAGTATTAATATATATACTATATAAAACATGACATGATTTTTGTTTAAGGAATTATTCTCAAAAAATTGGATGAATGACTAAAAGTGGAAGAGGTGCACAAAATTGAAGATGAGTTAAAACAAGTAAAAGAAGATATGAGGAAGAAGGGTAGGGAGTTATCTAAGATATGAGACCTTAATGAAGCACTCATTAAGGAGGTTCAAAAAATAAAATAGGGAAAGAATAGAAAATTGATGTGGGAAAAGGATGAGTCAAAGGAAGAATTGAAAAAGAAAGATGAAATATAAATTTTACATAACCATATCTAGCAATTGCACCAAGAGATGCAAAGGAATTACATAAGCTCAAGAAGCAAAGAACAGAAACATGGGGCAAAAAATGAAGTGTCAGTCGTGGTGAAATCCATATCATGATGGGACCTTTAGACCCATGATACAAATCTATGTGAGCACTTGATAATACTTTACAAAGTTCCTAAAATCCTTAATCAGGTGCACAACTCCCTTTCTTTCCGATCTCCCTTCCTTATAAGAAGCTACCGAAACAAAACTCTAAGGAATTCCTTAAAATATTTGAGATTTATTAAACCTCATTCTTTTAGTCTTGGTCGCCTATAGCACTGTTTTCTTGTTTACCCCCACTCGGTTAGTGTTGATCATATATAGCATTTCTTTATATCCTTTGAAGCTACATTGTTGACTGTATAGTGGGATTTGGGTTTAGATGGAAAATATTGATGGATTTCTCCTCTTCATGCAAATTTTCATTCATTTCAATTAAAATAGCTTGAAATAAGTCCATAAGGGTAGAAATTCACCTAAAAAATAATTAAAGAATATCGCAACAAAATAATATGGAAAATATTGATGGATTTTCCCTCTTCACACAAATTTTCATGAATTTCGATTAGAACGTCTTGAAATAATTCCATAAGAGTATAAATTCACTGGAAAATAATTAAATAATACCGGAATAGACAAAGATGGAAAATATTGATGCATTTTTCCTCATCGTGCAAAGTTCCATGCATTTCCATTAAAATGGATATCAATAATGTTGTAAGAGTACAAATTCACAGACACAAGTCAATGAATATCGTAAGAAGCATAAGCAGACATCGCAGAAGCCACAGTAATAGTGCTGCCAAGAAAAAAATTCAAAAACATGGTCGTGTATCTATCTTTATTCTGAAATCCACCGCCATTTTCGTCACTCAGTTGCTCGGCTCCTTAACTACTTACTTCTTGAAGAGGATTAGCTTATGATGAGATGACGAAGAATGTTCTTGGGTACAGTCCCATCTGCGATTAAGCAAGATGACAAGCGCAAAAAAAATCAATGCGTAATTTTCTTACTCAACAAAGAGGAAGAAAATGAGGGATTTTGATTTTGATGAGGACACAAGATTCATAAGGTATAATTCATAATTTAGAGATCTAAATTCCCATGAGCTTGTTTTTGGAATTGATATGTAGAGCAATTTTCTTGTCATTTTGTTTGAGAACCGAGCATCCAACCATATGAGAATCAGACATTTAGTATCCTAGTTCAGTAATTGAATTTACTAAAAGGAAGACAACGTCAACCATAATGTTTTATGAAAAGATATTATATTTTCCCCCACTTGGATATGTTATCTTTGAAAGCAATAAATAAATTTTTCATCCTTCGTAGAGGTATTTAGTTGGAAATTTTAGAGGTTTCTAGCATAATCCAAAGGACGTGGAAGCATGGGTGGTAGGGAATTGGTCCTCGAAGCTAAAAATGTATTTAAACCCATTTTATTATGGTTGTGGTTATTATGTTTATTATTTTTATAATAAGAAAGATACGTGAGTTTCATGTCTAAGACATACTTCATGGGTTCTTAAGGAATGTATCTTTATCTATAGATCCTTGGATGCCATACTTCACGGGTTATTAAGGAATTTATCTATCCCTATATACCCTTGGCTTTAAGCATGAACATGAGATTACAATATCCCTAGAGTGGGTTAGATTACCTCACCTTCCATTGTTTTTCTAAGATGGTGACTCTCTAAAAGAAATTAGAAATGATCTTGGCCATTATTTAGACAAGCCATAAAGCAAAGGGAATCAATATTCTTGTGCAAGAATATGCATTGTGGATGTGGAGAAGGGGATCTCAAAAGCTTTGCAAATCAACATAGATGAGAGGAGCCAACATCAAGTGCTAGACTATGAGTAGATTCCATTGGATTACATAGTTTCCCATGCACATAAATATTTTGCTAAAAGTTATCCAAAAAATCAAGGGTAGCCTTCTTCCAAGTTGTAGTGAAGTGAGGGACCTAAATTCAAGATAGTTCAAAGTAGGGGAAGGAACTTCAAACTATGTGTCTGCCTTCATCAAGAAACACAAGTTTCAAGTTCTCAGGAATTTTTAGGAATCATAAATCCAACATATATGGAAAATGGGTTGAAGAGGAATAGGTAGGATTAGGTCAAGCTAGTAATAATCTAGACATGATCCTTAAATTTCCAATGGCCAATGCCTAAGAAGAAGAGAAGGAAGCAAATGTAGAATAAAAATATGAAGAATATGCAGAGGAGTTAGAGGCAAAAAGGAGGAGGTAGAGGAATTATAGGGGGGACTAAGTAATGCAATGAAATAAAAAATAAATTTAGAAATGCATGCTCACTTAAAGTCTTCCAAATCCTTCTCTTTTGTTTAAGCCCTAAAAAAAGCCCCAAATCCCTCTCCTTCCATTAAAGGGGGAAGGAAAGTTAACTGGGATCGAAATGGTAATGAAGCATAGCAATTGTTTGATGTATTTGATTGGGACATCAAACAATTGTTGGCCTTCACTAACTAAAAGAGGGATTACAGAAAACATGAGATAAAAATGTTTCTTTCGATATTTACCATTGTAACTAGTTTGTTAAAATGTATTCATGTATTGGAAAAATTATTGGAATAAGAATCCCCTATAGGAAAAATCATCCTATCTCCCCATTGATTCAAGGAAGGAAGGAAATTTCTAAAATATTCAAATTTATAAAAAGCTCTGAAAATTATCCCCATATAAAATATATTTTAGAATTTGTTTCTTAAACTATTTTTTTTTAGAAAGATCTTTTCATCACCAAATATATTTTAGAATTTGTTTTTTTTTTTTAAATTGAAATTGAAATTAATCTAAGAAAAAACTATATTTGGAGTAAGTATATGGATTGATGTAATATCATCATTGATATCTTTAACTCTAACATCATTAATCATTTTATTGTTATGTCTTAAGGATTGTCTCATTTTTATGATTGATATATATGTGACATTTCATGCCATTTTACTATAATAACATATTTCTATTAAGATTACAATAATGAATTAATACATTTTCTCTTTTGTATTGTAAACAATTATACATATAAATAATTATAAAATATAGATGCTTTATAAAACATTTTCTCACATAAAATTTTTTGTCATTCTATTTTTTTTTTTTAAATTACAAGTCACATGTGGATGTGATGGCATCCTTCTTCATTTCAATATTCACTAACATAACCAACAATTTTAATATAATATTTAATAAACATTTTTAAAATTTTATACTATTTTTTATTGTAATAATACATTTATATACTACAAATTTTCCCTATATTGATAGTCACATTAATACTTCAAAGTTGTGTTTGTCATGGTCAAAATTTTAGAATATTAAATACAAAAGGAGTGTGTTTCATTGAAATCTGAGATGTGAAAAGGAGGTGTTGAAAAATGTTGAAATATCCAAAGAGAAAGGGAATAACTATTCCACAATTATATTGTTGGGCATCGGGATGAGAAATGGATGTTTATCTTTACCACCATTAGCATCATTCATCTTGGCCACCGTTACATTGAAAAAAAAGAAATATTTTGCCATGTCCACGTGGAAAGAGTTAAATATGGGAGGACTACTATTTTCGACCACTTCATATGACACGTCTCACCAGTTGTAGACGATAGATGGGGGAGCTGCAGATGAAATATCGGTGAGGCTTCGGGCACACATGAAACGTAAATGTTGGCGTTGAACTTTCCATGCGAATAAAAAGAGAAGCTCGCTCATAACATATAATTTTTTTCAAGAAAATACATGACTTGTTTACTGAGTCTTCCTGCTAATGAGAAACGTTGAGTCATTTTTCTTATAGGCCTGCTCAGATGCCGTGAGAGCTACAGATTAAGGTGGACGAACTACCTACACCCATACCTGAAATGAGGGATCTCCATTTCCAGCTCGGAAACAGGTGATTTTGATTATTGATTTATTTCTTATTTCTTGTTTGTGAATGGAAATGCTAGGTTTTTCTTGTTTCCTTTTGATAATTAGAATACATGTGTTAGGCAGTTATTGTTTGTTAATTTTGAATGAAAATTCTAGATATTTGACGTAGGAGTGGGGAAGAAACCATTAATGGAAAAAGAGTTTCTAGCTACATAAAGAACCCTACTGAGAGCTTAGAAAAAAACATTTTTGGATGATCTTCCAATTCCTACTCAATATTCAAAATAAATCTGATCCGATTTTGAAGAAAAATGGGCAATTTCTTCCACCTCAGAGATCCAAAAACTCTAGCAAGATGCACATGAAGAAAAGAGATTCCTCACTAACATGGTGGTACAGGACAAGCTCATTGAGAGAGGCAGCTACGAAATAAGGATTGATAAATAGAAATAGGGAGATACATCGAAGAATCCTTTTGAAGACAAGGTCTCAAATTTACCTAAGTAACTTATTCAACGGGATTTGAATTTTTAAATTTTGATGGGAAATTCTCCCAATGACATTGAATTACTTTCGTAATATATTCAAGCTTATGTTTCTACAACATAAATATGTTGTAGCGTTGTTAGTGTAACTCTATTATAATTTTATACATATATTTTTAACATAAATTCAAATGTATTTATCATGTTATGTTTAAATGCGAGGCAGTTGAGAAGTATTGCAAGAAAATTTCCCCCATCAAGGGATGGTTTTCACTCAGCAACAAAATCTCGATGACTCTGGAAAAAAAAGCCACAAAATCTACATGACTAGCGAAGAGATGTTTTTTCAAACACGGAATCGAAATTAGAAAACCCCACCAGACACCAATGCGTTAGGGACTAGTACCAGTGCACCGATTGCACCTTTGACCATTTCAAAGATGCCTGTTGAACCATTTCCAAAGTGGCTAAGGGACCCAATAGGCAAGTAGGAAACTACTCCAAAGCGATCCACAATTATAGTATCATGGAAAATCTAGACCAATCTCCCGCTGCTATGTCAGCTTTGGAAGTATTGCAGTCATGCCCAAAACAACGGAAAGCCTTGGTTTCTGTGTTAAGCGCTATCGACCCTGCCGATACGTGCCCAATGGCTTTTTATTTAGACAAAGCCACCCCTAAGCTTCCTCTGATGGTCACCTTTCAGATACCACTACCGGTCCAGAATATCATCATTCACCGATGTGTCATTGATGAAGGTGTATCCACGTGCATCATGTCAAAAAATGTTTGACAAAAGTTAGGGTCTCCCGAATTAAAACCATCAGTCAACACACTTAGATCATACAACGATCTCCCTTCAACCCCCGTTGGTCTCTACAAAAACGTCCCGGTTTTCTTAGCCGGAAAGACGATCATTATAGACATTGAAGTCTTGGATGCTCACTTGGACTATAGTATACTCCTTGGTTAGAGTTATATGTACGCTATGTCAGCCATAACCTCCTCTATCTTCTGCATTATGATGTCCCCCCATGAGGACCGCATCATTGTTGTCGACCAATTGACGCATAGCAAGAAACAACCCCTAACAAACATCGATGTATTTCTACCCTATGTAGATATATCCTCGGACGCACTTTGTAATATCCCAAATGGGGAAATTTCTGCTCCATCAGGAATATCTTAGGATATTCCAATATTCCAACTCCAGGAGTATTAACAATCAACACTGAACTATTTCAAAGATTGACTATTAGGGGCATTTACTGGATATGTCACCTTCACAAGGAAGGATGAGATCCAGAGGCTACCTGGCCCACTAGCAGACTCTTCCAATAGAACTTGTCAAGAGCTAATATTTCCCTTCAAGGAATTTCTGCAACAGTTGTCCATGAGGACGCTGTATAAGGAAGCCCATGTGAAAATAAGGCAATCCAATGCTGGGATGCCTTGGAATATATCTGATAGAAACTCCCTGCATAATATAAGCCCAAAGAAATACCCCTAAGGTGGTTATTCAGATCTCCCACCAACAAGTATACCGAAATAATGCTTAATGAGAGAATATTCAACAGTATTAAAACTTCAATATGTAACAGTAGTGAAATAATGACTCATATAATGTAAGAAGAGTAAAAATCTGATCCATAATCTGTAGCATCAAATGTAATACAAATTCCTTGAGGAAAATTCCTCTCAAGGTGAGCTCAAATCAGCCTTAATAGGAAATGTACATGAAACAAGAGAATACACTGCTACATAACCCAACACTCTATGACTGCACAGTCTATGAGGGAAAATGACTGCAAACTTATATAAATGAGATGATATGACATTATGTGCTCAAATAAAGATGGGGGAGCAAGATCTCAACCCCAGAAAACATTATTATAACAATCCTCCAAGGGATTGGCTAAAATGCATAAAACAGGAAAATTCCAGAGTTGCAGTGTAGCTGCTGCAACTCAATAATAATAAAAGAATGGAGAAAGAAGTAGATGCTGCAATAAACAATGATACCTCCTCCAATGATCTCCAAAGTGAAGGGCGGATCCCCTTCCTGAAGATTGCACTCTCTAGTGCACAAAATGAACTCCTCCTGCAAACCCTCTCAGAACATAACGTTGTAGGAGAAAGGGATTGTGCTGGGCATGAGAAGAAACATATGGCCGAATGCCAAAATATGAAATATCAACTCCGGGGCTTCCTTTGCTGATCTCCTAGAGAAAGAGATGGCTCCTCCTCTACAAAACAAGCTTCGGAAATAAGATGATGAAGATCCCTCACTGCAACACTAGCAACTCCAACATTCTCTTGCTGCAAGAATAACACAGTAGCTGCAAATGACTGCTTTGGCCTCAAGCCAAGATGTGAGGAAGATGAAGAACAATCTCCCCATGGCCTCCCATGGAAGAGAAGGGAATTCCTAAACAGGAATCCCTCTTGTGCTAAGAAGCACAAGCTCCTTCAGTTGAAGGAAGCTTCAACTTCGAATTCTCTCTCCAAAGATGATACCCCAACAATGGCTCCCCTTCATCTTTTATGCAAGGCATGCATGGACCCCACTCACATTAGGGTTTCTCTCATTTCAAATTTCCCTCCATCCAACTACACAATCTTCTTGTGCAAGCTTCCCCACTTGGCTACATTGTTGACTTTGGTCAACCATGGTCTAGCTCACTTGCCTTTCACCCTTTTCACACTTGGGGCTGTTAACTTAAGCCACTTAAGTGAATTTTTGCACCTTAGGAGTGTTTATTAAGTTGCTACATGGGCTCCCTCACCCATTTTATCCCTTTTATTACAATAAAAGAAAATTTAATGTTCCAATCACCTTATTGCAAAATTTGGAACATTACAGTCCTCCCCTCCCAAAACTTGCTTGTCCTCAAGCAAGAGCAAGGATGAACTGAAAAAGTCTTCCACTCAAGGCATGAAATCTGAAATAGCCTCATGTAAATCCTCCATCCCTCAAGCAATCAACCAAGAAAAATGAGTCGCTCTCCAACTAGGCAACTCCTGAAAGTACTCCTCCACCTTGTGCTCATGAGAAATAGGTGGGCTGAGTTTCTGAACTTGGTAAGCTTCATAGCCTACCCCACGTTGTCCTCTTCTCCACTTATGATGAATGTGGAGTGAAAGCTGAACTTGGGCTGCAATAGTGTTGCCTTCAAGAGGCAACATGAAGTCTAGATCCCCAAGGATCTCTCCTCCAACGCTGCAAATCAAGCTGGCCCAAATCTTCTCATATGTGATGAGTTGGAATTCATCATCATATGGCATCCAAAAAATCATATGGTTCACCTCATGGAAAAACACATGGCTGAACATGGTGACCATATCATCTCCCATACTCCCCTTGGAGCATGTGCTACAAAAGGATGGAGGTCTCTCTCCCAAAGGGCACATCCACCTAATGAGACTCTCCCTCCTCTTGATACATATGGGGCTGCTGCTGATATATGGATTAAATGAAATGGTCTTCAAAAGAGACCCAAGCCACCCCATCAAACATAAAAACCATGAAGTGCCTCCTCCAAAATTTCAAACTCTCCAAATTGCTCCTCCCACATGAAGGAAAGAGATGAAGCTTGGCAATCATGGGCTGCCCATTGTTTCCCCTGAAACATACAACATGAAAAGTAGAGAGAATCATACTCCTAATGGGCATCTTCAATTGATTTCCATCCTTCAAAAGAGTGCTTCCTCTGAACAACGTTCCACTTTCAACATATGGAAGCATAAACTTATGAGAGCAAGGAGGTAAAATATGGTCACATGCATGGAACCAGCGCAGGGCATCATTATCCTGCCTCAATACATGATGCAACAAGTGTTTTTGCAACCAATTGTTTGCTGCCACATCCATCCCGCAAGGTGTGATCATGGAAACACATTTTGGTGCCAAAAGTGCACACCAAAACCCATGTGGCTTTCCTCCACAACCACTGCTGAAATAGCCGTTGTATTTTCTGCAATAAACCATGAGTACAACCCAATATAATGTGCAAGAAAGGAAGACCCTCCTTGATACAACTTGCTGCTCATAAAGATAAGAGAGTGCAAAGCATGAAACAAATAGTTACCTCCCTCACCATGTACTTTGGCCTTTGAGCTGAAATGGCTCAAGTGAAAAGTCCCCCTTACGACAACATAGTAGGGGAGTGGTTGTGCCAACCATCTCATCATCTTTTGGGCCATGCATCTGTCCATATGCTGATATGCAATCATTAAGATGTCCTCCCAAGTGGATTCCTCCATCAATGAAGAATATGCATGAAAATGCATGGAAGAAGAACCCATAAATACTGCATGTAGATCCCTCTTC
Organism: Pinus albicaulis; assembly: GCA_034641835.2. Taxonomy (NCBI): domain Eukaryota; kingdom Viridiplantae; phylum Streptophyta; class Pinopsida; order Pinales; family Pinaceae; genus Pinus; species Pinus albicaulis. Next base: position 403,254,674 of record CM076573.1, read on the forward strand.
TTTTGCTTGTGCAACCAAGCCAAGAAAGTCAGAATGTAGTAAGGAGTTCTCTCCTCCATTACTTCTTCATGCTCATCTCCTACATGCCTCCAAAATACATCACTTGTGAAGTGGTTTTAAGGACACTCCAACAAGTAACTCAAGCTCTCAAGTGACAGCACTGCTAGCCTTTGGAGTGGGGCCACTGTCATCTCAAAGCTCCCCTCTTTGACATGAATCTTGCCAAATACTCCTCCCATCATGTTGCTGCAATTATAGATCCCCCGCCCCCTGAAGAAGGTGCTTCTTGGGCATCCAAGATCAAAGAGCAATCCTCTTGCTCCTGCAACATCCAAACAAAATCTGAGCAACAAGAATGTTTGCTACTCTTCCATACTTCCACCATACCCAATAGGAAATGGGGAACATAATGAGTGGTAAGAGAAATGAAATCCCATCATGATGTACCCATGCTCTCCTCTTTGTTCATTAGGAGAAATAGTTGTGAAATGATCCTGGGACCTGTGGGTTATGGATCCTCCACATTTTCGCTGGGCACACTTCATCCATAAGGCTCTACTCTTTGGTGTAAGTATCCTGCCACTTGGTACCTCTTTCACAGGAGCTACCATTGTCTCAAAACAAATTTTTCCTCTTGCATTTCATGGGACATTGAAATGCAACCTCCTCCATGGTCCATGTCTCAAACCCCAACCTCATGTGTAGTGCATGACTCATCAAGGGTGTCTGAGAATAATGGCATAGTGCAGTGAAAGTTTCCTCCTCAAGACAATCAACATGCAATAATGTAAAATCCTCCATTATAGATGCAAACTCATACATACCTTAGAGAGATTTGGAAGAATCTTATGTTGCTACAAGAGTCTCTCCCTCAAGTGTGCTGGCTGCCTCAATAGCTGAAGGTGGAGGCTTCTCCTCAATGAATGCGACAGCGCTGGCATGTGCCTCTGGTGGTGAGGGCTCCTCCCTCCTTGGCCAAATCTTCTGATCAAGATCTGAGAAAAACCAGCAAGAGTAGAAACCCTTGCATGCCTCCTATGGATGAACCACCAAGTTCTTTCCTCTTTCTACTGAACAAGTGTGAAAAAGATAGAGTCTCTTGGAAGAATCTAGGGTTTGCTCCATATTCAGCAAGATACTTAGAATTCGAATTCCAAGTGTTCTCCATGCTTCTGCTCTGCTTCTCTGTGAGAATAGGAAGTGCATGGTCCTTCCTCTTCTCCTTTTCTGTCTCCTCAACCTCCTTGGAGAGGTTGCTGCTGGATCTGAAAATTGATGAGATCAATCTCATCCTCTGCATCACTCTGGCCTCTTCTTATCTAAAATTCGAACTTCACAAGCTGAGCCAAGTTCGAAGCTCTGATACCACTGTAATATCCCAAATGGGGAAATTTCTGCTCCATAGAGAATATCTTAGGATATTCCAATATTCCAACTCCAGGAGTATTAACCATCAACACTGAACTATTTCAAAGATTGAATGTTAGGGGCATTTACTGGATATCTCACCTTCACAAGGAAGGATGAGATCCAGAGGCTACCTGACCCACTAGCAGAATTTGCCAATAGAACTTGTCAAGAGCTAATATTTCCCTTCAAGGAATTTCTGCAACAGTTGTCCATGAGGACGCTGTATAAGGAAGCCCATGTGAAAATAAGGCAATCCAATGCTGGGATGCCTTGGAATATATCTGACACAAACTCCTTGAAGAATATAAGCCCAAATAAATACCCCTAAGGGGGTTATTCAAATCTCCCACCAACAAGTATACCGAAATAATGCTTAATGAGAGAATCTTCAACAGTATTAAAACTTCAATATGTAATAGTAGTGAAATAATGACTTATGCAATGTAAGAAGAGTAAAAATTTGATCCATAATCTGTAGCATCAAATGTAATACAAATTCCTTGAGGAAAATGCCTCTCAAGGTGAGCTCAAATCAGCCTCAATAGGAAATGTACATGAAACAAGAGAATACACTGCTACATAACCCAACACTCTATGACTGTGTAGTCTATGAGGGAAAATGACTGCAAACTAATATAAATGAGATGATATGACATTATGTGCTCAAATAAAGAAGGGGGAGCAAGATCTCAACCCCAGAAAACAGTATTATAACAATCCTCCAAGGGATTGGCTAAAATGCATAAAACAGGACAATGCCGGAGTTGCAGTGTAGCTGCTGCAACTCAATAATAATAAAAGAATGGAGAAGGAAGTAGATGTTGTAATAAACAATGATACCTCCTCCAATGATCTCCAAAGTGAAGGGCTGATCCCCTTCTTGAAGATTGCACTCTTTAGTGCACAAAATGAACTCCTCCTGCAAACCCTCTCAGAAAATAACCCTGTAGGAGAAAGGGACTGCGCTGGGCATGAGAAGAAACATATGTCCCAATGCAAAAATATGAAATATCAGCTCCGGGGTTTCCTTTTCTGATCTCCTAGGGAAAGATATGGCTCCTCCTCTACAAAACAAGCTTCGGAAATAAGATGATGAAGATCCCTCACTGCAACACCAACAACTCCAGCATTCTCTTGCTGCAAGAATAACGAAGCAGCTGCAAATGACTGCTTTGGCCTCAAGCCAAGATGTGAGGAATATGAATAACAATATCTCCATGGCCCCCCATGGAAAAGAAGGGCATTCCTAAACAAGAATCCCTCTTGTGCTAAGCAGCACAAGCTCCTTCAGTTGAAGGAAGCTTCAACTTCGAATTCTCTCTCCAAAGATGATACCCCAACAATGGCTCCCCTTCACCTTTTATGCAAGGCATGCATGGACCCCACTCACATTAGGGTTTCTATCATTTCAAATTTCCCTCCATCCAACTATGCAATCTTCTTGTGCAAGCTTCCCCACTTGGGTACGTTGTTGACTTTGGTCAACCATGGTCTAGCTCACTTACCTTTGGCCCTTTTCACACTTGGGGCTGCTAACTTAAGCCACTTAAGTGACTTTGTGCACCTTAGGAGTGTTTATTAAGTTGCTACATGGGCTCCCTCATCCATTTTATCCCTTTTATTACGATAAGAGAAAAATTAATGTTCCAATCCCCTTATTGCAAAATTTGGAACATTACACACTTTCACGGTACCAAGAATATGGCCCTGGCCATTTCAAACCATTGTTCATCTTAGGATCATTCCTAGGAGACCCCCCCATCATACCTGAGTCATCACCTGATGTCATACGGGCTCCATTGTGCATGATGTCCACATCAAGCACTGAAGCTAGTCAGGACACGGACACAAGCAGTAATGACACCGAGTTCTCGGTCACGACAACCTCTCTAGCCTACGTCACTTCCAAAACCCCTTTCCTCTACCCCCCAGCTAGTTTTGTCTCCTAGCAGGTTTTGGTGACAATGGTGTTACCAAAAATACTGTTTGCAATATCAGTTTGGTATCTCATTCCCCCTACAGGAACAGGAGCCAGACACATCACTTCCATAGGGTTAAAGCCCCTTAGTCTCGAGGAGGCCCCACCCATCCAAGAAACGGTCGAAAACATCCCCGCAAAGGAAATTCCCATTGAAAAACTGATGATTACAGCTAAGAAAACCAAGAAGAGAGGAAAGAAGTTGCAAACTCACGCCATACAATGGGACTCACCAGTTTGCGCCATATGTGATGTAATAGGTCACCCTATCCATATATTCCCAGATTTGGACAAATTAAAACCGCTCCTCAGCTCTAAGGCAGGCATCACAATGCCACATTCCCGTAAAAAGTAACCTACCACCAAAGGTAAAGGTAAAGAATTGTGTACCAATCACGGATGTGCTATCTGCAGCAATTACGGGCACTATACCCATCATTGCCCAAAGATCCCGTGAACGGGAATTGAACCTCGTATCATCATGCTCTTATAGGAAGAATGACGATCACCAGAATGATTCCTAGTCACACCCCCTCCTGTCATACGTTGCACACTGTGCGACGAATGTGGTCACTTCCTCAAAGAATGCACAACCCTAGAAATCATCCACATATGGTATCCTACAAAATGGGTTTATTACGTTGGCTTGCGAGCAACGCAATTCACATGCCCTTTATGCGCTGATAATCACCTTCTGGAAAATTGCCACTGTATCCCCCGCTTTTGGCTATCCCTTGCTAGTTTGCGCTCAGCCATAGTTCGCCTCTCCTAAGAAGATGACACAGAATCAGAATGCATGAACAACTCGACAACCCAAGAGGAGGTGACGAGAAAATCCATCCTATTCTTGTCAGTTGAAAAGAGACCAATCTATGAACCCCCAGTTACCCCCAACTACTCTCTACAGACAAGACCAACACATGCATTATGAAAAATGCCCAATCATGTGGTCACCATCTGCCCTGAGTTAGTAGTGTTATGATACTGGTACCCTGCCAGACCACAAAATGAGCATGACGGGACCCCCATATCCAGGCTATTCTACCCTGTATTTCAGGGAAATCACTATGGATAGCGATGTACTTATATCCCATGAGTTTGTCCCTTCATTGATATGATTCATACAATAGAGAAGAAACGGGACAATGAGCTCAGACGATATAGAGAATACATCACCCCTATGCTAATGACCCCACACCCACATGGGTGTGATGGGCAAGTTAGGACGACCCACCAACCAAGCATGACCCAGGCCAAACCTAGGATAACATGCGGACCATGTGACCTAAATTACCACCAAATCAATCAGTGAAAAGAACTAAAGCCCCTCGCAAGCAGTTTTTGCATAGTCTCTTCTCTGCCACAAAGAATTCTCTCTAACCAAGAGAAGCTCACGCGTACCTATTGCTGGATTTGTTCACACTTTCACCATATGATAAAATGTGCACATCTCCCCAAGCTAAGAGCGACAAGAGAAACCTTAAGTCTACACTCCGCCAAAGAGTTAGACACACCCAAACCAACAACACAAAAATGGAAGCAGAAGACCACTTCTTCTACAATGGATCCTTTCCAAGTGTCCACATCAGGGACGACGAGTATTGTTGATTCCAATATAGTCTACTGGGTTGGCACAATGGTACCATGCACCATTCACACTGGCCAATACCATGAGCTAGAGGTATGCTCACTAATGGAACCATTCAGGCACCTCTGCATCAAGCACAATTTCCACCCACAAGAAATTGGCCATCCTAGCGGGGAACCCGACCTTGTGCTTACAAAAACTCCCATCATAGAGATTATTCCCCCACCGAATGCCGATGACACGATACACCACATACGATTTGTATCATCGCACATCGGAAATAGGATTGAAGCCACCCCCATGTCCCATGATTTCCACCTTATTCTTGTCATAAAAGGTCAAGGCACTTTGCACTTTTGTATTGATTTTCGTGAGATCCCGAATTTACATGCCGCCATCAAACTCCTTGATGATACCCAACCTCTATAACAACGCCTAGTACAACCAGAACTCATTGATGAAAGTCGACGACAGTCGCTGCAACACAATGAGGCCCATAAGAAAAGGGTAAAAGCATCATTTGACTGCCACATCAATCCTCACTCATTCACCGAAGGAGAACAAGTCCTTCGCTATGATGTTGCAAAAGAAGCCCATGGGCCAGGAAATTTCGAAACCTTGTGGAAAGGACCCTACATCGTAAAACATTTCCTCTATCAGGGAGCATACATCTGGACAGAACCGGACAGGGCATGCCTCAGCCACCCTGTCAACGGCCTTTACCTCAAGAAATTCTACCCATGAGGGCCAAGTTGGCCCTGCCCTAGAGTGAACGTACACCAACCCAACGACTTTAAATTTTTGACCAAAAGAATTATTATGAAACACGCTCAAAAGTGTCGCCATGGATTACCAACCTAAACCTTACTTCAGATTTGCAGATGGAGCATCAAGATGGTATCAAATTTTAGAACCAGCTACATGGGTCATCTATCACCCTGACCGATCACCACTCTACACAAACAGTGTGTGTATCGGTTCAGCAAAAAACAATCAGGAAGAATATGATGTCATCATTGGACTTATGTGTGATGCCCTCCATCAAGGAATACACCATATGCATGTCTACCTCGATTCCTAGTTAGTAGTGTCGCAGTTAAACCAAACATTTGAGACAAGAGATTCACATCTATTTAGAAAATATTTGCGTCCAAAAATATTAAGTAGACAGTTTGACTACATCACATTTACACATGTACCAAGGAGTCAAAACCAAACAGCTAATCGCATAGCTAAAAATATTCTAAACTGGAATGCATCTTGAATAAACCATCATAAATAAAAAACCAAAAACATACATATCCGTCAATATAACATCATCCATAAACCCAAACAGGTGACACAACATGTAGAACCACAAAAAATATCTCTTATATATATATATATATATATATATATATATATATATATATATATAGATATCATGGTGTATATGTCTGAGTACAAAAAATAGTGTCCTTGACCCATCGGCCAGCCCAAAGATACACAAAAATTCATCAAAAATAGGGGAAGCATCCTCATAATGGGTTCTTTCCCCATGTACAAGTAAACTCTAGGGTGTTGCTCCCCCAGGCAGGGCACCTGGACCAACAATCGCTCCCGATACCACTACTTGAACTGCCTCCAAAACTGAGACTGCTACTCGACGTAAAATAGGCCGATAGTCCCTCTCTTGGCCATCACCATCTCCAGGCAAACCTCCTCGAGGTTATCCAAAAAACCTTGAGAAGGCATTCCCTGGGTCAAGCAGTCCACTCGACCCCCAGAATCCTTTAGAACTGACGCCCGAGTAGTCAGCTCAGCATTGCGAGCCTCCGCTGCATTAGCACGTGTTGCCTCTACATCAACACAAGCTCGCTTGGTCACAGCTTCAACAGTAGCCGAGCTGTTGCCCTCTCTGGAAGGGCCAACACCACCACCAGGCCCACCACCCTGAAGCTGTGTAGCATCTCCCCCGGCCCTACATGACCGCCCTGAGGTCTCCGAAGAGGACCATGGCCAACCAATCAAGCCACGGGGCAACCTACCTCACCAATATCTACAAGAATAACCAAAACTATGTCAGTGTCACCATCAAAACACATAAGCAGATATATACTAAAATAAATGTAGAAAACATAAAAACATACCTGTTGGCCCCCAAACATAACTAGGAGGGAGACCCATATCTAGATCCCCCCGGAAGTCTATCCCTGCATATGGGAATGGCAAAAACATCTAGGGGTTGATGTCAAACCAGGCCTCCGTCGTGGCGTTCCAGTAACGCCCCACCATACCCCCACCCCCTCGTGGCATCACAGGAGCCCACCTCCTCATGCAAGGCTCCCATGGCCCCCTCAGAGGCACCGCCACCACTAGTCTCAACCAACACTACCCTCTCGTATATAATGTCGCATAGAACACTAGTGTACGCAAACAGCTTTGATCCATTCCAGACCTTGTTAAGCTGCATCACCATCCTGTCATAGAAGAAATGGGAAAATTCAAAGAAATTCCCGGACCTAAAACATTGCAAGACTCCAACCTGTGGGCCAGATGCCCAATGTGGAGCTGACGACCCAGCGATTTACACAATCGCTGCCAGAGCACACTGCTCAGCCAAATATTTCACTGAGGCAATGCTGATGCACCCCTCCATAAGGGGCGCCTTGCCACAATGACGCTTCTGGAACCTCTCCAAATCCACTCTCTCGGAAGGGAGTGGATACCACAATGCCTCACCATGAGTCAATAACCCAATCACAAAGTATACATCCATCTCAGGATGGATAGCCAAGTTAGTCCCACACAACACAAACATGTTGCACCTTCTGTGCCAAAGCTAGGTCAAGTAACAAAGAAATCGGTCCTGCGACCGAAAAAGCTTGTTCTTCGCGAACTCTAGGAGCCCCCATTGTGCCAGCTAACGGCGTGCCCCAGCATCAATAGTGAATGCAATACGGAGCTCGGGCCAATCCCGCTCCCTCCACAACAACCTATTATCTAAAAAGGAGCTTATCAGCAACATAAAACATCAAAAAATAGGCAAAAATACGAAAAAAATTTCCTCGAAATTTTGCGCACCTGTATCTCTCACAGGAACGCATAAGGTGCGCCAAAAGAGGGGAAAAGAGCACATAAGGTGCACAAAACCCCCCAAAAATGCACACATAGGGCGTGCTCTTACCCTGATTTCCCATGCAACCTAGGGAAAAAATTACTCAGAATATGTACAAACCAATTTTGTACGGACCCCAACACCCTCAGACTAAAAAATTAAAATTGCAGGACGTCATGGAGGTTACCTGGGCATGATATTGCTAATCCTTGGTGCTCAAGCTTACTGCAATGGCAAGAACTGCTCCGCAGAAGCCTCTGACCTCTCAAAAACTCAACAAGTACAAATGAATTGAATTAGGGCAATATTCACCTATATATTTCCCTTTTCAAAAACTTTGGAGGACCATAACGAGATATCAAAAGGTCCATTCTCTGAACCGAAACTAGCACTGTGATCAACACTCCATAATGAACATAGGCAATGCCACACATTCACACTCCCGAAAAAATAAATTTGCAGCGCTGATTGGTATCCCCTCTCTCATCATCTTTTTCAAAGCTCAAGGCTTTCAATAATATTTGATAAAGAATATGCTTTCACCTAAGGTAGTTTTTTTTGCAGGAAAGCTCGCAAACCATCGACAACTCCATCCACTAAAAGTTCCTGAGCAAGTATCGTTCTACCCCCACCATGATAGAGTCCCATAAAACTCTGCATATCCTAACATCATTTCTTCATAAAAAATCAACCATAGGTTCCACACATCCGACCATGTTTTTCATCACCTCGCACTGCACATGATAAACATCCTTGTTGGTTGGTAGAGCCTCCCCTCCATGTTGCTTGTCACCCACAGTAGACCATATATCACAAAAAAAGTGACGCCATGGCCATACCACTTTAATCTAGGAAGCACCTCATGCCCATCCATCCACCATGCATAAGGTCAAATTTTTCCATCCAGAATAAAACCCCTTTCCCAGACGGTTAGGTTGTACAAGCAGATCAAAAGCGCACTAACGCGCCTCGCATTTGGCCCACCATACCTCCACCAGCATAATCCCATTTGCGATACTTTTTCATCCGATTCATCAACCACACACATGAGACCAACCAATGGGGCCCCCACCCTCAGTAAAACACCTTCCTCACGTCATTAGTGAGCGAACACTTTCATGTTTTGGGGCACCCATCTTTGTGTTTTGTACAAACCAAACCCCATTATTTTATTCTTTTGGTAAGTTTACAAAGACCAAAAACAATGCAATATATTCCTCCACCCACTCATTCATCCTTTCTCCCATGGAAGCAGTCCCCACAAACCCTTGGTTAGAGTATCACACCCTCACGTAAAATCCACCATGACATTCATAGCCAGTTTATACCCACACTAGAAGTCCTAGTGACCCATCAGAAATAGTTATGACAGCCGCCAAGCTGCTTATTATACTCTGACCTTAGGCCAATGAATCCCCATCATCAGTTTTCAGTCACCCCTCGCCACCATGCCTATGTTAAACCCATCACATCTAGGATCCTGATCCTTCATATCACTGACCCCTTGTTCGGTTGAGGCTTCCTTTTTGTCGACTTCAACACCTTATTTCCAAAAAGGAAGCAGTACCTTGGATCACCCCTCTCCAGAAAAGGGGAATCCTTGTGTGGCACTATGAGAGACGTCATTTCCCACAGATGTCATCGATCCTCCTAAAATTTGACTACAACACAAGCTTTCATGTCAAGATGGTATTGTACTTTACAACCATTGCACTTTGATCAAATTTCTCGAAGACCCGTGCCTTCATAAGCGTCTCTTTCATAAATTCTTACACAGGAAGGTCCCAGCTAACACCTATGCATACAATGTGCAGTTATATGCCATACCAAGTTTACGCATATGGGTACCATATTCCACCTATCGTCAAAGACAAAATGCCCCTGAGGGCGTTAGCAGTCGTTCTCATCAATGAACAGATCACTACCATATTAGTGAAATAGATGGACCATGTATCTATCAAATATATTTGTTTAACTAGCCACAACATTACGATCATGGAACATGCTCACCTCATAGAAAATTTGTATATATTGTATTATATTTTCTTACAGAGGTCCCACAGGACATGGTTGTACTCCGAACCGGTGCAAGGTGTCTCCAATTCTGAGCTACGCGCAGGTCTCTCTCTCTATACACATAGTATACAGAAAAGAAACTATATTATATTTCGAATATACAGTGCTTCCTAGACCTCACACATTAGGGGGCAACTATTAACACTGGAAAATCATACAAGCAAAGACGACATTATTTAATGTTAGGTAGAAGGATTTACAAGGCTAAGAGACATTAGAGAATCTGGAAAATATTTAAAAATCTCTAAAGTATGAGGAAAAATCAAATTTTAGCAAGTCATAAATGTTTTTGTGCACAAAATCGTTCGAGAAGAGCACCTTTGTGCACCTTTTGACCTGAAATGCGCGAAATCCTGGGAGTGGCAGAAGTCACTTTCCGGCACCACAAAAAGCACACTCTAGGACAGTGATTTCACACTTGAAGTTGCCTAAGGACAAACACCAAAGCCTCCTTAGTACATCAAGGGAGAACACAATTTAATAAGTGTGGCACACAATGGAATCCTCCCCCTCTCTTGGGTCACCATCCACAATGTACCAAGAGAGGGAAGGAGGATTTGAATTCTCCTATAAAAGGCTACCAAGAGATGAACAATTTGAGAGCACATTGTTATGCTGGCCAGAATTTCCCCAAGAAATACCAGCAGTTTGTGATCTGGAGCTGAGATAGAGGGGACTCAATTGTTGGCCATCCAACAAGTTCAATCCACCATAGTAGAGAGAGGGAGACTTTGCACCGAGGAAAGCTTGGAAGTAAAGAAATCCTTGCATGCAGACTTAGAGCCCAAGTTCTAAGGGCCCCTTAGCAAGTGGGTTAAATTTTCATGCTCATTTCCTTCTAGCACTCAATAAGAGGGGCCGTAAGCGCCATCATTGTTTGGATTATTGCAGTTGTTTGAATCTATTCATACTTTTGTTTTGGTTTAATTTTTATGTTTGAATATGCATGCTATTTATCTGTCTAGTATGTTTATGTTCAAGCATATTTCACTAACTTTCTTGACTCCACTTCTTTTTCTGCCTATGACCAATAACTTAAGAGGGTAAACCACACCCCTTAAGTTGGTGTGATTTTGTACATGCACCAAACACACTGACACAATATGGTTTGATTTTTTCATTGGGAAATATCGGTTTTCGTTGTGGTTTCTTGGGCAGCCCGTGGAGCGGGCCGAACTACGTGGCTAGGTGGGTTCGATGCCTGCCAACCCATTCTAATATGTCACCACGTTGCATATTTGTAGGGTGGGGTCCCTAGTCAACTAGGCCCCAACCCAAATTCATTTTTTCATATAATATAATGAACGGGGTTGCGAGGTTAACAACTTGTACATCATAAAACTTTGATATATGGTCATTGGGGGTGGCGAGGTTGGTGACCCACCACCCCATTTAATATATATTTTTTGTTTTATTACATTAAATGGTCATTTTTAAAATTTTCCAAAATAAGGCTATTTGTTAATTTAAAGAAGCCATAATTTCACCCTTTTTTGGGTACTGGGTTCCCTACTGGTTGATGGTGAATTTGTGGGACACTTAAACCTGGCCCACTGCCCAACTTTGATCAAAACTTTGATTCACTCTAACTTCCCCATATGGGCTCGGATTGGAGATACGTTCGCATTGTTGGAATTAGGACAAAGAGCACTTGAATCTGAACCTAGTTCGAGATAAATCCAACCACATTTAATTTTGACCATTTTTTAGCTCTCTTGGTCTTTTGAGGGTGTCTCGAGCCACCTAGATCAGTCCTCCCCACTGAGGATCTTTTGCTCCACCAAAAGCATGAACATAATCTGTAGCTACTTTGTACCTTTTCTGCACCACAAGTGTCCTCAAAGGCCACCCTTGATTCTCCTTGACCTTTGTCCTTCAGAGCCATAAGCGATGAGTCGACACCTTCATCCTCTGCAAACCTGTAGTACAATATTTTGAAAATTACATGCTTAAATAACTTACCAATCTAGGACCCAAACATTCCCCACATTTGCCATGAGTTTATAACCATATTATGTGGTTATGTTTATATCAAATGGAATCAATACCCCACCTATCAATACAAGGCAAAAAATATCATTGTTGCTTCATAAGTGATGGAAAACACATCATCACTTTTACATTTTAAATTGCAACATATGTTTTACAAATTAATTCCATGACACTCTACCACACCTAGAAAAACCATCTGTCACTTATAAATGTGAATGGGTCATCTCTCTATGACGCGTTTTCTTGTCGAACAATTGTTTCAACTGGTTCATGTATGGACACTTTTTCGTTGAGTCGCTGCTCTGGATGGAGCCTCCAACACATGGCTCTTTGATGGCCACTTCTGTCACAATGACTGCAATGAGTCTTCTTCCTCGAGACCTGCTTTACCTTCTTTCTTTCCTCTTGTGGAGAAGGCCCTTCAGGACTCATCCTATTTTGTGTTGTCATTCTTTTCCAACACTCAAAAAATACATGGTTATGTAATCCACAAAAAATACATGTTTTCTGATGCCATGATTTATGTTCATTATTAGCAACATGCTTGTAATAAAAATGAACATTAGAATACTGAGACTTGTTATACCTTTCTTGTTGGTTTCAGGTGCAATCATGATGATAAGATCTTGCCTTAGCTCTTTCTTTGCAATGTGCATTGTCATAATATGATGGTGAAGTGTTCCCATCATCTTCTTTCCTCAATGGTTTCAACCATGTATTGGAAGCTTCTGACACCTTCGAGCATTCTCCTTCAGTGTACCCCAAACCTGCTAATCAAGGTCTTTGCATGACCTCCAGTGGTTGAATCATGCCTTGGCCATTAACTCCAAGTCCTCCTCCTTTATATCACATTTTTGTGAGGAGCCTCATGCCAGTTCCTATAATGGGTATCTCCACATTTCCCATAGAAATGATAGCATGTGAGGATGAAACTGAAGAAAAATCAACATTGTTTACCTCAGATGTCCATTCAGAAACATGTGATGATGGATTCTTTAAGCCTTCGTTGCACTTCAACTTCTTCAAGGCCTCTTCCATGGCTCATAGGTGAAGCTGCAGTCTCTTCTTATCCTCTTTCTCTTCTTGTAGAAGCCTCCTTAATTCAACATCCTTTGCTTGAAGGCTCTGGTTGTTGCACTTCAGTTCTTCTAAGGCTCCCTCTGCCACTTGCAACTGAAGTTGCACTCTCTTCTTATCCTATTTCTCCTCTCATAGAATTGCTTTCATTTATGCATTATCTTCTTGAACTGTTGCTTCAAGGTGTTCTTAATCTCTTTGATGGTTGCGTTTGCATGCTGTCTAATGTATCCCATGTACCAGTCCAAAGCTCTCCCTTCTAAGGCAACGGATAGTTGTGCCCTTTTCACCGCATCAATAGCTATGTTTTGCGTAGTCTAGATAAATCCTGTGACAAACTAGAACTGATCCATGTCTTCATCTCCCACACCCTCAAAGGTAGGCAGCTTCATGTGCGTAGCCATATCATCTTTCGGTGGTGGCAGAGGTGTAGGTGAGTTCTTACCCCTATGCTAGTTGGAAAGTGGTGTGGCTGGAGGACTCTGCGCATTTTCTTCTCTTGCCGGAATGTAGACAGATCTATCTCCTTCTTGGTTGGTCTGATAGTATTTTCCACTTCATGTTGTACTCTTGTCTAGATTAGAGGTCATTCATTCGATGTGGCTACACAGAATACTCTTTTTGTACAGTAATATCTTAATCAGCAATGGTAAGGTATTTGGAAACTTACCCCAGAAACCCTTGAAGAACCTTTGCTCTGCTTTAGAGTAGGAGACGAACTGATCAATGCCAAATTTTGTCATGAACCCTCCTAGCACACTGTCCACCCAGTGGTCCACCATGCGAGTGATGGTGTTATCATTTTTCTCTAACTGCTAGATCGATTCAGGGGTCCATTGCGTGACTCGCTCATCCTTCCAACACTTTTGAAATTCGACCAACCTTGCAAGCCATTCCTGGAGCTCGATCGCAATTGTTACAAAGAAGATCTCGTAGATCTCCGTGAAGATATACTTATTCTTCCACTCTTTGGTGGTAACCTCTTGCTGCGGTTTTCTTTTACTATGAATTCCTGAACTTTCTGTTCGAACCATTTATCAATTTCTTTTCTTTCAGGTTTCCAATACGACCTTGGCATTACCTGATCCCTCTCTCAAATTGCTCTCGGTCTTGGCAACAGAACCATTTTTTGTTTTAAGGGGTCCCAACCCAGGTTCGGAGGTGAAGGTTTGCCAACAAACCCCTATACTACTGGCCCTTTAGGAAGTGACCTGCTTGCACAGGCCAAAGTCTCACCCGAAGTAGTATGGGAGGGTGATGGAACCAAGTTTCCGCACCCTAGGAGAGGGTAGGTAAGTCAAGCTGAGTTGCGTTCGACTTCACAATTATCAGATCATATATCCCAAAACCCAGATCTATAGATCCCTTCGCATCCACGTGTGCAATACCAATTATAATCACAATAATGAACAAATCATAAACTCATAGAACAGTAATGCAACTAGCACAACTATTCTTACATAAAGTATAATAGACAGATCTAGATCAGAAGTTAACACAACATAAGAAAATAACACAGTCACTTTCGTAGCTTAACACAGAACCACACATAACATATAGATTTGTATCAACAGATTCATATATTCCAAAAAACTTCCACTTTCATTAATCAGTCAGATCCTTTTACAATACCCAAAACCTAACTTGCGCACACAACAGTAGGGTCCGCACACAACAGGACTAAGGATCTCCGTGCAGACAACTAGCAGGAGTCCTTTCCCCCAATAACCCAAACATATCTACTAATTTACAATTCACACCAATCTTAATTCATCTCTACCTACTGACTCCAAATGTCCTCCTATTTATAACGATATAGCCTAATTTTTCCTATGGTCCATAAACCGTGGTTTGTGGACTCTAGGTCTACCCATTGACCCATTACAATAGGAGGACATTTGGAGTCAGTAGGTAGAGATGAATTAAGACTGGTGCGAATTGCGAATTAGTAGATCTGTTTGGGTTATTGGGGGAAAGGACTCCTGCTAGTTGTGTGCGCGGAGATCCTTAGTCCTGTTGTGTGTGGACCCTGCTGCTATGTGTGCGGGTTGGGTTTTGGGTATTTTAAAAGGATCTGAATGATTAATGAAAGCGGAAAGTTGTTGGAATATATGAATCTGTTAATAAAAATCTATACATTATGCGTGGTTCTGTGTTCTACAAAAGTGACTGTGTTATTTTCTTATGCTGCGTTAACTTCTGATCTAGATCTGTCTATTATACTTTATGCAAGAATAGTTGTGCTAGTTGTGTTGTTGTTCTATGAGTTTATGATCTGTTGATTATTGTGATTATAATTGGTATTGTGCACGTGGATGATAAGGGATCTATAGATCTGGGTTTTGGGATATATTATCTGATAATTGTGAAGTCGAACGCAGCTCAACTTGACTTACCTACCCTCTCCCAGGGTGCGGAAACTTGGTTCCAGCACCCTCCCATACTGCTTCGAGTGAGACTTTGGCCTGCGCAAGCAGGTCACTACCGAAAGGGCCAGTAGTATAGGGGTTTGTTGGCAAACCTTCACCTCCAAACCTGGGTCAGGACCCCTCAAGCCAAAAAATGGTTCTGTTGCTAGGACCAGGAGCATTTTGAGAGAGGGATCGGGTAATGCTAAGGCTGTATTGGAAACCTGAAAGAAAATAAATTGATGAATGGTTCGAACAAAAAGTTCAGGAATTCATAGTAAAAGAAAACCGCAGTAAGAGGTTGACCATCGAAGAGTGGAAGAATAAGTATATTTTCACGGAGATCTACGAGATCTTCTTTTAACAATTGTGATCGAGCTCCAGGAGTGGCTCGCAAGGTTGGTCAAATTTCAAAAGTGTTGGAAGGACAAGCCAGTGACACAGTGGACCCCTGAATCAATCCAGAAGTTAGAGAAAACTGATAACACCATCACTCGCATGGTGGACCACTGGGTGGACAGTGTGCTAGGAGGGTTCGTGACAGAATTTTCCATCGATCAGTTCATCTCCTACTCTAAAGCAGAGCAAAGGTTCTTCAAGGGTTTCTGGGGTAAGTTTCCAAATACCTTACCATTTCTAATTAAGATATTACCATACAAAAAGAGTATTCTGTGTAACCACATCGAATGAATGACCACTGATCTAGATGGGAGTACGACATGAAGTGGCAAATACTATCAGACCAACCAAGAAGGAGATAGATCTGTCTATAGTCTGGTAAGAGAAGCAGCTGCACAGAGTTCTCTAGCCACACCACTTTCCAACTAGCATAGGGGTAAGAACTCACCTACACCTCTGCGACCACCGAAATATGACATGGATGCGCACATGAAGCTGCCTACCTTTAAGGGTGTGGGAGATGAAGACATGGATCAGTTCTAGTTTTTCATAGGATCAGTATGGACTGCGCAGAATGTAGTTACTGATGCGGTGAAAAGGGCACAGTTATCCCTTTCCTTCCAAGGGAGAGCTTTGCACTGGTACATGGGATACATTAGCCAGCATGCAAACGCAACCATCGAAGAGATTAAGAACACCTTGAAGCAACAGTTCAAGAAGCCTAAGTACTACTCTCAAATAGTGGTTGATCTAAGAGATTTCAAGTAGGGACCTTCTAAGTTTTTGTGGGATGCCGATCAGTGACTAAAGAAGGTGATCAAAGAAGGAGGGTTTCAGTATGATGACAAACAACACACTGAATGGTTCATTTCTATGTTGTTGCCTCACCTACACGTACCTATGGGTCATCAAACTTTAAAATCACAGGAAAAAGCTTTGGAGGTCGCTATAAAATTAGAAGTTGCACCCAGAGATGATGCCTAGCTAGGCGTTCAACAGATCCAAGGACAATTGGAGGCGATGCACATGGAGATCTAGAACCTGCGAAAGGAGTGAGAAGCAGAAGCCAGCCCCAAAAGATGGTGCATACGATGTAGGATGAATGGTCACACCAACGATAACTGACCTCTGTTAGCAAACTATATGTAGGTCGGGGACCTGGTCCATTGCGCCCTAGGGAAGTTGCAGGATCAAGTGGGCCGGCGCTATGGTGCAATGATTGTCACGTTGCGGGGTTGTACGACACAAACCACTGTCCCCGCCTTGCTGCGTACATCCCAGAAGGTAAGCAACAATGGTGCAGGTTCTGCAGGTCAGTAGGACATGATGAATAGAACTGTTGAATGTATGATTTGATGATCGATCGAGGGAACCTTTATAGGGTACAGATGGATCCATCCTCACCAAGATTTCTCTTGAGCACAGGAGGCTCCCTAGCCAGGGGAGAGGCGGGAGAGGTGGAAGCGCAAGTTGGGGGCGAGGGCAACTAGTCTGTTATAATTGTGGGGAACTAGAACACTTTGCCAAGGACTGTCCAAATCCTACAAGGCAGTCCCGCTAGTATTGCAGAAAACTGGACCATGCCATTGAAGACTGTCTGATATTGATATAAAAGATACAGAAGAAACAACTGACACCTACGCCGAATGTGCATAGGGTTAAGGCTGAACTACATAAAAAATATCCAAGCGTGAATGTCATAACACATAGTGGGATGGCCACCGCGGGGCCTGGGGAGAAGACTGAGACCAAACCTCTGATCTGAAAAGTAGTCATCAAGCAGGAGGTTTTGGATCTAAGAAGGGAAGAATAAACATTGGTCTCCGCTCGCACAGACTCTGCTGAGGTAGAGGGATCTACATCGTAGCCGCCAGGAGGCCTCAAGGCAAGTGAGGAGGTCAAATCCTTTTTACAAGCATGTATGAAGCTGTTGTGCAACCCAAAGGCTGTGGAAAATATTCAGGCATTAATAGATATTTGTGCAGCACGACCTAGCCCCCCTTCAGAAATCAAGGATGTACACAAACTATATAGATATAAGAAACACACTGGTAGGGAGATGTGGTTGACTACGCAGATCGGTGATTACGAGATGGATCAGGTTATTTTGGATCTAGGGTCAGATGTAAATGTATTACCTAAACAGACTTGGCAACAAATGGGGGAACCTAAGTTGGAATGGTCCACTATCGAGCTATGTATGGCCAATCAGCAAAATATCATACCCTTGGGGAGGCTATCAAAGATCGTGGTAGACATCGCAGGGGTCAATGTCCGGGCTGATTTTGAAGTTATTCAGATTGTAGAATATGCGGATCCCTACTCTGCACTCCTAGGGTTAGATTGGGCCATAGATATGGGAGGTATCATTAATTTGAAGAATATAAGCATGGTGTTTGAGAATAACGGTACAAGGGTGATATTACCATTAGATCCTGTGGAAGGCGAATGATACACAGAGCTGGTGTGCGACGAAGAGGAGGTGGATCACATCTATAATTTGATTGCACAGGATGAAGATTGGATCAACCCCATGGTAGATGGAGTACTCTGCGAGGAAAAGGACAACGAATGCTTGGGAGACAGAGAGAATTGGTAAAATCAGTTACATGATGTCTCTTCACTGCGATATCTTCGGGTCACAAAGGACTTCTGCTGCGTTTCCTCAAAGGTAAGAGACCTACCTTATTTTGATGGTTCTGGTAATATTAAGGAATTTCTACAAGCATTCGAATATTTGGTTCCAAGGGAACGAAGGCTATGGGCCCTTAGGCTAGCCATGCTTGGAACACCTGCGCAATGGTGGGAGACACACAAGGAGGCATTCCAGGATTGGGAGGAATGTCGGGATATGATGATCCTATTATTCGAGGCCCCAGCTAATGTACGAATCAAGACATTCCTTGGGCTAGAAAACCCAAGCGAATATCTATTCGCTTGGATAAAACAATGGTGCGACAGGACTACCAAAGAGTGGGTTCATCTGTTTATTCATGCCCCGGGACTGATTCCCACGGTGTGGTACTTAGATGCGGAGCTACATCAGCGCACCCGCCACTGGGAGACCTTGAAGGATGAATTTCTGGGAACATTTGGCTTAGTAGGCTGGCCAAAGGTGCTTAACATAGCTCTGCAGAACATTGATAGTGTAGCATGGGGTGAATCACACCTGTATGTCACACTTGAAGTGCCCACATGGGAAACACGGGTACCAAGCATGGTCAACTACCACAACCTAGCCCGAAAATAAGGTAAGGATGATCCACAAACTGTGTTTGACATAGTTACTAGACTGCTTGGGCTGCGAATCGGTAGTATTAAGACGCACCCCATGTTGGCTAATATTGGGGATGTGGACATAGGAGGTAGAGTTATCATATATCCGGCAACTCCTACAACAAGGGAACAACTGCGTTCAATTCTCGGCCATGCAGGTTATTATAGAAAGTTCGTTCATAGGTATGCACTAATCGTAGCACCTCCAAAGGACTCGGTTACGAAAGAGGCCTGGTTCGGTTGGGATGACATATGTTAGGTAAACATGTTTTTGGTTTTGAAGTACCTAAGGATCAAGCCTGTGTTGGGGGAGGATGTGCAGGAGGCATAGGTGTTTAACCCAAGCATAGCAGATATGTTAAGCGCACGAGAGGTGCGAAAACTAGCTGTTGGCATAATGATATATCGTAAAAATCAAACATTACAGTTGAAAGGAGCGGACCGCTGGCATTTAATGAGGCAAATTTTGGGGATTCTTTACCATTTAACTGATGGTAAGTTCCAGGTTAAGTATACCCTACCGTTGGATAACTGAAGGCACTATAAAAGGGACAGGATAGCTCAGATGAGGGTTCCGTCTCACTTGCATAGCTTGTACTTATCATCTTTGTCTCGAACGAACTTGAGTTGTAAGATTTTTCGGGCCTGCACTGTTCTATTCATGTCTGATCAACCTCCCCCTTTTGACAGCAACCACCCAGAGTTGGGATTCATTTTCCGTGCTAGGATGACAACCACTAACCCTGCTTAACCCTCAGCACCAACAGACCCAGAAATTGAGGAAATAATGTAGATTGGGTATGAGGATGAAGAAGTACTCTTGACACCAGTCACAAGGAAGGGAAAAGAGAAAGCACAGGGCTCAGGAAAGCCCCCAAAAACTGCAAAATGAGTTGCGGGGAAGCCTAGGAATTCCCCTAGGCATGCCAAATCCCCAAAAGCAACACTTAAGACTCAGGTTGCATAGGAAGGAGCCCAATTTTCCAATCTGATCAATTGGTTACCTCCCTTTATCCAACTGCGGAGACCCTCGATGCGCACACCAAAGAACCTTGACCGCCTGATTACCTATCTGCATACGCTGCTAACCCTGGGAGAGGTCCCTGTCCTTCGTGACCCATGCAGAAGGCTCCACGAGGTCAAATTTGATGATCATGAATTGGAAAATTATGAAGCCTTCCCTAAGCTAGCCCTCGAGTTGTACTTCGACACGATTTATGCGAACAATGGGGTCATAGTCGTTCCTCAGCACTGGGTATCTAGATTGGCTGGATCGGGGCTCTTGAACCTACTGCGAATGCCCCACTTTGGCCACTACAATGTCACCGATCGTCTAGCCTGACAGTTTCTCGCCTTAATTCATGATGGCTGCCTATGGATTTGGGACAGAATCCCCATTAACACTGTGCTGGTTCATAGAATTATGGGCCTTCCCATGGACGAGCCGCACCCTCTGGAGCGTGTGGGCAAGAAACATGAAGGGGAAACCTCTGAATATGTGCGTCAAACCTAAAATGTGAAAAGGAATACATGGGGCTTCGTCATCAAATCTATTAGCGATCCAGCTACACAGATGGGTACCTTGCTATTAGCCTGCAAGCTAATGCGAAAGTGTCAGGTCGCAACCGTCCCTGCTTATGTCATTCGGTTAGCAGGACAATGTGCATAGGGGGTCTACCTCAATTGGGCCCAATACTTATGTGATTATTTCCTAACCAACGTTTGAGAATCTCAGGAGCAGGGAAAAGCCTTTTTCTATGCCTAGCTATTTTTCCTTATAGCCCTAGTCACCCGGGAGGCCCCTGCAGAATTGGTCATCCCCGAGCTCGCTCTAGATATGTGCGAAGGAGCTCGGTATGCCCATTTGTGGGATTCCATGGATGGGAAATGCATAGAGGATAACCAAGTATTCTGGGTCCTTTTCCAGAGTAGCATGGAAGTAGCCATCAATTCTCAACCTCGGATATCCCCAACAATTTATGAAAAATACAAAAGTATTGCAGCATTCCAGGTTACCATGCACAACATTCAGATCCGCGACCTCAAGGATAAAACATGGAAGTCACTTCCTTATATGGTAGCAGACGAGGAAATCGACAAAGTGATTGCGCTATGGCTTCCTGCCTAGAAGATAGGCTTCAAAACCGTAGGTACTAACACAATGCAGGTGCTCCCACCTGTTATCATCAAGGATACTTGAGGTCCGAGCAAGGATACAGGGAAGGATTCAGGCGCAGCCACGAAAAAGGACACCCAGCCAAAGTAGACCACCACAAAGAACACCAAGGTTGAAACCCAGGTCGATTCACAGCCAGATCTGGGCACAGAGGAAGTAAAGATCAGTGGTACCACCTCCCCCCAGGGTACAAAGCGAACCGGTGAGCCTGTCAAGGGGGCCCAAAAGAAGCAGCGCACCCAGTGGAAGGAATGAGATGAGACAGTCACATTGACTAAATGAGATCTCGAACAAATTACAGATGCAATCACGTTCGCCACAGAAGACAGATGGGTAGCTTTAGAGGAACAACAATAGGCTGCGATCAACACCCTCCAGGCCGAGATTCGCACCCTGCAGTTAAAGACCGATACGCTACAGACTAGCGTGGTTCAGGGATGGACTCCCTTAACATCTAGCAGTCCCATGCTAGATACAGAGGAAAGTTGACTCTGTCCCTTACCTAGCACCGCCCTTGTGATTAGTTCGCCTGACTAGGGAATACAACTCTAAGCAGGTATAGGGGTACAGTTGAATCTAACCCAACTACCCCACGAAGCATTGCAGGATCTTCACACCGCTGTGTTTCAGGAGATTCACCATCGGGACCAGCAAGTACATCAACAACTTAGTGTGGCCAAGAAGACCATCGCACAACAGAATGCGAAAGTGCTCCTCGCTGTCGTGCAGCAAAAGGAGCTCGAAACCGTGATCCACCAGCTTTGCACGGAGGTTACAAAGGAGATCTCGGCCATAGCCACCCCTCGGGCTAAAGTTGAACGATTGGTCGCAGCATTAAAGGCATCCAAGATGGAAATGCAGGTCATTAAGATGAAGTTGGAGCAGCAAATTACTGACTTACAAGCCAAATTGCAGCTCAATACACCCCCAGAGGTACGATCCCAACGTGCTGCGTTGGTGACCGTGGCTAAAACACCATTACAGGGCAGATCGCTTAGGGTGCCCAATTACTAGAGACAACCATGTAGTTATGGACCAAGGTCTAGCACGATCCGATCCTCTGGAGAATAAATCAGGACTTGTGGTAGAAGGAGGAAGCCTTCGAGTAGATCGGGGCTACATTACCCACCTTGGTTTCTGCACAAAGTTTGGCATGCTTAAGGACCAACAACAACCTCCAAGATGAGATTGAGGAGCTCTGTCATAAGAAGCACGCCATCAGAAAACGCTTGAAGCCTTGGGCTGCCGCAACCCTCCAGCTCTCATAGGATGTTGATGTTGTTGTTAAGCGACTAAATCGGACACTAGAGAGTTTCACTGTTGCAACAAAAGGACTGACATCAAAAAAGCTCATGGATATTGCGCAGAGCACTGTTGCTTAGAGTCAAGAAGTGCTACCCCCGCTGGTCACAACCATCAATGAACTGCGCGCGTAGGTGGAGACCCCACCACCACAGTGACTCGGGATGAGTCACAAGATTGTGTTGTGGGACTGTTAGAACATGGTCCTCAAAAGACTACGAATTGGGACAATTTTGAGTATTTTTGTATATTTTTTGCATATTCTAGTCTAGCACAGGGGTTTTGGGGTGGGTTAAAGCCCCGAAAATAATTGTAATGGGTCAAAGGGTAGACCGAGATTCCGCAAACCACGATTTGTGGACCACGGGAAAAGTTAGGCTAGATCGTTATAAATAGAAGGACTTTTGGAGTTAGTAGGTAGAGATGAATTAAGACTGGTGCGAATTGCGAATTAGTATATCTATTTGGGTTATTGGGGGAAAGGACTCCTGCTGGCTGTGTGCGCGGAGATCCTTAATCCTGCTGTGTGCGGACCCTGCTACTGTGTGCACAGGTAGGATTTTGGGTATTGTAAAAGGATCTGAAGGATTAATGAAAGCGGAATGTTGTTTGAATCTCTGAATTTGTTGATACAAATCTATATGTTATGTGTGGTTCTATGTTAAGCTATGAAAGTGACTGTGTTATTTGATTATGCTGCGTTAACTTCTAATCTGGATCTGTCTGTTATACTTTATGAAAGAATAGTTGTGCTAGTTGCATTATTGTTCTATGAGTTTATGATATGTTGATTACTATGATTATAATTGGTACTGCGCATGTGGATGCGAAGGGGTCTATAGATCTGGGTTTTGAGAGATATGATCTGATAATTTTGAAGTCGAACGCAGCTCAGCTTGACTTACCTACCCTCTCCCAAGGTGCGGAAACCTGGTTCCAGCACCCTCCCATACTGCTTCGGGTGAGACTTTGTCCTGCGCAAGTAGGTCACTGCCGAAAGGGCCAGTAGTATAGGGCCCTTTGTTGGCAAACCTTCACCTCCGAACCTGGGTCAGGACCCCTCAAGCCAACATCAACCACACATTGTTATATTTTTCATGCGATAATAAATCAAACATCATAATAATCATGAACCTTGCATTCATGGAGTTGTTGTGGATAATTCTGCTGTGACAGATCAATCCTGTTAGCATATTCATGAGATGCATCATTTGTAATTTAACCATATAAACCATTAGTACATCATCAATAAAAAAATTGTCCAATTAGACATAGAGTTTCCTTGGACACAATTACCATGTTAGCAAGCTAATCATATTTAATAATTCATATGCATTAATCTTATAACATGTAATTCCATTAATAGACAAGCAACAAAATTGTGCAGAACTCTGCAACAAAATAGCACACATTAGTGCATAATTGTCAAATAACTAGAAATTGTTAATTGCAGATTTAATCCTACTATATCAACTCAACAAGGTGCTACTGACTTATAGCTCACAAAGTCAATACACCAATTAGACCTACAATTAATTAGTTAGAATGGATTTTAATACCTAAATTATTTATTGGTTTGTCTTATAAAAATCATTACTTGCTCATGATAGATCCCATGCAGTACAAGTGTTGAACCTCAATACTCTGATACCACTCTATAACATCACCCATTACCAAGTACCCAAAGCATGAGGTGTTCACTACATATCCCCAATCTCTAAGGTGTTGTTATGAAAAATAGGGTATAAAATTTTAGACCCTTTCCAAACTTCTCTAAACCCAGAACAACCATCACCATTGCGTTTTTATCATCAAAACGAATCTGGTGTTATAAAATTTTTCCTTAATTCTACCTTCAGATTGAGAGATATTCCATCTCAAAGATAGACCTCTTTATTCCCTACCATGTCATCTAACTACCATGTGGCAACTTTCTATGGTACCATCAAGAAGTTAGTTTCTTGAACCAGTCAGACTGGTGCCTCGTTACCCCGATCCTCATATCCCGATGCTTTTTCCTTGTGCACCTATTGAGACTTAGGGTGTGGCCTCTAGGCCTACATCGTTTTTGGGTCTCACATGCACATGTTTTTAACTTTTAGTCATCTCACGGACTACAACACCATGTCATCTCAATCCTTATGCCTCAATCTTACCTTCGCTACACCCTCTCATTCTTCCAATTTTGCTTTGTTAAGCTAAATTAGCAATTAGGGTCCCTTTGTAGCCAATGGCATGGTTTTCAGGCTCTCACCATCTCATTGTCCCCTTTTTACATTTCATCCTAGTGATTCCTTAATGTGTCTCTTTAGACCTATCATGCCTCATCATCGGGATTACCTATGAGGTGGGGTCACATGACCTCCTCCTATAGGCCCATTTCTCCACTATCGGTTAACAATGTGACTCTTACCACATCACCTTGACTTATTTATCCTGAAATTCCTCCACCAAATACTCCAAGTTAAAGCTTGTAGGTTGACCTGGTCATGGGTATTTCCATCATCAATGAGAATACAACTGGGCTTGTGTGTCTTGCCACAATAGCCAGATTATGTTATCTTGTTTCTTCTTTCCCAACGCCTTCACTTTCTCCACCCAGAATTCCTCTAGGATGAGACTTCCTATTGATGTCAAAGGACACCATTCTTCTCTTATGTTTGTAACGCTTCCCTTGGTGATTTATTCTTTTCTTCCGAGCTTGAGAATCCAAGCCTAAGTGGCTTATGGGTTCCACTTCCAACCAATGGCAAGATCACTACCCTTGCATGTTATCCAGCTCATCTCAACTGACGTCATCCAGATCAATCCCATCAATGTGAAAACAAAATTCAAGGTTCTACTCTCCCACCCATGTCACTTTAATTTAATCCAATCACGGTATGTAAGGAAATCATGCCACGCCAATGGGAAGCCTACATAACTAGGGTTTTACATAGCTAATGGATAAGTTTTATCCCTTGCTACGACAGATCAGAGATTACACTTGATCCCTACCATAGCCCAATCAGGGAAACCTTGTCAATATTTGTGCAATGAACTAGATTTAATTTTTGAAAAGTAGCCTGATATATTGCTTCAACTCCTCACTGATCTCTCTTCACTGGTTATTCCAACCCAGTTTCTACTGTTGGGTGCCAAATATGTATACTTTTCTCTCCCATTTTTACCCACCTTTCTATCTCCTTCCATCATTAATTGTTCTAAAATACATGAGGTAAACCCCTTTCTGCTATATTCCATGGAATATTTGATTAATGAAGTAATAGTCATGGAGGTTTTACATTTGCAAGTATTAAATCTGGTATTTTTATAGATTAAAAGTAAAGGGATTACAGCTGCAAGCCACAGAGAAACTCCTTATTTCCAGCGTTATCTCAACCTACTACAACAGTGCAACAGACTCCGTCTTACCCCAGCGCTATTTCAGGCTTTTCATGGTTTCCTTTTGGCAACTAAGTTGCTGTTGTAACAAATGTATAATTGTAGATATTTAGTTGTTAAAGGAAATCTACGATTTCCAAAACATTTGTATAAAGAGGGCCTTCGGGGTGTGAATCAGGGTTAAGAAAGAAGACTCAAATTTTGTAGCAGAAGCATTTTCTAATTAATTGAATGCATAGTATTTTTCTATTCCACCTATAAGTTGTGAGTTTTCTGCAGCACTGATGAGAGAGTTGGGCCCACTCTTATGATCAGGTTCTACGTTATCTTTATTATTTTGATTTGCTATCGTTACTACTGTTCCAGTATAATTCTGCAATCCATTTTAATTACTCTTACAGTAGTTCACTTGTTCATTAATTAAAGTTTGTGATTCAATAGTAGGTTATGTGATTGATATTACATATACTGTGCGCATTAGTCTTGAAATAACTAACGCCCCTGGGTTGATAATTTATGTGGAAAAAGGGTTTGAATATTGTTCTCATCTAGACACCAACATTTTTGCGTCGTTGACGGGGAAGGCTAACAAGGTGCAAGAACATGATCTGCAATTGATCTAAGGGTCGATCTCTCATCTTGGGGAGGGAATTTATTTCCCTACTCCAAGTCCTGAGCGTAGTGTTCTGTTTTTTTTCTTTTTATTATTTTTTAGAATTGATCTCTCATCTTGAGGAGGGCATCCATTACCCTACTCTAAGTCTTGAGCATAGTATGTTGTTTTTCCTTGCTTTGCTTTTTTTCATTAGAACCAATCTCTCGTCTTATGGGAGGGTATTTTTTACTCTACTCTAAGCCTTGAGAATAGTATTCAACTTTTCTTCTTTTTGATTACTTTTCTGAAAGGGCCAACTTCTCGTCCTGGGGAGGGTATTCGATTACCCTACTTTAGGTCCTGAACTTTGAATTTATTTTAGTTTATTTGATTTTATGTTTGAACCTAATATCTTGTCCCGGGGAGGAAGCTATCTGTCCTACTTCGGGTCCTGAGTACTTTTTCTATTTTGATGAATTCTTCTCACCAATTGTATGACCAAAGATCTGAATAAGAGGGGCAAAGGAATACCCCCAAAGAAAGGAAAGGATCTCGGAAGGAGGACGTATATTCAGGAGATCTTCAAAAACGCTAAATATGAAGCATCCTCTCACGCTGCTGTCAGGGTAAGGGTTCAGACAAAGTCCAAAGGGTAGTCGGTTGAATGGCTAGTGCCATCCATAGTACCAGAGGAAATTATTTTGATGATATATGAAGCAATAAATAAGGTATCGGTGGAGGAGACATCCCTGCTGTCAGCAGAAGGGGAAGAAATAGCAAGTAGAGGGTTGGAAGACCCGAGCAATTCGAATTGGGAAGAAGAACCTTTGAAAGGGTTTTCATCACCACGAGACCAAGGGAGTGTTGTAAAGCCTCCTGTAGTTGAACTAAGCAATTTCGATTTGGAAAGAGAGTTCCTGAAGGATTTTGCGTCACCAAGGGACCAGCAGAGTGCGGTGAAACCTCCTACAGTCAAATCACCCCAAGCATCAGTCACAGAACCAGTTGAAATCCCAGGTGAGTATTGGAGAATATTTATGGCACCTGCAAGTTCTTCTATCTATTTTCCAATTGGAAACATTATAGGTGATGCACCGATGAAGCCCATTCCTTTAACGGCTCTGCCTAATTTTCACGGGCTTTCTTCTGAAGACCCTGATACATTCTTCTTCGAATTTGACATTATTTGTTGAGGGTATGATTATATTGCCGATGATCGGAAACTAAAAATGTTTCCTACTACGTTAAAAGGGACAGCCCTGCGATGGTTCATGGGTTTAGGAGGAAAGTCTATTTCTTCATGGGATGTGATGAAAGAAGTCCTTTTGGAAAAATACCAGGACTACTGTAAATCTCGTGATATCAAGGAAGAGATTTTTAAGTTTGCACATAAGGAGGATGAGAACATGGAAGATTGTGTGGAACGATTCAAATATATACTACAGAGATCAGGCCATAGTGACTGGATAAAGATATCCTGAAAATCATCCTTCTCTGGGCACTCAGGGAAGATTCCCTACAACTTTTGAACATAGTAGGAAAGGGGGATGTTTCAAAAGAATAATTTGATACCATCTATGACTTGTGAATTCAATGTTCACAAGGGGCTGCAAGGAGTGGACAAGGAATTTGGTCATTAAAGACTTTTAGTGGGGGGGTTACAAAGGAAGAAATCGGAAACCTACTGGATAACCTAAGGACTGATATTCTAAGCACATTATACACCCAGATGGACACTTTGCAAGAAAAAAAAAAAAGATATATTTGGAGAAGACTATGGCTATATTCTGCCCACAGTGAAAAAAGAAGCATCCATTGAAAGAATGCCCATTAAACACAGTGGAAGCCTACGCAATCTATGAGTAGACTCATGCGACCAGCTTGTGCCCTTCCTTCCTAGGATTGAAGGAAGTTTTTCAAGGCGCAAGTGAAAAAAATTCAGTAGAACATTTGTACTTCATGGGGTCGAGAAAGCCATGGCAACCTCGACCACCAGTTATGAATCAAGGTATGCCTTAGGACCCACCCCAATATTTTAATAATTTTAATGTGGGCCCCCAGTTTGTACCTTTTTCACATATCTGGTCTC
This sequence comes from Pinus albicaulis, assembly GCA_034641835.2. NCBI lineage: Eukaryota > Viridiplantae > Streptophyta > Pinopsida > Pinales > Pinaceae > Pinus > Pinus albicaulis. The sequence goes on from CM076573.1 coordinate 403,283,521, forward strand.
GGTATCAATATCTCCCTTGGGAAAAATGGGCTCCCCAGACTAGTTCGAATCCTTCGTGGAATCAGAATTGGAGTGGACCCTCTCCTACTAGTCATTTACCCTAATCTATGCCTCAAAAACAACTTCAGTTGCCCTCCAATGTAACACCAGGTAACCCAGTCCTTCGACCCCAACTTCCTATCGAGCCCAATATGAATCCTAATAATAAAGGGGTCCAACAAATAGCTACTCTTAACCTTCCATCTTATAGAATTTCTAACGCGGGACTTAATGAGATAAACTTACAATCTGGGAGGGTAGTAAATGCTCCCACTTCACCTATTATCATAGAACAGATTGAAAGTGAAGTTATAGAACTAGAACAGAGGATAGTTGGGGATAAACCAGACTAGAACATGACAAACCAAACACCTCCCTAACCTATTCTTAACCAGGTCCGTCCAATCACTGCCATATCCTGAAATATTAACCCTAAACAAACAAAACCTTCAAGCAGAGTTTGAATTCCTGGGGGAATTACAAAATCTTTTTGTCAAAATACCCCTACTCCAGGCTAGGAGGGATTTACCCATATATGTAAAAACTCTCAAAGATTACTACTCTAAGAAACCTAGGAAGAAACCAATGGATCTGTTAGCCATTCATGTGATGGGTAGATTGTCCAACATCATGTTAGGAAAGACTATGCCTGTGAAATATGGAGACCCAGGAAACCCAATTCTAACAGTACAAATCAATGGGGTTGAAATCCCAAATGTACTGGTAGATTTGGATGCTGCCATAAATATTATTACCTTCGAAACAATGAATACATTAGGTCTCGGAAATATTAATCCAACCCCTACTAACTTGGAACTAGCAGATAGGTCTAAAATTAAACCAGTAGGGAAATTAGAAGATGTGACTATTTCGGTGGATTCATGGCACTACCCTGTGGACCTCCTTGTATTACAGACACGATCCTCAGTTGGTAGTCACCCATTGTTCTTGGGAAGACCTTGGCTCGCAACTATAGATGCCTACATAGGGTGCCGATCTGGGCATATGATTATATCAAATGGGATAGTTACAAAGAATCTTACTCTCTACCCTCCTGCGGAACCTAGCCTAGCTGAAAAATTATTAGCCAATCAGAAACCCCAACCAATAGAAGAGCCTAAACCTGAATGAAGAATTTATACCAATCCTCACTATTGGGCAGGCACTTCAATTCAAAACAGAAACCAAGGATGATACCATTAACACTTTTATTAATCATCCTGGTTTTGTTTCCAATTCAACTCATCAAATTTTATAATATGCTATGAGCTATGAGACACAGGAAAAATTTGAATTAGAAGATGAAATTGAAGACATTCCTATAACCTCATCCCATGTTAATATTCTGATTGAGATTGAACTAGGGAAAACCCCCAATATCAACCCGAAACTGTCAGAATCCCAGACAAAGCATATTTTAAAAGTCCTTCAAGATCATCAGGAAGATTTTGCCTGGGATTATACCGATATGAAGGGGATCCCTACTAACTTATGTAATCATCATATTTATATTAAGGAATATTGTCACCATATGCGACAACCCCAACGAAGAATGAATCCTACTCTATAGAACATTTTTAAAGAAGAATTACAAAAATTATTGGATGTAGGTTTCATTTACCCCATATCAAATAGCCAATGGGTATCTCCACTAGTTATTGTTCCTAAAAAGAATGGTAAATGGCGTATTTGCGTAGATTACAAGGAGCTAAACAAGGCAACCAAAAAAAGACCATTTCCCTTTGCCATTCATTGACCAAGTCCTAGACACCTTCGCTGGGAAGAAGTTCTTTTCCTTCCTAGACGGGTTTAGCGGGTATAACCAGATCCAGATAGCCCCAAAAGAGTAGGATAAAACAAATTTCATATGCCCATGGGGGACATTTGCATATAGGGTCCTCTCGTTTGGCCTGTGTAATGCTCCTGCAACCTTCCACAAGGAAATTTTGGGAATTTTTTTTGATCTAGTTGATGAAAGTGTTGAAATCTATATGGATGATTTTACTCCATATGGAAACTCATTTGAAGAGGGATTGGAAAATCTAGAGAAGGTACTCAAAATATGTAAGCGGACCCATGTATCTATGAGTACAGTCAAATGCCATATAATGAGGGAAGAAGGAATAGTATTGGGACATTTTCTCTCAACTGTTGGAATTCAAGTTGATCCGGCCAAAGTAGAGGTAATATTATACTTCCCGATACCCAAGACACCCACATAGGTACGTAGATTTATTGGTTGTGCTGGTTATTATAGACACTTTATAGAATTTTTTTCTAAAATAGCACATCCACTTTTTTATTGCTAACAAAAGATGCAGAATTCTTGTGGACTGAAGACTATGAAGCAGCTTTCAAGAAAATTAAAGGACTAATTTGCAAGGCTCCAATCCTTCGAGGACCTTATTGGGCATTACCATTTCACATACATGTTGATGCTTCTCAGAAAATAGTAGGAGCTATTTTAGGAAAACAGGGAGACAAAACATCGTATGCAGTTTACTATGTCAGCAAGAATTTAATTCCTACTGAATTGAATTACACGGTGACAGAGAAAGAATTCGTGGCTGTCATTTATGCTATCAACAAGTTCTCGCACTACATCACTGGGTTTCCTACTTTTGTACATAATGATCATGCAAGAATAAGGTATTTGATGAATAAATCTATCACTCCTAGTCGTATTACAAGATGGTTTCTATTGCTATAAGAATTTGATATCACAATAGTAGACAAATGAGGGAAAGATAACATAGTTGCTAATTTTCTGTCTAGAATGGTTAACAATGATGAATGCACACCTATAGAAGATATCTTTCCCTATGAGAATATTTTTGTGATTTCTACTAATCCTCCGTGGTATGCAGATATTGCTAATTATCTTGCTACAGGGAAGGTTCCCCATCATTTTCCATATAGGGAACAAAAAGAAATTATTCATCACAGTGCCTGATATTCTTCGATGGAAGGGTACCTCTTTCATACAGGAGCCGATAAGCAGATATGGTGCTGTGTATCCGAGGATGATATTTATGAAGTACTGAATGCTGCCCATGATGGCCCTTATGGGGGGGATTTTGCAGATAAAAGGACAATCCATAAGGTGATACAAATGGGATATTACTGGCCTTCTATCTTTCGGAATGCACATAATTATATCAATAGGTGTGATAGTTGCTAGTGCATTGGGCAGCCAGGTTGAGCTAATGAAATACCTTTGCAGGTATAGGTAGTCCTCAATGGGCTATCGACTTCATTGGACCCTTCAACCCACCCTCACAGCAAAAGGTTCACATTTTGGTCTGTACAGATTACGTGACTAAGTGGGTAGAAGCCAAATCTGTTGCGAAAGCAACAGAGCAGGTGGTTTCAGATTTTCTATTTGAAGAGAATTTTGCTCGTTACGGTACTCCAAGAGAGATTTTTTCAGATGGAGGAGCACAATTTATATCACACATGATAGCAAAGCTTATGCAGAAATATGGTGTCAAGCACAGGGTGACATCTCCATACAACCCCCGGGCGAATGGACAAGTGGAAAGTAGAAACAAGACATTGGAAAATATCTTGACAAAAACTGTGGCATACCATCGTTGAGATTCGGCTCAGAAGCTACCTGAAGCTCTCTGGGCATATAGAACAACACGGTGGAACACAACTAGGTTTTCACCATTTGAGTTGGTTTATGGGAAATCCCTATTGTTTCCAATAGAATTTGAAATCAGTACGCTCAGAACAACTCTTGAAGTTGGTTTGGATTTGTCAGATTCCCAGAAACACCAACTAGCCCAGCTTAATGAACTAGTTGAAATCTGTTCAATGGTTGTCTAGAGGACTACTACTATCCAGCAGTAGAGAATGAAATGGCATGATAAGTTTATCAAAAACAAGGTGTTTCATAGGGGATACTGAGCATTACTTTATGACTCTCGTTTTAAGGATTTTAGGGGAAAGATTTGCACTCGTTGGATGGGACCTTACAAGGTGGACGTTGGATTTGATAATGGAACAGCCAGGCTAGTCACAATTTATGACACACATGCTTCATTCATAGAAAATGGACATCGCCTAAGATTATACCACCACCCAGCCTCCAAGGATGCTTTCATCAAACATTTCTCTGAGAAATTTGGTTTGAAGGTTATTAGCGTAGATAACTCTTCCTCTGCATCCTTTCTCTAAAAAAAAAAAATGTAAAAAAAAAACAAAAAAACAAAAATAATAATAATAATAATAATAATAAATAAATGAATAAATACTATTACTATTTATTTTTTTGTCTTTTTGCAGGATTTAATACTAAGGAGTAATGCTTTAGAGCTCAAAAAAATTTTAAGCATCGATGTTGTTACTCATGATGCTGCTACTCATGATGTTGTTACTCGGTTGCTACTACTCAAGATGTTGTTATTCGATTGATGCTACTCATGATGTTGTTCCTTGGTTGTTGTTACTCAAGATGTTGTTACTCCGAATGTTGCTACTCGTCATGTTATTACTCCAGATGTTGTTACTTGTTATGTTGTCACTCTAGATGCTATTAATCTAGATGCTACTACTCGTCAAGCTGTTACTCTAGATGCTATTACTCCGGATGCTGCTTCTCATCATGATGTTACTCCAGATGTTGTTACTCCGGACACTGCTACTCGTTGTGTTGTTACTCCAGATGTTGTTACTCCAGATGATGCTGCTCGTCAAGCTATTACTCTAGATATTGCTACTCGTTATGTTGTTACTCCACATGTTGTTAATCTGGATGCTGCTACTCGTCATGTTGTTACTCCAGATGCTGTTACTCTGGATGCTGCTACTCAATGTTGTTACTCTCGATGTTATTACTCTGGATGTTGTTACTCTGGATGTTGCTACTCGTCATGTTGCTACCCCAGAGGCTGTTACTCGCACTGCTATTACTCCATCCACATCATTATTGCGTCGTTATTCTACGAACTGTCACTTCCTCCAAGTAGGCCTCCAGGTATGTCTCCACTTGACTTTTATGGATTTAATTAAATATTCCATGTGAAGACATTAATGCCACAAATGACAACTTTTAAGTTATGTGGGGGTGTCATCATAACTTAACGAAGGCATAATGATGATTTCGAAAGTCATTATTACAACTCCATGTGTGGTACACCCTAAGATCCTTACCATGCTTCATATAATCATTAAATACATATTGGGATCTGTAACACACATGTGATATGGACCTATCCGTCCTTTCCACCTCATATTAAATAATTACTATTCCATTCATCGCACTTACCATACTTTTTCATGATTTTCCTTGTTTCTCGAGAATTACCATATGTATTTACAGTTACTACTCCTCATTTTTCACCATGTTGTTTTTCCAAATTTGGTATCCACCACTCTGTCTAACGGTCCAGAGTACTGTTAAAGTCTCCAGAGGATGGGCGGACTGGCTATGTGGCATGAACCTGAAAATACAGTCTTAGTTTGCAGCAACCCATATGTATGGCAAGCTTTTGTCAATGAAGGATGGGATACCTACTTCGATAGATTGCAGGGGGTCGACAGGGGAATCAAAATGGAGTTTGTGCTTAATTTGGACGAGAATCACTCACGAGTTAGAGGATTGGCAATTCCTGTCATATAAGAAGTAATTGCAAAAGTTAGCTGCCTGAGAGAGCAAGGGCAACAATGGTTTTATCGAAGAATTCCTCTCCCAGAGTTTCCCAAACTATTTTTGCAGGCTGGGGAAAGTGTCGTTCAATTGGGCAGTGGATATGAGCGCAAGGCTATACCATATCCATGGAACGAAGTAGTAGGTTTTGTAATGAAATACATAACTTGCGAAGATCAGGTCACAACTCTGTTCAAATATCATTTTAAAATATTAGCTCACCTTTGATTTCCATAGGCTGAGGTGCATTCCTTGAACATGCCCTTCTTTCTATTAAAATAGTTACATCATATGGAACAGTCCACTCGGCATTCACACCAAATGCCGGCAGTTCTTTCCAATCATGGATTGGCTTGCTTACTGGTCATGCATGAAATAGTTCAATTTCGAGTTTCTTGGGAAGAACTCTGCGAATTATTAGAAGAAGATATAGCAGTCGTCATTGTTACTAGGGAGGAAGAACCAATATCTCTGACTGGTTTAGCAGAAGAAAAACAGTCAGAAGAAATGGAAATAGACGAGGAAGAACCAGAAGAAATGGAGATGGAGATTGATCAGGAAGAACCAGAAGAAATGGGAATGGAGGAGACAATTGGCGATACAGTCGAGGTTGTAACACAAGAACTAGTCTCGCTTGAAGAACCTAGAGATGAAGGAATTATGGATATAGTGCATGAAGTTGAGACTGTCTTACAATCGTCAACTTTCATTAATAAATAACAGGAAGGAGGAACATCAGACAGAGGGATGGCAAGTGATGTTGTTTTGCAAGAAACATCATCACCTACCCAAGAAAATATAAATACCAAATTAAGCGAGGGTGTTACAAAAGAACCACCCCTGATTCATCTAGAATAGGGAGACAGAGAATAATAAATCTGTGAAGTCGGCACTGTTCCACAAGAACTAGCGTCGACCGCAGAAGAAGAAGCAATCCATGAAGAACAAGAAGACAAAGGATAAATAACCCGTAAAGTTGGTACTGTCCCACAAGAACCAGTATCGACCGTAGGTGAGGAAGTAATGCATGAAGGACAAGAGAACAGAAAGGAAAGAACATTTAGAATCGACATTGTTCCACAGGAACCAGCATCGCCCCTAACGGAAGTAGCAGTGCATGAAATTCTGGCTCAAGTTTGAAATATGGATGATGAAGGTATTCCCTGTTCTTCGTTCCAGTCTATGATTCCTAGAGGGACGAGGGGATTCTGCTCGTCCCAAAGATTAATGAAGGAAATATTTGTTCCACCGGTGTTGAGATTCGTCGACCCAAGGAATAATGTGGCCAACATCGATCCATCAATTGTTGGGATGCAGCCAAAGCACCCAGAGGCTCATAAGGGAAATGGATTTTCTGTGGAAACATTGGAACACAATATGGTCGATGGAGGTGCTGACCAAAAGGCAAGATTCCTTGAGGTAAATGTAGAGGAGGATTCCCATTGAAGACAGGGAGCCCAACCAAAAAGAGCTAGCAGAAAAACCAGTTGATAATACTGACAACATTCCACCACCTCCTGAGCCTATTACAAGCCTGGGAGATGAATTTATTGTCAAACAAGAGCGGATTGAACAATGTGAGAAAATAATATTATCTCTCAAGAAAAGGTATCAACTGTAGTTCAATGAAACCATGTGATTGAAGAAGGAAGTTCGGGAGTTGAAGAGCCAAGTTTACCGGTTGAAGAAGAAGGTAAAAGTCTACAAGTGGAAGGCAGTAAAACCAAAAATTGAGGTCTCCCCTGCAGCTACATAGACTGGTATGATCGAACAGCTATTTGAAGGCCGGGGATTCTTCCTGGCCGCTAAAATCCAGAGATGGAAGTCTGTTGCGAATGGACATAAGAAGGAGACAATGCAGGTTCAAGAATAGGCCGTCGGGATCGTTATAGGATACATAGACCAGTTGGATAAAGCGTGACAGAGGAAAGAAAAACAAAAGGCCGAGATAGATGAGTTGGAGGAAAAATTGCAATTGCTGCAATCAGATAAGAAGAAGATGTTTTCCCTAGTGCAGGAGGTAATGGCATGTAGACCTCCCACACATAACTATGCCTTTTTCCTTCATGAACAATTTCTCTTCTTTTGTCTTGAGAGTATATATAAATAAATTTGTCACGAGATTGAGGATCCCATCCAGTTTCTCCATATCTTGAAAATTCAGGATATCATAGGACACCACTTAATCTGCGAGCTCTACATGCATGGTTACTTCTTAAGGCATGATCATGCCTTCAACCCCATTCCATTCATGGGAGATATTCATTTAAGAGCCTTCGCCTCCTACACCATCAATTATATTAAATGGAGAAAGGCCTATGATACGTTTGAAGAAAACCAAGTCACAAGGCCGCTAATGATGAGGAGGGAGCATGGCTAGGTGGCAAATATTTATAACAAGAATTTTACCTTTTTAAGGATTGAGAGGCATAGAGGAAAAATGTTGACAATCTAGAAATGGTGTGCTTACCTCTGTGTAATATAGATAATAAATTTCCGTAAGGAAACACTGGACAGTTGTCAAAGGAGTTGGATGTTGTCATCTTCAGCCGTCAGAGGCCGAGAACCTTTTGGAGAACCTAACTTTGCATGGGCACTAGAAAGGGTGCCACGTTTTGTGGCATGCATTCAGACTTGTAAGGTCAGGTGGATGGGGCTGAGGTTCTAGTTTTCCCTTATTTGGTTGCCAGCTGAGCAATATACTCCTGCATACAACATTGACCTAGACTGGTGGAAGGATGTTGTTATGACAGAAGGTTATAAACCCCCTGGGATAGAGATGGCCAAAGAATATGATCTCACACAGCTTCAGGCCAGCCACAGTCAGTCCAACCTAGATCTGAGGAGACAACGAGTTGAATGAGGACATGTAGATAGACCAGTTGGGGGGAGATGTTGGGTACCAAATCTGTATACTTTTCTCTCCCATTTTCACCCACCTTTCTATCTCCTTGCATCATTAATTGTTCCAAAATACATGAGGTAAACCCCTTTCCGCTATCTTACATGGGATATTTGATTAATGAAGTAATAATCATGGAGGTTTTACCTTTGCAAGCATTAAATCTGTATTTTTTATAGATTTGGTAAAAGTAAAGTTATTACAGCTGCGAGCCACAGAGAAAATCCTAATTTATAGCGTTATCTCAACCAGTTGAAACAGCGCAATAGACTCCGTCTTACCCCAACGCTATTTTAGGCTTTTCATAGTTTCCTTTTCGAACTTAGGTTTCTGTTGTAACAAATGTATAATTGTAGATATTTATTTGTTAAAGGAAATCTACAGTTTCCAAAACATTTGTATAAAGAGGGCCTTCAGGCTGCAAATCGGGGTTAAGCAAGAAGACATAGATTTTGTAATAGAAACGTTTTCTAATTAATTGAATGCACAATATTTTGTTGTTCCACCTATAAGTTGTGAGTTTGTTGCAGCCCTGATAAGAGAGTTGGGCCCACTCTTCTGATTAGGTGCTGCGTTATATTTCTTTTGTTGATTTTATATTTTTATTTGTTATCATTACTGTTGTTCTAGTATAATTCTACAATTGCTGTGAATGGATTTTTAATTCTGCAATCCATTTTAATTTTTGTTACAGTAGTTCACTTGTTCATTAATTAAAGTATGTGATTCAATAGTAGGTTATGTGATTTCTCTTACATATATCATGTGTGTTATTCTTGAAATAACTAATGCCCCCGAGTTGATAATTTATGTGGAAAAAGGGTTTGAATATTGTTCTCATCAAGACACCAAAATCTACCACAGGGGTTCCGTAGGAAAGAAGGGCATCTTTTAACAATAGTATTGTTAGAGAAAGTTGCTTGCTAATGCACCCCACGATGCTACCTCTCTTGAGTTTGCGTGAAGCCCTCTCCAATGAGTTCGTGGCCCTCTGAGATTCCCCATATCAGAATTGGGAATTTCCCTATGTGAAGGCATAGGTGCTCGTGCAACCACTCTGTGTTGTGGGCTTGCAGTGAGCTCCCGAAAGGCTCCACCTATCCTAACACATGTTGGGAGCTCCAAAATACAAGTCAGGCTCATAATAATCTCCATGGTGCTATGCAGGGGCTTTTTGGGCTTAACCAACTACACCCTAAGGCTAGTGGAATACATCCAAGTTGCTCAAGATGTAAGACTGACCAAGCTTTTATGCAAGGGTTTTTTCCTATCCTTACACTAAAAAGGGGGATAACTCTCTTATCATTAACACACACCTCTTGTACATTTTCATATGCTTGTAGCTAGGTGAATAAATATTCATGTTTATGCTCAGACCTTGTTAAGAAAGTAGTCTCTCATGTAATCATTTCAGATTAACAGAAAGGGTTTTCAAGCCCAAGGTTTACAGATTTTTTACTCCAGAAATTATGGGTCCTTCCATAGTATAAAGTAGTTCATATTTTCCTCATATCATTTTCATATGTACAGTAAACAACACAAATAAGCATTGCATACATATTATTATTTCAATACAGATATGTAACTCTAGTTAGCTATCATGTAAATAATTATTCAATTTGTTGCATGTTATATGTTATGAACAACAACAACAATGATTTCACACAGCATTTCATTTCAATCCATAAGCACACATTAGCTCAAATTTGTTTATCAGCATCACTCATTTTAGAGTTGCAAGACACGCACATGCAAACACACACACACACACACACACACTTGGTTATTTAATCATAACTATGAATTTCATTTCAACACTGAATTGAATACACATTCTCATTACATTAATAGCATTGTTACAGTAAAAGTTACATATCCATTTCAAACTAAAAATGAATCATACTATCATTAACATTTACACAAGAAAAAAATATACTTATCTTTAAAATTGTAGGGAAACTGATTCTGATACAAGGACTCTCCACCCAACCTTAGAAAACTACAGCTAAGTTCTCTTTCTATTTTCAATCACGAGCTAGATTCCAAAGACTTGGGGGGGGGGTGGGGGGGTTCTTAGAGGGTTGTAACACCAATATTCCATCTAGAACAAGAACTCCAGAGGACCCCTTTCCTCAATCCCACCATCTTCTTGCTGTAGTAAATGATGCATAGGGAATCCAAAGGTTCACCACCTCCACCATCAAGAATAATACCATGGATTCACCTCCTTTCGAGGAAGTCCAAAATCCATTGCAAATATTAACACAATATTTATAACCTCCCAATTTTTCCAAATCTTGAGGGACTATTATCTCAACCCATGACCCCCAAGAATGAAAGTTGTTACAGGACTCCAAAGATTCAAATGTCAACCCACAACCTCTAGGGTACCCAAGCTATTATAGGGCTGAAAATATTCCTATCTCAACCCACAACCTCCAGGTTACCAAATTTGTTACAAGGCTCTAGGGATTCCTATCTCAACCCACAGCCTACAGGGTACCCAAGCTATTACATGGCTCTAAAGACTAGTATCACAACCCAAATCCTTTAGGGAGCCAAAGACAATCCATTCACTTCTCTTATGTGAGTTGTTGCTATACTTGTTTCTCCTGCATGAATGAATGAGATTATCCCCCTCCCATCTGGTCCATTTCCTCTATTCTCTATTTTTTCTTTTCCCTTATTCTATAGGGGTGTTCCATCTTCATCCTTGCTGACTTGCCTAGTCTCGTCCTCCTTAAATTTCCTATCATATTTTCCTTGTGAAGGTTATCAAGTTCATGTGCCTATGTACTTTATTTTCTAGCTCATTAATTATAATAACTAGTCCATTAAAATCATGCACTAGCCAACCTTTAATGGTTGTCCAACAATTCAGATTTTCTGCACAAGAAAAACTCAACATCCCAAGCAAGCAATTCCCCCTCCTCAACTTTGGAATTTGTGTCATTTTGACTCAGTCCCAATTTTAAATTTTATATTTTTAAAAATATTTACAATGCATTTTATGAGAGAACCATGGGTGAGGTTGTCACACATTTTTATTAGTGTTGATCATGCTTTTACCTATTTTTCAAATTGTCCAAAATAAATCAACCAGTTAGTCCTGATTTCCAGTACAAATCCCCTTATCACATTATGACATGATATTTGCATATCTCATATTTAGTGCCAAGAACTATTTAGTGTGAGAAATAACATTGTGTACCATGTGCACATCGCCCTTTCAAGTACAAATTACACAAAATACATGCTTGGATTTGGTGGTTGGTTCCAATTTCAACCTTTTAACACCAACTTCTTTGCTCTTTAGTGTTTGTTTTTTCCTTTTTTCAAGCTCGCTTTTTTCTTTTCTTTCTCTCTTAGCCTTCTTATTCCCAGATTCCTTTGTGTCACAAAGCAGCAGATCCACTATCTCAAGTGTACATGAACCATTTTACCTTAAAAAAATGAGGATAGAGAAAGTATTGCATTCTGATCCTCTCTTTTTTCTTTTTTCTTTTATTTTTTATTTTTTCTTTAGCTTGCAGAGTGGTATTTTGAAGTTTCGGTAATTTTCATATATTTCCCATGTAACCATGTTTCAAACACCTTTTAATGCACAATTTTCTTGGGCCATCAAACATATCCAACAAATGCCAAAGAAACCAAATCATAAGCATATCCTTTCCTAATATGTTTATAAATCCCAAGCACAGTCTAGACTTTCTTTGAAAGATATGCTAGGATATGTATGTTAGTATTGCTAGAATTCATTATATCAAATCATATTTTAAACTCTTCAATTCATGAACCAAGTAACTGATTCTTTCACTAAAAAGATAAAAATAAAATTTAGTTATAATTTGAGGTGGCCTCCATTCATATTGGATTCAAACTTTTTGACATACAATCAACCATATATCAAATTAATATGCTTCAAAGGGTGTATATTGTCAAGAATTCTAGGGTTGTCAAAAGTACTCAAAAAATATGGATGTTCAAATATTCTTGCACAATTATTGAGGTATAAGAGGTTATCATCACAGTCCTAAGAGTCCCATTTGTTGTTGCTTCATGTCCAAATTCCCACACATATAAGCCAAAATCCAATACTCTTTATCATATCTTGTTCATGAATAACATAAAGGTTTATTGCTACTTTCTTATTCCTTTTCATTAAAGTTTTATTGCAAATACATTTCAACATATGAAATATATTATCAAGAAACTATTGAGGATTATCTCCCCCTGAGATGTTGTTGCTCTAACATGGACATTAAAAAGGCTTATTTTTTGCTTTCATCATTAGCTCCCCCTAAGGCCATGTTTAATTCACTTTGTTATTGAAATCACATGTTTCTCCTTTTTATTCCTCTTCCACACTTTAATGGGCTATGCACTATTATTTTCATTTCATTTTATGTCATTGTTTGACATATTTTAATTTTCTTAGATCATCTGTTTATAGTTATTTACTGTATTTGGCAGCTTTAAATTTTGGCTTTGTGGCTAAGGTTATCACACGCATAACATAATGTGTGGCCAAGAAATGGAAGAAATTATGTGTATCCTCTTGTGCTCATGTTCTCCTTTGCATACATTTTTCAATCAATAGATTTATGTCCAAGTTCATCGCACAAATAGTAGTAACCATACAAATTAATTATGTACCTGATGGATGGTTTCCTTCTTTGTTTGATTGTTTGAGGGAACTTCATTGTCTGATGCACCTTTTGTTTATTAGTATTGATTTTCTTTATCTTACACTCTACTGTGACGTGTCTAGGTTCATGGAAATAAAAATAGTTGATATATTTCAAGGGAAAAAAGAATATTCTTTGGGATATTCCAAATTTGTTCAACTCATCTCTGAGAGGAAATGAACTTCTTGCAAAGGTATTTTTCTTCAATTATTAATTTCATTTTGATTATACTAATTTCCTTCTCCTATTGATATTTTTGATGTTTTTGTATTCCCTTTAATGGTTTTCTCATCTAAGTTCTTCATGGAGACAATATGCTCTTCTATCTTTTTACATTGTCTATTCTTTTCATTTAGTTCATTTCTTACTGAACCAATCTCAACTTCTAATATTTCACACTATTCTTCTTTCCCCTTTCGCTGAATACTCATCACCTCTTATATTCTCCTTTGTTCTTCAAGTTGTGTCCTTAGGATAATAATTTCCTCCTTGAACTCCTGTTCTCTTTCATCATATATCTGCAACAATTTCTTTTGCTATCTACTCTCATCTTCAAGTCTGTCTATTTCAGCCAATGTCGAGTTAAGCCTAGCCTGATATTCATTTGTATTTTCTTGATGAGAGTCAAGTATATTCATAATATCAAAACAAGACTCATTTGATTAAGAATTGTCGTTTTGAGAATAATTTTTCTTGTTCTTCTTTTTTCTTGTCCTTTTCTAGACTACTACTATTAGTATCTCCTTCATGCTTGAGCTACAATATATCCCAAATTTATTTTTCATAATTTATATCTATTACCATTTCAAGATCCTTATTATGAATATTGTGCATTGCACATTTTTCCTTAGAATTCCATTATTTTTCTTGATTATTGGTGGAATATTCTTTACTATATTCATTACATACAAGCTTACATACACCAGGTCGATAAGTTATCAATTACTCTCTTACCTTATCTCTCCATTGATGAACATTTGTTGCAATTAGCACATGTAGATTATGATAATCCATATTCAACTAGATCTACCTTCCAACTGTTAGGCTATCATAGAAGGAACCTACTCTGATACCAATTGTTGGGAACTTCACTAAACTAACAGGGGGGATACATCAATTTAGTAAATTAAAGGACATTAAATTATAATTACTTTTCAATTTTTAACTGAATTATTAAATGAGAAATAAACACCTTATGAAGAAAAAATTTAATATATACCCAACATGTAATATGTAAACCATATCATCAAATCAACACATAACAACAACACATGGAGACCATATATAAGTGGAAACCCACAAAGGGATAAAATCATGATTTTTTTATTGTTGTGATATAAAGGAAAGTTGTTACGCCCTTATTACATCTTATTTTATATAGGGTTGGACCTAGAAGAGGTTGCTACCCAAATTTTGCAAGCTTCAACTTGTAAGCATACTCCAACTGCGACAAATTTCCAGTAGGCTATAACCCACATAAGGCTTCTTCCTCAACAATATCCAATATGTTTTTTTATCAATCTAGAACAATACAAATTGAAAGGAGACTGCAATCCCCTGATACATATAAAAATAATTTTTTGATTTACTTGGCCTTAAGTTCAACATACCTCCATCTGTGTTTTTGTCCTTTATCCTCTTCGAATATGCCTCATACTTTCTAGGTAACTCACGAAAAATGACTCTATCAACTCTCATACATTCTCTAACTCTCTAAAATTTCATCCTTCAAACCTCACACATTTTTATAAATGAACTTTGATGGTTTTTAGCATTCCATATGTTATCACTAAATTGATACTGATAGGTTGCTTCAACAGTCAAGCTAGAGTAACTATTTAAAACATACTTATACCTAGAACATTTCCTTTCCAACCTGAGAGGGTTCTCTCAAGGGTAAATATGATATTATGTAAATGAAGCTCAATAGATTGCTAGCTCTGAAATTGGTTTTAAATATATTTTTGTGAAGGTGAAAGATGTAGACAAATTACTACAATTGGGCATATGGAGTTAGTATAAACAAACTCGGTGACATACGAAACTCCTCTCATGGAAGTCGAGGCATATATATTCTGATGAAAACATAACATTTACAACAGACTAAGTGTTTGAAGGGAGTTAGAGCATGTTGGCCATGAATGCTAAGGAATCAAACAATTAGGATTCTAAAGATAGAATAGTAGAACATAAAAGAAAAATGTTCATAAGAATATCAATGAATCTCAGGTAAAGAGAAGTACGATGCCATTGTATATTACTGATAAAATGATTTACAATAGTAGTCTATAGTAAGAACATCCAAAAACCGTCTCTCCATCAATTATCTTCCTATTTATAACTTTAGGCACCTTTACAATGAGTATGCGAGCAAGGCCAGACCTTCGAATGTTTCTAATGACACCTTGAATAACCAAAAACAGATTACAATGAGAGAATGTAGACAACTGCTATTTTTAGTAATTTTAAACCTAATAGGACTCTAAAACTCTTTATTACATTAAGAAAAATTAAAATTTTCATGTTTACATCGAAAATGTCATGTGCCTGAGGTGGAACTCACCATGACTAAACCATAAATACTACCACCAAGTCATGAGCTTTGTCTTCTGAAATTTGAGGAGGTGGTGTCATGATTTTTGATATAGCTTCCATTATGAGCTGGTAACTTGAGCAGATTTGTCGAGGAGTGTATCCTCATCCAAACATTCAACTGATGACTTCTAACTTTTCTAGGTGGTTTAATTGTCCTAAAAAGATAATCAATACTTGAAGAATCTCAAAATCCCTCTTTGTTGCAAAAACAAGGGACTTTTAAGCATGTCTATAGCAAGAGTCTGCAGCATTTTCAACTTCCACCATCTCTTCAAACGATATGATCTGTTTTTTGATTTGAGGTTGTCTAGTGATTCAAAAAAATTAAATACATGCATTTACCTACCTTTTTCATGACAAAACTTGACATATATAACCAAAAATCATCTTTAGCGAGTTCATGTCGTTTTCTCGGCATTAAGCCTGAGACAAGCTATGAACTTGCCTAATAGACAACAGACTTGAACATTCTTGATTTATTCTTCAAAATTGCTCATGGCTCTGTAAGTGATGAACTATAATTAGGACAAAAATATTTTAAAATGTATTTTACCCCCTTTCAAACAAAAATAGCTTCACCCTTGGCAACAAAAGCTTCAGCTTCAACAGGTTCATTTATCACTATCATTTTCAAACCCTTTTTCTTGAGTTTTGTTTGTATCATTTTCATCTACACCTCCAACTCTTTCACTTGACCTTTTAGCTTCTTTCTCTCTACTTGTAGCCAAATGTTGCTTTTCCTTGTATGCTTCATCACTCTACATAAAGGGAGAGTAATCTTCAGCAATGTTTTAGCATTTGTTAGGGCTTCATCATAATGTTTAATCTTCTCATTCACTTTCTCCTTGAACTCCTCTATCATTTTTATTTCTATCTTAGCTTCTTCCAACTCCAGATTTTTTTCAATGACCTCCTCCATAGGTTCCCTCAAACGCTCCTTTAAAAGCTCCACTTCAGATTTTTCAGTGACCTTCTCCTTTACTTTCCTCTGTTTGATGATTTCTTCCTTTGTTGGGGATAGGTCAATGATTTCTTATAACATAGGTTGTTTTCCCTTTTATGTTTCTTCAACCTTTTTATCAACCTTGATACCTTTGGCCAGTTGTAATATAGTGAGAGGTTTTCTTGCTTTAAATACAAAATGTGTATCTTCACTCGAAAAGTCAAGTTTCATGGCAGTGAGGCCTTTATTTTTCTTCTTACCTCCTTTGACCTCCACAGCTTTGACCACAAGAGTTTCTTCTATATATATGGCTTGTAAAATTTCCTCAAGATTACGTTTTCCCACACTTTGGCTCCTAGAGATTCTGCCATGACTCTTTTTCCTAGGCTTTGGCTTGCTACTTGTAGGTGTGGGCTGAGGTATCTTTGTTTCCTATACATTTTCTATTTCAATATCCATGGGCCTTGTAATTGGCTGCATTTCTCCTTCCTATCCACCCTCTGCTTCAACTACAGGTTCATCATTCTTACTTGAAGGGTTGGTCTTTGATTTAGGCGTTTTATTAGGAATTAACACATCCACTTCATAACCACTAAGAAATAGAAATATGGCCCAGTCTATTTTTTACTTTTTCAACTCTTCCAAAACCATTAGCTTGATTAATCCACGAGGAAAGATTGAAGTTTCACTACTCTCAGGCCTAGCTTAGACTTTATCTAACATTTTACCTAGGCTTCTGAATAATAAAAATGGAAGGTCCTGTTAGACTCCTATACCAATAGGTGTCATTTTTCATGATTGACTTGTTGAACTATGCAATATGTCAAACATTTTTCTTGTTGCAAAGGTGTTCCATATTTTTCAAAAAATCAAAAAATCAAAAATTATAAAAAATGTAAAGAGGGTATACCCTAAAAGAAAAATCAAAGGGTAAGAAGAATAAAATGGTCAAAAAAGTGAAAGAAATGAACCCCAAACAAAAATAGACCAGGAAAGTGTGCAAGTCTAAATTCCACTACTATTTCATTTTATGTAATAAGTAATTATGTGCAGCTTGTTAAAATTTTGCCACAATTTATGAAGAGTCAAACTATTTAAACTTGATTCATTCATTTTTCAATTTCATGTTGTAGAATAGAGAATAAATATCTGACCAAACAGTTTAATCTTGGCAGATAAGTAGATAGGTAGAGTTAATAAAAGGTGCTCAATTGTTTAATCTGAGCCCTTGGATGTAATAAGTGTAGACTTAGATAGGTTTGCCATGTAAAAGAAAAAGAAGATTGATAAGGGTTTGCCAGTCTAAGTGCACCCTAATAAAGAAGACAAAATGGTAGGGTAAAGTAAGTAGGGTAGGTAGATGTTGTTGCAAGATTGCATATGATGAATGATGGTTATAAATGTGTTCAATTTTACTTTTATCACAAAGTGCAAAGGCAGATACTACATTGGAAGAAGTTCACAACAGAGAAAAGTCAAATTATTAACTTCCCCTCTCATTTTCCTAAACATTTTACTAATTCCCCTAAGCACTAAGGTATTTGGAGATTAAAGGGGCTCAAGGCATTTCCTTGACTTTTGGAGGGACCAGACGCTCGGCCCAATAATTGAAAAACCTAAGTACTTGAAATCATCTATTATCACATTCATTCACCTCTCAAAATCTAGTCCTACATAAAATCCCATTTTACTTAGGAAAATCCTTCAATATTTCATGGAAAGCCCTCAAAATCACTTTTTATTCTAAGTTTAAGTGATGAAGTTAGTATAATTCAATTTGCGTTAAAAATCTTCACTTTCTTGGTTATTTTAAAGAATTTTGAGTTCACCCTGTCTCCTTGTCATATTAACTCTAACTTATGTATTAACTCCCATAAAAAACACCTTTTCCTATGTATATAATTCATTTTTTATAAATATCCCAAAAACCCATATATTATATTTTTTAGCCAAAGTATTTAACCCCCATATATTCAAATAAAGAACCCACATTATATGCCCTTTGGCTAAAAAATATCATTATAAATAAATTTCGCCCCCTATCGTAATTGAATTAATTTAATTTAATTATCTATAATAATAATATGAAAAAACTTTGAACATATGGAATATGTGTTTAAAACAAAATAATTTCAAAGTTTAATTCAAAATAAACTTCGAAACAAATCCATTCTCCGTGTATATTTTCTCCGTGCCCGATAATTTTCCCACATTTTTAAACCAAGGGATTAATTAACCCTCCAAGTTAATTAATAACCTCCCCAGCCAATCAAATCACTCCCGAAATGATTAATTAACCGTTAAACGCGTCGGACCCACACCATTAACTCCCCACCATCTCCCTATTCCGTCAACCGTCAGATCACCCGGTCCAAGATCGACGGCTCTCGTCAATTCAGCTGGCCATCCCTGGTCTGAGTGTTAATGAGCGAAATCGCAGCAGTTTTCAAATAGTACCTTGGCCACGCGTCATTTGTTTTGTGGATTCGCTACCTCTCCTCCCAAAACAGCCTTCCCTCAAAAGTGGTGCGGGAAAAACTACTTACCGCCTATCCTCGGTGACGCGTCCATCGTACATGCTGACGTCGTTAATTAAAACCCTCCACCCTTTCGACTTTGTAAATAAAACACATTGCGTATGCGTATTTTTCATTGTTCCATGCGCAAGACAGTCTCCCATGCAAAATTCAAAAATCAACCATTGTGGACTGCTGACCGTTACTTTGCTGAAGAAAATCGCAATCCAGTGTTCAAGAATTCATCTGCTATAACCAACACCTGTTTAATCACTGTTCAAACACCCTAGTGTTGCTCTCACTTGATTGTGCAGTAAAACCCTTTGTAACCCAGCTGCGCCACCTGAAACCTCTATTAACCAATTTGAGCATGGTTTACCTCCCAAAAATCATTCTAGATTCACTCCACAGAACTCTCAAAATCAAATGAAACCTTTTCGACCTCCCCTGCAAACCAATGCTTTCTTAAAAATTTGTTTTGTTTTACAGGTAATCAGAAGACCACATCCTTGGATAAATAGTCTTAATACTAGTCATAAGACTTGTTTACTCCAAGAGTGTTATCAAATATATTCAAACAGAGTTTAGAAAGCATAACAGCTAAAGAGTATCTGTGGTTAAAGTGTATCAGGTAAAAGTCAGAATGAAAGTTAAAATGAAGTTACAAAGTAGTCAAAGGTAAACAGTAAAAGTAATTACAGAGGTAGTAAAATGGTAAAAATAGGAAATGAAAATACTTTCACCAACATTGAAGTTTGTCTAAAGTTAAAGTAAAACAGTCAAAAGAACAAAAAAGTGAAAAGATGAAAAACACAACAAGAAGTAATATTTTTGCAGAAATTGCATGTTTTAGTCATTGTTTTGCAGAAACTATTGTGATCAATCCAAGAGGAATTTTTTGAAACTGAAGGATTTTTATGTTCTTAAGAGGACCATCTACAAAAACCTCTCTCACTTTTCTAACAACTATTATGGTTTTGGAAATATTAAACAATGTTGTAAAGCATTTTTTGCAGAAAATTCCAGTTAAGTCATTATTCTGCAGAAAATATTGTGGCCAATCTGTAATACATCATACAAAAATGAAAGAGATTTTTGTTCCTAAGAGACATATCTACAAAACCTATCTCACTTTTTTCACATTGATTTCAGAATGAGAGATACATGCACATCTTTACAGGGTATTTTTCAGACTCTATAAAACTCTGTTTTACACATATGTTTACAGAGCCTATTGTGCACAGCTGGAGAGGAATTTTAGGAAAATGAAAGAGGTTTATCTAACCAACATATTAATCCACAATAACCTCTTTCACTATTTACATATCAATTACGGATTGAGAAATAAAAATATATCATTGGACCCCAATTTTTCAGAATTGTTAGAGCGGAATGCATAAAGAAAGGAAGCAGTTAGTGACTTGGATGCCTCATCATCAACTAAGAGTTGGATCAAATTCGAATTATCCTCTTTTTCATCACCTATCCATACAAAATAGTGCCAAATAGATGCATTAGTTTGAGTGTCCTTTACTTAAGTTCTATTTATGTAAAATAGTTGGAGAGATTTGTGAACCAATTTTGATATTTTTTTTCAAGATATTTTAGTTTAGAATTTGTATAAATAAACCCTCAAAGAAAGTATTGAGGGCGGATTCTACTACTTCACTGTGACATTGATGTTTTTGGAATAAAATTGTTTTGGGGAAACTGTTTTGTGGTTTTCTGGATGATGATTTGAAGCTCAAGACTTTTTGCAGGATTCATGTGTCTGACTACAGTTCAATAAGTCTTTTCTATCCTATGTTTTAAGTTTTATATCTGTTTATAATATCACTCTGTTCCATTTCTGAATAATTGACATAAAAGAATAAATTAGAATTTACTTAAGTGTACTCTGATTTCAATTGTGATTATTCTAAATGTTTTCTGCTAAACTGGTTATAAGCAACAAATTCTTAATTGCTCTTATTTCGCTGGTTTAGACATTTTGATTACTATAGTAAAGAATTATTAACTTCTCTTTATTTGTAATCATTCACTTTCTTTCTTTTGAACATGTTGAAAGATTCTTAATTGCCTTTCATCCCTTCAAAATCCATTCCATTCATTTTAAGATCTAAAATTGTTCTTTGTTTGGCTATCTTGCCCTGCAAAGCCATCTTGTGTGTAGAAGAGTAATCCAGTAAAGCCATTCCTTTGACTCCATAGCCCAATGGCCTGAAATATTCAATCTTGCCCTCAGTTGGCGGATTTCACCATTCAAATTCAAACCAAATTTCTTGGACTTATAACTAGCCTAAAACTTTCTAAGAACAAAGCTAAATTTTAAAGAGAGAGCCCTCTCTGGATACAGATTGGCTAGATTCTGTATCTGAAGGTTGGTTTGTGGTTACCTTAGGTATACTTTCCTTTTCCACAACTTCAAGGAAAACCTGAGTGATAACATAGTGGCGACTCCACTGGGGACCTGAATCATTTTATTGTTACTATTGTTTTCTTATAAGCTACAGACAGAGTCTGAAGATCAGCCAGGTAGCCTTTGAAATGCTTTTTCTCTGCAATTGCATAGTAAATAAATGCTGCTTCAGTCTATCTCTGGTTTAGCTTAATAACTAAAATTTAGTTTCAAACATTCAATCAGACTCTCTAGTTTAATAAATCTTTGAGAAAATTTTAATTAAAAATCTTAAATTTCTTGAAGAGTTTGTAGAAGTTGTTTTGAAAATTCACAAAAAATTTGGTTTCCTGAAGAACTAACTTTCTCTTCAGAATTTTTTTACAGGTTTAGATCTGATCTATGATGGTGGACAATGATCAGACACATAGAGGTTAAAATCATCCACCTAGAGACTCCAAATCCATTTCATAATTAAGACTCCACTGGAGGAATGAACCTAGAAGAACAATATGGAAAGATCAGGCTTTCAACTTGGATCTCAATCCAAGACATTATGTTCTTTCTCGTTAAGATTCAATATGTATTGTATTTTATATAAATATCTAACTTGGTTGTACAGATAAAGTGGCTTTTCATTATGGCTGATTTTCAATATGATCCAAGAATAAAACGAAGATATGCTCCCATGAGTAGAAATCACATACCTGGATTTCCACAGAAATTACCAAAGGTAGATTGGGGTAGCAATTTGCCCAGATTTCAAGATGAAAATACTGATAATCCTTTGTTGCATCTCATTAAATTTCATATACACTTATCAAGATTGAAGAGTGATTGGCATGAGGATTACCTCATGAAATTATTCATGGGAACCTTAGAAGGAAAAGCAAGGGAATGGTATGAAGCTCTCAAACCTGCAAGTTCGTTTTCTCTAAAAGATTTTCATAAGGTATTTTATGAGCATTACAAAGAAGATTTTCCATCTTTATCATTAGCTGAAAATTGTTGTGATCAAGCTAAAGATCTTATACATTACCTTAAAAGTATTGATGAAGATTTTGGAAATTGGTTTCCTGAGGATTTATTAAAAGAAGTCTAGAATTTTCATTCTCAAGTTAAATTTCATAATAATCAAGAGGAGTTAAACAAATATGAAATAAGTCATGAGATAAATCAAGATCCACAAAACCCCTCTGTATTAACAAATGATGTTTCATTTAATGTTTTGAATGGAGTTAAAGACAATAATCAACTTCATGATCAGCTTTTAGATAAGGGAAAAAGCAATTGTCATTTCAATCTAAGAATTCAGAGATTCCCACCCACCCTCACCGAAGAAGAAATCAATTTGCTTCTAAACATGCAACCATCCTCAAAATATTTACATAATGAAGAAATCGTTTCTACTTATTCTAATGTTGATGAATGTACAAAAGTTTTTATCCATAAAGGGACAGAAGAACAAGTTGATGCTCATGTTATTCTAATTTCCCAAAAAGGCCCATTGCTTGATATCACGCCTATTGAACAAAACAATGATTTTCAAACAGAATGCAACCATTCTAATCAAGATATATTGGGATTGTTGGAAGAGAAATATGCTGATCCAATGTTTATAATTAATGACATTTATTATTCTGAAAATTTGCCTAAATATGATCAGTATGATGATAATTATGTTCTCCCAATTCAAGATAATTTCCTAGAACAATCACTAGCTATTTTGAGGGATGAGATATTAGAACTTCAACTTGATGAGGATTTTATAACAACTTTATTTCTTATTTTTAAATCAAGAAAATGTTCTCCTCGAGTTAAAAAATGGCTTCTTTATATAATTTCTGAAAATTATGAAAATGAAATCAAACTTTTGCATTCTCAAATTCAGTCATACAATTTCCGAAATCCTAAAGAATTCTTTGAAAATCTTCCTTCTCCAAAGCAAAAGGAAATTGTACTATCTTTTGACTTGCATATTGAAGATGATTATTCTTTCAAACACAAAACTGAAGAAATAAGTTCATGGTCTAATATTCATAATTCAATTGAACAATTAGTCATTGAAGGCCTAGAAGTAAATAACATACATCATGCTTTTAATGATCCTATAGCAAATTATATGGAGAATATTTTTACCTCAAATTTGCAAACATGTTTTCTCTATAAGGATCAAATACATCAAAAGTGGCCTTTACACATCATATCATTTATTATAAAGGCACATGATCATAATATACTTCCAATTTTGATCACAAGCAATCAAGTTATCAATTTATTTTTACAGCTACTTGATTGGCTTCATTGGCATTTTTGTATTACCTAATTCAATAAGATTTTTAGTAGATTAAGTAGGTAGATGAGTGCCAATAAGCTCAGAATTTTGAGCATTTTTCTTTTTTAGTTTTCAATTTTCAATTAGTTTTTCATTAAGTTGGTTTGAAAATTTTTGTGTGTTGTTTTAGTTTCAGATCAGATTTCAGGTTACAGAAAAAGGACTATATTCAATTCAAGATTTTCAGCCACAGCAAATGCATGTTTGGGATTGGACCAAGGCAGAAGATTTCCAACTAGGAAACAAAGTTTTAAGTGTTGATTGGATGGTGACTTGCTGGAGTTGAAGCCCGAAGTGAAGGCCCTAAGCTTCATAAATTTTACTATCATATATATAATAAAGACACCAGAAAAAGAAGATTTCATGGTTCAGGTAAAGGCATTTTAAGGCATCTGACCTGCTGTTCTTGACTTTTCACCAGGAAAAGCCATCCCCAAGTGGAGCCAGTGTTAGACTCCTATACCAATAGGTGTCATTTTTCATGATTGACTTGTTGAACTATGCAATATGTCAAACCTTTTTCTTGTTGCAAAGGTGTTCCATATTTTTCAAAAAATCAAAAAATCAAAAATTATAAAAAATGTAAAGAGGGTATACCCTAAAAGAAAAATCAAAGGGTAAGAAGAATAAAATGGTCAAAAAAGTGAAAGAAATGAACCCCAAACAAAAATAGACCAGGAAAGTGTGCAAGTCTAAATGCCACTACTATTTCATTTTCTGTAATAAGTAATTGTGTGCAGCTTGTTAAACTTTTGCCAAAATTTATGAAGAGTCAAACTGTTTAAACTTGATTCATTCATTTTTCAATTTCATGATGTAGAATAGAGAATAAATACCTGACCAAACAGTTTAATCTTGGCAGATAAGTAGATAGGTAGAGTTAATAAAAGGTGCTCAACAGTTTAATCTGAGCCCTTGGATGTAATAAGTGTAGACTTAGATAGGTTTGCCATGTAAAAGAAAAAGAAGATTGATAAGGGTTAGCCAGTCTAAGTGCACCCTAATAAAGAATACAAAATGGTAGGGTAAAGTAAGTATGGTAGGTAGATGTTGTTGCAAGATTGCATATGATGAATGATGGTTCTAAGTGCGTTCAATTTTACTTTTATCACAAAGTGCAAAGGCAGATACTACATTGGAAGAAGTTCACAACATAGCAAAGTCAAATTATTAACTTCCCCTCTCATTTTCCTAAACATTTTACTAATTCCCCTAAGCACTAAGGTATTTGGAGATTAAAGGAGCTCAAGGCATTTCCTTGACTTTTGGAGGGACCGGACCCTCGGCCCAATAATTGAAAAACCTAAGTACTTGAAATCATCTATTATCACATTCATTCACCTCTCAAAATCTTGTCCTAAGTAAAATCCCATTTTACTTAGGAAAATCCTTCAATATTTCATGAAAAGCCCTCAAAATCACTTTTTATTCTAAGTTTAAGTGATGAAGTTAGTATAATGCAATTTGCTTTAAAAATCTTCACTTTCTTGGTTATATTAAAGAATTTTGAGTTCACCCTGTCCCCTTGTCATATTAACTCTAACTTATGTATTAACTCCCATAAAAAACACCTTTTCCTATGTATATAATTCATTTTTTATAAATATCCCAAAAACCCATATATTATAGTTTTTAGCCAAAGTATTTAACCCCCATATATTCAAATAAAGAACCCACATTATATGCCCTTTGGCTAAAAAATATCATTATAAATAAATTTCGCCCCCTATCGTAATTGAATTAATTTAATTTAATTATCGTATAATAAGAATATGAAAAAACATTGAACATATGGAATATGTGTTTAAAACAAAATAATTTCGAAGTTTAATTCAAAATAAACTTCGAAACAAATCCATTCTCTGTGTATATTTTCTCCGTGCCCGATCATTTTCCCACATTTTTAAACCAAGGGATTAATTAACCCTCTAGGTTAATTATTAACCTCCCCAGCCAATCAAATCACTCCCGAAATGATTAATTAACCGTTAAACGCGTCGGACCCACACAATTAACTCCCCACCATCTCCCTGTTCCATCAACCGTCAGATCACCTGCTCCAAGATCGACGACTCTCATCAATTCCGCTGGCCATCCCTGGTCCGAGTGTTAATGAGCGAAATCGCAGTGGTTTTCAAATAGTACCTTGGCCACGCGTCGTTTGTTTTGTGGATTCGCTACCTGTCCTCCCAAAACTGCCTTCCCTCAAAAGTGGTGTGGGAAAAACTGCTTACCGCCTATCCTCGGTGACGCATCCATCGTACATGCTGACGTCGTTAATTAAAACCCGCCACCCTTTCGAATTTGTAAATAAAAAACATTGCGTATGCGTCTTTTTCATTGTTCCATGCGCAAGACAGTCTCCCATGCAAAATTCAAAAATCAACCATTGTGGACTGCTGACCGTTACTTTGCTGAAGAAAATCGCAATCCAGTGTTCAAGAATTCATCTGCTATAACCAACACCTGTTTAATCACTGTTCAAACACCCTAGTGTTGCTCTCACTTGATTGTGTAGTAAAACCCTTTGTAACCCAGCTGCGCCACTTGAAACCTCTATTAACCAATTTGAGCATGGTTTACCTCCCAAAAATCATTCTATATTCACTCCACAGACCTCTCAAAATCAAATGAAACGTTTTCGACCTCCCCTGCAAACCAATGCTTTCTTAAAAATTTGTTTTGTTTTACAGGTAATCAGAAGACCACATCCTTGGATAAACAATCTTAATACTAGTCATAAGACTTGTTTACTCCAAGAGTGTTATCAAATATATTCAAACAGAGGTTAGAAAGCATAACAGCTAAAGAGTATCAGTGGTTAAAGTGTAACAGGTAAAAGTCAGAATGAAAGTTAAAATGAAGTTACAGAGTAGTCAAAGGTAAATAGTAAAAGTAATTACAGAGGCAGTAAAATGGTAAAAAGAGGAAATGAAAATACTTTCACCAACATTGAAGTTTGTCTAAAGTGAAAGTAAAATAGTCAAAAGAACAAAAAAGTGAAAAGATGAAAAACACAACAAGAAGGAATATTTTTGCAAAAATTGCATGTTTTAGTCATTGTTTTGCAGAAACTATTGTGATCAATCCAAGATGAATTTTGCAAAAATTAAGGAGGTTTATGTTCTTAAGAGGACCATCTACAAAAACCTCTCTCACTTTTCTAACAGCTATTATGGTTTTGGAAATATTAAACAATGTTGGAAAGCACTTTTTGCAGAAAATTCCAGTTAAGTCATCATTTTACAGAGAATATTGTGGCCAATCCGAAATACATCATACAAAATTGAAGAAGGTTTTTGTTCCTAAGAGACCCCTATACAAAAACCTATCTCACTTTTTGCACAATGATTTCAGAATGAGAGATACATGCACATCTTTACAGGCTATTTTTCAGACTCTGTAAAACTCTGTTTTACACATATTTTTACAGAGCCTATTGTGCACAGCTGGAGAGGAATTTTAGGAAACTGAAAGAGTTTTATCTCACCAACATATTAATCCACAATAATCTCTTTCAATTTTTACATATCTATTACGGATTGAGAAATAAAAATATATCATTGGACCCCAAGTTTGCAGAATTGTTGGAGCAGAATGCACAAAGAAAGGAAGCAGTTAGTGACTTGGATGCCTCATCATCAACTAAGAGTTGGATCAAATTCGAATTATCCTCTTTGTAATCACCTATCCATACAAAATAGTGCCAAATATATGCATTAGTTTGAGTGTCCTTTACTTAAGTTCTATTTATGTAAAATAGTTGGAGAGATTTGTGAACCAATTTTGATATTTTTTTCAAGATATTTTAGTTTAGAATTTGTATAAATACTTCACTCTTGGAAGTATTTTGGGTGGATTCTTCTACTTTGCTGTAACATTGAATTTTTGGAATAAAATTGTTTTGGAGAAACTTCTTTGTGGCTTGCTGGATGATGATTTGAATCTCAAGACTTTTTGCAGGATTCATGTGTCAGACTACAGTTCAATAAGTCTTTTCTATCCTATGTTTTAAGTTTTATATCTGTTTATAATATCACTGTGTTCCATTTCTGAATAATTGACATAAAATAATAAATCAGAACTTACTTAAGTGTACTATTATTTCAATTGTGATTATTCTAAATGTTTTCTTCTAAACTGGTTATAAGCAACGAATTCTTAATTGCTCTTGTTTCGCTGGTTTAAACATTTTGATTACTATAGTAAAGAATTCTTAACTGCTCTTTATTTGTAATCATTCACTTTCTTTCTTTTGAACATGTTGAAAGATTCTTAATTGCCTTTCATCCCTTCAAAATCCATTCCATTCATTTTAAGATCTAAAATTGTTCTCTGTTTGGCTATCTTGCCCTGCAAAGCCATCTTGTGTGTAGAAGAGTAATCCAGTAAAGCCATCCTTTCGACTCCATAGCCCAATGGCCTGAAATACTCAATCTTGCCCTCAGTTGGCGGATTCCACCATTCAAATTCAAACCAAATTTCTTGGACTTATAACTAGCCTAAAACTTTCTAAGAACAAAGCTAAATTTTAAAGAGAGAGCCCTCTCTGGATACAGATTGGCTAGATTCTGTATCTGAAGGTTGGTTTGTGGTTACCTCGAGTCTACTTTCCTTTTCCACAACTTCAAGGAAAACCTGAGTGATAACAGGTCCAAAAGTTTCTTACTAGTGAAATGGAGCAAAACCCCGAAGTGATACTGATCTATCATGTGAAACCTCCCTTCACATGTGAAATACTTCTAAATCACCAACAGAAGTTTGGAATAATTTTATTTGAGACACCTTCTTTGTATCCCTGAGGTCATTTCCACTCCAATGTGTTCAGGCTTCAGGAACTCATCACAGTTCTAGAATTTGAATTTGGTGGCTTTAAACCACTCTTCCCCTGTCCTTGGAATCTTTGTAGCTTTGGAAATAGTTTTAGGAGAAACCATGAAATTGAGTACACCCACCTTTGATGCATTTCAAAAAAATTCACTGCAAAATCTTTAGAAACTTGGGCATGATACCCCTGCAAATTTTGAGAAGACTTCATCCAACCAACACTGGTCAAGTTTGTTGCAAAACTTGGATCTTCATTAACCAATTTTAAATCCATTGGCTCATACCTGACCACTTATCCCCCTTTTTTGGTTATTTTATGCATGCCCATTCCTCTCAACACAATGCTAGCCTGCTTGGTAATATGACACTTGCAAAGAACAATTACACACAACAAGGAGCTTGTAGACAATGGGTCGACCTTTCTAAAGATAACAACAACAACTATACTTAGAGGAAAAAGGAAAATGTGGTAGACAATAGATCACAAGGATAATTTTAAAAAAGAAAAGTTCGAATTTGAGAGGGATGAAGACAAATAAGGAAGTCTAAATGAAATTATGGGATGACAATGATGATCAGACATGGTCCATGGCTCCAAACAGCTAATCACATGACCTTAGACTAACCTTTATCCATTTGAAGCTTGAAACCTCATCCATTACCTTGCCGGTGCAGAAAAACATGAGTTCGTAGCATTTTCTGTTATGAGTTTGGAAGATTCACTGCGGACTTGTCAGGTGAGTCCATAGAGAAAACATCTCGTTTTCCATAGATTTTTCTCCATAATCAGGAAAAAGTAGAGAGGTCGCTAAAACCAAATTTGAACCAATGCATGCAGTTTTTTGACAGATTTTTATTTATATGACCATGATGACATGAGATGTCGGGACCCTAAAGACTTAGGATTATAACCAAATCATAAAATTTCATCAATTTTTATGAATTAATTTACCAACACACTAAAACCTATATAAAAATAACCTTCCTAACCAAACTGAATGTTATTGATGATAACACCATACATGAATTTGAAACGTAAGTCTTGTCTCCTTGCATCCAAGGGTATCTCTTCAATTTCAAAATTGTTTCAACTCTTGAATTTCAACATTTTCAAATAACATGCATTAATATTCTTTTGCAACACATTTTCCATTTCCATGGCCTTGCATCATGCCTTTGTCTTTTCCTTATACCTTTTCCTCAAAACATCTTCATGTATTTTCATTGCATCACAACAACTCAGCTTAACCATAATATGCATACAACAACATAAGAAATCAAACATCTATGGAATTTTTTCATCAACTCATCAACATATCCATCCAACTAGACCATACCTTTGTTCTACCTTGTTGTTCATACCTCCTCACACACTTTTGTCAAGCATCATAAGCATAACAAGAAACAAGTATCACAAGTATCATAAGCATACCTAAGATCACAAGCTCAATTCCTTCATCTTTGATTAACATAGCCTGCAACATACATTTCCATCAAGCATCATAACAATATAGTAACATAAAAACATAAGCATAACTCAGTGCATCACATTGACTTGACTTGAACCTCTTCAAGTGATCTTTGTTACATAATAATATATGCAGCATTCATTATGCTGCCTTTATTTTCAAAAGTATCACAACACCTCATCAATTGTGCATACATCAACAAAAACAAAAATCATACCCAAGCCATCAAACATACCAAGCCAACCATCATAAACTCCAGCTCAACAACACCTTCAATACCATAAATTTGTTTTCTACAACATGCTAACTCAAAAACGTATAACACATACTAAGCAACACAAACAAAACTTCCACATAGATATAACATGTATATATTTCTACTCCTTTGTCTTTTCTACTCCTTTATTTGTAGTTTTTAACCCTATATAGAAATTATCTGCAAACGAATTCTCAAAAAACCAAAATAAAACAATAGTGAGAGCATAAAACATAAAACAAATATACATAGATATTTTCCCCTGGATCCCAAAACCAAGACTACTAGCTTGATTTTTCATTATATTCCGTTCAATGTTACAACACATATATATTGTAATATTCCTAATTAGCTTTTGGCTAGTTATAATATTAATTATTTTTTTTTGTCAATAAGATAGATGAATAAGAGGGTAGAGGGACCCATAAATCTCTTTAGTAGGAATAAAAACACTTCTAGTATGAAACTGGATCAGTGTATCTAGTTGAATAAGTCACTTCATGGTGTGAATAAGGGTCAATGCATGTGGGTGGGGTCAAGATTGACAAAATCAACAATGCGGTCATGGAGGTAGTGGAGAGATATTGGAGGACAATGTAGTCATAACAGGAGGGAGTCTCCATGAGAGTAGCATCTTTAATGAGTGGGGCCAAGGGGGAGGAGGCTCACAAAGCATATAAGAAAGTGGATGGCATCCATGGAGATCATTCCAAATATTTCTCATGTTTGGTCTTTTATGACTTTCTTCACACTTCAGCTACTTAGCAGAGTCTGCTATGTTGTTTAGCACAAGGGTGTCTCATCGGGGGACTTCGAGTGCCCACTTAGGAGAGGTTCCTTTGAGCTTCATTCCATGATCCAACATTAGGCCAATCTCCAACCACCTCCAGCAGTGCAGTCTCCTTCAGGAATTACATAATTGAGGAGGGTAGTTGCAAAGGAGGGTTGAGAACCCAAGTTCTTGAGCTTGTTTTCCAGTGAGGGGAGCAGCCCTTCATCCGAGAAGTTAATGGGGAGAATTATCATCTATATTCTTATAATATCAGACACCTCCCAGGGGTTATTCAGTTGTAGAGCATAATTCATCCCTAGGGCTGCATTTTTCATCCAGAATATTTCAAGAAACCCTTTCTGGGTTATCTTGGAATAGTGCTACAGAGCCTAGATCTCTGATCCTGGCATTTCCTGAGCACTATATCAGCAGATCCATGTATTCTTAGTTTCCAGATGCATTTATTCTCCATAGGACTGCACAGTCATAGACATTTGGCATTTTGTGTAGCATCAGTATTTCATGTTTAATGTACTAGGTCATTTGAGGCTTTTTTTTCCTAGCTTGAGTATCCTCATCATCAAGATCTTGTACTCATTTTCTGCTATGAAATATAATAAAATGGATCTATGATTTTCTCATGTTTTGATGCATTAATATTTTACAGCATTTTTGCAGTTTTATGTTCAATATTCTTGTTTTTCCTAATTTGGAATATTACAGTTGTATCAGAGCATAATCTTAGCTCAGCTTGTGGGGCACTACATCTATAAAATTTGGAGCAATGGATGAAAAGGAGCTTCCAAAACTTCTTCTCCAAACTATTCAAGATATTGCCAAAGAAATCAAGGCGATGAGGGTAGAAAGACAGAAGGAATTCCGTAGAGGGTTTCAACGAGGAGAGAGTTCTGGCACCTCACATCATTGGTGTGAGAAACTGACATTACAGCCAGTTTCACAATGCTCCACCATGCCTACATTCCTTACAGTGGGAAATGAGGAAGGAGGACACCAAGAGGAGGATACTCTTGGTGATTATTTCCTAGAATATGAATCTCAATATTAGAGGTTCAAGGAGCATCTAAACTTCCAAGAGTTCTTCCAGATCAAGGATAATAGAAGACCCATTAATAATAGTATAGGTGGAGTGTACATCTAGAACAATGATCTATAGCGGACTATGGGTAGATTATTTCTATGTGATTTTGATGGGTCACCCAAGTGCACAGGCAAGGCTTGGGTAGAGAAATTTGACATATATTTGCATTTGAACCATGTTTCAGAGATTGAGGCCATTAAGATAGTAGCGCTGAACCTTGAAGGTGAAGCAAATGAATGGTGGTTTCATGGCCTATCTACATTGGGGCATGCCAGTGTGATTGTTTATCTAGAATTAACCCAGAGTTTGGTGGAAAGATTTGAACGAAGAGATCTAGAGCACATTTTGTTGAGCTAGCTAAGCTCAAGCAGTCAGGAGATTCAGAGACTTATATCTCTAAATTTATAAATTTTTCAGTCATGGTGTCAGATCTATCTGCAGCTAGAAGAGTATATATGTTTATTGATGGGCTAGCAGAGCCTCTGCATGGGTTGGTAAAATCCACTAGATCAACTACGCTCCAGGATGCTATTGAGAGGTCTAGAGACTTACAAAATTCTTTTCCAAGGGAAAGAGCCCCATTTCAGAAAAATTTCTCCTCTCAGTCAAAGGAGAAAGATATGAAGGTTCCTCCCTCAAATGATAACCAAGATAAAGGATCTCTTAGTGATGATTTCTGGAGAGATCTAAGGAGGAGAAAACTTTTTTTCACTTGCCAAGAACCGTGGGCACTAGGGCATCGGTACGCTGCCGGGAAGGAACATTATATTGAGGTATTATCTAGTGGTGAAGAGGATGAAGTAGAAGAATTAGAGCGATATACCAACATTGTAACATCATAGGGAGATCCACTACCACCAGGAGGAGGGAATGGAGAATTTTCTCCAAGTGGAGGAGCCCTTGCAGCTTTGCAGGGAGTTCCCAAGTATCTAACATTGAGGGTTTGAGGCACAGTTCAGGGGAAAAAAATGTCAGTATTGATAGACAGTGGGGCTTCCCACAATTTTATTGATTCCCAACTAGTGCAGAGGAGAGACACACCCATCAATGATTTTGAAGGATTCTCGGGATCTAAAACCATGCAGTGTGTGAAGTATGCTCTGGATTTGACTATAACTTTGGGGACATACACCTTGATAGGTCACTTCTTTGTGGTCGAGACTCCTGATACTACTGTGATATCAAGTGTACAGTGGTTGATCACACTAGGGAAGGTCACCACGGATTGGGAGACCTTGAAAATGGAATGGACAGATAAGAAGAGAGGTAAGAATCAAATGATTAGGGGCATGCACACCTATTCACCTCAAATAGTCTCAGAAATGGGATGGGGGCTAGTTTGCATAGAGGGGACATAGCAGGGGCAGTAAAATTGTGTAAGTTGGAGGTAGGAGGCAAGGGCTATGATGTGTAGTTTATGCTAGACCACTTCTCTACCTTATTTGAGGACATTCCACTAGGGAGGCCACCAGACTGGAAGTTTGTTAAAGGTTTCTCACAACTAGTAGCACTACTCATATATTTGACCAAGAGGGGAACCTTTGGTTGGAAGAAAACTATACAAAGGGACTTTGATAGGTTCAAGGAGGTGATGAAAATTTGTTCTATATTGGTATTTTCAAATTTCACTCAACCCTTTGTGTTGGAATATGATGCTTCAAGGGAGGGGGTTGGCACAATCTTGATGCAGGGAGGCCACCCCATAGCCTTTAAGAAAAAAAAGTTGCTGCCACATAAGAGGGTGTATTCCCTATATGAGAAGGAGATGCTGGTCATCATTCATGAATTGGCCAAATTCAGGAAGTATTGGGTAGGCAACAACTTCCAAGTGGATGTTGACCATCACAATCTTCAATCTTTTCTTGAGAAAAAGCAGCTGCAAGAGAGGCAGCTAAAATGGGTTAGTATAATTATGGAATATGACTCTAAATATGTCAAAGAAAGAAGCAATGAGGTAACAGATGCGTTATCAAAAAGACTAGCAACATTGTCATTAATGAGTGTGGATTCAAATTGGGAGTCCCAACTGTTTGTGGATTATTCCAAGGACCACTTCCCATGTGATCTACTTGATGGGAAGGTGACTGATGAGAGGTATAGAGTGATGGATGAGGCCATTTAATACCAAGATCAGACATTCTTGACTAGATATTCTAAGCTCAAGGAGAAAATTTTTCATATAACACATGATCCACCCCTCTCACACCACCAAGTTTTCACCAAGGCATATCATGCCATTAGGGAGATTTTCTCATGGAAGGGTCTCAAGGAGGATGTGCTCCAGCATATCAGGAAGTGCGTAGTTTTCCAAATGAATGAAGAAGAAAAAAAAAATCCTGCAAGGTTCTTACAGTCACTCCCTTCTCTAGGAGGGAAATGGGAGAGCACTTCTATGGACTTCATTACCAATTTTCTAGCAGCACATGGTAAGGATTGTATCTTTATAATCATTGGTAAACTAACAAAGCATTTACATTTCTTTGCCATATATTTATAGTGCACTAATTCAAAAGTGGGCAAGCTTCTCATTAGACTTCATGGTTGTCCTAAAACCATAGTTATTGATAGAGATAACCACCTCCCGGATGGCTTTGGGAAGGAGTTGTTACATTTGGGGGGTACCAAATTGATATCGAGTGCCAATCATTACCCCCAGAAAAGTAGGTAGACAGAGGTAATAAACAAGTGGATCGGAAGCTACTTGCAAGAATATGTTCTGAAGCAGCAGAGAGAATGGATGTGCTAGATCCACTTGGGGGAACATTGTTACCATCCGACATTTTATAGGGCATTCAGTGTGACTCCATTTTTGGTCCCATATGGTGATGATACTCTATCAGTTGTTGCTAGGATGATTGGAGTAAGAAAGGCTCCTAGAATCCAAGGTTGGATACAAGAGAGTCATGATATATTCTGGTCGCTTAAGGACAACATTTCTACAGCGCAAGATCAACATAATTTATGTACATATCATGGGTGGGTAGAGAGAGATATTGGGCTGGACAATTTGGTCTATCTCCATTTTCAGCCATGCAAACCATCTACATTGAAGTAGTAGGGGAGCAAGAAGCTTTTATATGGGCCATACAGGGTGATCCATATTGTTGTGAGAGTAGCATATGGTTTGGAGCTTCCCATTGGGAGTAAGATCCCCAACATTTTTCATGTCCCATGCCTCAAAAAGGCCATTGGAAAACATGTAGTTTCCATCATGGATCTCCCACCTCTTTATGATGTGAGCCATTTGGTTTTATCACCTAAGGCTAACTTGGACACTTGGGAGGGGCAGCTAAGGAACATGTTGATTGAAGAATATCTGATTCAGTGGAGGAGTCTACTAGATGAGGATGCTACATGGGGATGAGAGAATATTTTGTAGTGTCCATCCTTGCAGTTGCTTGAGGACAAGCAACCTTTGTGAGTGGAGGATTGTAATATTCCTAATTATCTTTTAGATAGTTAGAATATTAAATTTTTTTTTTTGTGTGAATAAGATAGATGAATAAGAGGGTAGAGGGACCCATAAATCTCTTTAGTAGGAATAAAACCACTTATAGTGTGAAAGTGGATCAGTGTATCTTGTTGAATAAAGCACTCCTTGGTGTGAATATGGGTCAATGCATGTGGATGGGGTCAAGACTGACCAAATCAACAGCGCAATCATGGAGGTAGTGGAAAGATATTGGAGGTCAACACTGTCATAATGTGAGGGAGTCTCCATGAGAGTAGCATATTTAATGAGTGGGACCAAGGGGGAAGAGGCTCACAAAGCATATAAGGAAGGGGATGACATCCATGGAGAGAATTCTGGATATTGTTTCTGTTTGGTATTTTGTTACTTTTTGCATGCTTCAGCTATTTAGCGGAGTCTACTGTGACGTTTAGCACAAGGGTGTTTCCAGGCAGAAATCCCACCCTCATCCTCAGGGGACTTTGAATTCCCACTCAGGAGAGGTTCCTTTGAGCTTCATTCCATCATTCGACATCAGGCTAATCTCCAGCCACCTCCAGCACCGTAGACTCCTTCAGGAATTGCGCAATTCAGGAGGGAAGTTATAGTGGAGGATTGAGAACCCAAGTTCTTGAGCTTGTTTTCCAGTGAGTGATCTGAATGGATGATATTTGTTATGCTATGAAAAGTATCCAAACTGATATGATAATTTGTGCAAAACATTCTCCTTAAATTACAAGTTAAACAATTAGTTCTAGCTTTTTTTATGAGGTTTATGTGTGAGGATTGATTAATTAATTTAATTGTTTAACATTGTACAACAAAAATGAATAAAAAATAAACTTCACAAGAACATTACACAACAAACTATTGATGTAGTTCACCCCTCCTGGGCTACATCTACCGTTCCAAGCCTCCCAAATGGCGTGTCCCTATTTGTATTAATTTACTCAAAATTTAAGTACGATTGGAAATAAGCCTCAATAGGAAAAAATATCAGAAGATATGAATTAACCGGAAATGGTTATTCATTTACTTAAAATAGATAAAGAGAACCCAATACACTGCCTTCTCCTTGATGGACCTTATGGCTCCTTCATCTTCGTCGAAGCTAAAACTGCTATAAAACACCTTTGTTCGACCTGAAACCTATTCCAAACTACTCAGCAGCTTGAAGATACCCAAAATTGACTATTTTTGCACTCAATTTGGTTAAATAATGAGGAAGTTATGGCTTCTCCAAGAAAACTACCCAATGTCCCCCAAAAACCCCACTAAATGTGGAGGAGTGCCAGTTAACAATGCCAAAATGGTAGATATCCCGAAAATGTCAGAACGCACCAAGTTTGGTGGTAACAGATTATGGTTAAGTTAAATGCTGTAGTGGCGGGTTCACCTGGACCTCCGCCCAAACTGCCTGCGAAACCACGGCTTATCCAACAAAACCTTTGCATTTATTGTTTAGTGGTGACATGACCCAGAAAGGCTGTGGATAAGTTTTTAACCACCAGTTTTAGGGCCTTAAGGTCTGGTTCTATGGGCCTGGACATATGTCGTTGGGACTAGCCCTGAGGGGCTAGTCCTTAATATTTTTCCGTCGGTTCAAAAGTGTTACCGCCAAGGTTCACGAGTGTGTTCATGTGACGATGGGGGCTAGCCCTGAGGGGCTAGCCCAAACCTTTCTCCGCCCAACCTTACGACCCAAATACACATTCACCCTTGCCTGAATGTTCAAGAAACTACCACAGCTGGGTCGGTCGGGTCGGCCTGCCCGAACTGTCGGGTTGTGGGTTCAAACCCCTTAGCCTTCAAATTTTTTCATATGCCTGAACCTTCCTTGGCCTGGGGCCACGTGGTAGCCTCTGGGAAGGCCATGTGGCACCCACTGATAGGCCTTCCATAAACATCAATAAATCAAGTTTTATACATTTTTTTTTATAAAAATGGCATAGTCAACTTAAGTCAAAAGTCAGGTTTTGGAGTTTATCGGATGATTTCCAACCTCAATAGCTTATGCATACGACCTTGGTTTTGAGAAGAGTTCGCGGCACCAAAATCACAGTGACGAGACCTTTCCGTACATTCATGTTGCAACCACTTCTAAGCGCTTTCATTTTTGGGAAAATTTCTTAACTTGGACATGATCTCCTGATCACACCTCCCCATTGGAAAGCTTTTGGACCCCAAAGCCTTCAATTACATGTTCAGAAGATGAGGGTACATCCCCCTCACCTTTTCCACCTCCATCCATTTTTCCTTACTCGGTTTGCTGCCTTTAAGACCAATCCAGAGATAATCGACACTTCTGCTCTTAGAAGTGCATATCCGCCTGTCAAGGATATTATCCTCTTTAAGCTCATCCAAATATTCTGGCGAGAAATCTTCTATTGATGATAGTTTAATGTCACTCCCTTGATCAACAATCAAAGGAGGCTCATACAAACGTAAATTTTCCACATTCACAATGGAATACATTTGCATATATGAAGGCAAATCTAGTTGAAAAGCATTATTTCCAACTTGTTTAATAATATTGAATGGACCATAACGAATAGGCTTCAGCTTTTTACCTTCTCCTTGCATTCTTTCTTTACTAATATGCAGTCATACCTCATCTCCTTCTTGAAACTTATGATCAACTCTGTGTTTGGCATGCCTCTCCTTGTACTTTCCTTGACTCTTTTCAAGATGTTCTTGAACTTGCTGATGTATGAGCTGAATTCTTTCAATGAACATGCGAGCTTTGTCAATGTCACTATGTCCATCAATGGCAACATCCTTCTCAAGAATGAAATCTAAAGGTGACTTAGGCAAATACCCAAAAAAATATTCAAAAGGTGAAGTATTTGTAGAAGAGTGTTTGGTCCGATTGTAAGCATGCTGAATGTAATGCAAGTTCTCATCCCAAATCTTGGGATGCTTGCTCCAATAACCTCTCAAAATATGTACAATGGTTCTGTTCACTACCTCTGTTTAGCCATCTATTTGCTGATGGAAAGCAGTACTCTTTTTCAACTTAGTGTCCATCATCTTACATATATTGGACCAAAAATTCCCTACAAATCTGGAATCCCTGTCTCTAACAATAAAAGTAGGCAAGCCATAATGAACGCAAACATATTGAAAATATAAATCAATAGTTTTTTCAGCAGTTATAGATTTCTTACATGGCATAAGAATACACATATTGCTGAATCTATCAACTACTACATAAAGATAATCATGCTAATTTCTAGACATTGGTAGACCTCCAACAAAATCCATAGAAACACTTTCCCATGGTCTAGAAGGTACCGGTAATGGTGTATATAAACCAAGCTTCCTATTGCTAGGCTTTCTTTTAGCACATAATGAACAACCTCTAATGAAACGTGAAACACTATCTACCATGCGAGGCCAATAACAATACCTCTGTAACTGTGCCAATGTTTTTCTTACCCCGAAATGTCCAGCAATAAGAGAAGAATGGGCTTCTCTCATGACACTTAGTCTCTCTCTCCTGTGGTATGCACAACTTTCCCATATGAAACAACAAATTATTATGCATGTGATAATCATTCTCCTCAACTTGATTCCCTTCACTCAAGTTAGTATACACATCCTTAAAATCAACATCTGATGCATATTTTTCTATGTAACTCTAATGTACAATAGAATCATTATTAAGTAAATTAGTAGCACTAATAATAAGCCTTGAAAGCATATCAGAAACTTTATTGAAAATACCTTTCTTGTACCTTATTACCAAGTGAAATTGTTGTAGGAAACCCATCCATCTGAAATATCGTGACTGCTGCAATTTACTTTGTGACTGCAAGTACTGTAAAGGCTGATGGCTGGTATGTACAACTGTCTCTTTGCCCATAAAATAGTGTTTCCACTCTTTTACACGCTGTACCAACGCATACAACTCTTTATCATATGTAGGATAATTCACAACAGCACCATTAAATGTTTCAAAATGAAAAGCGATATGCTTACCATGCTGTAAGAGAATTGCACCCATGGCGTAATCACTAGAATCAGTCTGAATCTCAAATGGTTGTCTCAAGTCCGGTAATGCAAGGATTGGAGCTGAACTTATCTTCTCTTTCAAAGATTTGAAAGCTTTCTGTTGCTTGCCTCCCCATTGGAAAGCATGCTTCACACTTGTCACTGC
This sequence comes from Pinus albicaulis, assembly GCA_034641835.2. Classification (NCBI taxonomy): domain Eukaryota; kingdom Viridiplantae; phylum Streptophyta; class Pinopsida; order Pinales; family Pinaceae; genus Pinus; species Pinus albicaulis. The sequence continues at coordinate 403,323,623 of CM076573.1, forward strand.
ATGCATAGGAGCTGCTATGGCAGAGAAGTTAGAAATAAACTTTCTCCAATACTGAGCTGCACCCAAAGAACTTCTTACCTCTGTAATGGATTTCGGAGTAGGAAAATTCACAATGGCTTCTACTTTAGAAGTATCAATTCTCAAAGCACCTCCTCCTACTATGTGTCCCAAATAAACCAAAGAAGTCTTTCCAAATTCACACTTTGACACTTTAAGAAACAACTGCTTTTTCTTCAAAATATCAAGTACTTTCTTAACATGCATGACATGCTCTTCTCTAGTCTTGCTAAAAATTAAGATGTCATCTAAGTAGACAATAATGAAATCATCAAGAAAAAGGACATAAAACATCATCCATCACCCGCATGAAAGTTGTAGGTGCATTACATAAACCAAAAGGCATAACAAGCCACTCAAAGAGTCCCTATTTGGTTTTGAATGCAGTCTTCCAAATGTCACTTTTTGCAATTCTAACTTGAAGATAACTACTACGTTAGTCTAACTTAGTGAAAAAATAGCATCTTTCAGCTGATATAACAAATCATCTATCCTTGGGAGTGGGTAACGATTCTTTACTGTTATTTTTTTCAATGCCCTGAAGTCCACACACATACGCCAAGTTCCATCTTTCTTTGGAATCAACACTATTGGTGAACCACATGGCGAAGTGCTCGGTCTTATGAAACCTTTGTCCAACAAGTCTTTAATCTGCCTCTTTATTTCAACATTCTCCATGACAGATATGTGGTACATTCCTATGTTAGGAAGAGGACAATCTTGTTGCAATTGTATTTCATGTTGAATCTCCCTTTTAGGAGGCAAACATGTTGGCTCCTGAAACATCTCATGATGTATATCAAGTACATAATATAAATCTGATTTTAACTTGGGATCAAAATTTTCAAATGACTCATGGTTCACATCAACTTTCTGCTTAACCATAAGAAGTACAAAACTCTTACTAGAATTCACTAGCCTTTTTACCTGTCAAGCATTTACCATCGCTATATTTGTCTTTTTGTGATGTGCTCTAACAATAAACTCCTTGCCATCTTTGAATAGATGATACTTGTTCTCATGGTGATGGAAGATAACATTCCTGTCATATAAGTAAGGACTTCCCAAAAAAATTCCTAATATATCAAGCGAAACAACATCTAGTTCAACTATGTCAATGAAATGTGCAGTAATTGCAAAGTGCAATATGTACTTCTTTGAAACTTGTAAGTTTGCATCCTTGCAAATCCAACCAAGTGGATATGGTATTGGATGTGGAATGGTCTCAAGTTTTAGTTGCTTGAATAAGTCGTTTGAGATAAGGTTCGCTTGTGACCCACTATCAAACAATGTGTCAATTTTTGTATGTTTTGAGATAACCCTCACATGAAACAATTCAATTCTTTCTTCTTCATTTGGAGCTTGTACATGATAGTTTGAAGTACTAGTACTTGGTTTAGTTTCAGTTTATTTCCCCTTCATATTCTTCAAACCCATGGCTGTAATTTTAGTTTTGTCACCTGAATCATAACCTAAGTCTTGTTGTGTAGTTGTAGTAGCTACAGTTTCCTTCTTCCCTTTGTCTTTGTTAATTTGAGTTCTTTTTTCAGGATGAAGTTTCCAACAATTTTTCTCTTCATGGCCTTCTCTTGAATAGTGTTTACATATCACTTTCTCACCCTCCTTTTTGACAGATGCATTCTTTTTGCCTTTTCCTTTTGAGGTTTTATCTTTGTTTTTCCCCTTAAAAGGCTTGTTTCTACCCTCATCAAAAGTATGTTTCCCTCTAGCCTCTAAATGTGTGGCTTGGACACAAACCTCATCTAGACTAGTAGGATTGAACATAATGATAGTATGTCTAAGGTAGCTATGTAAACCACCTATATATTTCAGCAAAGTGTCATGACTCTGTAAGTTTACCCCTAATAAGAGTGCTCTTCTCCTAAACTCTTAGGTGTAGTCTTGTACATTTTGTCCCTTAAGTTGTCTGAAATTTTTCCAATTCATGATAGCTTTTTGTAAATGAGCTAATGGATAAAATTGTTTTTTAATTGCAGTAATGAATCAGCCCATGTTAAAGTGATCTTACCATGCTTTATAATCTCCTCCTTGGTTTTGGCTTCCCACCAAACACGTGCTGCATCTTCCATTCTCAAAGAAGCTAGCTGAATTTTGGTGTCATCATCATGAAGGTTCTATATCCTCAAGTAAACCTCCAACTGTCTGATCCAATTTTCAATTTTTTTTGCATTGACTTCACCATTAAACATAGGCAATTCAAATTTAACATCAAGTTTTAAAAATGGACTTTTACCAGTGTTCTTAAACTTGTGAGATTGATTCACTGAAGTTGAGGATGATGATGTTGAGGAAGAGGATGCCGATGGGGATGGTGGATCACCATTTCCTCCATGTCCTTTCATTGACTTGTCTTCATTTTTATTTCCTCCTGAAGATCCCTCTCCTTCCTTGTGATGTTTAGACCCTTCTCCTTCAATCCTTTCATTCCTTTCTTGGTAGAGTATCCTCACCATTTCAGTCATGTCTAGGAATGCCTTTCTGAAAACCCTTTCTTCCTCTTTGGGATCAATGTCTTCAAGAATTTCTCCTCCTCCTGAAGTCATTCTTATTGCTTCTTCTGCTTCTCTTGGAGGTGAAATTGAAGGTGGAGAGAATGGCACTCCTCGCCTCCTTGGTTGAGGATTTCTATGAGCTCCCACCAATTGACCTTCTCCTCTCTTGAGCTTAAGCCTAGTAAGCATCAAAAACCTTGCAAACAGTTAAATAAACCTTTCACAACAACAATACAGAGTTTAGAACTCTAGCTCTGATACCAACTTGATTTGAATGGATGATATTTGTTACACTACCCAAAGTATCCAAACTGATTTGATAATGTGTGAAAAATGTTCTCCTTAAATTGCAGGTTAAACAATTAGTTCTCACTTTGTTTATGAGGTTTCTATGTGAGGATTGATTAAGTAATTTAACTATTTGAAATTTTACAACAGAAACTAACAGAAAATAAACTTCACAAGCACATTACACAACAAATTGTTGACACAGTTCACCCCTCCTGGGCTACATCTTCCGGTCCAAGCCTCCCAAATGGCATGTCCCTATTTGTATTAATGTGCTCAAAATGCAAGTACAATTGGAAATAAGCCTCAATAGGAAAAAATATCTGTAAATGTAGCTTCATAAGATATGAATTAGCCAAAAATGGTTATTCATTTACTTAAAACAAATAAAGAGAACCCAATACATTGCCTTCTCCATGATGGCCCTTATGGCTCCTTCATCTTCCTCGAATCTAAAAATATTTTAAAACACCTCTGTTTGACCTGAAACCTATTCCAAACTACTCAACAGCTTGAAAATACCCAAAATTGACTATTTTTTCACTCAATTTGGTTTAATAATGAGAAGTTATGGCTTCTCTAAGAAAACTACCCAATGTCCCCCAAAAACCCCACTAAATGTGGAGGACTACCAGTTAACAGTGCCAAAATGGTAGATAGCCTGAAAATGTCAGAATGTGCGAAGTTTGGTGGTAACGGTTTATGGTCAAGTTAAATTATGTAGTGGCGGGGTCACATGGACCTCTGCCCAAACCGCCTGCGAAACCGCGGCTTATCCAACCAAACCTTTACATTTATTGTTTAGTGGTCACATGACCCGAAAAGGCTACAGATAAGGTTTTAACCACTGGTGTTAGGGCCTTAAGGCCTGGTTCTATGGGCCTGGACATATGCCATCGGGACTCCCCTGAGGGGCTAGTCCTTAATATTTTTCCGCCGGTTCAACAGTGTTACCGCCAGGGTTCACGGGGTCTGGTCATGTGACAAAGGGGGCTAGCCCCAAACCTTACTCCACCCTACCTTATGACCTAAATACATGTTCACCCTTGTCTGAACGTTCAAGAAACTACCATAGATGGGCCCGTTGGGTCAGTCTGCCCGAATTGTTGGGTCATGGGTTCAAACCCCTTAGCCTTCAACTTTTTTTCATATGCCTGAACCTTCCTTGGCCTAGGGCCACGTGGCAGACTCCAGGTAGGCCACGTGGCACCCACTGATAGGCCTTCCATAAACATTAAAAAATTAACTTTTGACTTATATATTTTTTTTATAAAAATGGCATAGTCAACTTAAGTCAAAAGTCTTGTTCTAGAGTTTATTGGACAATTTCAAACCTCAATAACTTCTGCATACGACCTTGGTTTTGAGAACCCTTCATGGCGCCAGAATCTCAACGATGAGATATTTCGGGTCATTCAGATTGCAACCACTTCTAAGCACTTTAATTTTTGAGCAAATTTCTTAACTTGGACATGATCTCCTGATTAGTGAGGGGAGCAACCCTTCATCCGAGAAGTTAGTGGGGACAAGAATCAACTATTTTATTATCATATCAGCCACCTCCCAACATTTATTCAGTTTCAGAGTGTAATTCAGCCCTAGGGCTGCATTTTTCATCCAGAGTATTTCAAGAAACCCTTTCTGGGTTATCATGGAATAGTTCTAGAGAGACTATATCTCTAATCTCAACATTTTCTGAGAAGTATATCAGCAGATCCATGTATTCTTAGTTTCTAGCTGCAATTATTCTCCATAGGAATGTTCAATCATAGCTTTCTAGCATTTTTTGAAGAAACAATATTTCACATTTTAATGTACTGGGTCATTTGAGGCTTGTTTTTCCTAGCTTGAGTATCCTCATCCTCAATATTTTCTACTCATTTTCTGCTATGACATCTAAAAAATGGCTCTATGATCTGCTCATGTTTTGATGTATTGATATTTTACTGCATTTTCCAATTTTATGCTCAATATTCCAACTTTTCTTAATTTGGAATATTACATATATACATGTTGAAGCATTCATAAACCCCAATCCATTAACCCTAGATTAGAACATAATCATAGTTCCCTTGACCGGATCTACAAATACCATCAGCAAAAAACCCTCATGCCTAAAAACATGTGAGAACCCATGCACAAAATTGTAGGTGGGTCTTCCCACCTAATATAGGGTCCAAAAAAAAAATTCTCGGGGCACTATCCTGGACCCCATGTAGGGCAGCTACCACCCCCCTACTGCACCTGGCGCAAGCATAAGGGGGCTCCCGCCCCACACTTACCCTCTGCTTCGCACCTGCTTCTAATCTTGGAAAAAATATAACACATACCAAACATTATTGCTCCTCATCATTTACTTCTCCTTGTCCATCCATGAGAACAATGCCAACATTATATAGCTCTCACATCGAATTGATAAGAATCATATGTACGAAAAAAATCTGCAAACTTCAATTCCACATCATGTAAGAAACATTCATGTAATTTACCCTTTGAAAAAATTAACTAACAATTTCTTCTCTTATAATTATTTTCCATACTCACAACTAGGTATTAATCCCTACTTATATAAAAAATGATGTAGGAAGATATGCATATATGAACTTCTCTCACTTATTTTCTTCATTTGTAGATATGATTTTTCATTGTGCTCAAATTAATGCCTTGATCTATTCTTTCATCATTGAAAATGCATAGTGTCTAGACATTAGTCGAATCCTTGCACTTTTCCATCCAAATAATTTAATATGAATTTGTGCCTTTACAATACTTTAAGCCAACTAACGATGATTTTTTTGGTTACTAAATTGTGCCTTTTGCATTTATTGTTAGCTACCATTATCAAAAGGTACAATACTATATAGTTTCATTTCATGACAATTTTAGATGAACATTGGATCCAAATTAACACCATTAAATCTTTATCCTGTCATTGCCTTTAAATATTTATCGTGTCATTCAAACCATGAGCATGCAACTCTAATATTCGAGCATCTAGAATTATAGGAATCTGTATTTTCCTTTATTTAAGAATCCATATGTCTAATATTGCAGGATTTTTTAAATCCTTAAGCTTGTATTTCTACCAAAATACATATTCCAAATGCAAGTTAGTTTGATGCTCAGTAATCGTTTAATGGAATCTAGAGGGGTGGAACCCTCAATTGAAGTATTTGGATTCCCTTTATATGTGAAGCTTGTTGTTGATATAGATATTAGATATCTAGAGATCTTTCAAGAATGAATATTTCTATGCCACAAACACACTTTAATCCCACTCTTGTTCTATGATTGGATTGCTGACTAGGAGATAGGGACCTGTTGTAACATTATTTGGTTTTGATAAGTTATAACATTAGAAAAATAAAAAATAAAAATTTTAGGATATGAATAGAAAAACCGAAAAATAAAATAATGTTATGACTATGGTTATTTGATTATTCATATCAAGAAAATGTTAGTAGTAGATTTCCCTAAAAAATGATGGCAAAATAAAAATGTTAGGAAAGAAATGAAAAAATGAATGCTTTAGCTTTAAAAAATAAAATTTTCAAAGGTTGCTTGTCTAAATGTGCCACAAAATGTTAATTATTATTAGTTTGTGATTGATCTACTTAATTAAGAATTAATAATTTTTTTTATAATCGACATAAACATTATTATAGATATTAGTGCATGCTTTTATTATATGGTCGATAAGGACAAAATTCAATTGTCATTTGTAATAGCGATCATTCAACTTCCGATGAAAGATCTCTTCGACACCCAAATCTATGGAGGGGAAGCTTTTCACACCCCTCTCGTCCATTTCCCATTAACGCATGGGGGGTCTAAAAAGCAGTATTAATGGACAATGGGCCCTACCTACATGTCACCCTCATATCACTTTGCATCCCCCGCACGAAACCACAAACCATTCTCTACGCCCCCTCGAAATCCACTTATCCCTCATTCATGGCTTTTATTCCCACCAACATTCAAGTAACCCCCGCTCTTTGACCATTGTTCAATGTCAAATCAAATGTTGCCACCTCACCCATCCGCTGCCATGATATCCCTATTGTTATGTCCTATTGGTCATTGTTAATGCCGCTCCCACGCTGTTGATTAAGCTATATTCTCACTACGCTCCCATTCTGTTAGTATTTAACTACTACGGTCACTTCTAAAAAAGTTACCATACTCATTTATGTAGCGCTATAAACAAAACCAAGCTCTCTAATTCACCATTTTTTCTTAATTAGTTTACTGTTTGTTGTAGGTATACAGATTTCATCATGCTTTGTCTTAGAGTAGTTGTTATTGCTATCACAAAGGATATTCATTATTTTCCCTTCGTCATCTCTTTTCCCCTTTATTTTCCTTTCTTTTGTCAACGTGGCCCCCACAGCAAAAACCAGGAAACCAGTTTCAGAGGAGAACCCTTTCACTACCACCTCGGTCAACCTCGACCATATTCCACTTGTAGACACATTCTATAAGACTGCTGACACAAAGTGCGAGTTCGAGTTTCATGAACTATGCCTATGGTTGAAGAAAAAATATCTTGATAAGCAAGATCAGATCCAACTGTGGGAATCCCTTCTGTCCCTCTTCTGTTTTCCTAAGACCTATGATTTTCTAGACCTGGTTATCTGGTGTGAAACCATATATGATCTTATCAAAAGAGAATTAGTGGCTCATAATGGTGACATTTTGATATCCATTACGGCTGAAACCATCAACAACATGCTTCTAATTCCCCAATATGATTCCTTGAGCCTATTTTCCCAACCATCCCTTATGGAATTGTACCATAAGTTGAATTTTCCCCAAAGAGCTCAGGTTTTTGAGACATTCTTACCAGATTATGATGAATTTCCCAAGAGAAATACACCCTATCCATCTTCAATGTTCCCTGAAGCCACTAGACATATCATCTCTGTTACACCATTTTTTGGTCATCTAACCTTTCATCATTAGATGGACCCAAGTACACCATGTAAGACCAGTTTTACCCCTAGTAAAACTGCTTTCACTATGTTAATTAGGAAGCCCCAAAAGGAATAATTAATTAAACCATAATTTAATTATTATTCCCAGTCATGTTTAACCCAAAAACAAAGAAATTAATGGGATACACCCATAGTTATCTTATTATTTTCTAGGAATAATTATTTAAATAATATTCCTTGTTAAATATGACCAAATCAACCACTATTAATTAAATAAATCATTATTTATTTGATTATATCCCAACCACTTCCTTAAAAGGATAAATAAATCATTTATTTATTTATTCCTCACTAATCAAGGTAGATCTATACACTTGGTCTCATTTCTACCATTTTGCTCCCATTAAGCTCTACCTTCTACATTGGGTTTTCTACATCTACAAGAGAGAGAAAGCTTAGATCTGAAGTGCTGAGGACTACAAAGAACCCATCCCATTGAGGAGATCTGGATACACCTTCTTGTTTCCTCCCAGGTGCCCTGTAATATAAAAATTCATTCAAAAATCGTGTTCTTGTCTTGTCTGTTGGATGCATGGAGCAAACTCTTTACTTTACTGCTTAATGTCTTTCCATTTATAGATCTGTTTGTTGCATCACTTTAACTACTAATTGCAGATCTGAAGATGTTTTGCAGCCTCTATTGTTGTTAGGGCTATTAGTTATGCATAGCTAAAGTGGTTCTTTTTCGTACACTTCGACGAAGAATTCATACTAACAATCTCCTTATTGTCTTTTCCCTTAGGTTATCTAGATGATAAAACAATTGATGAATCCATCCTTGGATTCTTTTCTATTTTTTTCTAAGGATCAACAACCTGCTTTCATGTATAATTATAATCAATTTTTTGCTGATAATATGCATGAGCAGTTTATGAATTTGACTACACAAGGGATGTTCAACTATAGCTCTGTACTTGTTCACATGTATTTATTTAAGCAAGGAGACTCACTACCAATCACACTCAGCAAACAAGATGAACATGAGATAAATCAATCAATCATCCATTGGAAAAAGATGGTCAGATATATATCAGCTAAATTCACCTTCTCATACTTCATTGATACATTTATACATCTAATAGCACAACTTCTCAGCAGCGAGACTGAGCCGAGAATTGGTGAAGATATCAAAACCATCTTGCATTTAAGTTATCAAGTTAATACTGGTGACTAGTATTTATACCAGAATTATACTAAAATAAGGATATATGGTTCTGAGCTAGAACCATATAAGATGCCAAAGTATGTTCGAATGAGAATTTACTCTTTGGAATATATTAGGAAAATGATTAACATGGGTGACCTTCATTTTGTCTCAGGAAAGAGAAAGTCACAATTTAATATCAAATCTAAAATTGGTTCATTCATCTACAACACCACATCAATTGGTATTGAGGCAGATACACTTTTAAAGAACATGAATTTTCAGCCCAGCATCACCTGTTCTTATGACCCCTTTGTTGTCATTTTAAGTCTAAGGGTTGAATTAAAAGCAACTCTTTATAATCCTACAGCAAGGCGAGAAATAGAGAAATTTATGAATCAAGGGTAGTGGGCAGATAATACCATTCAAGAGGCATAAGAACAAATCTTGTCAACCTCTACTTTGCAGACTCTAATTACTCAAAGTAAACAACAGAAAAGGGAAAGGTAAGAAACTTCATCTACTATGGAGATGATCAAGGAATTCACAATTCAACAAAAGAAATCGAAGACTAACTTATCAGTATCTAGAGAGGAAAATCAAAAGCAACCAAAAATCATTGATCTTGGAGATCCAGAGGTGTCCACATCAGCAGGAACATGTGTTCCTAATACTCATACAACATCTTCACCTTCCCAAGAGCTTCTAGAGATCGTTGAAACTATTGAAACTAGCTCACCTGATGATCAGAATATATTTTCAAAGTTCTTGGAGATAAAGTAGAAGAATGAGACATTGAAGTCAAATGACTACAGTCAATTCTGGAAGAAGACCTACACTTCACAACATAGACTTCTTTGTGCTTTTGACAGTGAAAAAGTTAGAATGAAAATGCATTTCCTACAAGCTTAGGTTCCCTTTCCAAAGTCTCCATCAGATTGCAAGAAGACCATGTTTTCATTTAATACTAATCAGATTCATCCAATAGATCAAATGGATATGCATAGACAGTTTGCTGAGATGTTGTTCTCCACCATGACTACTACAACCATGGCTTTGTCTAAGCTTAGAACTACTTTATCTAATGTACAATCTCAACTTAAAATTGAGAAATTGTCTTCTCTAGCTAAGGAAAACAAATTAAAGTCTTTATAAGACCTTTCAGTTAAAATTAAATATGATCCAAAGGATTGTAAGGCTATAGAAGAAATACTCAAAAAGAAAAATGTAGAGATTGCAGCTCTGTGAAAACAACTAATGTTGCCTTCTATGAAATATCCACAGATAAAGTAGATTGAAGAAAGTGAACAAAACAGAGAAGAAATGGTCAAGTTAATCATTGACCAAAATATCCAAATTAAGAAGATGGAGGAGCTAATTGAAGGAATGCTCAAGGAGAAAGAATCAACTCAGCTTGCTATGATTGCAATCACAACAGTTCCTATAGAAGTTACCGGTACAGAACCTAGTGCTTCATCAACAACCATTGAATCTACATCAACAATAGGTGATCTAGCAAGGATAGCACATGAATTGGCCACACAAAAACATGAAAATGAGAAGCTACTAGAAAATTTTAAGAGTTTATAACATGGAAGATGTTGGCGAGGAAAAAGGTCTCTTAAGCAAGAGCCGATTTCGGCTTAGAGGCCAAAAATGATTCCACTGTAGTCTAGCACCACGCCGGAATTTCCACCCTGCTTCGAGAAACAGAGAGTCTCACCCGCGGCATGATGCGACCTTAATAAGGTAGGGAGCATATTGATGTCAATATAGCGGATTAAATAGATATATATACGAACCAAAACTATCTCAGAACTTAAGCAAACGCAACACTAACTGGATGATATTGTTCAGAAGTGCATTTAGAAAGACAGTCCATAAAAATTTTAAAATACTCTCACATCAATCAAACTGGATTACAACATATAATGGGAACTTCAATCTCTGTTCATATTATAATTTTCTTATTAGAAATAGACCCTTACAATGCTCCTCAACATGAGCTTTCACCGAACATATTACAAAGAAGTCCTATTTAATGGACTGGATCACAGATATACAGAGAAATAGAGAACGGAACAACATGAACAGAGCTTTTCGATGACTTATGTTCGCTCCTTCCTCCCATGCCAACCTCCCTCTCTGCTTAGTCGGTTGCCTATTTGTTCTGCTGCCAGTGCAACTAACAGTTCTTCCTTTCTTCTTGCTCTGTTGTCTTCTACTTCTCTCTATTCATCTGGAGTTATACTGCCTTTCCCCTACCAAATTCTTCTACCATCTATGCTTACTCCCGCAATATCCGTGCCACCCGTTCTTCCTTCCTTTGCAACCTTGAAAACTCCCTGCCTACCGTGGTTGCGTCCTGCCATGTACTATCCGCAACTCAAAACTATCTAGTTTCAAAACAAGGGCCGCAACAGGCCCCGACCACATCCCATTGACTCACCCCGAGTCAATCAATCTTCACTGTCTCTATTTCAATCGGTCCACTCGGCCCTGTGTCCTGCCCTACTTGTCCCCTTTCTCCTAAATTTCCAAACAAGGGCCCCAACTCTGGGACTTGTGTTAGAGTTGTTGCTTTGAGGTCTTGAAAGGTCGTCAGGGCTTGATGCCATCCTTTCATGAGAGTGTCTGTTTGCGTTGTTACCTGTGCAAACACTTCTTCCCCTGAACCATCTGGGAGGCTATCGAAAACATTCTGGATTTTCATATTGGCCTCGGAAACCATTCGTTGCATTGTTTGGGCACTGGTTTTTATCGGCTGTCTCAGTTCCTAGAGAGCTTGTTTTGTAGCCGTGGAGTTTTCTTCAATCTGTTGTATTTGGACCTCGAGAGCATCCACTTGGGCATACAGTTGGTCAAGTCCAGTAGGGTCTGTGGCCTCCTGGATCTCCTTTGATACCTATTGTTGCTGTAATGAAACCGGTTGGGACTTCAATGTGAGTGAGGTTGAAAACTCTTGTAGACCTGTCAGTAGGTCATACGCTTCTTTAGCTGCAGTACTCAGAGCTTCCTACATTTTTGTCACCTGGCTCTGCCTCTCTGATATTTTCTCTTTTTATACAACTGCTGGGTCTAGAAACGTGAGTCGGTCTGCCAATTTTTCCTTGAGTCCCTCGTTTTCCTGATGGAGATTTGAACATGCCACCCTGATGTGGACCGCACTCCCGACTATATCATTTTCCTGTATCCCTTCTGGTATTTGGTTGTTGTTGGCCATTACTGTGGGCCAAAAATCCTGAAATATTCTTGTTACCGTCTCCAGTTTTTCTTGTAAACTCCCCTTTTCTATCTTCATTTGTTCACACTCTTCAGTAACCGTGTTGATTTGTAATTGCTATTATTCGCACTTTTGTTGGAGCTCTACATGAAGCCCTTTCGCTTGTTGTGTTGCTCTCTGAATTAATTGGTAGAGTTGGGCTATTCCCCATGTATCTACGCTCTCAGCATCCAAGTTTCCTTGATCTAGCCATCGTGCTTGAAGTGGTTGTCCGTTGGCGATAGATTTCGCTGATTGTGCCTGCGATGACTGAGGTGGTGTTTGTTGCGGCAACTTGTTACTAGAGTCGGCCATGTTTAGATCGGGCGTCGTTTCTTGGGCTATTAGAGTAGCTTTCTGGGGTAGATTTTGCTCAGGGAGCTGAGTACCAGTTTCTTCCATAGACTACTCTATTTGATTTAAAAGCTCTATGAATGTAGCCTGCTGAACCATGGGTTGGCTAATGAGGGGTACTTCTGGTGTACTTGAGTTAAAATCTGCCTTGGGATCCTCATTTGGTTTTCCTCTGAAAATTGGGTCTGATATGGTGGCCGATGAAGTGGAGGGTGTGGCAATGGGTGGCATTTGAATGGTGGATGAGGCGGCGCCCGATGCTTGGTGGATGTGAGGTGGGGATATGCGAATATTTAAGAAATCAAGGGGGTTGAAGGGTGGTAGCCCCTTAGTCATTTGAGGCTCCACAACAGGTTCTTCCCTGATCGGCACTTATATACTCAGAGGTCGTGGCTAATCATCCCCAGTGAGATCAACCACTATACTAGATACTGTGATCTTGGCCCTTTTGCTTTTGGTGCCGCTACTGGGGTTTTCCTGGCTTTAGTCTTTCGGACCAGCGATGTAGTTGCTGGGGCCGATGGGCTAAACAGAATGTTGGGTATTGGTGCTACTAGGGGGGCTGTGGTGGAAGATGGTTTGGAGTGAGATGCCCAAAATTCTGAAAATGTAGGAAATGCAGTGGAATCACTTGTTAACACTTGAAATACTTTATTAAAATTTTGTACCTTTGTGTTTAACGACTCAATGATTGGAGACAATTGCAACTGTGCCATCCTAGTCATCGTCTGCTCTGAAGTCTCTCCCAACAGTGGGTTTGGAAGCATCCCATCGAAGATATAGGTATAGACTCCGCTCATAACCTCCATCACTACTCTTGGCCATGAGCAAACTTCTGTGTGGAAGGTTGTTTCATCAATTTGGAACTTTAATGGCATTGGCTTGATAAAGGTTTTCTTGTGGGTAACGCCAAACCATATCTGCGTGCTATAACCATCCAACAAACTCCTTGGGATTCTTTATTGACTCATCACAACATCAACCATTTCATTGTACCATACCCTAAAAGCTTCGGCGTTTACCTCCTTCATGCTAGGATCCCCAGATACCTTCCAAGGCACGAACTTCATTGCCAATGGGTGTCCTGTTGCTATCTCCAATAGAACTCAAATGCTTGGAAGCGTCCATTTCCACATTGCTAGAGCCATAATTAGATATCCATATCTGAATCCAGTTGCCCACTTGTAGTTTTCCTCGCAAGCTTCGAACAACTCGTTCATCAAAAGTGAGCACCAGTTCAGTTGTGCCCCATGGACGCAATGCTCCGTAACCGAAATCGTATCCAACATGCATTCTTCTTTTGTATAGTGCCTCATTTTTTTGCTTGCAATTAAGTAACAAGTGAACCTGACCTCTGGTTTGTTGATCAAGTTGATTTTGGCTCCTTTCCCCCCTCTTAGTGTTGTACTTGGTGTAGTATTCGTTGTCTTCGGTCTTCTTCGCTCTTTTGGATACTGTCTGGAAGGCTAATGAAACATCCCTCCCTTCCATTGACAGTCCTATTAGCCTGTGGATGTCCTCTGCATGAATCGAGATTTATTTCCCTAGCCATAGCGAACCATTATGAATTTGTCTCAATAAGAACTTGGTGCACTGCATTGCAATGCCTGTAACACCAAACAACATGAGATCTCTTAAATTCAGTATAGTGGACTATTGAATGCCCCAAAACTCTAGTCAGACTCTTGCTGCTTGTTTTCCTGCTTCAGTGGCATAATTCTCCGTATATACTTGTCTCTTTGTTGCTAGAAACTCGAAGGAGTCCGTGAGGTTGGTGTCGATTGGTGAGGCACTGTAATATTTCCCTACCAACGGTTCCATCTTTTTCACTCTATTATCGATCTCTTGTTCTATGACAGCTGATGCTGCTCTTATCATTTTAGCTCATCTCTGATACACCTGTAGATCAACTCCTTATCTTTTCCTCTGAATTCCTTCCTCTGCGTTCCTTCTCTGCTCCTCTTCTAGCTTTGCTTCTCTTGCTCCCTTGGATGTTTCTGGTTCTATCTCAGATTTTTCTGACATTCTCACACTTCATTGCATGTGGGTTATGTAATTAACCGACACTGGTGAGGTTGATGAGACCCCATAACTAATCAATTTCCCCCTGGCCTCATCCGTGGCTACGATCGTGTGATTAGTTACTGGCTGAGGTGGGCTCTAACAATGCTGACTGTGGTTTCGGGATTTGGGTAGACACTACGGTTGGTGGTTATGCCTTATTACAGAAAATTTATTATCATATGGGTGATGCTAATTATGGCAATTATTTCCAAATCTTAGTAATCCTATGGACTGACATTGGTACTACGCGTAATGATGATGGACTGATGTTCAACACACTTTTCTATCTAACGTGGATGACAAGCTGGACACTACCCTTCCCCGACCACAATTGGTTACGTTGTGGTCCCCGCAACTCAACTGTAGTTATTTATTATTATTTTTTGTTTTGGTAAAGTGGAATCCTATCTATGCTCGTCTCGAGTGTGAGAGAGTTATTGTTACTATTCTACCCTACTGAATCCTCTTAGTTGCGAGAGTTATTGTAATTGGAAATGAGTGACTTACTCTTGGTCGGGCTTCAGGGATGCGTCATTCACCCATCATTGTAGAACTTGGTCGTCCAGTTGTGCCAACTGAACTGCACCTGACTCTTTGATTTCTATGACGTAGAATGGCCCTAGCCAATGCATCTGCAGTTTCCCTGGGAACTTTTGGTACTTACTGTCATAGAGTAGAACTTTTCCTCTGACCTGAAAAGTTTTGCGCTTTATGTGTCAGTCATGCCAAGCTTTTTGTTTATCCGTCTGCATCGTTTGGTGAAACTCTGCCAAAAATCGTTCTTCTTCAAGGCCTTGTAATTATTGAAGTTGTTCCTTCAGCGAGTGTTCCTCTGATAGTTGGAGTGACGTCATGACTGGGAGGCTGGGTATGATGAATTCTAAGGGGGCTACTGCTTCTCTCCCATACACTAGCTAGAATGGTGATTGGTTATTCAGTCGCTTTACTGTTGTTCGGTATGCCCATAAATTTGCTGGTATCCATTCATCCTAGTCATCCCATTGTGCATTGCATATTTTTGTTAGGCCCTTCTCCAGTATTTTGTTGAATTCTTCTACCATACCATTGGCCTATGGGTGATATGGATTGCTTTTACGATATTGTATCATGAAGCTTTCGAGCAGGGATTTAATGGTGTCATTGATGAAGTGTGTACCTTGGTCGCTAGACAGGCTCTTTGGACAACCAAATCAGCTGATTATGTTTTCAAATATAAACTTGTTAGCAGTCTCTGCCACGCAATTTTTTACTGGCATTGATTCTGCCCACCTTTTCAAGTAGTCTGTTGCCTTTATTATGTACCTTGCCTACGAGTGTCTTGCAATTGGTGTAATTGGTCCTATGAAATCGACTGCCCATTTTTCAAACGGCTGTAGTACTTTTATCAGATGAAGTGGAAGTTCATCTTTGTGGGATGGTCATCCCGTCTGCTAACATATATCACATTCCTTAACAAATGCTTTGCTGTCCATATGTACCGTCGACCACCACAATCCTACTTGTAGTACCTTCCTTGCTGTGGGTTTTTCTCCCACGTGTCCTCTTGCAACCCCACTGTGGCATTCCCATAGTACATCTTCCCTCTCATGGTCCATGACACATCTCTGAAGAATATGGTCCAGTCCCATCTTATATAGAAGTCTTGCTATGAGTTGGTAGTCTGCAGCATGAAATACCAGGTGTATTTTTTGGACTAATGTATATTCTTGTCGACACTGCCCTGTCGTGAGATAGGTTTCTATTTGGTCTAAATATTCTAGGATGGCTTCTACTCTAAAAATATCAGCATCTAGTAACTGATCATCTAGAGATCCTCCATTTTCTCCATTCTCTAGTCGAGATAGGTGATGGAGTCCTACGTTCAATCTTCCAGGCTTTACGACCACCTCAAATGTAAACTTTTGGAAGAGTAGGAACCATCTACAGATTCTTCCTTCTAAGACTGGTTTGTTCACCAAATATTTCAAAGTTGAGTGGTCTGTGAAAAATTTAAACGTACCTCCCAACAGGTAGTGGCAGATCTTCTGAAGGGATACACCATTGCTAATGCCTCCCACTTTGTTGTGGTGTAGTTTCACTCTGCTGTGGACAATTTCTTACTTGCAAAATATACCGGGTGGTCAACTGAAGTGTCTCCTGGTTGCGCCAAGACTGCTCCAAGTGCAATGCTGGAAGCATCAATGTGCACATGAATTGTTTGTCCCAATTTGGGTGAACTAATATTTGCACACTTGCGAGTTTTTCCTTTAGGGTATCCAAGGTTGTTCTGCAATTCTCTGTCTAGTGGAATTGTTCAGACTTTAGCAATAGCTTCTCTAAAGGGGAAGTTATCTTAGCATAGTTGCGGATAAATCACCGGTAGTAACCGGTGTGGCCCAGTAGTGATCTAAGTTGTTTTACCATTTCTAGTGCCTCCATGTTGACTATCACTGCTACCTTGGCTGGGTCCACGCAGACTCCCTAGTTACATACCACGTGTCCTAAGAGTGTTCCAAACGGTACTACAAATATACACTTCTTTAGGTTCAATGAGATTTGAAGTTGCCTACACCTATCAAAAATTATTTTTAATAAGGTTGCATGGTCTTTTAATAGGATATATACTGTCCAGTCATCCATGTAGACTTCTAAGAACTTGTGGATGTACTCCTAGAAAGCAGCTATCACGATACGAGAAAAAATTGCCGGTGCATTTTTCAAGCCGAATGGCATCACATTATATGCGAAAGAGCCCCATTCGGTGATGAATGTTGTCTTTTTGTTATCCTCCTATGCTATCCATACCTGATGGTATTCTCAAAATCCATCAGTGAACGAATACGCCTCATTTCCTGCAACATTGTCAAGGACCTCATCACTAAACGGAGTGGGAAATGGGTCATGGATACAAGTATTGTTTAGGCTCCTGTAATCGACACAGACTTGAATCTCAAACTTCTCCTTCTTGTTCCATATCACTATGGGACTTACCCATTCTACTTCCTCTACTAGGAATATTAATCCTACTTTTAACATTTTGTCGATTTTTTCTTTAATTTTTTCCTTGACTCTTGGATTCAGATGATATGGTCTATGTTTCACAGGCCTTGCATCGGGCTTCAATATTATCTGCATCTCCCCCATATATCCTTTTATTCCCTTTATATCTGCTATCGATGAAGGGAACAAGTCCTCATACTCCTGCAGCAAACTGTATATTTCCCTAGTTCTCTGTTTGTCCCAATAATCTCCAATTATCGCTAGTTTTGGCTTATCCTCTGTTCCAATATTCAATTTCTTGGTTTTAAAAGGTAGCAAGTGAATCCCTTCTGTCATTGGCTCTTATTTAATTTCCCTCTCCCCTTCCGTTTCTTCAAAATACAAATGCCTAAGATCTTCTAGATTATCATCATCCATTTTGTTGTTTATCTTTTGGCACGCTACCTTTTGTCTGATGCCGAGGTTCGGAAATAACTGCTCATCCTCCTTTATAATTTCTAGGAAGAATAGTACCTTATTTATAGCTTGCAAATCTTGTGTGACTAGTTCCATTTTTCCTTCGAACAAGAGGCATTGTTTGAAGTTATCCGCAACTTCCTGCCATGTGCTAGTCCCCCTTTTCTTTTCTTCTTTTAGGTACCAGGCTTGTGGAATCAAGTCTAAAGAATTTATAAATCTGTGTACCCATAGCTCTTTTGGATATCCTATAGCTCTCCATTGATCCTCACATTCCTTTAGATGGTTTATGGGGTTTTTTTCCCCTTGGTATTTCTGTTTTACCCGAGGTCCTTCCTCTTCCTTAAATCTCGCTTTCAATGCTTGTGCAACTCTGTCCCATTTTGATAGTGAGTTGCGGTGGTTAATCCACCATCTTGCCAATGTGGAATGTAACGTCGTGTCCATGAGTGGTACCCTGTGTCCTTATGGTACCCTATCTTCTATTTTTGTTATGAAAACATCTACATCATTCATATTGGATAAAGTTGGGTAATCCCTTACCTCAGTCCCGATCCAATTGATTCTTTGGATGCTGGTGCATCTCCTTGTATTAGTCTCGTACCCTCCTTGCTGCCAATCATCCCAAGCTAACTCTAAGCCTAATTTTGAGCTTTGGATACTTCTCTAGCTTACAGAGCCGCCTGTTGTTGGGTTGATGTAATCCTCCCTTTTCCCCGCGGTCATTCAATAAAGATGGTCCATTAGATGCACATCTTCTCTGTTGTCTACAATTTCTGTGTATCTTGGGCCTTGATATGGGTTGAGTGGCTGAGTGACTCTGACCTTTCCATCCTCAAAAATCATCCGTTCCTTCTTTAGATCTATTATTGCATAATTTTCAAAGGCCCGGTCAATTCCCAATGATGCAGGATAAGGATCTTTATCTCCCATGATGTCGATGACCTCAAAGTCTGTATATGTTTTTACTCCCATAATCTCAACCTCAAATTCCTCCAGTCTCCCTATGGGCACGATGCAGTACTGGTTCACCATCCTAAGTTGGATTGGAGAGTAGGTTAACCTTGGCTTCCCAAATGCTTCCCAGGTTTTTCTTGGTAAAATATTGACATTGGATCCCAAATCGAGCATGGTGTCTTTAATTTGGTAACCGTCAATTTGGGTGTTTACTCGGAACTCTTTTCTTGTTCTTCGTTCATTTCTTTTCACTCTTTGTACATACTTCTAGTTTGCATCATTTGATTCTCTTGACCCTATGTTCTTCTTCACCAGTCCTTCCATGTTCTGCTTAAGCTGCTCTAACATTTGTGCATTGCTAACGATCTTCAAGAATAGATGGACCCATTCTTGAATGATGGTACTTGAATCGGTTTGGATTTCATTGTTTTCCTATGGTTGTTGTAAGTCAATACCTTTGTTTCCTCCCAGTTGGCCAAATGTCTCTACTGCCTCTTGGAAAAATTGCTTTTGTCTTTTCGGTTTGAACAGCAGTTTTGGGGATGCTCGCCTGATCAATTTTATTGGGTCCACTGTACGTGCATCCTCCCCTTTTTTCTTACCCCCTCGTGTTAATATTACCACGTTCTGCATCATCTGAGTCTCTATTATCTTGGGCTCTGCATTTACTAGATTTTTTCCTCTTTGTCTAGTTCTTTCCTCCCATCTTTTAATGAGTTCAGGGTAATCTTCGGTTGCGTGCGTGTTAACTCGGCACTGGGAACACCAAGTTCTTCTAGGAAGTGGGCATTCCCTCACCACGTGTCCTTCTTGGTCACAATTGTAACATCTTACTGGACCTCTACCCCCTGCTCGACCTCCTCTCATGCCTCCTCCTCTTCCTTGAGGGGTCTCATTCACCCGGTATGAAGACCGGTCCAATCGCTCCACCAATGCGTCTAGAGCTCTACATTGTTCTGTGCCATGTGTTGTTGAAGCACAAAACTCATAGCATGTGTTATTCGGAACAGTGGAATAATTTTGCAAAATAGTGCATAGGCGTGGTGGATGACCCATGTTCTTGCATATATCACAATATTCAATAGTGGTTGGATTTTGTTGCGTAGGGAACCCCGTGTATTGTTGGTGCAGTGGATACATTCCCTGGGTGTCTATCTACGCCACTCCTCCAATTGGTGGAGCCCCCTGTGCCCTTGCGGCCAATGCCCCCCCATTCTAACCCCACAACCGAGGGCATTTGGTTACCACATGTCCTTCCATTAGAGAGTGTGTGCACCATACATTCGGTCTTGCTGGCCGCATTGGTTGAATTTCCTTGAGTTTCTCTATCAAGCTTGCTATTTGATGTTGCAATCCCACTATAGAAGGGTCCTGTACTGCTGTTCCTCCCTTAAAATCTTACGGGTAACCCACCATAGCTTCTATCTTCATTGCTTGCTCCAATGCGTCTTGCAATGTTTCGATCCTCTGTTGAGTTAGTGGAGTTCTGGTCAAGGGTAGCAGATATTTGATGAACCAATCCATCTGATGGTTTGGATCAATTGGATAGCTGAGTTTTCCAATCACATCCTTGAATCTCCACATCAAATCCCAAGAAGTCTCTCCTTCCCACTGCTTGATTTCCCACATTTCTGACAGACCCTGTGTTAGTATGAATCCTTTGTCGAAGTGTACGAAAAAGGACCACTTTAGCTACGCATAACTAATAGCCCTAACAACAAAAGTGGCTGCCAATATCCTCAGATCTGCGGTTAGTTAGACATAAAAGAGCTGCAAAAAACCAGATCTATGCATGGAAAGACATTAAGCAGAAAAAGTAAGGGTTTGCTCCATATACCAATAGACAAGACAAGAAAAATTTTTGAAATAATTTTTTATATTAATGGGGCACCTGGGAGGAAAACAAGAAAGTGTATCCAATTCCCCTCAGTGGGATGGGTTCTTGGAAGTCCTCAGCACTTCAGATCTAATATTTCTCTCTCTTGTTGGTGTAGAAGACCCAGACAAAAATGAAAAAATATGGCTATGATGGTGGATCAATAGCCAGACCAAAAGTTTAGATCGAGAGTGATCTTTAGGCAACAAAAGGTGACTAATGAATGGGGAAAACCCTTCTATTTATAACAAAATATTAGGGTTATCTAGAACTTGGTGCATGGGTTAACCGGATCTAGATCCACTTTTTATGGAATATTTTATTATATTTGTTGGAGGAAAAGGTATTTGACTTGGGTCAAATCCTTAATTTGTCAAAAAATAAATAAATAAATGATTTATTTATCTTTTTAAGGAAAGCGGGATTAGAAGATAATCAAATAAATAATGATTTATCTAATTATTTGGGGAGTAGTTGGAATATAATTAAATAAATAGTGATTTATTTAATTATTTGAGGAAGTGATTGGTCATATTTAACAAGGAATATCATCTAAATAAGGTTTAAATAATTATTCCTAGAAAATAATAAGATAAATAAAGGTTTATCTAATTAATTTCTTTGATTTTGGGTTAAACATGACTGGGAATAATAATTAAATTATGGTTTAATTAATTATTCCATGAGGAAAATCAAACAAATATAGGTTTGTTTAATATTTCCTTTAGGGGTTTCTTGTTTTAACATAGTGAAAGCAGTTTTACTTAGGGTGAAACTGGTCTTACATGGTGTACTTGGGTCCATCTAATGATAATAGGTTAGATGACCAAAAAATGGTGTAACACCCTGCTGGTCTGTTTGGGGTAGTTTGAACTCCTTAATGAAATCCCTCTTCACATCTGCTATTGTTGGATTCTGATGAATTTTAGACCACTTCATAAACCAGTGTAGAGCTCTCTCCCAAAGGGTGGTTTGAAATTCTATCAACTTCCCCACATCTGGTGTCTTTTGTGCCCTCCATATGGCCTCACAGAGATACCACTGTTGTTCGACATCGTCGTTACCACTCCCAAAGAACTATGGGTACCAGGTACGTGATCCTGCCATGTTCACTTCAGTAGGCGTTACTAGAATGAAGTCATTGGTTCCTAGTTGTGATATGGTACCACTAGCAATTCTACTACTAATATGTATTATTTCTGGAGACTGAATACAATTTAACTTACTCAATTCACGCAACTTAACAAAAATTACACTTAGTGGTTGGTAAAGCACCAGGGGAAGGTTGGGACTAGAGCTACTTGAACTTTGGGGAATAGGAGTATCTTGAGATATGAACGCCGACCTTTCTTGGAATAGGTGCTCCATTGCAGCATGGAACTCCACATCGGACATCTCCTGAAGGCATGCGTCTGCATATTCTCCGTGAGACTTCTTTCCTCTCTCCTTCTAGGCTAGGTTCTACACACCTGCCAAACTTATTTAATGGTCCCTTCTATATCCTGTGGTCCCACCTGACTTTCCACTTCCTTCGTCATATGAGGCGCCTCTTCTTGGTCCTTTCGACTGCTTTCTTGTCTCTTCAACTCCTTTATTACCCTTTCTTGCCACCTCTCAGCGATCTGCCCCCTCCGATGTGCTCGTCGTTCCCTTAGCTTATTAGAGGTCTCGACATCCATACTCCTACTCCCCTTTTTTCACTTTTCTTGCAGCATCACTTCCCCAGTCCCTTCCCCCAGTATCATAGTTTTACGGTTCCATCTCAGATTTTTGGAATTCCATTAGTCCTTCATCTACCATCAAAGCTTTAATCCACAACAGAATTTCCTTCAACAGTTTCCCCCATAACTCGGATCTGAATATATCCTCTGCTCTCGAAAAGGACTGGTAGCACTCCACTGCAAACTCCACTATGTATCCGTCCAAGGTAGATTCCGCCCAATAATCTATAGCTCAGGTCAACTCAGTATTTAACCGATGAAGGGCCACCAGATCTTTGTGTACCCACTTACGGTAAACCTTCTGTGACTTTATTTTGGTTACTTTGGTCTGGAGCCTTCGCAACCAGTTGTATAGTTCTTCTGGGAACTTTCCCCAAAAGATCTCATAAATGTCACTGGCAGATTTAGAAAACAAAACCCAATATTTGACCGTTTTCTCCCTCTCTTGTCTCAGCTCAGCTTGCTGAGTGATGAACTGATCTAAGTGGTTATCCCACCAACTTCGTATTTCTCTTTCGAAGATTCGAGATACCATGATCTAGCTCCCAAATGAAATTTAAGGTCTCGGAAACAGAACCATTTGTTGGGGAAAAAGGTCTCTTAAGCAAGACCCGGGTTCGACTTAGAGGCCAACAAGGATTATGCTGTAGTCTAGCACCACACCGACATTTCCACCCTACTCCGAGGAACAGAGAGTCTCACCTTAGGCGTGCTGTGACCTTACTAAGGTAGGGAGCAGATTGATGTCGATATAGCGGATTAAATAGATATATATACGAACCAAAACTATCTCAGAACTTAAGAAAATGAAACACTAACTGGATGATATTCTTCATAAACGAATTTAGAAAGACAGTCCATAAATTTTTAAAATACTCTCACATCAATCAAACTGGATTACAACATATAATGGGAACTTCAATCTCTGTTCATATTATAATTTGCTTATCAGCAACAGACCCTTACAATGTTCCTTAACATAATATTTAACCAAACAGATTACAAAGAAGTCATATTTAATGGACTGGATCATAGATATCTAGAGAAATAGAGAACGGAAAAACGTGAACAGAGCTCTCCTATGGCTTCTGTTCACTCCTTCCTCCCGTGCCAACCTCCCTCTCTACTCAGCCGACTACCTATTTGTTCTGCTGCCAGCGCAACTGACAATTCTTCCTTTCTTCTTGCTCTGCTATCTTCTACTTCTCTCTGTTCATCAGGAGTTCTACTGCATTTCCCCTGCCACATTCTTCTACCATATGTGCTTACTCCCACAATAGTTTTGCCACCCGTTATTCCTTCCTTCGCAACCTTGACAGCTCCCTACCTACCATGGTTGCATCTCACCGCGTACTATCCGCAACTCAAAACTGTTTGGTTTCAAAACAAGGGCCCCAACATAAGATTTAAAATGACACTTTGTATATGGGGGAAATGCAGAAGTCTCACAGGTTGGAATTTAAAATCATGAAGTTAGAAAGGGAATTATTCATGGAAGAGACCTTGGGCCAAGCCAAGGAAAGTATATGGACAGAGAAAAATCAATCAATGATAGATGTATGGCCATCCATACAGATCATTTTTGAACAGCAAGAGTTGATTACCAGATGTAGAGTAGTCATAGAAAAGGAGAAAGCAACACTCAAGACTAAACCAACAGAAGCATCATATATGAAAAAAATGATCAATTCAAAGAGCAGGGCAGAGTTAGAGAAGATAAATATTATAGACAGAACAACCAACATTTTAGAGATAAGAAAGTTTCTACAAAATGAAGAATTTACTAGCTTAGTTAGAGACAAAATGTCAAACCTTGGACATTGTTGTCCAGAGGTTTCATTCAAAGTTTAATGTGTTGAACCAGAAGGGACTGCCTGGATTGGTAGCTCCAAATGACAAACTTGTTAATATGGAGGAATGTTGCAAAAAATTATATAACATTGCAATTCAGAAGGAAACAGTTTCAAGGATTAAAGGACATAACAGGCAAAGCCTTTCTTGAAGCCTTGGAGTTTGATTTGACTATAAAACATGAAATTAAACATCTATTTCTCAACAAGCCAACATTCGAAAGATACATAGAGGTGGATGAAGTGTTCAGAAAAGTGGTAAATTCGGAAATCCCAAGTGAAGAAAGATGGGATAAGTTATGTGAAACCATGGAGTAACTTTTTACTCCAACAACATGCCAACACAGTAGCATTTTTTGGCCAAATCATCAACTATTTCCTAAAAAACTGTGACAAATCACTCAAGAGTTTTGTTTTCCTATTATTTGATACTATTATTGTAATCAGTTTTAGATATCTTCTAAGTCATAGAAACTAGTATAAATAACTCTCCATTCGAGTTATTAAGGGTTTCACCCTTGGATAAGCATTTTTTAAGTATAATTGTATGAGCTTTGATCATTGATGATAATAAAAAGATTCTGGATTTTTTTCAATCAGTTTGCTCTTCTGTAATTTTTCCAGTTTTCATTACATCTTGTTTCAATGTTTATGAAGATAAGTAGGTAAGAAAAAATTGTGTTTCAGTCTATCTTAAATCCCCTGAGGTTATTATCTATATTAGAGAATGACTTATTGAACTGTATGTTTATATACGTCTCCCTCTACACCAATTAAATATCAGCATCTTCATAATATTAAATATGTTTTTCTAAGTTGTTAAACATTGTTTGACAATATTTCACACTTATGGTTATTAAACATTCAATTTGAATATTTAATTAATCATACTTTCTTACATTTTTTGCTTTTGCACATACAATCTTAAATCATTGTTTGAATTAAAGAAACAACCCTTTCCTTATTGATTAATATTATCTAAAGTTTAGGCACAACTATATGCAAATTTCTTTATACATTAGTCATCCCACTATAAGGAAAAGACCCTCTAGTGGATGTTTTTGAGGAACCCCTTATAAAAATACCCCATACATCCGCTTCTAGTGGAGGTTACTAGAGGAGGTTGGTAGGTGGAGGGTTTTGCAGATGTTTTCCTCTCGATGTGCTTATCATCCAAAATCGCACCGGTGCTCTCTACAAGAGAAAGCACCGATGCGCAGAAAACATTGGCACACCAGACACCGTGCACTCCATACACATGCACCCGGTGCGTCATATTACTGTAGAGCAATGGTGATTGACAAATCTTCCACGCCGGTGCATCATAAAACACCACACCAAAATAGAAACCGCCTGGTGTGGTATTAAGAAACTGCACCGGTGCATCATAAAACACCACGCCAAAATAAAAAATGACTGGTGTGTATGTAAGAAACAGCATCGGTGCGCCTCTAAACCCTGTGCATCGGAACAGGGTTAAAGGAAGAAAATATAACGGCCAAAAAACTACATTTTTCACTTTTCTCAATGCTCCAAAGCTCTCAAGCAATGGTGCACTCTACAGGAGAAAGCACCGATGCACACAAAACATTGGCACACCGAACAGCATGCGCTCCATATAGACTCGCCCGGTGCGTCGTATTAATGTAGCGCATTGGTGCTTCACAACTCTTCCTCGTTGGTGCGTCATAAAACACCACGCCAAAACAGAAACTGCCCAGTGTGGTATTAAGAAACCGCACCAGTGCATCATAAAACACCACGCCAAAATAGAAACCGACCAGTGCATTCGTAAGAAACAGCACCGGTGCACCTACAAGACCCCGTGCACCGAAATAGGGTTAAATAAAAAAAAAAATACGGCCAAAAAACTGCATTTTTCACTTTTCTAAGTGCTCTAGAGCTCTCAAGCACCGATGCACTTTATCCTTGTCTGACCTGCCCTGACATCGGTGCTCCCATTGCATCCATTGCATGCACTGCTGCTATGCATTACCCACCAATCTCCAGCTTTCATTTTTCAAAACGATGGGAAAATTTTATTTTGCAAATTCTACAACCAATATGCCTCCTCGATGGCGAAATGTACAGGTATTTTTCTTGTTTTTCCATACTTAAAATTTTTTGCGGATTAGAATTTCAAATAACCTTAAAATTAACCATTTAAAAGAAAAGAAAAAATTGTCGCGCGGTGTGCACGAGTCATTCATCTCGCACTGGTAAGCGATGCTACCTATAATATTTACAAGCCGCACTGCAAGTAGTGCTAACAGTATCCGAACCGTGTGCGGGGTGGTACCGAAAGGCACGCCGCATTATTTTAAAATTTAAAAAAAAAGTGTGGTGTGGTCATTTAGCCGATTGCACCATTGACCATGTGGAATAGAAACACAGTACGTTAACGAAAATATCTACCCCAGTGTCTGTTAGCGCACCGCATTCGAAATTCCGACAGGGTCAATGGTGCAGCTTGGTAAAAGACCACACCGTTGACTATGTAATTAGTCAGGAAGTCGGTGCGCTGACACAACTATACGCGTCGGGGCATATATTTTAGTCAGTGCACCGCTCTTCTGACACCATACATAGTCAATGGTGCTTTAAAATTTTTTAGGTGCACTGCATACGGTGCGTTGAATGTCATCTTGGACAGCGCCCCTAGTGCGCGACAAACAAAAATGCACTGAAACTAGTGCATGACTATTTTTTGTGGCGGATCGACTGGTCTATTTTTTTTCCAAAAAAAATTATAAATGTATATTCCTAAATACATGTCTCATTTAATAAAAAAAATATTTAATATGTCAATGATTCAGGGAGAAGAGGGGGAGCAACAACAACAAAAGGTGGAGCAGTATGACATGGTTCGCCTGTGGGAGGCACGAGAGAGGGAGAGAGATGTGTACCCTCACCCTATTACAGAAACTACCCAAGGGCTCCTAAGGAAGGTAGGCCTCCTCAAGTTCTATGAGGAGGTTACTTCCCTAAAGGCCCATAGTGTGTTTTTGAGACATCCTATCCGCAGGTGGAATGCCCACCAGCAGGTTTTCTAGGTTGGTCCTAACCAGTGGTACACACCCATTGAGGAGGATATATATTTCGTTACAGGGCTATCGAGGAGAGGGGTGGATTTTCCCTCGTTCCCAAAGGTTCCAACTGGTTGTGTAGCAAGGAGTTAGTTAGTTTACTCCCACAGATACATTGGAGCATCAATACTGTCTCCTGCAGATTTTCAAGTCACTGGAGGTTAGTTACGTATTGATGCATTTGGTAGTGAGGAGGTGCAGTGCCTATCACTTCTCATTTCGACCAATTCACACAACACCAGTGACGGGAAATGCATTAGTTTCTCACTTCTATATTATGTTGATTCTTTAGTACAGGAGCCATGACTTCTCTGGTGGTCTGCCTTTTTTTTGCGACAGTTCTGTACAGCCTTAGATAGATGTCATGCTCTTGCACAAGGGAGGGTCAACTTCCCTTTTTCTTCAGAGCTTTTTTGTTTATTTTTTGAGAGGTTTCTAGAGATGAGGCCTAATTTTGTTCGCCAACCTCGTGGGCCGATGTTGGAGGCACGGATGCACATGTGGGGGCAGATGATGCCCAAGAGGGGCGAGACTATGTTTCCAGCCAGGATAGCACATGATGCACTGGAGTTGCTATCCAGTGTTGACGAGCTGCATCCCTTCATTATTGTCCCATGTCCTTATGTTGGATTGGATTGGCGACGGTGTGCCAACATCCTCTTCATAGATGATGAGGCACCAGATGATAGAGGTAATATCATTGTTTTATTTAAATTTATTCTAACATGTTATTTAACTTTTTTTAATTAAATTGTGTAATGAAATTGTCTAATTATTATTGTGTACTTGTATATATTTTGCAAACATTGCCTCTTTTTATGGCAAGGACATGTAGGCACCACCACATGATCCAGGTGTGGATCCTAATGACGATCAGGGCATGCTAGATGTCGAGGATCATCAGGAGGCCGATGTAGAGAGACATGCTCCTGCTGGTGCGCCGGTACCACCTTTTTCTAGGCGCGGTCGACTTGATACTAGATACATGATGGAGTTAGGCGACCAACTCAGTGCATTTATTGTTGAGGTGGGCATGAGGCCCGCTCATTACAGAGACATACATGCCAATAATAGGCTATTACAGATGTGGAGAGGCATGGAGTGTGACATGTGCAGCTTGATGCAGCATGTGGTAGGAGCTACGAAAACTATTACGTGGCTGAGGAGGACTGTTGCACGTTATAGGCGTGTTCGAGACACAACACGTAATGGACAGTCCACGAGTAGTGACTCATCATCTCATGATCGTTCACCTCACACCGCGCCAGATGAGCATGAGCCTCCACTATCATCTAGCACAGTCATCATGGTGATGGGGCTGGACCATCGGCCATGTCCAGTCAGTAGCCTGCAACATCCATCAGTACTCATGATCATGAGTTGGTTGGACCATCGACCATCGAGGCTGCACCATTGACTAAGTAGGCCTCAACTAGTACTCTTATTGAAGTTGTACCACCATCTGATCCATGACATTTATATTACAGTTGTATATTTTTAACATTATTAAGTTATATATATATAGTCCATGTGTTTTATGTTCATGTTGCAATTGTACTTAATTTACATGTTGGTGATCATCATGACGTGTATATTGTTAGGTCATGTTAGATATGTTCATTTAAAATGCAGCTTGCAGCTGATAGATGTGTGTGTGATAACATGAGTTATTTGACATGAGATGTATATTTGATGTTTGTGTTGTGATGATGTTATACAATGCTAATTGTGTTTTGTTAGATGATCATGATCACGATGATGTTAGTGAATTTGAATGTGTTTTTTAGTTGAATATGATGTTTGTACGATGGTTATCATGATCGTGATGTTTATTAATTAATTTAATATTAAATGACCATGATATTTATTAAATATTATGTCATGGTTGTAATTGAAATTGAAATTTTAATTGTTTGTAAAATTGTATTTGTATTTGTAATTGTAATTGTATGTAAAATATTTGTAAAATTGTAATTTTAATTGTAAATGTAATTCTAATTTTAATTCTAATTGTATGTAAAATATTTGTAAAATTTTAACTGTATTACTATGAAACGATTGTAATTGTAAAATTTTAATTGTAAATGTAATTGTATGTAAAATTAAAATTGTAATTGTAATTGTAATCGTAATTGTATGTGAAATTGTAAAATTATAATTGTAGTTCTAATTCTAATTCTAATTCTAATTTTAATTGTGATTTTAATTGTAATTCTATGTAAAATATTTGTAAAATTTTAATTGTAATAATGTGAAAATTTTAATTGTATTAATGTGAAATGATTTTATTAAAATATTTAAATTTGTAAATAATTGTAAAATAATAAATCTAGAATAATATGAATTTTTGTAACATAATAAAGTTTAGAAAATAATGAGAATAAATTCATGTACTTTAGAATTATCATTATTTTATTATGATCTTACATACAAAAAAAAAGAACTTTATACAGTCTGGTGCGCTTATCATCATAACATGCACCAGTGCATCTTAGTACTAAGACGCATCGGTGCTTGACAACTCTTCCACACCGGTGCATCATAAAACACCACGCTAAAACATAAACCTTGATCTTATGAAACCGCATCGGTGTGCCTATAAAACCCCACGCACCGGAATAGGGTTATTCTGAAAAGTGCAGTATTGGAGCAGCAGAGGGTTCGAATCACGGGTAAGAATTTTTCTGAGGAGATGAGGATTGAAAAGACGAGAGTTCAAATTTTGGCTGAGAAATTTATAGTGGAGAAAATGAGTGATTCAAAAAAAAATACAAACAAAGATGCTTAGAGGGATGCAAATGGCTACAGAGCTCGACAGAGTACAAAAGGGGAAAAGGAGTACAAGTTGAGACTGGCAAAGAGCATTCGGTTGAGGCTGACCATAGGGTTAAGAGGTCCCATGCTGGAGAAAGGGAGACTAGAGTTGATGGCAGAGAAATATTGGACAATAGAGAAAGATCAATCGAGGCATTTGATAAAGCCAAGAGGCACCATGAAGGGAAGGATTATCATTCCCTTAAGGACAACAGAGAAAGATCAATTGACATTGTTGATCGGGTTGGTAGGTCCCATGAAGGGAAAGATTCTCCAAAATGTGTTTAAAAGCAGCTGGGAGTATTGTCCGAGCTTCAGTTGGCTTACATAAAATTTTATCGACAAATGTGACGTCGCATAAAATCACATCTTTGGCTTTCAATTGAACCTGAATGGCATCTCTAACTTGTCAGAGCTGTGGTCCTGTGTATGAAACCACAAAAATTCTACTTGTATTATAAATGGAAATCTAGTGACCATTTCTGTTGAAATAAAAGCATAGATACCTGCAGCTACCATATTTCCACCTGCAAATTAGTTTCCCATAGTAAAAGTTAATGTAATAGCCCATTTTGCAATGTATTTCTCTGCTCAACCCTATACCCATTCTATATGGGAAACCATTGCCTCCACATGTAATAACTACATAGTCTAGTCGAAAATCGGTCTTCTTTTGCTAACAAATGCAGAATGAAGGACTCATTGTCATTTCTCCCAGAACATTCAAGTTCAGTTTCTTGTAAAAAAAATATTGTATAAATTTTGTTAAGATCAAGATAGGAAGCACAAAGGAGAAAAGAGAAAATTGGATGCCAAGATGGAGGAGGAACTTACAAATGAGCAAGAAAATCATGGGTCAACAAGCAGATCATGGGGCACCATTTCTTGTTGCAGGTTATGGAAAGGTTCAAATTTCTTTTTATGAAAGAAAAAGAGGTATAGTTTTGAAAAGAAATGGCCCAAAAATTTTCACAGCAAAATGTAAATTTCCAACATGTCTAAAAATTGAAATATCTCCAACTTCAATAAACTTCTCAGAAACAAAACTTTCCCAACCATTTTTAAACTCCACACGTCTTAGCATAACACAGGTTCAGATGCCACAATTGCCCACTTCAGCCCTGTAATATTGCATCTTCACATGCCCAACATTGGATTCTCTCCACATAATCAGTGGGGACCTCCTGCAATAAAAAAAATGCATTGGAAGAATAGTTATTTCCATCAAGAATTTATCCAATTCCAATTCTCAATTCTAATTCTCAAGAATAAACAAAATTTTAATTCTCAATTTCTATGGTTGGAGTTCACTAAATTTTGTTGTACACACCTAAAAGTAATTTCGGTGCCTTAACCGCAAATCGGTGATACTGTACATATAATCGCACTGGTGCATTTTAGTTACAAATGGTCGCACCAGTGCTGTGCTATTAAGTGACGCACGAGTGACGAATAAATGAAAATAAAAAAAGCGCAACTCTATTTTCTTTAAGTGAAAAAAAAGCAGCAAATTGAAAAATGGGCAGCAAAATATTTTTGAAAATCTAATTTCATAAAATAATTCTTTAAATACTAAACACTTTTCATTATTTCACTATTTTTGCTAAAATTTTCAGCCAGATATTTGTAGGAGACATATCTAGAGCAAGAGAGCATAGTAGCACTTTGGAGCAGCGAAATACGTTCAAACAGGAGTATTCAAACAATCAGAAACCAAACCTCTGGTGATTCAAACCATGTATCATAGAATTTCAAACCATATCGTGATTAAATTTGATTATTTTTTTTACTTTTTCTACGATATTTTTACTTTTTCTATAGTTTTATCCAAATTTACCCTAAACCCTTCATTTTTTTTGTTTCTACCTTTTCTTCTCCCTATTTCTATGATTTCAGAATTAGGGCTTCTTATTTTAGATTGATATCCAACCCACGGGATGACTTACATAGTCAGATCCCAATCCATTCGACCCTTGTGTGAATTTTTGGAAAAAATGGATTTTCTTTTAACGGTAGCATAACCTAATGCACTGGTACACTGTATTATGTAGTGCACCGTGCAAGTACTGTGTAATAAAAAATTTGAAAACAATTTTTTTAAATCAGTGCGCCATATCTAAAATAGGGCACCAATGCTTAATGTTACGAGGATAGCATCGTACGGTCTATTACACTATTTGTGCAGTGCGTTTATAATACCCCCACGCATCGTAGTCTATTATGTTGTTTTTACAGTGCATTTCTAATACCCCCACACACCGACGTCGGTGCGTCCATCGTGAAAGGTGCACCAGTTTCTTGAGATTTATTTTTTACCTGAAAAGTTGATAATTTATTTATAAATATATTAATTTATGATATGGTACAGGTTTCATATTGATAAAGAAATGATTGAAAAGAAACCAAGTAACAAAAATACTGATAACGCATCAAGAAAAGAAAAAAAGGCAAGTTATTTGTAAGTTCTTTATAAAAAATATTATTTTTGAACTATATGTAAGTTTAAATAATATGTATTGTTTACTGTGTATTATGCAGAGCCACAAAATTACGAAGCTCGATAATATTATTTCTGATCTAGGACCAGAAGAGCGTAAAATATTGATGGAAAATTGCAGAAGGATGACTCACTTGAATGAAAAAATACTATCGATCCAATATGAGTTTCTTTTTTTAATTTTCATTAATAATATACTTAAAATTAATAGATAACATGTGTCAAATAGTCTATTGATTCAAATATGTTTAATTTTCTACAGGGACCAACAACTCGGAAAAGGAATGTTGTTCTAAGAAAAGAAAAAAAATAGAATGTGCAAATGAAATGAATTTCTCCTTAGCTCATCTAGAGTGGTGCTGGAGGTTAACGAAAGGGGGGGGAACTTTTACAAAAGTTTGAGGGATATAGTGGAATGAATGTATAGACGTTCTTTCCACTTACAATACAAAAACCAATCCAATGATTCCAAGAACCAGATTTTATCTAAACTATAGGAAGAGTTTCCAAAGAATTGGTCAATGAGACATGTCAGCCTTTTAATAGAAAAAACGTACAACAACAAAAAAGAAGGAATGAAAAAGTAATATTCCTTTAAATGTTTATCTAGAATTGTTTATAAATATCACTTTTGTTATATTTACTTTTCATATATCAATATAAAAATTAAATAGCTTATTGTCATGTTACATTTTCAGGAAGATTATAAAAATATCAAAAGATGAATGAGCTGATATCAAGAATATGCTAGTAGGAATGTCCAAAAAGGTGTACAAAGAGATGGTCAAAGAAATGGAAAAATTTCATCGCAGTAGGAGCCATCTCAACAACAACATGCTTCAAATGTAATATGTAATCATTGAATTTTTCGATCATTAGGTACAATAAATAAATAATTTATCATTAAATATTAATTTCAATAATTTTCTTGCAGAAAATAAAAGAAAATGGAACCCATTCAACACATAAAACAGGACGACAAGGAAGAAAAGGGTTGATATCTGAGTTTGTGAGTAATTGTTACTTCCTTATAACAACTTAACTAGATTTCATTTTTGTATTTTTTAAGTTGTTTTAAAAAAATCATCATTGAATGTCTTCAAACAAGCGCTAACATACAAAGAAGAACCATCAGACGAATTGAATGAAATTGGTTTAAATATGGGTTGTGAGTATATGTTGGCATATCAGAAATTAATTGTGAAATTTGTAAGCATCTATCGATCTTATTTTACTTAGCTTTGTCTATAATTAATATAACAAAAAATATTTTATATTAAATATATGATTTGTTATAGGGTATAAAACTTGCAGGAAACAAAGTATGGAACTGTGCCAACAAATGAAATTTTGAATGATGGCATGGTACATGGTTTTGAAAGAATGTGTGTAGTTTATGAGTCAATTGTTGCTATGGCATCATTTTTCTTTTCAATTAACATTGATGTACATTATTTAATATTGCAATTTTCATTATTCTCACCAATGTATATACACTCATTTCAGTTTATTTTTATGTTTGTAGATGGAAGGTGAAGAAGAAGAAGAAATCAACACTGTGAACAAAACATTCTTGAAAATAACCTAAGTCATGGAAGTAGCTCTAGCAGTGACAAAAATTCAAGCGAAGAATGATGATCACTATGTTTGGATATCAAAGCAAGGTGTTGTATTTTTTGAAATATGTATGTGAAATCAGACATTTTGTTTAATGTAATGGACATAGTGTCCCAATTGAAAGACAAAGGGATACCAATAACTGTCCCATTTTGTATGACAAAGATAGTCTTATATATATATATATATATATAATAAAATATGTTTTAATTTATTCTATTGCATTCTCCATTGTCGCTATTGTGTTCTCCATTTTTTTTCTCAAATGCACTAATAAAAATTTAATTCATATGAATATTGTTATAAGATATATATGTGTCGACTTTTGATGAATAATGAATTTATAAAACTCACAATAATTTCACTATTACAAGTTGATGTTTCTAAAAAATAAAAAATAAACACCGGTGTGTGTCAGGTACTATCACCGGTGCTTTTTTATGTAGAAGTGCACCAGTGCATTTCTATGACCTATGGGCATTGCACAATACCAAAACCAATTAAAAATCTCAATTTTTTTGTGCGATACTGTGCACCGGTGCTTTTATGTGAGACTACGCACCACTGAATTTGTATGACGTATGGGCACCGCACAAATACCAATACCAATTATAAATATCAATGTGTTTGTCTAATACGACGCACCGGTGCATTTCTATAATTGTACATACCAGTGCGTTGAGACGACCTATGGGAACTGCATAAATCCCAAGACCAATTGGTACGACCCCGTGCGTTGTATCACCAACACTGTGCCTGGTGCTGTTTTATACCTTTACGGCCCAGTGCAGGAACCTTCGACCGCCCCGGGGTCACCGTCTAGATGACACGCCCGGTGCGTAGAAATCTTAGTAGCGCATCGATGAAAAAAACATCCGTAATAACCTCAAGCCATCCAATTTTTTTTGTGTTGAATTTCCATTAAAAGCTCCGCCAAAACCTCTGTAACCATAAATAGATGTTGTAGCAAATTTGTTTTAACAAATTTAGCCAATTTTATAACACTAAAAACCTCATTTATAACCTCCGCTAGAGGGTCTTTTCCTTGTAGTGTCCAAAAACCCCAACATAAAACAAACAAAATATTATAAATGCTCTCGAATAATTAATTGACCCCAATTATCTCAGAGGAAAACAGGACCATAATCCAGATGGCAGAATTCCTTTAAATTAAACCTTTTGTTGAAAGGTATATGATCAAATGGCACAAATTTCAACATTACTCAGAATTTTAAATTGGAACTTTTCAATGGAGCCCATTTATGGGTTGGTAGAGATCTAAAAAATCCTTTTATGTTCCTTTTCTAATATGTTTCGACTCCTAATAGTTTGATATATAAATAGATGCTTCTTAATAATTGGGATAAATGTACGTTTTCACTTTGTCCTTCCACCTTTGAATTTTTCTATCCTTAAGTTTTATTTCTCCTCCACGTTGTGCAATTGCTTCAAGTATACGTAGATTTATAAGAATTTCAAAAGATTATAAACTCAATGCACTCAAGGATTAATTAATATTCATGTTAAGGCATCCAAATAGATACAATTTGGGATAAGGAGAATATTACCCATAAATAAGGCTCTATAACCTCTTATTTTAGTACAAATTCTAAATCTCCTCGAAGGCATTGCACACATTTTTTGTTTGTGTTCTCCCTTTTTCTCTATCTGACCTTTATGTTCCTTTTCCCATTATGCCAGGCTGATTTATATCAAGAAATGAAGAATTTACTCAAACCACAATTGATTGGTTTGTATCAAGGAAAATTTGAAGGATGAAAATTTATCTTAAAGTCTAGAAACCTTGGTGAATCTTGTAAGTCCCTAATATGAAGACTGTAAAATGTTTGGTGATATTTTTTATAGATATCCAGATTTATAATGACTTTATATAGTCTCTTTAAAATTTTGGCGATTTTTAGGATAACATAATTTTATACTATAGAATTTGTGTGAATCAGTTTCAGGAAAAAATGGAAATTGACAAAATTTTTTTTGGAAAAGCCATGGAAATTATCCCACTTACGAATATTAGCTCCTAAAATTTTCCCTGCTTTGTATCAAGCAAATCTAGAGAAAATATGAACACATTATAATATATCACTAAAATTATCCAACTATGCTAGCTAAATGCTAAAACAAACTAATTTTATTATATTATATGGCATTTGAGAGCCCCAAGGGTTATCTTAATTGGTTGAGCCCCCTTCGTTAAAGTACCTTTACTATTGATAAGTCATGGGCTCAATTCTCTCAACACTCTTAGGGTCAGGCTTTGTGGTTGAGCTGACATGAAGTGATCCCTTTAGGTGGATCTTCTTGATACAATTATTTCGTGGATGTAGTGGTAACTTATCTCCGAGGTTCGTGAACCACATAAAAAAATTATGTGTAATTTGAAGAAAACAAATTCTTTCTGACATATATCAATCTACAAACCTCTAAATCTTGTTACAAACATAGGAAATGAATTTTTAGATGATGTTATTGAATTAATGTGGAAAGGCCAATAACCCCTTTCAATATAAACCATAAATTTATATTCGAAAATAATAACTTTTAGATGATGCTCTTGCACCAATGTGGAAAGGCCAATCAACCATTTGAAAATTAGTCATAAATTTAAATTCAAAAACAAATATTATCCTAATTTTTTTTCCTTGGAAAGAAATCGTAATCTTATTTCATTAGAAAATGATGAAAATTACATTTTTTCAATGTATTCTTATGAATGCATTCTAAGCATAAATATATAAGGGCAATAACACTGCGGTGGGTCTTAGACACCTCCATTGGATACATAACTGAAACAGTACAAAGGTTATGCATTTTAGTATAAATACATACATTTAAATGTACCAATTCTTAAAAACCTTCAACAATAAGAAGCATTATGCTTCAACAAAAAAATGTTTGCGAAGAAGCAGTTTTGAGGTTGTTGTATTGGTATTACTTCAATAAACAGACAATGATAAAATTCATAACATTTTGCTTCTTTGTTTTCCATTAATTATGATAACACTTATTTTAAAAAGCTAGTCCAGTATTTGATTCCTCTCCCTATGGACATTACAACATGGAAAAAAAATACAAAGAAACTAATACAAAGCATTTCTTCAACTAAGGATTAAATTTTCATGTTGTGTCACCTATGCACAATGTTTAACCAATTGATAACATTCACAAAATACCCTAAGACTTGTATAGAGAATACTAAAAGACTTGTATAGAGGCAAATCCTCCTTTTTTTTTTTTTACAAAAAAAAAAAAAGCAATTTAAGGGCTATGAGTTTTGTGTAATTGTTATGGCCTCTTCCCAGCTCAATATCTAAAGAGAAAGAATGACTTATCTAAAGAGAAAGAATGACTTTTAGTTAAGGAAAAAATAGCTCCCCACCCACCAATCTTCTACCTCTCATTGAGGGGCCCGTAAAAAGACCCGCTCCCCACCCATCAAGCTTTCCCATCTCATTTCCTCTTGTTAAGGCCCCATTAAAAAAAAAAACCATACTCTAAACTTGTCAATCTCTTCGGTTTGTATTTTTTAATTTAACCTTAATTTTAGATTATTAACTCTAAGTAAATAAATTTCTCTTTACCTTTACCAACCATTATAAAGCCAAATGTTTGTTTTTTTAATACATTTTTAATTATTTGTCATTAAAATACATAATAACTCCATATGTTTGTTTTTTTAATATATTTTTAATTATTTCTAATTAAAATACATAATAACCCCATATGTTTGTTTTTTTAATATATTATTAATTATTTCTCATTAAATACATATTAAATCGATAACTGATTACAATATAAGTTAATAGGTAGATCATATGGGGAACACAAATAGTGAAGTAAAAGATATTATAGATCTTTAACATGTTATTGATTTTTAAAATTGCTGAGATCATAGTAGAATTGACAAAATAGAATAATATTTATCTCTCTTTTATTTATAATTGTGAAATTGAATAGTATTATTTATCTAAAATTTTAAATTAAAAATAAAAAAATAAAAAAATTATGAGCCATGGCTTTTTACTCGTAATAATAAACAATAATAAAACAAGTTTGTTAGGAGATTTAACTTATACATAGATAAATAGAGAAGGCTTGCTTTTAGATGGTTTAAAATAAGTCGATGGAATTTCCCATTTTAATAAAATACACTACGTCACACGTTAATTTAAGAATTAATGGTTGGTATGTTCTCATCACTAATAATGTTTTTAATGGAAATATTATTTGGTTGTTAAAACAAATAGAAAATACAGGTTCCTAGATGGTTTAAAAAATGTCGATGGGATTTTTTATTTCAAGTTATATCACATTCATTTAAGAGTTAATGGTTGTATTGTTCTTATCGTTCATAATGTTTCTAATGAGGATATTTAATTCCCTTCTTCATTAGATAGTGTAAACATAGTTTTGAAAGCAAAGGGAATTTATATTGAATAAGATGGTTTACATTTGGTTAAGAACATGGTATTATTATTATTGCATGTGAATGTTTAAAAATAATGAAAATTTATTGTATTTTTCTTATTCTTATAAGAACATGGTATTCTTATTATTCCATGTGAATGTTTAAAAAGAATGAGAATTCATTGTATTTTAGTTATTCTTATGATATGTTGTGAATGTTTAAATAAAAAATTTAATGTATTTTAGTTATTATGTTGTGAACGTTTTAATAGAAAAGAATTTTGAGGTTTAGAATGGGTTATTTAGAGAAAATAATTTAAATAAAAGTTATGGATTTTTAAAGAAGAAGGAAAAAAAATATGTTCTTTTAATGTATTTTTATTTTATTTTATTTATTACTAGTGGGGTGAATTAAGTGCTAAATCTAATGAGTGTCTATATTTGACATTTGAGTAAACTTATAATGTTTAAGTAAATTTATAAGAAGATAAGCTGAAAATATAAATAAAAATATATTTTTCTTCTTTTCTCTTTAAAATTATTTATTCTCTAAAGACGATATCATCATCTTGAATCCTATTGATTATTTTAAAGTTGATTTTGTTAATATATATATATATATATATATATATATATATATATATATATATATATATATATATATATATATATATATAGGCTAAATTTTGACCTAAAATTTCTTTAATGCCACAATAATCTAGTCATAGTATTTAAAGTAATTGAAAATAGGTCATTATATAATTTTTCACATCTGTTGTAACTTTTACGGAATAATTTGGAGGAATTGGCTTGTAAAGCTCGTTTTAGTCATAAGTACCAATTTGGATATCTTTCCAATAGCTTGGAAATCACCTCAATTAGAGTTTCCATTTGGAATTTGTTTCACACACAAAGTTAACCTATCTTTCTTACCACTACGATATTAAATTGATGCCATGTCATCCTCCTTTACTCACTTGAGTCTATTTAGTTGTGGACCTTCATGCTGATTATAAAAGGTAAAAAAACATAACACAAGTCGAGTGTTGAGGAATGCAAAATAATTAACCCTAGACCATTATCACACTATATATTTGGCTATAAGGAGGAGAGGAGGTACCATATTTTTAGCTTTGTACTAGTTCTATAGTTGAGAAGAGTATTTAGGAGTGGGACTTGAGAGCATATTAGTGGAGGAAGAAGATTCCATCATATCCAATCAAGCCACGATGTCATAAGCAACGACATAGTGAGTGTCCCCTTATTTTTATTTACATTTCATTAGAAAAGAAAAGAGAATAGAACATAGGCCTTACCTTCGAGTAATATTTTCTCCCATATGAAGTTTCCCCAAGACATATTTTCTTTTGTGTGCTCCTATTCTTTCATTTTTATATATTTTTTTATTTTCCTAAACTTGAACAATAAATTAATGATAATTAATATGAGATCTAAGGAAGTAAACCCACATAATAGAATATTTGAGCATAATATTTGTAATAGGATAATCTATAAATCATGTAAGAAATATGAAAAAATTAGTAAAAATGAGTAGTTATATATGTAATGCATTCTCCTGTAAGGATGATCATCTCTTTTGAAATTTACTTTAAAGTATAAATGAAAATGCATAATTCTTCAATTCAATGAAAATATTGTTTTTTATGGTTGTTAGTCATCAGTCTTTTTCACTATCTTTGGATGACTATAGATTGATGGCAGCCGTCTGAAAACAATATTTATTGAAGCATTATATGTTTTCAAAAATCTCACTACCTTCATTATCCTTATAAACCTATTTTCACTATCTCTCATTTTCGTATCTTCAGTTTACCCTCTCACTCTGAAAAATTCATGTTTTACCTCACAAAGCCTGTCATGAAATTTTTTCCCCTGCCAAAATACCATTTTTTTCCCCTACCCTACACTTCATTACCTCACAAAAACCCCTTTCCCTTTGATCATTTCCTTTTTATTTAACTAAAACTATGTAAAAATCCTTTTTACATAGTTTTAATAGCTAAAAATTAAACATTGGGGACACATTTTTGTTTGATAAACTCTATTTATTAATAAAACCTGACCCTTTTTGAAGCCCCTGCTCTAAACCTATACTCCCTCACACCCATATAACCATAATCCTGCCAATCATATAGCCCCTACTTTAATATTTCCCTCGGGCCCCCGCTTTATAGAAAACCCATATATGTTTTAAACCCATGCGGTACACGACAAAAACCTGCCATGTCACGCGACGCTCACACACCACCACCAGACTTGCCCATCCTTCCAAATTTCCTGACGTCCATCGATCTCATCCTCTGAGATCCAATGACCCGCAACCCATATCACAGATTTACGTGCGTTGAGGTTATTGATTTAAAAACATGCAATATAAGTGGTTATACCATTTGTACCTCCCGCCACGCCTCTCCCTCTACATGGTATCGCACACCTCCACCCAATACCACTTACCACCTCCTCGATCATGCGAAAACCATCTACCTGCCTCTTGCACTAAAATCAAAACCACTCTTTTGTTTAAATCCGTTCCAAAGGCCTGTGCCTTTGCTACGCACCCTGTCCGCCATGAAAACCTCTGTAAATACCTCTGATAACCCAATAAGCCATAAAACATGCATAGAAGCCTGCAAGCCCCATTCCCAAACTCTGTCCAAGAAAACGCAAGTTTTTAATTAATAAAATTGGTTGTTCATGTGTAGGTAATCAAGTTCAAATGCATAAATCGCATTCTAAGGTCCAAAAAAAAGTTTAATCAACATCTCTGGGTGACGATCCAGGTATTTTGATTCATCAAAAGGACCGAGAGGGTTAGTAGACAAAGAGCAGCGATGAATCATGATCATTGTTGGCCTTTCAATTCCTTTAAAGGAAAAATTAACAGGAAGAAATGAAGAAACACCGTGAAAGGTTATGACAATTCAAATTTGAAGGAGATTAAAGGTTCTTAATCAAATTTTAAAGCTAAAATAGGGTTAGAAGACAGGTTTAAAGGATAAACACAAAAAATCAAAGATAAAGAGAGTGACATCAAGATAGAAAAAGGATTAAAAGAATAAGAGTGCAGATCAGAGGCTTAAACAGAGGTTAAATGATAAATCAGAGGAAAATGACAGTGGAGACAGATCCAAATTGAATGAAACACTTAAAACTTACTTCCTCAACCACCTTTTTCCACCTAAAGCCTCATTTACTTTAATCAAAGCGGTCAGAGATATTTTAAGCAACTCAGAAGTTATTGTAAAGTTGATGTAAATCCATAAAGTGAAAAATATCCAAAAGTTTGACTCAAACAGTTAAGTTAAGAGTTATTACTTCAGATAGACAGTCAGTCATATCCTGCCTTGGGCCTTGCATTGTCTTAAAGGTCAAGGGTTCATTTACTCATTAATAACTACAATAAAAAACCCTAGCTTAGGATCACCTCCTCATTTTGTAGATAAATACTGCATGTATCATTCATTTTTAGGGGTTGGTTGTTGGGCTCAATACTGTATAAACTCTGAGTTGTAAAGAAGTTGGCTTTGGAGCTCTATAGCTGTTTTGGACTGGATATCAATAGAACAAGAACATTCAAGGGATTCATGAACTAGATTAAATGGTGGTGTTATTCTGATATTGTAATTGTTTCCTTCTGTTTTCAATTTTGTACATCAATTTCCCTTATAACGGGACATAAAATTTAGGCTAAGATATGTTTTCTAGCACCTAAAGTTTGTCTTCTTTCTGTTATTTAAATGTTTTTCCTCTGTTGGGTCTGACTGGAGAATTTATGATTTCCCTGCTCTCTAGTTCCACTTGGTTTGTTTTCTTTAGATTAACTCAGTAAAGTCTGACCAAAGAAGTTTATGGTTAGCCCTATCCTTTAGTTCTACTTGAAATGTTGTTCTAAAGGCTTTCTTTAAAGTTTAATTACTAGGGTTTGGGCAAAGAATTTTATGGTTTTCCCTGTCCTTTTGTCTATCTTGAACAGTCACTTTAAATGTTTTGAAGTCTGATTGAATAATTTAGGAGTTCCCTGCTCTTTAATCATTACTAAATTGTTACCTTAAATTTTTTCTTTGTCTGAAAGTGAATAGCTAGAGAATTTAGGAGTTCCCTTCTCTCTAGGATTTGTTGAATTGTTGTCTTAAAGTTTACTTGGTAAAGTCTGACCAAAGAAGCTTATGGTATACCCTGTCCTTTGGTTCTTTCTTAAGAATAGTGATCTTAAAGAGTCTTCTTGTTCTAGTACATGTTAAATGATTCTTAATTGCCTTTAAAGCTACTAATTTCACAAACTTAGTGTTCATTTCACATTCATATAATATATTAAGGTCCATTTGGCTTAGTTAACTTTCCTTATGGAACACCCTTGACCTTTATTGATATACTCCTCAAACCTTTTACAGAATCCATAGCCCAATAGATTGAACTTCTCTTACTCTATCTTTTCTTCCTAACAAGGAACCAAACAAAACAAAACAAAAAATCCCTCTCATTTTAACTAGCCTAAAATCAATATCCTAAATCAGTCAAGTTATATCTTTTATACAAATATAGAGAGAGCCCTCTCTGAGTCTAGGAGGGCTAGGTCTTAGGACTCTAAAGTTGGTTTAATGTGACACTTTTTTATTTATTCTTACCAATCTGAAAAATTACAGGGACTTAACATAATGGCGACTCCACTAGGGACACCTATTGAAAATCTTAGTGTTATATAAAGAACTCAAAAAACCCAAAAATATCTCAAGATTGGTATCTAGTTGTTGATGGTGGACAACAATCAAATCCTCAAAATAGTTAAAATCATCCAATTGGTGACTCCACTAGTTTTCAGTAGGCTTGTTGACTCCACTGGTTCTCACAGACTCCCCTGGGAATGTGTTGAATCAATCCTAAATAGTATAAAACCCAGTCACATACTGTGTGAATTTGGTATTCTTACATATTGGTTTATTTTCAAAACTATTGTAAACTGTCATCCTCTCTGTGTTGTGGGTCTGAAATCTCGCTTCACAAAGAATCTGCACCAGATCTCACCCTAACCCAAATCCTCCTGTTATAGTTGATAACCCAGAAAGAATATTAAGAAAAACTTCTAGAACTGGAGATTCAACTATTGTCAAACCAATTCACAAAGCAAGTTCTGTTCCCGAAAACCTTACATCCTTTCAAAGTATCCAATTTGACTTACACCATAGAAGGAACCTATTTAGAACCAAGTCTCAAATTTGGATAGACCAGAAAAACCTTGATCCTACTAGCTTATAGCAGAGTCCTAGTATAGAAGCCTCTCCTTCCACCCCTCCTGATCCTTAGCCTCTCCAACACTTTGAATCCTTTCATTCCAAATCTACTCATTATCAGCTAGCTGGTCCAAGTGCATCTGCCACTCCCACTCATACATTCACTATTCAAACTTCTCCATTCCATCCTCCACCTCCACTAGTAAACCCTCCTCTTGTATATCCTCCTTGGGTTCCATTACCTGCTATCGTGGTAGCATATTATACCCCCTGGTACTACCACAACCTTTACTGCCTGTGCCCCAAGACTATTAATCTAGAATCCCTCATTTTAATGGAACTAATCCTACAACTGCACAACA
The DNA here is from genome assembly GCA_034641835.2 of Pinus albicaulis. Taxonomy (NCBI): domain Eukaryota; kingdom Viridiplantae; phylum Streptophyta; class Pinopsida; order Pinales; family Pinaceae; genus Pinus; species Pinus albicaulis. The sequence continues at coordinate 403,368,188 of CM076573.1, forward strand.
GAATGTAGACAAGATGAATGATGCTTTTGACTACCAGGAAATAGAAGATGAGACCATAAAAATGAGAATGTTTTCCCAAAGTTTAGGGGGAGAAGCAAATAAATGGTTCAAAAGCTTAACCCCTAATAACATTCAAGATCTCCCTTCCCTTCATCAAGCATTCATAAACAAGTGGGAAATTAAGAAAAATCCTCTTCAGATCCTATCAGAATATGAAAACCTTAAGAGAAACGCTGGGGAGAGTGTCCAGGACTACTGCACTAGGTTCAATAGTGTATATAATGCGCTCCCTCCTCACATGAAACCTCGACAAGGGCTAGCTCTAGTAAAATTTCCATATGGCTTTGATCCAATTATGGCTTACCAATTAAGAGAAAGAGATCCCCTTAGCTTAGAAGACATGTAGAAGCCAATACAATTGCTAAGAGGACTAGGATGAGAATAGAAAAGAGGGTTACATACAAAGAAGAAACTGTGGCCTCCACATCTGATAAAAAAAAATATAACTTAGTTAGAACAATGGAAAGGATGATGGAGAAACTTAGTTTGAACGAAAGAGCACTCCCTAGAGAAAACCAATGAATTCCTCAAAATAGAAATAGAAACCAAAACTTCAGAAGAGATCCTCCTCAAACTAAAAAAAGAGAAACTAATCAGCAAATCAGACCTCCTTTCCAAGAAAACTATGTAGATGAAGAAGAAAGACAGGTTGAGGAGCCAGAAGAACACCATGTCAATCTAATAGGCTCTGATAATGAGGATTATGTTTTTCTCTCGTAAGAAGAACAAGATATTTTTTCCTCAAACCAAGCTGAAAGAAAATATCAGGATTCTGAAGAATACAAACTAGGATTTGAGAATACTATCATGGAGGTACATAGACAGTATGACCTCAGCAGTATGAAAACCCAAGATATCCCCAAAAAGAAAAAACCAAAAATGTTTGCTAGAAAGACCCTTGGAAATAGTACTAAAAAGACAACAGAAAATAAAAACATGATGGCTAAGAATTCTGATCAAAACAAGAATGAAATAAGCCAACATGATGGTGACCAAAGCTGCCCTAGTACACCAACTAGTGGCCCTGTAAAAACTGTTTTACCTGAGATTCCAAATAAAAACTAGCAAACAAAAGTTTCTAAAAAACAATGACTGATAAAACTAATTTTTTTCCAAGAACACAAACACCATTCAGTATTGAGAGTGAAATTTCCAAGATAAAAATAGACATACCCCTTATTGAATTAGTGACTCAAGATGTATATAGATCTAAGGTTTTGAAGGCTTTAAACCTAGGGAATAACACTAATAATCTAAACCTGAGTGATGATAATCCATAATTGTTGTTTGGACCAGAGGTAGAAGGAAAGTTTCAAGAGGGAGGTATGCCTCCATTTTATGTCAATTTGAAAATCCATGATAAAGTCCTACACAATGCCATGTTAGATTTTGGGGCTTCACACAACCTTATGCCCAAAGTGGTGATGGAATATTAGGCCTTGAAATAACTAAACCATACAAATATTTATACTCTTTTGATTCCAGTAGAGTTAAATGTCTATGCATAATCAAAGATCTCTGTGTCAATCTAGCCCAAATACCAACCAAGAGCCTTGCAATGGATATTGTAGTGGCTGATATACCTATTAAATATGGCATGCTCCTTTCAAGATCATGGGGAGCTAAACTCCAAGGTTCCCTCCAAATGGACATGACATATGCCACCATTCCATTCCTTAACCAAAAAAGAAGGTTGTACAGAGAAACTCACATGAAATACATGGTAAGCAACGAAGAGAATCCCAAAAACACCCCTCTCTATTTTTTCCATTCAGACTTTGATTCATTCATTTCGTACAATGAAGATGACATTAATGAACAAGTAGCTAAAAAAGAGGGAGAGTAAGACTAGTCAGAACTGTCAAACCAAACACAAAATGAAGAACAACATAATGGAAAATTTAAACTTGAAATTCTTTGGAACATGAGGCTTGATGGATCTTTTGGCAAAGATGGTTCACGAGCAGATGTTTGGACACACAACACTAACAACGGTCACTCTTACAACCTATATTTTCAAAGTACAAACACTATTGTAGAATATGAAGCACTTCTCCTGGGTTTGCAACTGCTGAAAAACATAGGAGCTAAGAAAATTTATGTTCAGGGAGATTCTGAACTCATCATTAAGCATATTAAAGGAGAATACTCAGCTAAAAATACCAAGTTAAGAGAGTATAGGAATGTTGCTTTAGACCTCCTGAAAACATTTGAAAAATATGAACTTACCTTTGTCTCAAGAACTCAAAACAACCTTGCAAATGATCTAGCCTTTGTTGCGAGCACTTGTAAACTTCCTGATATCAATAAAAAATACATAGTAAAAGTTAAATACGGACCAGAAGTCCATGATAACATAAATTATTGGCAAGTTTGTGAAGGTGACAAATAGATTGAAGACTTCCTATAGTCCAAAAATGAGTTTGAAATTCCAAAATCAAACTCAAACCATGAAGAGGGCTTCTCTACTGAAGAACAAACACACAAAACAAAGCCACCTCATGCTGTTGATATAAATCTGTTAGAACACCCTCATGAGGTAGGACTATGTGAATATCTAGATAAAAAGGACATTGAGGTATTGCAATGCAAAGACAATCTATTTCCAAGAGGACTTGTCCGCTTAGAAGAATTGTTTGATTTCAATGTTGTTGCTAGGAAGCCTAGAATAGAATCCACTGAAACAGATGTAGAAGAATGCAACATAGGTAGTGAAGAAGAACCTAAAATGATAAAACTATCCAAAACACTGCTAGCTCTTATAAAACAGAAATACATTGAGCTATTCAAAGAATTTAATGATGTGTTTGCATGGAGCTATGAGGACTTGAAGTCCTATGATACAAACATCATTCAGCATAGGATTCCTCTCAAGGAAAACCAGAAACCCTTTAAACAGAAATTATGCAGGATAAACCCTGTCCTAATGCCTCTGGTTGAGAAAGAAATAAAGAAAATGTACGATGTTGGAAAATAGTCCCACTGAGATACTCAGAATGGGTTTCAAATCTTGTTTCAGTAAGGAAGAAAACAAGAGGAATTAGGCTATGCATAGACTTCAGGAATTTAAACAAAGCCTCCTTAAAAGACAACTACCCTTTACCAAAGATGAATAATATACTGCAAAGGGTAGTAGGTTCTAAAAGAATTTCTTTGCTAGATGGCTTTTCAGGATACAATTAGGTGCTAGTACACCCAGATGATCAACACAAGACAGATTTCACTACACCTTGGGGAACCTTCATGTATGTCAAAATGCCTTTTGGGTTAGTGAATGTTGGGGCCACTTTTCAAAGAGCCATGGACATTGCTTTCTTTGAAGAAATAGGTTACTTCATTGTGATATACCTAGATGACATAACTGTCTATTCAAAAACTGATAAAGAACACCTGGTTCACTTAAGAAAGGTCTTTGAAAAATGTATAAAGTATGGTCTATCTTTAAACCCTAATAAAACTCTGTTTGGTCTTCAAGAAGGAAAAATTTTGGGCCATATAATATCTGAAGAAGGGATTAAGATAGACCCAAAGAGGATTGAGGGAATATTGCAGATCAGTCACCCAAGAAATATCAATGAGTTGAAATCTTTCATTAGAAAGATCAATTTCCTAATAAGATTCATACCAAACCTTGCAGCACTCCTAAGAAACATCACTAACATGCTGAAAAGAGAAATAGGAGTAAAATGGACCACATAAGCAAAAAAAATCCTTTGATTGGGTAAAACAAGCTCTCACCAAACACCAGTCCTCATTAGCCCTGACTTCACTAAGGAATTTTTCATCTTCTCATTTGCATCAGAAGATACAATTGCTGCAGTATTACTACAAAAGAACATAATGCGACAAGAACAGTCCATAGCTTTCTTCAGCAAGGCACTAAGAGATGCATCTCTGAAATATAACATTATGGAAAAAGAAGTTTTTTCCTTAATCAAAGCATTAAAATATTTCAGAGTTTTCATCTTGCATTCACATATCATTGCTTTTGTTCCTCATGCAGTTCTTAAGGACATACTAACTTAGGATCCTGATGGTAAAAGAGGTAAGTGGATTACTGTCATCTTAGAATATGATCTGGAAATCAAGCCCACCAAGCTAATCAAAGGGCAAGGATAGGCGAAACTGATCGCTGAAGCAAAATTTCAAGCACTGGACATAAACATGATACATTCCTTGGATGAACAAGAGAAGCTGGCGACTCCACCTATTGAAGAAGCATTTCTGAACTCACTCTGGTATGCTGATATTTTATGTGTGTTTTTAAATCTAAATTATCCTCCTGGTTTGTCCAAAACAAAGGCTAGATTATTGAAACTAAAGTCTGTTAGTTTCTGTATCATAGAGAATATGCTATATTGTAAAAATGTTGTTGGTATCTTGCTTAAATGTTTACTTAAGGAAGATGTAGATAGAATCATGCACGAGTTTCATGAAGGAGAATGTGGAGGCCATCTCTATTGGAAAACTACTGCCAACAAAATCCTTAGAGCTGGTTTCTATTGGCCCACTCTTTTCCCTAATATTCACAAACTAGTAGTGTCTTTCCATAAATGCCAAATCTTTGAGGGAAAGAGAAAATTGTTGCCTCTACCTTTATAGCCTATTTCAGTTGAAGCTCCTCTCCAACAATGGGGCCTAGATTTTATTGGAGAAATCTATCATGCCTCCTCTACCCAACACAAATGGATCCTCACTGCAACTGATTACTTTACAAAATGGATAGAGCCCATCCCTTCTAGAAATGCTACAGACTCAGTCATCATCAAATTACTTGAAAGCCACATTTTTTCTAGATTTGACTATCCTTGGAAGATTATCACTGACAGTGATGCTTCTTTAGATCCAAGAAAATGGTGGAGTTTTGCCACAAATATCATATTACATTAGGGCATTCTACAACTTATTACCCTCAAGGTAATGGGTTGGCTAAATCCTCTAACAAAATTTTGGTAAATATCATCAAAAAGTTGTTGGAAGAGAACAAAAATTCATGGCACAACAAGCTTGTACATGCACTATGGAAAAATAGATTAACAAATAAAAATCAATTGGAATGTCTCCCTATCAGCTTGTGTAATGAGCAGATGCAATTTTCCAACAATTTTAAGGGTGCCAGTAATGAAGCTCATCCAAAAAGCATAGTCTGAAGAAAATGACAAGAAAATAAGAATAAACGAGATTGTCCAGTTGCAGCAAACCAGAGAAGAATTGTATAATAGAACACAACAAAGGCAGGAAAAAATCAAGAATCTTTTTGATAAAAGGACCAAGGCAAATGATTTCAACATTGGTGACAAAGTGTTGAACTGGGATTCTAGAAGAGAAGACAAGGGTAAACATGAAAAATTTGACAATCTATGGAGAGGTCCATAAATCATCCATTCTTCAAGAGGTAACAATGCATTCTTCCTACAAGAAATGGATGGAACAGAGCTATTTGGAGGTCCTGTCAATGGCAGGATTCTCAAGCATTACTTTAGTTAAAAAATCTCAGTTTAAAGCTTTCTTCACTGTATATAACATTGCTTGAATGAAAAATCAGAAAAATAAACACAAAAAATAATAATAAAAGAGAGCAGATAAAAAGAGAAGGTAAAGCCCCATACCCAAAAAAAATATTTCTGAAATTGTGCAAGTCCAAATGCCACTACTTTTGAAGAGGAAAGTCTTGTTCAGTCATACATCCTAATCATGATTGAACAAATTTTAAATTTTTGCTGATAAGTTAGTGAATGAATATTTTCCAAACTGTTCAAACTTGGCTTATCAGTAGAGTAGGAAAAGGTATTGGTTCCAATGGTCAGATCTGAACCAAAGAAAAAGAGAGGGATGCATTATAAATTCCAAATTATAGCCCTCAATTTTTTAGTTTTACTTTGTGCAAAATAAAATTTGTGTGCAGCTTGTCTAAAATGCCAAAGCTCATGACAAATCAAACTGGTTAATCTTGATTCAGTCATGTTTTCAATTTCCTGTTTGTAGATTAGAGAATGAAAATCTGTCAAATTGTTTAAACTTGAAAAATAATTAGATTAGGTAGAGAAATAAAAGATCCCATCAGTCTAATCTGATCCTTTAGATGATATAAGGCTAGAAATAGATAGTTTTTTTTTCTTTCAAAAGAAAAATAATGTCAAGGGTTTGTCAGTTCAAATGCACCCAAATGAAGAAAAATGGTAGAATTAGAAACATGGGTAGGTAGAATTGGTTTGTAGGAGGCATTATTGTGAAATATGAAGGCTATAGTCATTTGAAGTTGCAGCAATATCATCATTACAAAATGAAGAAAATCAGTAAGCATATGAGGCATTTTATCTCCAAAAAACAGAGATCTGAGGTTCTTGACACCTCCTGAAAGGAGCTGCCCTCCCCAAGTGGAGCCACTATTAGTCATCAGTATTTTTCACTATCTTTGGATGACTCTAGATTGATGGCAGCCTTCTGAAAACAATATTTATTGAAACATTATGTGTTTTCAGAAATCTCATTGCCTTCATTATCCTTATAAACATATTTTCACTATCTCTCATTTTCATATCTTTAGTTTACCCTCTCACTCTGCAAAATTCATGTTTTACCTCACAAATTCTGTCATAAAAAATTTTCCCCTGCCAAAATACCCTTTTTTTCCCCTACCCTACAGTTCATTACCTCACAAAAACCCCTTTCACTTTGATAATTTCCCTTTTCTTTCACTAAAACTATGTAAAAATCCTTTTTACATGGTTTTAATAGCTAAAAATAAACATTCGAGACCCATTTTTATTTGATAAACTATGTTTATTAATAAAACCCGATCCTTTTTGAAGCCCCCGCTCTAGACCTATACTCCTTCACACCCATATAACCATAACCCCACCAATCATATAGCCTTTGCTTTAATGCTTCCCTCGGGCCCCCGCTTTATAACAAACCCATATACGTTTTAAACCCTCATGCTACATGACAAAATCCTGCCACGCCACGCGCCCTTCGGACCCCACCACTAGACTTGCCCATCCTTCCAAATTTCCCGACGTCGGTCGATCTCATCCTCCGAGATCCAATGGCCCGCAACCCATATTGCATATTTACATGCGCCGGGGTTATTGATTTCAAAACACACGATATAACTGCTTTTACCATTTGTACCTCCCGCCACATGTCTCCCTCTGTATGGTATCACACGCCTCCGCCCAATACCACTTACCACCTCCTTGACCATGCGAAAACTATCTACCTGCCTCTCGCGCTAAAATCAAAACCACCCTTCTGTTTAAACATGTGCCAAAGGCCCGTGCCTTTGCGACGTGCCCTGTCTGCCATGCAAACCTCTGAAAATGCCTTCGACAACCCAATAAGCCATAAAACATGCATAGAAGCCCACAAGCCCCATTCCTCGACTCTGTCCAAGCAAACACAGGTTTTTAATTAATAAAATTAGTTCTTCATGTGCAGGTAATCAAGTTCAAATGCATAAATCGCATTCTAAGGTCCAAAAAAATCATTTAATCAAAATCTCTGGGTGACGATCCAGGTCTTTTGATTCATCAAAAGGACCGAGAAAGTTAGTAGACAAAGAGCAGCGATGAATCATGATCGTTATTGGCCTTTCAATTCCTTTAAAGGAAAATATCCAAAAGGTTGGCTCAAATAGTTAAGTTAAGAGTTATTACTTCAGATAGACAGTCAGTCATATCTTGCCTTGGGCTTTGCATGGTCGTAAAGGTCAAGGGTTCATTTACTCAGTAATAACTACAATAAAAAACCCTAGCTTAGGATCACCTCCTGATTTTGTAGATAAATACCGCATGTATCATTCATTTTTAGGGGTTGCTTTTTGGGCTCAATACTGTATAAACTTTGAGTTGTAAGGAAGTTGGCTTTGGACCTCTATAGCTGTTTTGGACTGGATATCAATAGAACAAGAACATTCAAGGGATTCATGAACTAGATTAAATGGTGATGTTATTTTGATATTGTAATTGTTTCCTTCTATTTTCTATTTTGTACATCAATTTCCCTTATAACGAGACATAAAATTTAGGCTAAGATATGTTGTCTAGCACCTTAAATCTGTTTGATTTTTGTTATTTAAATGTTTTTCCTCTACTGGGTCTAATTGGAGAATTTAGGAGTTTCCTGCTCTCCAGTTCCACCTAGTTTGTTTTCTTAAGATTAACTCAGTAAATTCTGACCAAAGAAGTTTATGGTTAGCCCTGTCCTTTGGTTCTTCTTGAAATGTTGTTCTCAAGGATATATTTGAAGTTTACTTACTAAGGTTCAGCCAAAGAAGTTTACGGTTGGCCCTGTCCTTTGTTCTTTCTTGAAAAGGCACTTTAAAGGTCTTTGAAGTCTGATTGAAGAATTTAGGAGTTCCCTTTTCTTTAATCATTACTGAATTTTTATCTTAAATATTTTCTTCGTCTGAAAGTGAATAGCTAGAGAATTTAGGAGTTCCCCGCTCTCTAGGATTTGTTGAATTGTTGTCTTAATTTTTACTTGGTAAAGTCTGACCAAAGAAGTTTATGGTATGCCCTATCCTTTGGTTCTTTCTTAAGAATAGTGATCTTAAAGACTCTTCTTGTTCTAGTACATGTTAAAGGATTCTTAATTGCCCTTTAAAGCTACTAAATTCACAAACTTAGTGTTCATTTCACATCCATATAATCTATTAAGATCCATTTGGCTTAGTTAGCTTGCCTTGTGGAACACCCTTCACCTTTATTGATATACTCCTCAAATATTTTACTGACTCCATAGCCCAATAGCTTTAACTTCTCTTACTCTATCTAGTCTTCCTAACAAGCAACCAAACAAAACAAAACAAACAATCCCTATCATTTTAACTAGCCTAAAATCAGTATCCTAAATAAGTCAAGTTATATCTTTTATACAAGTATAGAGAGAGCCCTCTCTGAGTCCAAGAAGGCTAGGTCTTAGGACTCCAAAGTTGGTTTGATGTTACCCTTATTTATTTGGTCTTACCAATCTAACAAATTATAGGGACCTAACAATGGTTATCTTCAATCTTCATATATAAATAAATGTATAATATATTTATATGCATACATACATATAAATAAAAAATTGACATTAACATAGAATTCAAAATATATATTCATAAATTTAAATTTAAATTCACAATAATAAGATCCAAATATATGCACAATATCAAGATCTAAATACACAATTTTATTTAATATTACATTTTTGGAATAAAAAATACGTCTTTGGAATCTAAGTTCACACTTTAGGATTTAGAGAATCACAATTTCAAAACCAAAACAACATTTTAAAAGAAAATCCAAACTTTAGAAACACTAATATTAACATATCTTGAATCTAATTTTGCACTTTAAAAACAAAAATTTCTCACTTTCAAAAATTACTTTCACTACATTAAAGTCTTTGTCCTAGGTTATAATACAAATTTAGTCAAATTGACATTATTGGCATAAGGGTCATGGTAAGTTGAGACATATATTATTATAGACTAGGCCAAGAGGTGAGGAGATTTTAAAGTTCTGTATATTATTCCAAGATGTGAAACATGATGTGCCTTATTGTTTTTTATCATGTAGAATATTCATGTTTTATTAGTAATGCATTCAAAATATTATCCCCACACAATACACTTTATCTATAAGAATATATAGAGGTTAAGTAAGCACATATATTCATTGTGTAATTAATTAAACACTATGTTAGTAGGAGGTCCACTCTCTTTATGAGCACCATCATTAGTATAAATAAATTATGGTATAGTAAGACTAATAAGTTTTATGGACTAGATCTCGCAAACATTATGAAATAACACACAATATGATAAGAGATTTGAAAGATGTAAATATCATCCATGATACCAAACATGTTATAACCCACCTTTTTTTTAACTTGTTGAATAGTATTCATGGTTTACTACCGTATTTAATATTTATTACTTTTGGTTCTCACAATTCATGCATATTCATCCTACAACAAATCAACTAATATGTCATTAAGAGAGTCGCTAACTTTGTGTATATTTCCATTAACAAAAGAATCAAGACATACAAATATTTAGACTAGAACTTATAGTTAATGTAGTATAAAACACAAATTAAAAAAATATTTTAAAATATAGAAAATATTCTTAAATGACAAATAATTTGTAAAAAAACAAATTATATTATCTTTAATGTTTACCTTTATTATTCATATGAATATAACCACATAATATGCTAAACATCATGAGATAAGGAAATTCAAAAAACATCAATATTCAACCCACAACTCATCAATCATTATAATAGTAAGAGATTCACTACATAAACATCGCAATCGACATAAAAATCATAATATATTTAAACTCATATATTATTTAATAGAATAACTTAGTAACCATATAAAATAACATACACAAAAATTGTCTTACACTTGTAAAACCATTCCAAAATATCAAATATGATTTCTATTCCTAATTAAAGCACATGCACCTAGATAACACAACACATCACATAATGGAGAATAGGAAGGTCAAACCATTATGCATGCCCAAAAAACTATTATGTTAACAAGAAAACCAATGTGTATATTGTCACTCCATTTCATGGTATATTAAAACTTATATTCACTTCATACCAAATATCACACCAATATAAATAACACACCCACAAAAAATGATATTTGAAAATTGTAAACACTTATATTTATACAAAATATAAAATTCTTATTATTTAATATATCTCTCTCACTCACTCATCACATTTTTCACACATATTCTACAATTTCTAATAAATTTGATATGACATTAAAGAGATGTGGGTTGATCAAAAGTAAAGAGCATACTCCCACATGTTGAAAAGTAAGTCCACTCCCTCAAAAGTGATTTATAATGTCCACTGTCCATATTTACCAAACACCACTACTTTAAGGTTTTGACTTTTATAGTGGTCAAAAAATTTAATTTTGAAATAATAATATGAAATCTACGAAGCTGGAAGCAATAAATTGTAATAGTGATGTTTACGCTGTACGCTAGCCTCGGATTTTGACCTGGTTGGGGATAAAATTATATTTTTCGGGCATTTCATTTCTATGTTATAATGTGAAAAGAATCAAATTTAGAATATAATTTTGACCAGGCTTGGCTTAAAATTATATATTTCGTCACTTCATTTCTATGTTATAATGCGAAAAGAATCAAATTTAGAATATGTAACACCCACTTTGGACACTCCCGAGTTTCTAATGAGGTGAGACACCTTCAAAAGATATGTGTTCAGCACGATTTATTCGAATAATTTCTTGTTTTCTCATCCTACACATTTAAATAAATAACATTTTACATCTTAGTAGCTACGATTTTGATTTTTTTTGGTAGTTAGCGCCACATTTAATAAACTTTTGATATAAAGATGAGATAGTGTACTTTGAGAATTGATATGTTGTAGATAGTGGACTTTTTCATCTTCTCATTTGCATCAGAAGATATAATAGTTGCAGTATTATTACAAAAGAACATAATGGGACAAGAACAACTCATAGCTTTCTTCAGTGAGACACTAAGAGATGTACCTCTGAAATATAACACTATGGAAAAACATGTTTTTGCCTTAATCAAAGCATTAAAATATTTCAGAGTTTACATCTTGCATTCACATATCATTGCTTTTGTTCCTCATGCAATTTTTAAGGACATACTAACTCAGGATCCTGATGGTAAAAGAGGTAAGTGGATTACTGTCATCTTAGAATATGATCTGGAAATCAAGCCCACCAAGCTAATCAAAGGGAAAGGACAAGCCAAACTGATGGCTGAAGCAAATTTTCAAGCACTGGACATAAACATGATACATTCCTTGGATGAACAAGAGGAGTTGGCAACTTCACCTATTGAAGAAGCATTTCTGAACTCACTCTGGTATGCTGATATTTTATATGTGCTTTTAAATCTAAATTCTCCTCTTGGTTTGTCCAAAACAAAGGCTAGATTCTTGAAACTAAATGTTGTTAGTTTCTTTATTATAGAGAATATGCTATATTGTAAAAATGCTATTGGTATCTTGCTTAAATGTTTACTTAAGGAGGATGCAGATATAATCATGCATGAGTTTCATGAAGGAGAATGTGGAGGCCATCTCTATTGGAAAACTACTGCCAACAAAATCCTTAGAGCTGGTTTCTGTTGGCCCACTCTTTTCCCTGATATTCACAAACTAATAGTGACTTTCCATAAATGTCGAATCTTTGAGGGAAAGAGAAAATTGTTGCCTCTACCTTTACAACCTATTTCTGTTGAAGCTTCTTTCCAACAATGGGGCATAGATTTTATTGGTGAAATCCATCATGCCTCCTCTGCCCAATACAAATGGATCCTCACTACAATTGAGTACTTTACAAAATGGATAGAGGCCATCCCTTCTAGAAATGCCACAGACTCACTCATCATCAAATTACTTGAAAACCACATTTTGTCTAGATTTGGTTGTCTTAGGAAGATCATCACTGACAATGATGCTTCTTTTAGATCCAAGAAAATGATGGACTTTTGCCACAAATATCATATTACATTAGGGAATTCTACAACTTATTACCCTCAAGATAATGGGTTGGCCGAATCCTCTAACAAAATTTTGGTAAATATCGTCAAGATTTTGTTGGAAGAGAACAAAAGTCATGGCACAACAAGTTGTACATGCACTATGGGCAAATAGATTAACAAATAAAAAATCAATTGGAATGTATCCCTATCAACTTGTGTATGGAGCAGATGCAATTTTTCCAACAATTTTAAGGGTGCCAGTAATGAAGCTCATCCAAAAAGCACAATCTGAAGAAATGACATGAAAAGAAGAATAAACCAGACTGTCCAGTGGCAGCAAAACAAAGAAGAAGTGTACAATAGAACACAACAAGGGCAGGAAAAAATCAAGAAGGTTTTTTATAAGAGGACCAAGGAAAATGATGTCAACATTGGTGACGAAGTGCTGAACTCGGATTCAAGATGAGAAGACAAGGGTAACCATGGAAAATTTGATAGTCTATGGAGAGGTCCATACATCATCCATTATTCAAGAGATAACAATGCATTCTTCCTACAAGAAATGGATGGAACAAAGCTATTTGGAGGTCCTGTCAATGGCAGGATGCTTAAGCATTACTTTAGTTAAAAAATATCAGTTTAAAGCTTTCTTCACTGTATATAACATTGCTTGAATGAAAAATCAGAAAAATAAGCACAGAAAAATAAAATAAAATAAAAGAGGGCAGATAAAAAGAGAAGGTAAAGCCCCATACCCAAAAAAAATATTTCTGAAATTTTGCATGTCCAAATGCCACTATTTTTGAAGAGGAAAGTCTTGTTCAGTCATACATCCTAATCATGATTGAAAAAAATTTAAATTTTTGCTGATAAGTTAGTGAATGAAGATTTTTCAAACTGTTCAAACTTGGCTTATCAGTAGATTAGGAAAAGGTATTGGTTCCAATGGTCATATTTGAACCAAAGAAAAAGAGAGGGATGCATTATAAATTCCAAATTATAGCCCTCAAGTTTTTAGTTTTACTTTGTGCAAAATAAAATCTGTGTGCAGCTTGTCTAAAATGCCACAGCTCATGACAAATCAAACTGCTTAATCTTGATTCGGTCATGTTTTCAATTTCCTGTTTGTAGATTAGAGAATGAAAATCTGTCAAATTGTTTAAACTTGACAGATAAGTAGATTAGGTAGAGAAATAAAAGAGCTCATCAGTCTAATCTGATCCTTTGGATGATATAAGGATAGAAATATATAGTTTTTTTTCTTTCAAAAGAAAAATAATGTCAAGGGTTTGCTAGTTCAAATGCACCCAAATGAAGAAAAATGTTAGAATTAGAAATCTGGGTAAATAGAATTGGTTTGTAGGAGGCATTATTGTGAAATATGAAGGCTACAGTCATTTGAAGTTGCAGCAAGATCATCATTGAAAAATGAAGAAAATAAGCAAGCATATGAGGCATTTTATCTCCAAAAAATAGAGAGTTGAGGTTCTTGACACCTCCTGAAAGGAGCTGCCCTCTCCAAGTGGAGCCATTGTTAGTCATTAGTATTTTTCACTATCTTTGGATGACTATAGATTGATGGCAGCCTTTTGAAAACAATATTTATTGAAACATTATGTGTTTTCAGAAATCTCACTGCCTTTATTATCCTTATAAACCTATTATCACTATCTCTCATTTCCATATCTTCAGCTTACCCTCTCACTCTGAAAAATTCATGTTTTACCTCACAAATCCTGTCATGAAATCTTTTCCCCCACCCTACACTTCATTACCTCACAAAAACCCCTTTCCCTTTGATCATTTCCCTTTTCTTTCACTAAAACTATGTAAAAATCCTTTTTACATAGTTTTAATAGCTAAAAATTAAACATTCGGGACCCATTTTTATTTGATAAACTCTGTTTATTAATAAAGCCCAATCCTTTTTGAAGCCCCCGCGCTAAACCTATACTCCCTCACACCCATATAACCATAACCCTGGAAATCATATAGCCCCTGCTTTAATACTTCCCGCGGACCCGCGCTTTATAACAAACCCATATATGTTTTAAACCCCCGCACTACATGAAAAAAACCTGCCACATCACGCGGCGCTTGGACCCCACCACTAGACTTGCCCATCCTTCCAAATTTCCCGACGTCGGTCGATCTCATCCTCCGAGATCCAACGGCCCGCAACCAATATCACAGATTTATGTGTGTCGGGGTTATTGATTTCAAAACACATCATATAAATGGTTTTACCATTTTTACCTCCCGCCACGCATCTCCCTCTGTATGGTATCACACGTCTCCACCGAATACCACTTATCACCTCCTCGACCATGTGAAAACCATCTACCTGCCTCCCGCACTAAAATCAAAACCGCCCTTCTGTTTAAACGCATTCGAAAGTCCTGTGCCTTTGCGACACACCATGTTCGCCATGCAAACCTCTGAAAATGCCTCCAACAACCCAATAAGCCATAAAACACGCACAGAAGCCCGCGAGCCCCATTCCTAGACTCTGTCCAAGCAAACAAAGGTTTTTAATTAATAAACTTAGTTGTTCATGTGCAGGTAATCAAGTTCAAATGCATAAATCACATTCTAAGGTCCAAAAAAAACGTTTAATCAACATCTCTGGGTGACGATCCAGGTCTTTTGATTCATCAAAAGGACTGAGAGGGTTAGTAGACAAAGAGCAACGATGAATCATGATCGTTGTTGGCCTTTCAATTCCTTTAAAGGAAAAATTAACAGGCATAAATGAAGAAACATCGTGAAAGGTCGTGACAGTTGAAATTTAAAGGAGATTAAAGAATCTTAATCAAATTTTAAAGCTAAAACAGACTTAGAAGACAGGTTTAAAGGCTAAACACAGAAAATCAAAGATAAAGATAGTGACAACAAGATAGAAAAAAGACTAAAAGAATAATAGTGCAGATGAGAGTCTTAAACATCGGTAAAATGATAAATTAGAGGCAAATGACAGTGGAGACAGATCCGAATTGAATGAAACACTTAAACATTACTTCCTCAACCACCTTTTTCCACTTAAAGCCTCATTTTACTTTAATCAAAGTAGTCAGAGATATTTTAAGTAGCTCAGAAGTTATTGTAAAGTTGACGTAAAGCCATAAAGTCAAAAATATCCAAAAGATTGGATCAAATAGTTAAGTTAAGAGTTATTACTTCAGATAGACAGTCAGTCATATCTTGCCTTGGGCCTTGCATGGTTTTAATGGTCAAGGGTTCATTTACTCAGTAATAACTACAATAAAAAAACCCTAGCTTAGGATCACCTCCTCATTTTGCAGATAAATACTGCATGTATCACTCATTTTTAGGGGTTGGTTGTTGGGCTCAATACCGTATAGACTCTCAGTTGTAAAGAAGTTGGCTTTGGAGCTCTGTAGCTGTTTTAGACTGGATATCAATAGAACAAGAACATTCAAGGGATTCATGAACTAGATTAAATGGTGATGTTATTTTGATATTGTAATTGTTTCCTTCTATTTTCCATTTTTTACATCAATTTCCCTTATAACGGGACATAAAATTTAGGCTAAGATATGTTGTCTATCACCTTAAATCTATCTGCTTTCTGTTATTTAAATGTTTTTCCTCTGCTGGGTCTGATTGGAGAATTTAGGAGTTCCCTCCTCTCTAGTTCCACCTGGTTTGTTTTCTTGAGATTAACTCAGTAAATTCTGACCAAAGAATTTTATGGTTAGCCCTGTCCTTTGGTTCTGCTTGAAATGTTGTTCTCAAGGCTTTCTTTGAAGTTTACTTACTAAGGTTCGGCCAAAGAAGCTTATGGTTGGCCCTGTCCTTTATTCTATCTTGAATAGTCACTTTAAAGGTTTTTGAAGTCCGATTGAAGAATTTAGGAGTTCCCTGTTCTTTAATCATTACTAAATTGTGATCTTAAATGTTTTCTTCGTCTGAAATTGAATAGCTAGAAATTTTAGGAGTTCCCTGCTCTCTAGGATTTGTTGAATTGTTGTCTTAAAGTTTACTTGGGAAAGTTTGACCAAAGAAGTTTATGGTATGCCCTGTCCTTTGGTTCTTTCTTACGAATAGTGATCTTAAAGACTCTCCTTGTTCTAGTACATGTTAAAGGATTCTTAATTTCCCTCTAAAGCTAGTAAATTCACAAACTTAGTGTTCATTTCACATTCATATAAGCTATTAAGATCCATTTGGCTTAGTTAGCTTGCCCTGTGGAACACCCTTGTCCTTTATTGATATACTCCTCAAATATTTTACAGATTCCATAGAACTTCTCGTACTCTATCTATTCCTCCTAACAAGCAACCAAACAAAACAAAACAAACAATCCCTATCATTTTAACTAACCTAAAAGCAGTATCCTAAATCAGTCAAGTTATATATTTTATACAAATATAGAGAGAGCCCTCTTTGAGTCTTAGAAGGCTAGGTCTTAGGACTCCAAAGTTGGTTTGATGTTACCCTTGTTTATTTGGTCTTACCAATCTAACAAATTATAGGGACCTAACAATGGTTATCTTCAATCTTCATATATAAAGAAATGTATAATATATTTATATGCATACATACTTATAAATAAAAAATTGACATTAACATAGGAATTCAAAATATTTATTCACAAATTTAAATGCACAATATAAGATCCAAATATATGCACAATATCAAGATCTAAATACACAATTTTATTTAATATTACATTTTTGGAATAAAAAACACGCCTTTGGAATCTAAGTTCACACTTTAGGATTTAGAGAATCACAATTTCAAAATCAAAACAAAATTTAAAGAAAAAATACAAACTTTAGAAACATTAATATTAACATATCTTGAATCTAATTTTGCACTATAAAAACAAAAATATTCTCACTTTCAAAAATTACTTTCACTACATTAAAGTCTTGGCCCTAGGTTACAATACAAATTTAGTCAAATTGACATTATTGGCATAAGGGTCATGGTAAGCTGAGACATATATTATTATAGACTAGGCCAAGAGGTGAGGAGATTTTAAAGTTCTATATATTATTGCAAGATGTGAAACATGATGTGCCTTATTGTTTTTTATCATGTATCATATTCATTTTTTATTAGTCACACATTCAAAATATTATCCCCACACATTACACCTTATATATAAGAATATAGAGAGGTCAAGTAAGCACATATATTCATTGTGTAATTAATTGAACACTATGTTAGTAGGAGGCCCACTCTCTTTATGAGCAACATTATTACTATAAATAATCATGGTATAGTAAGACTAATAAGTTGTATGGATTAGATCCCGTAAACATTATGAAATAACACACAATATGATAAGAGATTTGAAAGATGTAAATATCATCCATGAAACCAAACATGTTATAACCCACTTTTTTTTAACTTGTTGAATAATATTCACTGTTTACTACCCTATTTAATATTTATTACTTTTGGTTCTCACAATTCATGCATATTCATCCTACAACAAATCAACTAATATATTATTAAGAAGGTCACTAACTTTGTGTATATTTCCATTAACAAAAGGATCTAAGACATACAAATATTTAAACTAGAACTTATAATTAATATAGTATAAAACACAAATTAAAAAAATATTTTGAAAGTATAGAAAATATTCTTAAATGACAAATAATTTATAAAAAAAAATATATCATCTTTAATGTTTACCTTTATTATTCATGTGAATATAACCATATAATATGCTAAACATAATGAGATAAGGAAATTCAAAAAGCATGAATATTCAACCCACAACTCATCAGTTATTATAATAGTAAGAGATTCACTACATAAACATCTCAATCGACATAAAAATCATAATATATTTAAACTCATACATTATTTAATATAATAACTTAGTAACAATATAAAATAACATACACAAAAATTGTTCTACACTGGTAAAACCATTCCAAAATATCAAATATGATTTCTATTCATAATTCACGCACATGCACCTAGATAACACAACACATCACATAATGTAGAATAGGAAGGTCAAACAAATATGCATGCATATCTTACGACCAAAAAACTATTATATTAACGAGAAAACCAATGTGTATATTGTCGCTCCATTTCATGGTATATTAAAACTTAAGTTCACTTCATACCAAATATCACAACCAATATAAATAACACACCCAAAAAAAAAAAGATATTTGAAAATTGTAAACACTTCTATTTATACAAAATATAAAATTCTTATTATTTAATATATCTCTCTCACTCGCTCACCACACCTTTCACACATATCCTACAATTTCTAATAAATTTGATATGACATTAAAGAGATGTGGGTTGATCAAAAGTAAAGAGCATACTCCCACATGTTGAAAAGTAAGTCCACTCCCTCAAAAGTGATTTATAATGTCCATTGTCCATATTTACCAAACACCACTCCTTTAAGGTTTTGACTTTATTGTGGTACAAAAAATTAATTTTGAAATAACAATATGAAATCTTTACGCTGTAGGCTAGCCTCCAATTTTGACCTGGCTTGGGATAAAATTATATTTTTTGGGCATTTCATTTCTATGTTATAATGTGAAAAGAATCAAACTTGGAATATAATTTTGACCAGGCTTGGCTTAAAATTATATATTTCGTCACTTCATTTCTATGTTATAATGCGAAAAGAATCAAATTTAGAATGTGTAACACCCACTCTGGGCACTCCCGAGTTTCTAATGAGGTGACACACCTTCAGTAGATATGTGTCCAGCACGATTTATTCGAATAATTTCTTATTTTCTCAACCTACACATTTAAATAAATTACATTTTACATCTTAGTAGCTACGATTTTGATTTTTTAGTGGTTAGCACCACATTTAATAAACTTTTGATATAAAGATGAGATAGTGTACTTCGAGAATTGATGTGTTGCCTTTATTATTAGTCCCGGGACTCGTGTAATCTGTGCGTGCACAAAATTGATGGTCTTTTCATGAAAACGGATTGTCTGTCCATTGTTTAAACCAAACTCAAGATCATATTTTATTTTTAACGAAAATTTTAATTTCACTATTTTATTTGGCCTTTTTCCGAAGTAAGATGCCTAGATTATTAGTCTAAATTTGAATAAAAAGATGTATTTAGTTAAAGTTTTTGTCAAGTGAATTAATGTTATCACTACGCTAACAATCAATAACATTTAATGTTTCATACTCAATGGCTATATTATAAAGTTCACGCATGAATAAGTGGGAGTGGGCAAGTGGCTATGGACTAAATTTCAATGTGGTTATTTGTATGGGCTATTTCCATGTTGCTTTTTGAGCCATTTATTCTCTAGTTACTAGGTGGCTTCACCGCTTATTCAATTCCATAATGTTTTTGTCTTCCTCAGTTCTAGAACCCTTATGCCTTGCATATTTCTTCTCAAGCCGCTTATTCCCTGGTTACTAGGCAACTTTGCCACTTACTCAGTTCCAAAACCCCTCTGACTTCCTAGGACCTTTTTTCCTTCAAATAACTAGCTTTCTATTTCTACTTCCTTCCTCCCTCAGACACTTGCCTATTTCTCTAGAATTAAACTAGGCAGGACGATGTCACTGTGCGTCTGGTCCGACAACTTCTTTGGCCATCACAGGTCCATTACTGGACATTCTTTATATCTTTCTTCCATGTCCCTTTGATTTGCATACTCTAAGGCGTTCGCTAGGGCATTATAGAAGTTTGATTCATAGTAGTGTAAGATGCAAACGAGGTCAAATGCTTCTGCTTCCATTACTAGAATTGGACTCGATCTCGATCAAATGCAATTTTTAGGGGTGTTTCTTATAGTTGAATTTCTTTCTCCATCTGTAGTTCTTTCCAGGAATTTGCGAAGTACCACCTGCAATGCATTCTACGCACTTGGGGAGTGCAAGAATCTAAACAAAAGTTGATTCAAAGAAGTTGTAACGAAACAATAAAATTGGAAAGAGGAAATCATAAGATTTCATGAAAATGTTTTTATTTTACATTGCCTATATTTATTTGGAATGTTTCTGATCATAGTTTCATTCTAGCTTGTTCTAGCCCTAATGACGTTCTTGTTCTCCAAGTCTAGTATGTTAGTAAAATAAGTATCTAAGCCATGAATGTCTATATATTTTGATAAAGTTCCTTCCATCCCATCATGGCACATTGTATTGTAATAAATCCAAATATAAGATTAGACTTTCATTTGTTGATGACGAGAGTAAAATCTTGTGAATTTAACTTGTATGTAGATTTTATATTATTTTTGAAAATGTCATGTGCACGAGTGAAATTAAACAATTGAGTTATATTAATTTTACTTATGTTATAAAATTCATAATTAAAATAGAATGGCCAAATAATAACAAACTATATATATAATATGCATATTATTGCTAAATACCTCTTCACAACAGGCTTTCATCGATGTGGGTCACATACCCTCCTGCTAAAGCTTGGTTTAGATATTTGTTTGTGAAGGTCTTTTCCTTATCCATGACTTTTTCTGGAAATGAAATGTCGGAAGCTCAAAAAGGACAAAATGCACCTCACTTGTTCAAATTTCTCATCAATAGGGAAAATCATGCACTTTAATTCTCCATTTTTGTCTTTGAAATTCACATTAAAATATTAAGATAATGATATGTAAGAAAATATACAAAGAGTAAAAAATGGTAAATTTACAAATTCTTTATATAAATTTATTGATATTTGATATTTGGAATATTAATATTTGCATTTGTTTGTTACGGTTTGTATCAGCTTGAATCCTATAGCCATAAGGAATAAATGGCTAGTTACCCAACATGTTTGCTTTTATTTTATTTTATTTTATTTATTTATTTTTTCAGTTTTTTAATAAGCTAATAAACTTAATTTTTTTTAAAGTTTAAATTATAATTTGTAATGTTTATTTTTTTATTAAAAATTAAATTATCAAAAATTTTAAAATATGAATTTTAAAAGTTAAATAATCAAAATTCGTAAGATATCAAAGGGATAAAACATTGAATGTCTTGCTTTGATTTAGCTTCATTAACTTGAAGATGATCGCAACATGAGCTTTTCTGGTCGATACCATAATATGAGTTTTTTTGCTGAAACTTGCAGCCAGATATAAGCACAACAGGTCTGAACATACTTGTTTCATTGATTCCCATTGAGGAATCTTTCGAGACAGTTCCTGCTCGAATGATGACTTTCCAGTTTAACATCTTATCTGGAACATCCATGGCAACTCCTCATTTAAGTGGAGTTGTTGCATTTGTGAAATCGAGTAATATTGATTGTATCCCCTCTGATATCATATCATCCCTATTGACTACAGGTACTTTATCACATTTTATTCTTGAAAATGTAAATACCACACCGAGGAACATCTAGATATTTCTCTTTCTATTATGAAAAATACCACATATATATGATTTTAGTGATGCTACATCTAGGTCTCAATGGTGGAAATATGTGTTGAAACAAGTTTCTTTTTACAATTCCAAAGCTGCTAGATTTTCTCACATCCATAGTCCAATCTGTGTGGTAGTTATTTCAATGAACAATATTTTCAAATTATCGACCATTGATACAAATATGCTCGGGACACCTTTTATTTTGGAAGCAGAGTAGGGCCATCTAGGGAAAAGGTGGATATGATCAGTAACATGAACTATCCAAGCATGGAAATCTCCTAGTTAGATATTGTGAAATTTTGTCATTTTAAATAATAAAACCCTAGTTTAACTTTTTTACACGAAAATCACTAGTCCATAATGTGTATGGTTGTCCAACTTGTCCTATATAGTGGAGAGGCTACTTAAAACCTTGTATGACTTCTATAGTTATCACCTTCTATATACAAGCAAGAAGAAGCCTTAAGATCTCTTCTGGAAGTGATCAGTTTGACAATTGAAACAAAGACAAGGAGGGAGTTTCAAGTTGCGTGCAAGACGCCTATAAACGATTAGTTTGACAAAACTTTGTTACTGATGAAGTAGGTAACCGCACTGTTACCTACTTTTTTTTGTAGCATAAAAAGCACCCGATTTTGAAAAGTGGTGATGCAGAATTGCCCCCTTTTTTTGTGCACATTTTTGACACTCTAATATTTTTATTTATGAAGTATGAATATTTGTTTTAAAATGTTAGTGATTTTCATTCTAATTTTGAAACGTATTGATGCAACATCAATTTTTTTTTTAGAGCGGTGATTTTCATGCTAATTTTGAAACGTATTGATGCAGCATCAACCTTTTTTTTTTAGAGTGGTGATTTTCATGTTGGTAATAAAACACAAAACTTAGATTAAAAAAAATATATAAAAACAATAAAAACAGCCTCCACCGCCACTTGGGTAGGAGGTTGATTCTGGGAATCGCCCTCCCGCTGCAGGAAGCCGATTCCAAGCGGGAGGCCGATTCCCGGAATTTCCCTCCCGCTGTGGAAGGCCGATTCCCGGAATCGGCCTCCACCACCACCTGGGCGGGAGGCCAATTGGCGGCACCAACACGATAAAAAAATTCTCTCTTTTTTTTTTTAATTCAAAAAATTTATTTATTTATTTATTTTTTTTAATTTGAAATTTAATTTGTTTTAACTTTTTTTTGTTTTTTATTTTATTTTTTCTAAATTTTGTTAATAATTTTTATTAAATTTTGTAATTTTTTTTATTTAATTGATTTTTTTTTAAAATTTTCATATATATATTTTTTATCATTAAATTTTATGTTTAGTTTTATCATTAAATTTTTAAAAATTCAATAAATTTTGTATTATTTATTTATTTGAATTAATTTTTTTTTGTTTTTTTTTAAATTTATTATTATTATTATTATTTTATTAAATAAAATTTTTATATTTTTTTTATTTCAATTAAAATTGTGTATTTAAAATTAGAATTTTTTTTAATTAAACTTAATATTTTCAAATTAATTTGTTTTTTATTTAATATAATTTTTTAATTTATTTTTTTCAATTTTTCATTTTTCACTCATTTTTAAAATTT
Organism: Pinus albicaulis; assembly: GCA_034641835.2. Classification (NCBI taxonomy): domain Eukaryota; kingdom Viridiplantae; phylum Streptophyta; class Pinopsida; order Pinales; family Pinaceae; genus Pinus; species Pinus albicaulis. The sequence goes on from CM076573.1 coordinate 403,391,724, forward strand.
TATTTTAACAATGTTTTTTTTTTCTTTATAATTAAAATTTATTTTTTATTTCAAAATTTATTTGTTTATTCATTTATTTATTAATATATATATATATATATATATATATATATATATATATATATATATATATATATATATATATATATATATATATATATATATAATTTAATTTAATTTGTTATTTTAATATTAACCATTTTTTTTTTTTAATTTAATAAAATCTAATATATATTTTTAATTTAAGTTTATATATATATATATATTTTATAATTTAAATTTAATATATTTTTTAAAATCTTTTTGTTTTTTAAATATATATTTCTTTGAATTTAATATTTTTATTGTATTTTTTTTTTTAATTAATATATATATATATATATATATATATATATATATATATATATATATATATATATATATATATATATATATATATATATATATATATATATATATATATATATATTTTAAATTTTATTTTAAAGTTTTAAATTTATTAAAATTTAATATATTTCTTTAAATTTAATTTTTTATTTTTTTTTAATTTAATAAACATTTTCTTTTTCTTTTTTAAATTTAATTTCTATATTTTATTTTTTATAATTTCTTTGTTTTTTAAACCTTTTTTTATTTTTTATTTTTTAATTTAATATTTTTATTTTGTTTTTATTTTTATTTTTTTATTTCTATATATTTTGAAATTTTAATCTTTATTTTTTTTTTTTATGTTTGAATTAAATTTTTTATTTATTTATTTGTTTTATTTTTTCTTCCTATATATTTTTAAATTTTAAGCTTTAAAATGTTTTTATTTTTTAAATTTATTTTTTTCTTAAATTTTAGGTTTTTTTAATGTTTGAATTTTAAAAATTAAAAAATGTATTTTTATTTTTAAAAAGTAAAAAATATGACACAATTTTTTTTTTATTATTCTAGCATCAACTGGTTTTGTTTTGGGGGTGTTTTTTCAATCTTTTTTTCAAGAAACAATTTTGTTTTTAGCATAATTTTATAAAATGTTGAAATTTGACCTTAAAAAAAAACCAAGTGCGTTCTGGAATACATTTTTTTTTGTTTTTGGGGTGTTTTTTCATGTTTTTTTAGTCTTTTTGGGCTAGAGTTCCCATTTTGAGGTCAGGTTACCTATTTTATCGGTAACAGTGTTACAATTGAAATAGAGATAAGGAGGGGGTTTCAGGTTGCATGCAAGACCCCTCCAACAAAGACTTGTTGCTCGACAACCCCTCTTTTTAAATTATTTATGTGATGTCGTTTCTTGTATTGGCAAACAATACCCTTCGCTTTATTAGATTGTAGGTTAAATAATTAACAATTATCAGATGCGACAGAATAATATAAATAATATTAAATTGATAATATCAATCATATATATAATTTAATTAAGAAAAATATTTTATAATTATACAATTTGAAGAAATAAAGTGAAAATTTAAAAATATTTAATTAGTTAAATTAAATATAGAAGTTTAAATTTTATGTAAAATTTCTAATAATTATTATTGAAATTACAATTTAATATTATTTAAATTTTATTTTTAAATATATAAATAAATATGATACTTATGGATTTTTGGCTTCTGTGATCCATCGATAAATTATGCAGAAATCTTTCGGTAATAATCACATTACAATGAACAAATTCGACGCATTTCGAACCAATCAGTGTGGTTCATCATTAGGACTAGGTGAGAAATCAGATCCGATCGTCGAGTTTAAATAGATGTAGAAATGCCAAAGTAAAATAGTTAGAATAACAACTAATTTGACTTTGAAAATAATAACGGTTAGTTCTAATAATTTAATTATTTACTTAATAAAACCTAACAGCTAGATTGACTATTAAAATTAATAACGGCTAGATCTATTTAATAGTTTAATTATAAAAATATTTTTATCTTATTAATATTTATTTTCTTATAATTATTTATCTAACTATCTTAAAATAAATAAATTAAGAAAAAAAAAAAAAAAAAAAAATTAATTTTTTAAATTTTTTTTTTAAATAAACATTAAATTAAAAAATAAAATAAAATAAAATATAAATTAATTAATTAATTAAATTAAATTAAATTAAATTAAAATAAATAATAAATAATAAATAAAAAATAAATAAAAATAAATAAATAAAAATTAATTAAATAATTAATTAAAAATAAATAAATTAAATTAAATTAAAAATAAAATAAAATATAAATAAAAATAAACTAAAATCAAATAAAATATATATATATATATATATATATATATATATATATATATAAATTTAAAAAAAAAGGAAAATTAAGAATATAAGGCAGGGATCCAACACCTGCTTATATTCCAACCGTCATCTCTATTGAGATTTACGGGTCTTTTTTCAATTTCAAGGGTCTCTCTTAACTTACGATGGTGAAAATGATCAATCCTAGCTAAGACCTTAGCCTCTTCGATGCAGATATGATGATTAGTCTTTTCCACATGCTCAGCTAGGGCAGAGGTGCGGGACCTTCCATGCCTAATGTCAGCGGCATTTTCACATATCCTTTGGCTAATAGACCTACCCGTTTCACTAATGTACGACGTCCCACAGGAACAAGGAATAATGTAGACACCTTTTCCATCCCTAGGGTTCATCGGATCTTTAACCGATTTTAGAGAGCTGTGAATCGTGTTAAGAGGCTTGAAGTAGGAGGAAACCATATGCTTCCTAAGGATCCTAGCAATCCTATCAGTGGTACCCTGAATGAAAGGAAGCCTTACATTGCAGGACCACTGATTGGGCCCATTTTTATTCTTAACTAAGGGACCTCTTTCTACTTTAAGAAAAGCCTTAAGACCTTGCGACTTACTATAACCATTTTTACAAAAGACACTAAGGAGATGTGTCTTTTCACCCTTAAGGTGAGACTCATCAGAGATTCTCAACGCCCTTGTGGCTAAGGTGTTGAGGATGCCTAATTTTTGAGCAGGGAAATGATGCGAATCTGCGTGAAGATATTGCTTAGTATGGGTTTTCTTACGAAACACTTGATGAGAGAAAGAACCATCTTCCTTTCTAGAGATAAGACCGTCAAGGAAAGGAAGGCTACCATCCACTTCATAATCCATAGTAAATTTTATGGAGCAAGATTGACTATTAAGATGAATGAAGAAATGATCGAGCTCTTCCTTACCATGAGGCCAGATGACACAAGTATCATCTACAAACCTTTTCCAAAGCTTTGGTTGGTGCAGAGCAGAGGAAAGCGCCTTGGATTCAAAGTCTTCCATAAAGAAATTAGCAACAATCGGGGAAAGGGGAGAACCCATAGCAACACCACAAGTTTGCTCATAAAACTCACCTTCAAAACTAAAGAAAGTAGAAGTTAAGCAAATCCCAACTAAAAACGCTGTGTCTGGATCACTGATCCGATTAATGACTTCAATGGCCTCCTTAATGGGGATATTGGTGAAAAGAGAGACAACATCAAAACTAACAAACCTATCTTCAGGAGTCATTCTAACACCCTTTAACTCATTAACAAAAGATGAAGAAGCTTTAACAAAGGATTCGGTACGACCTACGAGAGGTTTAAGCTTAGAGGCTAACTACTTCACAAGAAGATAAGTCGGATCGCCAATGGTGTTAACAATGGGTCGAAGGGGAGCACCTTCCTTGTGGATTTTGGGGAGACCATAGATTCTTGGAGTAAGGGGGTTGCTTTCAATCAACTTCTTACTAAGAGAACTCAATAGCATAAATCTCAATAGAGATGACGGTTGGAATATAAGCAGGTGTTGGATCCCTGCCTTATATTCTTAATTTTCCTTTTTTATTTTTAATTTTTATTTTTATTTTTTATTTTTTTTTATATATATTTTATTTGATTTTAGTTTATTTATATTTATTTATATTTTATTTTATTTTATTTTTAATTTAATTTATTTATTTGTAATTAATTTTTATTTATTTATTTATTATTTATTATTTATTTTAATTTTAATTTTAATTCTAATTTAATTTAATTTAATTTAGTTTAATTAATTAATTTATATTTATATTTATATTTTATTTTATTTTTTAATTTATTTTTTATTTCTAAAAAAATTAAAAAAAAAAATTTAATTTTAATTAATTTTAATTAATTTTTTATTTTTTATTTTTATTTATTTATTTTTATATTTTTATTTTATTTATTTATTTTAATATAGTTAGATAAATAATTATAAGAAAATAAATATTAATAAGATAACAAGATTTTTATAATTAAACTATTAGATAGATCTAGCCGTTATTAATTTTAATAGTCAATCTAGCTGTTAGGTTTTATTAAGTAAATAATTAAATTATTAGAACTAACTGTTATTATTTTCAAAGTCAAATTAGTTATTATTCTAATTGTTTTACTTTGGCATTTCTACATCTATTTAAAGTCAACGATCGGATTTGATCTCTCACCTAGTCCTGATGATGAACCACACTGGTTGGTTCGAAACGTGTCGACTTTGTTCATTGTAATGTGATTATTACTGAAAGATTTCTGCATAAAATATGATACTCTAAAACACTCTAATAATATTTAAATGATTCATTCTTAACCATAAAAAAAATATATAAGTGGAAAAAAAGTAAAAATTAAATATTTGTAGATGATTTTACAAATTTGATATTGTATATATATACAATTCACTAAACGTTTGCTCATTTGAAAATATATATCTTTTTTATTTTATTATTTTTTTACCTTTATCTTTTTAATTTTGTTATTTTTTTACCTTTTATCTTTATTATTGTATTATGTTTTCTTACTTTATTATTATATTATATATTTTTGCCTATGTTTTTTTTAAATATTTTCTCTTTTTTGTTTATTTATTTTGAAATAAAGGGTTATGAGTTCATTTTATTAATTTTTATTTGGCAAGATACTATAACATTAGTCTCACGATCAAAGTGCATTGACTCTGTATTACTTTGTTATTTTAACTAAAGTTAGGGAAAATGCTCAATATTTCTATTTTTTGTAAATTTAAAAATAATTTTCTACTTTATGGAAATATTATTTCTAATTTTTAATCGACTCACAATTCATTTAAAAATTAATTAATTAATTAATTTTGTGAGTGGGCATTCTGAGGGTGAGTTCTCTAACATTGATGACATTAACACTGAGATTGTTACTGCTCTGCCCTATAATACCAGAACTCATGTAGCTGCAGGTCGTTTATGTAAATGGTGGGGAAAGTGCTCTGAAAAAATTTCCAATAAATAAATTCCTTGAGTAGAGATTTCACTATTACATAGGGGTGGCTGGCTGAACAACTCCACATTGCTCTCGTCCTTCCCCTCCATGAAAAAAAAATCCTTATATTATAATTGTTTCTTTCTTCTTTTCATAGATCCACCTCGATCCAACCATTGACTTCCCCACTGGTCTTGGGACCACTTCCCATGCGCTGTTTCTGATAATGGAGGCATACTCCTCAACCATGGCATCAACCCATACTGGTTGTTACATTGCTTCCTCAAATGAGGATGGTTTTGTCACAATACACTCGCTCATAAGAACCATGTATCTAGTATACATGTCGGAGGACCTTGTCTGCCTGTGCTGTGATGTAGGTGCACCTACATTCTTTTCCGTATCTAGCATCAATTTTTCAACCTCTCTGGTGCACTTCCTACCATTTTTGTTGGATGGATTTGCATGAGCGGTTTCTTCCACTCTCTGTTCCTCTACATGTGGTTGCTCCACATCCTGAGGTTCATCCTTTGGAGCTAAGAGTTCCTCTTCTACGTGCAATTCAAGCTCCCTCCCACGGGACAATCACATGGCTTTCTCCTCATCAAATTTAACATCTCTCTTGACAACTTTCATCCTATTTGCTGGTAAATACCCCTGATAGTTATGGTGAGTATTAGTGTACCCCAAAAATATCCCAACCTTTGTTGTTGGTCCTACATTCTTCCTAGCATCTTTGGTCACATGGAAATAGACAAACGAGCCAAAAATTTTAAAATATGAAACATCTAGTTTCTTACCTGAAAAGGCCTCCTCTAGTGTACCCATGCCAAGTATCCGATGAGGACTACGGTTCTGCACAAATAACATTGTGTTGCATGGCTTTGCCCACAGATGCAACAATAGGCCATGATCATGTAACATAGCTCGTGTTGTTCCCACAATTTTTCTGTTATTTCTTTCTGTGACCCCATTTTGTTCTGGGTTATGAGGTGCAATCAATTCTCTTTGAATTCCTTCTTTGGCATAGAATTTCTTGAATTCATTAGAGATATACTCACCACCATTGTCGCTCTTTAGAGCCTTCACCTTCTTCCCAATATCTTTCTCTAAAAGTGCTTTGAACTCACAAAACTTAGAGAATGTCCAATATTTCTTCTGCATGAATAAAAATGGTATTATAACTAGATTGCCTTTTTACCCTGAAAATCATGGAAATTGCGGTAAGATTTTAAGAAAATCCGGTGGGGATTTTTGTAAATCCATGTTATAGCTATCAAAATTCAATATTTTTGGTGCCGTAGAGGTTTTTGATGGTTTTGAATCCATTTCCACCATAAAAAAACATGATTCAAACACTGCTACTACAAGATTTCTTAACATTTATGCCCATATTATGGCCAATTTTGGTCATCTGGGCAATTCCTTCGCCTCCATAGGCAACTCCTGAATAAAATCCCACACTTTCTAGAAAAATCATCAGCAAAAATCACATAATACATGTGTTTCGCTGTGGAAGCTGTTGAGAATGGTCCACACACGTCTGAGTGAAGTCTCTCAAGGATTGCCACTGCTCGGTTCTCCTTCTCATGAAAGGTGGCCTTTGTATACTTCCCCATAGTATAACCCTTTCATCTATCTCTCTGTTCAAGTGTACCCTTTGGAAGACCTGTATAAATCTATTGCATGATCCTCAAAGAAATGTGGTGTAGATGACCGAACCTCTTGTGCCATAACTCACCTGTATATCGACTCACCACCTAATTTGATTTACTGCTCAATGTTGTGCATCCATCTACATCAAGTTTATAGAGGTTCTTCACATGAACCCCAATCTTCGTTACTTTTCCTATGGCTTTGTGATGAAGGAATACCTTTGCTTCACCAAAAACCACATCATATCCAAGATCCTCCAACATATCAATTGAAACTAAATTCTTTTCAAACCTGTTACATGAGTGAAATATATGAAAGGTTTACGTGACTCTCTCTAGAAAGTAACTGTACCAATCCTGGTAGAGCTATACCTCCCGTCATCACCCATCTCTATGTGCATCTGAAGATCCTTCTCCTCCAAGATAATAGAGAGTTATTTGTTTCCATTCATGTGGAAAGATTCTCCACTATCCAAGTACCACATAGATCCCATCACAGTTGACACCATGCATGCGATGAGAGAGAAGTCGAACTCAAACTGTGAGGCCAAAGCTTCACCCACTTCAACTCTTGGAGCCTTCTTTTTGTTCTTCTTATTTTGTGGACAATTTGTGTCATAGTGCCCATAATCATGACAGTTGAAACATTTCATCGTTTACATGTCTCACTTATTGCCTACTTTTCCGGTCTTGGATTTGGAATAGGACTTCTTCCCCTTCACTTTCTTTTCCTTGCTAGCTAAGGCACAATTTTCCTCATCATCAACCTTGGATGAGGATCCATCCATGGTATTCTATTGAAAACATTCTTGTACGAAATACGACCATAGTCGCTCCCACTTTGTTAACGGCTCACTCCCATTCATAGAATCCCGGTAACTATGCCAGCTCTTGGGAAGGCCTAGAAGTGATAGGCTCCCCAATTCATCATTAGCCACAGTAATCCCAAAATTTTTGAGCTCATCTCGACATTGTGTGAACTTGATCAAGTATTTTTGGATTGTGTCGCATTTCTCCATTTTGATTTTCCTAAGCTTGTTCTTGAGTGCCAATTTTCTGTGGTCTCTACTGCTTTGAATCAAATCTATCAAGTCCTTCCAAATAGAATATGGAGTTGCCTTTCCATGGATGCTCGAGATAATATTATCTTGAACTCCCTCTAATAATATCCTCCTTGCCTTTGCAACAGTCTTCCTCCATGCTTAATGTTGTGTAGCATATGCCTGATTGGGTTCAGGAATATCAGTGTCAATGAACTCCTTCAACCCGTTCTCTTATAATACTACCTACATCCCGTCCTTCCATGCAATATATTTTTAAATTTCCCTTTAGTGCATATTCAATTCTCAAGCTAGTGAAAGACATCCTGATCAGTTGCTATCTCCAAAGAATGTATTTGAAAATTTGAATATTGTTCAACAAAAACTCAATTTCTTCTCCACTATTGTGAATCCCGGCGCTTTGATACCATGTAGATTTTATACCAATGGATTTAATCTGATCATGTAATGTACTAAAACAATATACTTAACCCTTCTATAATATTTGCGGAATGTAAAACATGATCACTCAATCAAATGCAAGTAAGAGAAACAAGTAAATAAGTCGCACAACATAAGATATTTCCTAGGGAAACCAACTGCTCAAAACCCCTCTATCTCTATTTTATAATAAGCCAAGGAATCATGAAACAATACAATGCATTCATGCTCACAAGAATCTACTACATTCAACCAATCGTCTCACACTGTCTAGGAAGATTTGGACAAACACTTAGTCAATTCCTTGCTTTCCTCCTGCCTGCCTTGATCACACAATTTCTAGGCAAAAAATTCCTTATTAAATAGGAATTCCAACCTTCCTTGATTTCACAATCCATCATGGGCATCCTATAACTTTATAACTGCACCTAGGAATTTTTCTAATAATACAACTAATAGTTATCTCCCTTTAACCTTTGTCTCAACTGGGTCTTCATCAAAATTGACATGCATGCAGCTAATAATATCAAATCATCAGTTATCTGATTGAACACTACTTGTGAATAAACCTAATTTAATTCATTGGACCTCTCACTAGCTCATCACTCAATTAGAACTAGTAAAACTGACTTTAACTCAATTAATTTGAGTTAACTGCTTACACTCACACCACACTAGTGCATTAACTGGAACTGGACCCCCAAAATAATAGAATCACTCTACATGCCTCACCTTTAACCCTCAACTCTAAATTCTTGAGCTAACTCAGTCTTTCTGACTTAGTTAACTAATACAAGTTGTTATGATATAAGATTACAATTTATTGTCCAATTTATTTAAGGGAAAAATAAATTAGACAGACATTTATTTGTTGATTTTCAACACTCACTCTCAACAAGGAAGGGATTATCATCTACCCCGATCCTACCTCTGTGGTATTCAAATTTTGTCTTTGACAGCGCCTTTGTCATGATGTCCACATCCTGATGCTCTGTGGGAATGCACTACAAAAAAATAATGCAAATCTGAACACAATCTCTGAGATTGTGGTACAAGATATCAATATGTTTGGACCTATCATGGAATACTGGACTAACCGAGAGTTTTATGCAACTCTGGTTACCACAATGTATCATCGTCGAATCCATCCGATGACAAAACAAACCAACATGTATCTTCCTCATCTAGATGGCCTCACATGCAGTCTGACTAGCTACCATGTACTCTGCCTCAGCTGAACTGAGTGAAATTGATATATGCTTCCCCTTGTACCAAGAAACTGTTGTTGATCCTATGCTAAATATGACCCTTGATGTACTCTTCCTATCTGATGGACTTCCTGCCAAATTTGCATTGGGGAAGCCTTGAAGCTTTACTCCCTTTGTCAGTTTGTACCATAATCCATACTCTATAGTGCCCCTGAGATATCTCAAAATAGCTTGGTAGGCTTAACCATAGCTTGAATAAGCTGGTTAATTGCATAGCATATGTATGGTCGTGTGTTCACCAAATAAATAAGTGAACCCAAAAGCTACCTGTAAATAGTAGCATCCACTACCTCGCTTGAAGCAACATCCTCCTTCCTCCAGTTTCCTGCAAGAGGAGTCTCCATGGGTTTGCTACCCTCCATGTCGAACTTCCTCAAAATATCCTTGGCATACTTTCTCTGAGATACAAATAGCTCCCCATCTCTTTGCCATATTTCCAAGCCAAGGAAATAGTGCAAGAGCCCCATGTCCTTCATCTGAAACTCTCTTGTAAGATCCTCCTTGCAAGAAGTTATAAGCTTCTCATTACCTGTCAGTATCAGATCATCAACATAAAGTACAATAATACAAAACTTATCATAAATCACAATATGATATAGGTCCGCATCTGCTTCACTCTTTATGAAGCCCAACCCGGTGAAATAACTGTCGATCTTGGTGTACCAAGCATGAGGTGCTTGCTTCGGCCCATAAAATTATCTCTTGAGTCTGCACACATGTGACTCCCTGTCAAAGGTGTCAAAATATTTTGGCTGCTCAATGTACACTTCTTCCTCAATAAATCCATTGAGAAATATTTTCTTTTCATCCATCTGATGTATTTTCCATCCCATTTGCACTGAGAGTGCAAGGATGGATCTAATCAATGAGTACCTTGCAACTGGTGCAAAAGTCTCCTCATAGTAAATCCCCTCCACCTTTAAGAATCCTTTGGCCAAAAATATAGCCTTTTATTTCTCCACACTCCCATCTATTGCTTGCTTAACCTTATATATCCACTTGGATCTAACCACTGGATTCCCCACTGGTCTTGGGACCACTTCCCACGCAATGTTTCTGATAATAGAGTCATACTACTCAACCATGACATTGATCCATGATAGTTTACTTGCATATGTATTAAATAATTACATGAAACATGACATGTTAACCTTAAAAACCTAAAGTGCACATGAAAGAAGAGAGAAAGAACATGAAAGCATGAAAAGACGACAACAAGTGTTGATAAAGGAGTTCATCCAATTTGGACTACATCTTCGGGCCCTTCTCAATAGTGAGGAGGCCTTCATTCATTAAGTGGCAAGAAGAAGATGAAGTACAAGTAAAATTACATAAAGCACCCTTATACCTCCAAGCTAGAAAGTGGCCGAAAAATGGAGACCTCTATTGCAGAAATGGACAACACCATCAGATTCATGTCGTGGAGAGGTGTAAAATCCATATAAAATTTTCCCAACTTGGACACTAGACAAATCTGGGCCCTCTGTAAATGTGGCCGAGATCATTGTTCCACTACCTCCCTGAATGGCTCAAGGTTCCACTCCCTTGAACTGCGTTCCCTCCTGTACCTGGTCTTCCTGGGCGTACTGTCGAAATGAGTGGTTTTATATCATTTTGAGGGCGGAGCCACCAAAGATGAGCCCCGTGGCTCAACGGTGGCAGAGTTTTCTGGAAGGGAAAAGATCATGGTTTGAATCCCACCCACTCTTAACATAATATTCATTTGGTTTTATTTTGTATTTATTCCTTCATGGTGGCGCCACCCGCTCGGGGTCGGCCACGTGGACCGGGCAGGTTCGACCCCCGAAGGCAACATTATACCTCCACCGCAACGTCATATAACAAATAACATAGGTTTTTTAAAAATATACAAAGGTTTTTAACAAGGTTGCGGGTCTGTTGGTGGTGGCCCGCCCCACCGCTTCACCAATGTAACCATCATCAGGGTGGGGGGGGGGGGGTGTCAGCACGCCACCAATCCATACTTAGCCCCTTGTTGCCATGGGTGATGGTTGCCATGGGTGGCGGGGTTGGTGGCCCGCCCACCCATATATATATATATATATATATATATATATATATATATATATATATATATATATATATATATATATATATATATATAGCACTTGAATCGGGTGGGTCGTGGGATGGTTAATTTTCCCAATAACTCCCATGTTTGAGAAAGTTTAAAAAATGGAAATTGTTATATGAAAATTATATATATATATATATATATATATATATATATTATTTTCCTTATATTGTTCCATTTTAAACTTTTCTTGGAGGTTGTGAGCTCATAACCGTCCCCGCAAATTCTGGGTCCTAGTGCTAGGTTGGAATATACGATGTAGTGGAATTGTAGGATACTTAAACGTGGCCATTGCCCCACTTTGACTAAAAATTTGACTTGATCTAACTTCTCCATATGGGCTTGGATTGGAGATCTATTCGCACCATTGGAATCAAGGCAACAAGTACTTCAACCTGAGTTTGGTTCGATAGAAATCCAACCACTTTGAATTTTCACCCATTCGTAATGACACTTGTACTTTATCTGAGAGATCCTCCTAGATCATTCCTCCCCACTGAGGAGCTTTTTGACCGCCAAAAGGCTTATCATTCAATTGGCAAGTGAGGAAATTGCTCCCTCACTTTCTTTTTTTCCAACCATCTAGCCTTGCTTGGGTGCATCACTTTGAAACCAACACGAAGATATTCCACATCTCCCCTCTTGAAGTACTAGTTCTCGTGTTGAGGATTATATCTTCTGGAAATTTGTCAAGATATTCTAGTGCAAAGTCATCCACTGTAGGAACTAATCCTACCTCTTCAGTGTCCATAATCAATGGTGGCTCATAAAGCTTTAGATTTCCGACATTCACTACCGAGTACATTTGCATATATGCAGGCAAGTCAAGACGAAATACATTGTCCCCAATCTTATCCAATATGATAAACATACCATACCAGATTGGTCGCAACTTCTTTCCTTCTCCCTTGATTTTGTCCTTGCTGATATAGAACCACACCCTGTCCCTGTTGAGTCCCGAATTTGCCTCTTTTCCATACACTTTTCCATATCTTTTTCACTCACCTAAACCTCCAAAATTGTCAATATCATGTGCAAAAGGGTATCTAACATGGTTTTTAATTATGTTTTTGTGTTTTCTATTTGATTTAGATTTTGTTCATGTTGCAGGAAACTGTCACTGTAGTCTTTATCTTCAGCAGCTATTTTGTGGAAATCAATATTACAGGTGTCAACGAAGGAAACGAGCCACATGGGCAGGCTAGGAATGACAAGGACATGGTTCGTGTCCTATTGGTTCAAGTAAATTCGTCAAGGAAAGACGCGGTCAAAGCCATCCACGTGGAAGTCAACTGTGGAGTTCTATGTCGGCTGGACTCTGTTTCGTGGCATAGAAACATCCATACGGCCGTTTCCAAGCGTTTCTAAGCTTGCGGAGGTTAATTGACATCTGTGCAAAGTTCTGGAGTTGAATTCAAGCACCCACCTTCCATAGATCTGTTTTCCAACATGGCCATACTCCTATATCCGTGGCCTTAGTGGTCTACGTGCTGGCTGCTATCATAAACTTCAGGAGACAGTTACATTTTATTGTTTTATAAAGAGCGTTTGCATACGCACGTAGAGTTAGTTGTTGAGTTGTTGAGTTGTTAGTTGATAGTTGATGTGCGTACTCTGTTATGTTAGCTTTGTAGTGATTACGCTGCCTTGAGCCGTAATACTACCAGTCTGTAATGAACTGCTTTTTAATGTGAGAAAACTTTGTTTTATAACTTAATTCGTGTTTGAGGATCGTACCAGAGCTGTGTAGAGGGCCCCTGCTCAGGCGAGGTTCTGTGTATTAATGTATATATATTTCATTTCATTTCTTTAAAAAGTCATTGTATCATAATCCATTACATGTTCATATTTCATAGTTGTTTCATTTCTGTTCATACATTTCTATAATTTCCATTGCATTCTTGTTTCTCATGTTTTTATGATTGTTAAATCACTGATCAGTTTCTTGTGCAGGTTTTAGGTAGACAGCCCGGGGCATTTTCATAGTATTTTGGCTAATGATATGAAACTAACATTATTCTGCTGCTAGTTTCCTTTTCATAGCATTTGTTTAACTTCAGTCTTGCTTTGTACATTTCAGTTTTGTTTATCTGATTCAGTAGTTAAATTTAAATATATTAAGCTTCTCATAGCGTCTTCAGTTACCTCCGAAAGCCACATCTGGACTGATGGTGAGGGGCTGTATGATGAAATGTGTAGTTTAGTATTAGTTTCTTTTCTGCAAAATTAGATATATTAAGCTGCTCATAACGTCTTCAGTTACCTCCGAAAGCCACAGCTGGACTGATGGTGAGGGGCTGCATTATGAAATGTGTAGTTTAGTATTAGTTTCTTTTCTGCAAACTTAGATATATTAAATCATGTATGACATCTTCAGTTGCCTCCGAAAGCCACAGCTGGACTGATGGCGAGGGATTGAATCATGTGTGTATGGTTTAGTATTAGTTTACTTCCTGCGAATTAAATATCAGTTACACAAGTTGTTTATGATTACTTCCGCAAGTCATAGCTGGTCTAATGATGAAGGGTCAGAAAATGAATTGATGTAATCTGATTTAGATTTATTTCATTGCAATTTTGAATTTCCATAAGCATAGTTTCTTTTGTGTTCAGTTGGCAGCAAGTATAGTTTAGTTTTCATGTTCACTAGTTTCTTGTTTTGATTCATTAGATTAGCAGCACTTTTCATTTCAGCAGTACACTTTTACTTTCTTTCAAGTCTTGTCATTGTAATTTCAATTTGATTTTAAAGTTTCAAGATTGGTAAATCATTATAGGGGAAATCACTTCCTTGAACAAATATAACCAAGCTTGCTTTTCACTTTAGAATTTCCATTTTACCTTAGAAAGACCACAAACGACAAAAAGTTAAGAAAGAGGTTATCTTGCACATATAGTGCGCCGCACTTCATCAGCTTACGATTCCCGGATTGACAATTAAATGCAACAATTTAGGACACACTAAATTGACCAAACATTTTGGCGCCGTTGCCGGGGAAGTGTAACTAGGTAGCCAATTTCTTAAAAAAAATATATAAAATCATAAAAGAAGGGAAAACTTGATAACTTCTTGAAGTATGCTCTCCTCTTGCACCTAGTGTGATCTGGAGGATCAGAAAAGAGAGTTATTGGTTTAGTAATTTCTTAAGTATGCTCTCTTCTTGCACCTAGTGTGACCTGGAAGATCAGAAAGAGAATTATTAGCCCAACTTTTTTTTAAAAAAATAAAAAATAAAAAATGACATGCATAGAGCAAGAGATTCTAGGGGAAGGTTTATAGCTAAAGCCAAGAGTTCGATTTTCACAACTCCATCTTCTTCAAGGCATAGACCAGATTCACCATCATCTACCCCTAACCTTAAGATTTTTGGAAGCCAAAGAACAGCTGAATTAGAGGATTCTCCTACACCACTTACTAAAGCCTACTTAGAAAACAAAGAAACTTTCTCTCATCCTTCCTTGATAGAAGAACTAGAGGACTATAAGGACTCTAAAGAAACTATCATGGTAGAGGAAGTAATAAATAGAGGTGGAGGTAGAGGAGGAGGAGATAATGAAGATAACAATGGTGAAGGAAATAACGGTAGAAATAGGGACAATTTGCTTGGATTCCCTATAGTTGATGAGGAAACTCATGCAACAATGAAAAATATCTCACCATATGTTCTCCTTAACTTTTATGGATTACGAAGTGAGGATCCTGAAACATTTCTGTTTGAGTTTGAAGTAGTGTGCCGAACTTATGACTATATGGAAGATTCTCAAAAACTCAAACTATTTCCTTCAACTTTGAAGGGATCTGCTTTGAAATGGTTCATGGGATTAGCCACTCAATCTATTAGGACTTGGAATGATATGAAACAAAATTTTTTGGATAGATACTTGAATTATTGTATGCCCACCAATCACAAGGATGAGGTATTCAAAATGATGCAAAAAGAAGATGAAAATTTGGAAGACTTAATTGAAAGATTTCAATACAACTTGAAAAGAGCAAAGATGAGCAACTTAGATAATGAAACCTTGAAAGCCCTCCTATTAAAAACCATTAGAGATGAATGGATAGACATTTTAAACATGATGGGGAAAGGAGACATTTCTCAACTTCCATTTCATGATATAACAGAACTATGTATCCATCTCTCAAGGGGAAAATCTAAAACTGGAAAAGGGCCTAGGGATTCTTCTCTTATTAGGGCTAACAAATCTGCAACTGGATCAGTAAGTAGGGCAGATATTGGTAATATGCTTGACGAGTTTAAAACTGATATCTTAGGGAGTCTTAGTGAACAACTAGACACCCTTAAAATCCAAAACAAGCAGAAAGCAGAAACAGATGCTTTAGCCATCTTTTGTTCAAAATGTAGAAAGAAACATGCTTTAAGGGAATGTCCCTTGGATGCAAAAGTTGTAGAAACATGTATGATTTGCTCAGAAAATCATGAGATCAAGGATTTTCCTTCAATCCCTGGACTCAAATCTGTTTTTCAAGAAGATCCAAATTCAATAGAATCTCTCTGTTTTGTCGCAAGGAGACCTTGGCAGGGACAACAATCTCAAGGGTTTAATAACCATATGAATCTTCAAACCCCACCAAATTGGACTCCTTGGCAACAACCTTGGCCCCAACATCAAAATTCATATCAGCCATGGGTACAAGGGATGCAAAATCCTTATGGGAGATTTGCTCAATTTTATCAATATCCTCCATCTTTTCAAAATCAACAAGCTCCACAATTTCCAAGCCAAAATTCACAACAACTTTCATTGCCATTTCCACAACAACAACCTTCTCAACAAAATACAAATCCTCAACTCATGCTTCCATACCAACAGAAGACAAATCAACTTCCAGCTCAGCCATTGCCAAATCCTAACAATAAGAATCCTCAAACTACTTATATGGTAGAAGGACAACAATTTCCTACCTATATGATTGTTCCTCTCAACGATGTACGACTCAGATCTGGTAGAGTTTTAGAAAAACCTTCTATAGACATTCAAGAGCAAGATACCTCTGAGGAGGACTCTCTTCAAGTCAATAAGGGTTATGAGGAAGAATCTCTTCAAAATTCAAAAATTCAAAAAGAAAAAGAAAAGCTAACATCCACAACTCCTATAGTTGAGCAACCTGTATCTTCATCTACACCTCCTTTTCCGGAAAGACTGCAAATTGATAAGGGGGTGGAAAAACAAATCTTGTTACCTAACTATGACTTTCTAGATGAATTGAAGAATGTTTGTATCAAGATTCCATTGCTACAAGCCATTCGAGAAATTCCTATTCTAGCAAAAACCATAAAGGAGTTGAGTTTCAAAAGACTAGGAAGAAAGCTAAAGGACACAAGAAGAATCCACCTGGTAGGAAAGATTGCAGACATTATGATGGGAAAAATTGCCATGCAGAAATATGTAGATCCAGGAAATCCAATTGTCAAGACACATATAAATGGGATAGAAATTCCAAACACATTGATTGACTTAGGGGCTGCTATCAACATTATGAGTAGACAGACTATGGAATAGTTAAAACTTCCTAACCTTCTTTTTACACCTACTTTATTGCAGCTTGCAGATCGATCGGTTATTAAACCAGATGGTGTATTAGAAGATATTTCAGTCTCCTTAGATTCTTGGGAATATCCAGTAGACTTTATGATTTTGACTCCCAAAAGTAATCTAGGAGGACATCCAATTATCTTAGGAAGACCTTGGCTGGCCACAGCTGATGCTTTTATTAGTTGTAGATATGGAGACATGTACATTTCTAATGGTAATTCGACAAAGAAATTCAATTTATATCCTCCTGCAAGAGTAATTACAGAAATAGGAGACAATGAATGGGTCGATGATGAGAACACTATACAACCTGTCTTTACCATTTCTGAAATTAGTGAGGATAGTCAAATTCTGAATACATTAGAAAATTTTGAGATAACTTCAGAATATGACCCCACACAATTCCAGTTGGAATCTGACATAGAATATTTATCATCAAGACAAATGTCTCTCTACTCTATGGAAGAGTTTGGTAATTCTGCTTTTGAGATTTTTCCAGAAAAGACATTGAATATTAATAAACATGTGGAGAAGTCACAACAAGAAGAATTAACCAGAATCTTGCAAAAACATTCTACTGCATTTGCATGGGAGTATACTGACATGAAGGGTATTGATCCTAAGACTTGCATCCATCATATCTATATTGAGGAAAACGGTAGACCAATCAGACAACCTCAAAGAAGGATGAATCCAAATCTTAGGGAGATAGTGAAAGAAGAGCTCCAAAAACTTCTCAATGTAAACTTCATTTATCCAATTTCGGATAGCCGATGGGTTTCTCCTTTGGTTATAGTACCTAAAAAGAATGGTAAATGGAGGGTATGCATTGATTACAGGGAATTGAACAAAGCAACTTTAAAGGATCACTTTCCTTTGCCTTTTATTGATTAGGTATTAGATACATTAGCAGGTAAAAAGTACTTTTCATTTTTGGATGGTTTTAGTGGCTATAATCAAATTCAGGTAGCACCTGAAGATCAAGATAAGACCACATTTACTTGTCCATGGGGAACTTTTGCCTACCGAGTGCTTCCATTTGGGTTATGTAATGCACCCGCAACATTCCAAAGAGCAGTACTAGGAATTTTTTCTGATCTAATCCATGATTGTGTAGAGGTTTATATGGATGATTTTACAGTTTATGGTAATTCGTTTGAAGAGGCATTAGAAAATTTGGAAAAAGTTCTTATAAGATGTAAAGAAACAAACCTTTCATTAAGCCATGAAAAATGCTTTATGATGTTTACTGAAGGGATTGTTTTAGGACATCATATTTCGGGAGATGGGATTAAGGTTGATAGATCGAAAGTTGAAGTCATCTCCAAGTTGCCTATTCCAAATTGTCAAAGAGATGTTAGAAGTTTTCTAGGATTTACTGGTTACTATAGAAGAATTATAGAAAACTTCACTAAAATAGCATCTCCACTCTTCAAGTTGCTTACAAAAGACTGTGAATTTAAATGGGATCCTGATTGTCAATCAGCTTTTGAAACTTTGAAAACAAGAATATCTGAACCACCTATCTTGAGAGGACCAAATTGGAAACTTCCTTTCCATATTTCTACAGATGCTTCAGATACAGCTCTTGGAGCTGTGTTGGGTCAAAAAGATTTAATTCCTTATGCCATTTATTACACCGGTAAAAATTTGACTCCCACAGAGTTGAACTATACTGTGACTGAAAAAGAGTTCTTAGCTGTTGTTCATGCAATTAATAAGTTTAGACATTACATAACAGGCTATGAAACTTTTATTCATGCTGACCATTCTGCAATTAGATATTTAATGAACAAACCTGTTACTAATGGCAGAGTGACAAGATGGCTTTTACTTTTGCAAGAATTCAATATTAATGTGTTGGATAGACCAGGAAAACAGAATACAGTAGCTGATTTCTTGTCTAGAATTCAAAATACTAAAGAAGATTCTCCTGTAGAAGATAAGTTTCCTGATGAATATTTGTTTGCGGTAACTATTAAGACCCCTTGGTATGCAGATATTGCTAACTATTTGGTTACAAGGAAACTACCTTCACATTTATTTCCAAGAGAAAAACGAAAAATTATTCAGGAGAGTTCAAGATATTCATGGATTTCTAACGAATTGTTTAAAACAAGGCCAGATCTTGTGATCAGAAGATGTGTCAGGGAAGATGAAATGCCTGATATTCTTAAGGCATTTCATGATGAACCATGCGGCGGACACTTTGCGGACAAAAGGACGGCCTATAAAATCCTTTCCTTGGGATATTATTGGCCTTCTCTCTTCAAAGATGCAAAACAATATGTCAAAAGGTGTGATAGCTGCCAAAGAGTAGGGAAACCTACCCTTTCAAATGAAATACCATTGCAAACACAGGTACTCATTGAACCCTTTGAAAAATGGGCTTTAGATTTCATTGGACCTATTAATCCACCATCTAAGCAAAAGAAGTATATATTGGTTTGCACTGATTATGTTACTAAATGGGTAGAAGCTAAAGCATTAGTATCTGCTACTGAAAATTGAGTTGTTCATTTTCTTTATGAGGATATTTTTACTCGCTTTGGTGTTCCAAGAGAAATTGTAACAGATCAGGGGAGCCAATTCACATCAAATTTGGTGGAGAAGTTGATGGAAGAATACAAAATCAAGCACGGAAGATCTACTCCTTACCATCCACAAGCAAATGGTCAAGTGGAGTCCACAAACAAAGTTCTTGAAAGTATCATCACCAAAACTGTTCATCTACATAGGAGAGATTGGGCAGAAAGGCTTCTAGAAGCCTTGTGGGCCTACAGAACTACATGGAGGAATACAACAGGACATTCTCCCTATGAACTTGTTTATGGGAAAGAAGTCTTGCTCCCCATTGAGTTCAAAGTCAAGACCTTCAAGATAGCAGTTCAGTTGGGGATGGACTTATCAGAAGCCCAAAAGCATAGAATGGAGCAGTTGAATGAGCTAGATGAGATCGGACAAGAAGCAATTCTAAGAACTGATCTAGTTCAATATCAAAGAACTAAATGGCATGACAAATATATCAAAGAGAAGAAGTTTCAAGAAGGAGATTGGGCATTGTTATTTGACTCCAAGTTTAAAGATTTTCAAGGGAAATTTCAGACTCATTGGCTTGGGCCATATGAGATTGACAAGATATTTAACAATGGAGCTGTAAGAATCAAGACCATTGATGAGTTTCAAACTCCTCTTATAGTGAATGGCCATAGATTGAAAGTTTATCATAAGCCACTCTCTAAAGAGGATTTTATCAAGTTGTTTCAAGAAAGTTCTGCAATCAGGCTGGTACAGAAGAATCCTTCTTCTCTACCAAGCTAGCTTTTGTTTTTCAAGTTAAAAAAAAAAAAGAAAAAAAAAAAAAAGAAAAAAAAAAAATGGTATAAGCCTGAAAACCAATCATTGATTGGCAGTCTTATACAGAAAATATGGGGTGAAAATCAGGGACACCTGACACTCTATATTTTCCAAAAAAAAAAAAATTTGTCTTTCATTTCATTTCATCTCACCACCCACTCCATTTCATTCCACTTCATTTCATTTCATTTCATTTCATTTCACTTCATTCCACTTCATTTCATCCATTCCATCAATAAAAATATTTTTATGACCATTTTCACCTGGTCATTTGTCATTTGTTCATTTCTATTTCAGCCAAGTAATAGCTGTGTCAGTTTCCGCAGCTGACATCTGTTTCCGCAGCTGACTCCAGTTTCCGCATCCAGAAGCAGATTCCGCAGCTACTACTCTGTTTTCAAAGAGAATGTACAGTTAGTTGTTATTTTCATAAATTATGAAATAAAATGCAGGAGAGAGGATCAATGGAACATTCAAGACACTAATGAAGATCAATCAGTTGAAGACCAAGGGCAAAAGCAAGGATTCCAAGGTATGAATAAAGTTTATTTCAAATAGTATCGAAAAACACATTTTTATATAATTTTAAACTATGAGCTCTACCCATAACGCGCAATGATTATATTGACAGTCCCGTAACCTTCCACGATCTCTATGTTATCCTCTTGCATTTATTCACAAACGGTTTCATCATTGAAATTCCGACTCTCACTCATGTTCAAATATCCCACCGTAGATAATGATACGAATTTGAGTTGACAAAGGACTCTTACAAGCCGCATAACTTCATAATCATTGATTGAAACGTGTTTATATTTATTACACAGCCACCAAAATTCAAAATGCGGCTGAATGCATTATACTTTGTTAACCTCTTTGTCGTGTCTCTGTCGTGTTTACAAAACCCCACGCTACTCATTCTCACTCCATGTTTCACTCCATTCCGTTCCTTTTGCTCACTCTCATTCCCGTATATCCACCCACAATCTTATTCCATTTTGTTTATGGTGCTCATTTCCGTTTTGTGATAACATCCCCACAGTATTGTGCTAGATTCTATGTATTCCATCGTTCCATTTCCACTTAAACCCTCACAGAGGCAAGCCTGTGAAGCACAGAGAAGTAAAATGGGAAAATTATTAAGGGCAGAGCCGGAAGGACCGAAATTTATAGAGGGATTTCCACAAGCAAAATAGATGTTGAGGAAAGCTAAATGGCTGCGTTTTATTCAGAAATTCAGGGGTTACCACAGAGAAGTTACCAAAGCGTTTGCAAGATCATTTGATGGCTCGGAAGCAGAAGTGGGAGACCTCAAGTTTTGGTTAATGAAGCATCAATAGCAGCAGCCACAGAGCTTCTTCAGGAAGGAGAACGTTGGTTCAAAAATAAAAGTATCAGTGATGAGGCATGGAGAACAATCCTCCGAAATCAAGGTATGGATATCACTGTTTTCAAAAGAGGAATCCCTGTGCATGCAATAAAAGATGAATGGGCCACTTTATTACTCATTGTTCAGAAATTTATCACATGTGAAGGCCGTTTGGCTCTATGTACATGTATCATACTAGGCTATTGATGAATTTTGCTTGAAAACCAAACTCTCAATCTTCCTTATTTCCTATTCAATAGCTTGAAGAAAATGGCTGTGACTGTGCAAAAACACCTAGGAGATGTAGAGCCTCATTTATATCACCATGGGCTTATAAAAATTCTGATTGAAAAGGAGCTAAAGGAAAGAGAAGATACATGGGAACAATTCCTAGTTAGAAACTTCTTTGAAGAACCTCAGGAAATTCCTGAAGGTAATCCAATTAGAAGGAGTAGAAGAAAGAAAATGAATGTTGAAACTCAAGTTGCTCCTACACAGGAAATTCCCGCAGCTAGCACAGCAAAAAGAAGTAGAAGGAAAAGAACAGTAGATGAAATCCAAGATACTTCTACTACTACTATGAGGAAAACTGATAGGGAAGAGAGATTGGTAAAAAGGAAGAAGAAGGAAATCAAAACTAAGAAGCCAATAATACCAAAAGGGAAAGAAATTATTGAGGCTGTCCATAAAACTCCTTCTTCTGAAGAAGAAGATCACCAAATTCTATCTGAAAGATTAATTTTTCTTCAAAAACAATCATCTCTATCCAAGAAGGCAAAAACAGGAAAACAAGAACAAAAGGGTAGTGTACCACAGCATGTGAGGAGAAGCAGCAGGCTTAAGGGAAAACTGAGAAAAACACAAATTAAAGGTCCTCATTTCATTGATTTGGGTGAGGAGACATATGAACAGTCTCCAACTGACCATAGTCCATTTCAGTCAGTTAGTGAACCTGACTCCTTTCACTCCCAATCAGACAATGAGCGTACTCCATCTTATTCTCAGCAAAATATTGATGTAAGTTCTCCTCGGCCAGATTTTGAACATAATTCTCCCTTGCAACACTTTGGGGACAGCCCAATGAAAAAGACACAGGAAGTAGACCCCAAACAGCAGGAGGTATATGAATATATAGAATCCTTGGAGAAGGCAGCCACAGGCCCAAGTACCTCTTCTATTCAGCCTCATACATTGCAGGATGATTTGGTTCAGTCATTAAAACAGGAGATTTTTGAGCTTGAGCTTTTGAATCGGCATATCAAAAATGAAAATGAAACACTCAAAGAGCAAGGCAAACTGGACAAGATTATCCATGACAATAGTATGTTACATTTGGGTATTTGGCAAAAGAAGAATAAGAAGCTAAAAAGGAAATGCCAAAAATTGAGTAGAGCACTTGTGAATATCAAATTCGGGTGCTTAATGAAGAAACCCAGAATGATGGCAGTACCAAAGAAGAAGAGAAGGGGGTTAGATGTGCTGGCTGAAGTATCAAGGCACATGAATTGAACAAAGAGTATAAAAATTTTGGTTGCATGAGGACATGCAACACCTTCACAGTGGGGGTATTGTTGAGTCCCGAATTTGCCTCTTTTCCATACACTTTTCCATATCTTTTTCACTCACCTAAACCTCCAAAATTGTCAATATCATGTGCAAAAGGGTATCTAACATGGTTTTTAATTATGTTTTTGTGTTTTCTATTTGATCTAGATTTTGTTCATGCAGCTGCGGAAACTTGCCACTTTCCGCAGCTGCTACAACTTTCCGCAGCTATTTTGTGGAACCATATGCTACAGGTGTCTACAAGGGAAACGAGCCACATGGGTAGGCTAGGAATGACGTGGATATGGTTCGTGTCCTATTGGTTCAAGCAAACTCGTCCAAAGAAGCCGCGGTCAAAGGCGTCCACGTGGAAGTCAACTATGGAGTTTCATGTCGGCCGGACTCTGTTTCGTGGCACATAAACATCCATACGGCCGTTTCTAAGCTTGCGGAGGTTAAATCGACATCGTACGAATTTACGAGTTGAATTCAAGAGCGCCACCTTCCATAGATCAGTTTTCCAACATGGCCATACTCCTATATCCGTGGCCTTAGTGGTCTACGTGTTGCGTGCTATCATAGCTTTCAGACGATTTTGTTGTTTTATAAAGAGCGTTTACATACGCACGTAGGTCGATTGTTGAGTTGTTAGTTGATAGTTGATGTGCGTACTATGGTATGTTAGCTTTGTAGTGATTGTTGCCTTGAGCCGTAATACTACCGATGTAATGAACTACTTTTTAATGTGAGAAAACTCTGTTTTATAACTTAATTCGTGTTTGAGGATCGTACCAGAGCTGTGTAGAGGGCCCCTGCTCAGCCGAGGTTCTGTGTATTAATGTATATATATTTCATTTCATTTCTTTAAAAGTCATTGTATCATAATCCATTACATGTTCATATTTCATAGTTGTTTCATTTCTGTTCATACATTTCTATAATTTCCATTGCATTCTTGTTTCTCATGTTTTTATGATTGTTAAATCACTGATCAGTTTTCTTGTGCAGGTTTTAGGTAGACAGCCCGAGCATTTTCATAGTATTTTGGCTAATGATATGAGACTAACATTATTCTGCTGCTAGTTTCCTTTTCATAGTATTTGTTTAACTTCAGTCTTGCTTTGTACATTTCAGTTTTGTTTATCTGATTCAGTAGTTAAATTTAAATATATTAAGATGCTCATAGTGTCTTCAGTTGCCTCCGAAAGCCACAGCTGGACTGATGGTGAGGGACTGTATGATGAAATGTGTAGTTTAGTATTAGTTTCTTTTCTGCAAATTTAGATATATTAAGCTGCTCATAGCGTCTTCAGTTGCCTCCGAAAGCCACAGCTGGACTGATGGTGAGGGACTGCATTATGAAATGTGTAGTTTAGTATTAGTTTCTTTTATGCAAACTTAGATATATTAAATCATGTATGACATCTTCAGTTGCCTCCGAAAGCCACAGCTGGACTGATGGCGAGGGATTGAATCATGTGTGTATGGTTTAGTATTAGTTTACTTTCTGCGAATTAAATATCAGTTACACAAGTTGTTTATGATTACTTCCGCAAGTCATAGCTGGTCTAATGATGAAGGGTCGGAAAATGAATTGATGTAATCTGATTTAGATTTATTTCATTGCAATTTTGAATTTCCATAAGCATAGTTTCTTTTGTGTTCAGTTGGCAGCAAGAATAGTTTAGTTTTCATATTCACTAGTTTCTTGTTTTGATTCATTAGATTAACAGCACTTTCCATTTCAGCAGTTTACTTTCTTTTGTCATTTGTAATTTCAATTTGCTTTTAAAGTTTCGAGATTGGTAAATCATTATAAGGGGATATCACTTCCTTGAACAATTAATAACCAAGCTTGCTTTTCACTTTAGAATTTCCATTTTACCTTAGAAAGACCACAAACGAAAAAAAGTTAAGAAAGAGGTTATCTTGCACATATAGTGCGCCGCACTTCATCAGCTTACGATTCCCGGATTGACAATTAAATGCAGCAATTTAGGACACACTAAATTGACCAAACAGTCCCCAACCTAGAATTGGTGGTCGACTTGGTGTTTATCATGTCGAGCCTTGTATCGAGCTCGACTCTTTTCCAACTGCTCCTATACTACTTGGTTAATCGACTGTATCTGTTGGATGAACCACTGCGCTTTGTCCCTATCATAATGTCCACTACAATGTTCCTTCGTTTAGAAGACCATGTCAAAAGGATCCTTTGGGATGTAACCAAAACATGTCTCAAATGGTGAACGTTGGGTAGAATAATTCACTACTTGGTTGTAGGCATGCTGCACATAAGGAAGATGATCATCCCACAGTTTGGGATGTTTTGGACAATAGCCTTGCAATAAGTTCACCACGGTATGGTTGACGACCTCTGTCTGCCCATCGGTCTGTGGATGAAATGTTGTACTTCTCTTCAACTTGGTGTCCATAATTCTCCACAAGCTGGTCTAAAACTGTCCAAAAAAGCGAGAGTCTTGATCTGACACAATCGATGTGGGAAATCCAAAGTGGACCCAAACAAGCTAAAAGAAAAGAGAAGTAGTCTGCTCTGCGTGACCTGATTTTTACAAGGCATTAATATACACATTTTACTGAAATAGTCCATGATGACATACAAATAGTCGCGACCTTTCCTAGACACGGGAAAACCACCCACAAATTCCATCAACACACTTTCACATGGATGACTTAGAATAGGGAGTGGTGTGTAAAGCTCGAGTTTTCTATTAGAGGGCTTGGAAACAGAACACATCACACATCCATTTACACATCAAGTTACAATTTTTTTCATATGAGGCCAAAATAAAAACCTTTGTAAATGACATAAGGTTTTTTCGACACCAAAATGTCCTAACACAAGAGAGGTATGGGCCTCTCTAATTACATGTACCCTTTAATCCGTGTGTATGCACAGTTTCCCAAGGTGATACAATAGTTGACCCTGCAAATGATAGTTGTCCATCTATGATCCATGAGTCAGTTTTTCATAAATCTCCATAAAATCATTATCATTAGCATATTTTTCAACATAACCTTCAAAAGACAATGAATATTATGAAAAATGATAGAAGAAGAGATATGAGGGTGAGAAAGAACATCTACTACTTTCTTGCTAGTGCCCTTCTTATACTTTATTACCAGATGAAATTGTTGAAGAAATCCCATCCACATGAAACGACGAGCCTGTTAAAGCTTTGTTTGTGACTGAAGGTACTGCAAGGGTTGGTGATCTCTATGGATGATAGTCTCCTTGTTGATCAGGTAGTGTTTCCACTTTTTCACACTTGGATCAAGGTATACAGTTCCTTGTCATAAGTGGGATAATTCACAACATCCTGGGAGAATTTCTCTGAATGGTAACATATAGGCTTCCTTTGTTGCATCAGTAGAATCCCCATGGTATATCCACTAGCATCTGTTTTGATCTAAAAAGGTTGCTGGAGTTCAGGTAAAGCCAAGACTGACGCGGTGCTAATCTTCTCTTTAAGTTCTTTGAAGGATTTATATTTCTTTCCTCCCCACTGAAAGGCTTTCTTCATACTTGCCGATGCATGTAAGGGTGATGCAATAATAGAGAAGTTGGAAATCAATCTTCTCATATATTGTACTACACCTAGAAAATTGCGAACCTCTATTACATTAGTAGCTTTAGGCCATTTTACAATCACCTCAACTTTAGAGGGGTCGATTTTGAATTGACCATTATCAACAATGTGACCTAGCTAGACCAAGCAGGTCTTCCCAAACTCACACTTTGACAATTTTAAATACAAATTTTCCATTTTCAATACATTAAACACTTTATTTACATGACATACATGTTCACCCCAAGTTCTACTAAAGACAAGAATATCATATAAATATACAAGAACAAATTCATCAATGAAAGGCCTAAAAAGATCATTCATGACCCTCATGAATTTGGCTGGAGCATTGCATGATCTGAATGGCATCACCATCCATTCGAAAAACCCCTATATGGCCTTGAAGGCGGTTTTCGACACATCCTGCTATGAAATTATGTTCTGGTGATAACCAATATGCAAATCTAATTTGGTGAAACAGATATATTTCTTTAATTAATCTAACAAATCATCAATGCGAGGAAGAGGGTTTCAGTTTTTCACCGTGATTTTTTTTAGTGCTCGATAATCTACACACATCCTCCATGTGCCATCTTTCTTTGGCACCAACAAGATTGACGAGCTGCATGGAGAAGTACATGGTATGATGACCCCTTGGTTCAAGAATTATTGTACCTGATTTTTTATCTCCTCCATCTTGATAGTCGAAATCCTGTACATAGCAATGTTTGATAATGGAGAATCATGTTGCAAATGAATATCATGTTGGATTTCTCGTTTTGGAGGCAATCCTTTTGGCTCCCGAAACAACTCATCATAGTTAGAAATAAATTCACATAATTCCATTTTAGGAACCGGATCAAAACCTTGGATAGCATCATATATTTCTCCATATTTTTCTCTCACAATCATGAGCATGCACCATTTGCTGGAATTTACCAATCTCTTCATCTGTCCTGCACTAAAAAGACTGGCACTGACCTTAGTTTTATGAGCTCTTACAATATATTCTACCCCATCCTTTGTGATTTGATATTTATTTTCATGTTGAAAGAAAAATTCTTTCCTGTCATATAGATATAGACTCCTCAACACAATACCACATATATCCAATGGTATTACATCCAGCTCTATTTCATCCGCTAGCTTAGAAGAAATTACAAATTTAACCTTACATTTATTGGTTACATTTAATTTTTCTTTGTCATGTATCCATCAAAGTGGATAAGGTTTTAGATGAGGCTTTATTTCCAAGCCTAACTTTTTAACCAATGATTCTACGATAAAATTTTCTTGAGATCCTGAATCAAATAGAGTTTCCAATTTGTATGGTTTATGACAACTCTAATATGAAATAACTCAATTCTCTTTCATTCATTAGGAAGAGGCTCATTTGTTGAACTAGTGCTTGCATGCGATTCAAAATTGACATGAAGATAAAGAGTACCTTTTGTGCATGCTGTCGTGATCAATGTCTCGTCTCCAGAGTCGAATCCTAGGTCTTGCTACATGGTTGCCATTGTCTTTTGTTTTCCCTTTCCACCATATCTCTTTAGTTTCTTTTCTGGGTACATATTTCAACGGTGATCATCAGCATGACCTTCCTTTTGCAGTGAGTGCAATAAGTATTTTCTCCTTCGTCTTTCTTGGTTGATGCCATCTTCTTTTCCTTTCCCTTTCCTTTTCCTTTGGATTTTCCATCTGAAGGTTTGAAAGGTGGTTTCTTTGAATGATCATCTCTATCATTTTTTCCTCTGTTTTCAAGATGAATGACCTTTACACTGGCGGAGTCAATAGTATTAGGTTCAAACATTAATAATGAATTCCTAATGTAACTATGTAATGACCCAATATACTTAGTTACCACTTTAGGTGAACCTAGTGAAATGTCCAAATTTAGTGCTTGTTTTCTAAATTCCTCGGTAAGGCTTTGCACATTTTGGAATTTTCCTTGCCTTAGGTAATGCCACTCCATTAAGAATTTTTTCTTATAAACCAAGGGATAGAACTAGTCCTTTAATGCGGAAATAAAACTTGACCATGATGAAATGAGATTACCCAACCTC
This sequence comes from Pinus albicaulis, assembly GCA_034641835.2. Classification (NCBI taxonomy): domain Eukaryota; kingdom Viridiplantae; phylum Streptophyta; class Pinopsida; order Pinales; family Pinaceae; genus Pinus; species Pinus albicaulis. Next base: position 403,420,934 of record CM076573.1, read on the forward strand.
TTAGTGCCTCACAATTTTATCTTCCAACAGACAAGAGCGGTGTCATTCAGCTGAAGTGAAACCAATTGGATCTTTGCCTCGTCCTCCTTGATCTTCTGAATCATGCAATAGACTTCAATATGCCTAATCCATTTGTTAATATTTTTTGCATTACTTTCACCATTATACAGGGAATATCAAATTTGACATCTATTTAAAGAAAGGTTTCTTAGATGCATTTCTTGAACCTCTATGAGGATGGAGAAGAGAAGAAGAAGAAATTCCACTCATGGAAGGAGAAGGAGGGTGTTCTTCTCCACCATTTCCATGCAATGAACCTTGTCCTTCACGAACATTCTCCTCTTCTTTCACTGTCTTCTCAAGTCTTGAAAACAACTTATCAATCTTATCTCCCATTGTATAGAAGGCGTTACGATAGTTGAGCTCCTCCTCACAACGAGAATCATCATCTGCCATGTTATTCCTTTGATGTGCATGGCCTGCTTCGAGGTCAAAGGACTTAAGCTTCCCTTCACCTCTTTGGATCTTGTTTTTGGTTAACATACAATCATGCAATTCACATATAACAAAGACCATCTTCGATAAAACTTGATCCAAGACCTTTTACTTGCAGATGTATTAAATAATTACATGAAACATGACATGTTAACCTTAAAAACTTAAAGTGCACATGAAAGAAGAGAGAAAGAACATTAAAGCATGAAAATATCACAACAAGGGTTGATAACGACATTCATCCAATTTGGAATATGTCTCCGGGCCCTACTCAACAGTGGAGAGGCCTTCATTCATTAAGTGGCAAGAAGAAGATGAAGTACAAGTAAAATTACATAAAGCACCCTTATACCTCCAAGATGGAAATTGGCCGAAAAATGGAGACCTCTATTGTAGAAACAGACATCACCATCAGATTCTTGTCGTTGAGAGATGTAAAATCCATATTAAATTTTCCCAATTTGGACACTGGACAATTCTGGGCCCTCTGAAAATGTGGCTCAGATCATGGTTCCACTGCATCGAACTACGTGCCTACCTGTACCTGGTTTTCCTGGGTGCACTATTGAAATGAGGGGTCTTATATCATTTTGAGGGCAGAGCCACCAAGGTTGAGCCCCGTGCTCAATGGTGGCAGAGTTTTCTGGTAGGGCAGAGATCATGGTCTGAATCCCACCCGCTCTTCACATAGTATTCGTTTGGTTTTATTTTGGATTTATTCCATCATGGTGGTGCCACGTGCTCGGGGGCTGGCCACATGGGCCGGGCGGGTTCGACCCCCATTGACACCGTTCTTTCTCCACCACAACGTCATACAACAAATAACATAGGTTTTTTTGAAAATATGCAAAGGTTTTTAACAGGGTTGCGGGTCCGCGGGTGGCCGCCCGCCCCACAGCTTGACCAATGTAACCACCACCAAGGTGGCGAGGGTGACAGCCCGCCCCACAATCCATACATATCCCCTTGTTGCCTTGGGTGGCAAGGTTGGTGGCATGCCATCCTTATAATATATATATATATATATATATATATATATATATATTATTTTCATATAACAATGTCCCATTTTTTAAACTTTCTCGAACATGGGAGTTATTCGGAAAATTAACCATGCCACGAATTCTCCCACTTCTTGGGTGCTAGGTTCCTTGTCAGTTGATGGTGAAATTGTAGGATACTTAAACCTGGCCATTGCCCCACTTTGAGTGAAACTTTGACTTGCTCTAACCTCTCCATACGGGCTCGGATTGGAGATCTGTTCACACTGTTGGAATTGGGGTGACAAGTATTTCAACCTGAGCTTGGTTCAAGAGCGATCTGACCACTTTGAATTTTGACCCATTCCTAACACCACTTGTACTTGTACTTGAAAGATCCTCCTGGATCAGGCTTCAACCCATATTGGTTGCTGCACTGTTTCCTCATAAGAGGATGGTTCTATCACGATACACTCACTCATAAGAGCCATGTATCTAGTATACCTGTCTGGGGACCTTCTCTGCCTGTGCTGTTATGTAGGTGCACCTACATTCTCTACTGCATCTAGAATCAATATATCAGCCTCTCTAGTGTGCTTCCTACTATTTCTAGCAGATGGATTTGCATGAGGGGTTTTCTCAACTATCTTTTCCTCTGCATGTGGCTGCTCCAAATCCTGAGGTTCATCCTTTGGAACTAAGAGTTCCTCTTCTGCATGCAAGTCAAGCTCCCTCTCAAGGGACAATCACATGTCTTTCTCCTTATCAAATTTAGCATCTCTCTTGACAAATGTCATCTTATTTTTTGGCAAATACACTCGATAGTTGTGGGGACTATCAGTGTACCCAAAAAATATCCCAACCTTTGTTGTTGGTTCCAGCTTCATCCTGGTATCTTTGGTCACATGGCAATACACAAATGAGAAAAAAAACTTAAAATATGAAACATCCAGTTTCTTACCTGAACAAGCCTCATGTGGTGTACCCATGTCCAGTATTTGATGAGTACTACGGTTCTACACAAATATCATTGTGTTGCATGCCTTTACCCACAAATATAATGGTAGGCCCTGATCATGTAACATAGCTCATGCTTCTCCCACAATTTTTTTGTTCCTTCTTTTTGTGACCCGATTTTGTTGTGGGTTATGAGGTGTAATCAATTCTCTTTGAATTCCTTCTTTGGAGCAGAAGTTATTGAACTCATTAGAGATATACTCACCACCATTTTCGCTCCTTAGAGCCTTCACCTTCTTCCCTCTATCTTTCTCTACCAGTGCTTTGAACTCATAAAACTTGGAGAACGTCTGATCTTTATTCTGTATGAAGAAAACACAACACGTTCTAGAAAAATCATCAACAAAATTACATAATACCTATGCTTTGTTGTGGAAGTTGTTGAGAATGGTCCACACACGTCTGATTGAACTCTCTTAAGGATTTCTGCTCCTCGGTTCTCCTTCTCATGAAAGGTGGCCTTTGTATACTTCCCCATAGTACAAACCTTGCATCTATCTCTCTGCGCAAGTGTACCATTTGGAAGACCTGTAGAAATATGTTGCATGATCCTCAAAGCATTGTGGTGTAGATAATCCAACCTCCTGTGCCATAACTCACCGGTATTTCGGCTCACCACCTCAATTTCTTTACTGCTCAATGCTGCACAACCATCTACATCAATTTTGTAGAGGTTCTTCACACAAACCAAAATCTTCTTTACCTGTACTATGGATTTGTGACGAAGGAAAATCTTTCCTTCACTGAAAACCACATCATATCCAAGCTCCTCCAACATAGCAACTGAAACTAAATTCTTTTTCAAACCTCGTACATGCATGACCTATTTTAATATGAAAGGTTTACTTGCCTCTCTCTCTAAAGTAACTATACCAATCCTGGTAGCACTATACCTCTCTTCATCACCCATCTTGATGTGCATCTGAAGATCCTTCTCCTCCAAGCTACTAAAGATTTCGTTGTTGCTGGTCATGTGGAAAGAAGCTCCACTATCCAAGTACCACATTTATCCCATCAAAGTTTACACCATGCGTGAGATGAGAGAGAAGTGAAACTCAAACTGTGAGGCCAAAGCTTCACCCACTGTAACTCCTAGAGAATTCTTGTTTTACTTCTCATTTTGTGGAAAATTTGTGGCATAGTGTCCATGATCATGAGAGTTGAATCATTTATTTGAAATGTCTCACTTCTTACCTTATTTTCCGGTCTCGAATTTGGAGTTGGAATTCTTCCCTTTCCCTTTCTTGGCCTTGTCAGATAAGGAAAATTTTTCCTCGTCATCAGTCTTGGATGAGGATCCATACATCGTATTTCGGTGAAACACTTCCTGTACCAAATCTGACCTTAGTCACTCCCACTTTGGTAACTGCTCCCTCCCATTGAGAGAGTCCTGGTAACTATACCAACTCTTGGGAAGGCTTAGAAGTAATAGGCTCACAAAGTTATCATCAGTCGTAGTAATCCCAACACTTCCAAGCTCATCTCGAAATTGAGAGAACTTGGTCAAGTATTTCTAGATTGTGTCACCCTTCTCCATTTTAATTTTCCTAAGCTTGTCCTTGAGTGCCAATTTTCTGTGGTCACTGCTGCTTTGAAACGGATTTTTCAAGGCCTTCCACATGGCATATGGAGTTTCCTTTCCATGGATACTCGAGGCAATATGATCTCGAACTCCCTCTCATAATATCCTCCTTGACTTTGCAACATTCTTCCTCCATGATTCATGCTGCACAGCATCTACCTGATTAGGTTCAGGAATATCACTGTCAATGAACTCCTTCAACCCATTATCCTCCAATACTACCTTCATCCTGTAATTCCATACAATATAGCTCAAATTTTCCTCGAGTGCATATTCAAGTATGAAGCTAGTGAAATACATCATGGTTAGCTTCTAACTCCAAAGAATCTATCCCCAAATTTGAATATTGTTCAACACAAACTCAATTTCTTCTCCACTATTGTCATTCATGGTGCTCTGATACCATATATAAATTATAACAATGGATTAAATCCGACCATGTAAGGTACGAAAACAAGATATTTAATCCTTCTACAATATTTGCGGAATATAAAACATGATGGCTCAATCACATGCAATTAAGATAAAGAAGTAAATCAATCGCACAACACAAGAAATTTCGTGTGGATAGCAACTGCAGAAAACCCATCTATCTCTATTGTATAATAAAAAAATGAATCATGAAACAATACAATGCATTCTTGCTCACAAGAATCTATTGCACTCTACCAATCATCTCACACTGATCTAGGAAAAATTTGACAAACACTTAACCAATTTCTTGCCTTCCTCCAGCTTTCTTTCGTCATGCAATTCCTAGGAAAATAAATCCCTATTAAATATGAATTCCATCATTCCTTGATTGCACAATCCATCATGGGCATCCTATTGCTTTATAACTGCATCCTGGCAATTTGCTAATAATACAACTGATAGTTATCTTCCCTTTAATCTTGTCTCAACTCAGTCTTCATCAGAATTGACATGCATGCAACTAATAATAGTGAATCATCAGTTATCTGATTTATCACTACTTGTGAATAAATCTAACTTAATTCACTGGACCTCTCACTAGCTCATCACTTAGTTAGAACTAGTTAAACTGATTTTAACTCAATTAATTTGAGTCAGCTGATTACACTCATGCCACACTAGTGCATTAACTACAACTAGACCCCAAAAATAATAGGATCACTCTACATGCCTCACCTTTGACCCTCAACAAATTCTTGAGTTAACTGTTTTAAAACTTAGTTAACTAATACAAGTTGTTATGAGATAAGATTACAATTTATTTAAGGGAAAATAAATTAGACACACATTTTCTTATTGATTTTCAACACTCTCTCCAGCATAGAGAAATTACGGAGTGATAACATATGGAACCACCTTGAGAAGATCGAGTGCTTGTTGTTGGATTTATGATGTGAAATAATAAAATAAGGGATGGATTTGTGTGTGAGACTTTGATACCAGGGGTTGTACCTTAAGGTGTTCTAGTTGGAGTAGGTCAACCTTTTGAGGTTCCTAGGGTATTTGGGGATTAGGTTTGGTTCCTGCTTTAGAGTGCACGAGGTTTGATATTTGGGGCTTTAGTAAGACCAATATGCTTTAATCCCCATTCTGAAAGTTAGAGAAGAAGATTTTGAGAGTACTCATACTTCCCCCAGTGTTGTCATGTAACTTTTGATGTCTACAATTATCACTTGGGAAACACTTACACTAGTTATAACATAGGTTGTTTTGTACAAAATATAGGAATAAATAAATTATAAATTACATGATTAAAAAGAACTTCAAAATGAAGTTCCTATAAGAGGGGAGTATGTAATGTCTCATATTACTAAATTAATAAATAATAATGAAAATGAAAATAAAATAAGTAATAAAAAATGAAAATCATAATAATTAATTAAAATAATTTATTTTATTAATAAAATTAAAATTAAGAAAATTAAGAAAATATAAATTTATGAAAAAATATAACTTAAGAAAAAAGTAATATAAAAACTTAAAGATATGCATAATGATAATTGGATTCGGTGCATGAATTTTTTCCTTCTGTTTTTGGAATAAATGAATTCTAATTATTGGACAAGGACAATGATTTAGAACATCTTTTTTTTTTTTTAAACAATTGTTAGGGAAAAAGAAGGATTCGTCATTAGCACATGTAGTTTAGTAAAGGTTCACATATGACAAGCTACATAAGATATAATGCAGTTGAGCCTATAATTGGGTGGAGAGTCATCTACCACACACTCGTTGTTTTCAACTAGATTAGGTAGTGAAACAATTATGAAATCAAATTCTTCATCACACATGAAGAAATTGAGAGCATGAGTGGGCCTAATGGTTAAGAGCATGTGTTTCCCCCCAAGAAGTCACAGGTTCAAAACTAGAGGAGGGTAGAGCATGTATTCCTTCGTAGAATTAACAGTTAAATCACTGCGTAGAGGTGTTTCCATTGTCCCACAAACAAGGGGGTCTCATATACCATTTTGGTGTCTGGTTTGGTCCTTGGTTGTGATCTTAAAATTGGATAATAATAATATCAATAACAAGTAGGATGCTCAGTGCCCATTGGTTTGTGGATTAGGTAATTATCAATGAAATTTTCTTTACATTTATCAATCAATGGTCAATTATGTGTATTTAATCTTTAATTACTGACCAATACACTTTAGGAATCCATGGGAATGCACTTACTATGTCCATTTTCCCTTTTTCTAGCACTTCTCTTACTACTACTTAATAAAACCTCAAAGCCTCCTTCAACAATCAATTCTGTGAATATCCTTGAATCATAACAGACCATGATACGTCATCTCAATGATGCATTATATCTATGACTTTGTGTACATCGACTAAGTTTTTGAGCTTTTAACATATAGCCACAGGGGTACTCTTTATCTTCCTCTGCTTATTCACAACAATAACCTATGCCTTAATTTTTAAAATTTAAATCCACATGTATAATGTATCTATGCACCTTTATCTTCTCCTGCTTATTCACAACAATAACCTATGCCTTAGTTTTTTAAATTTAAATCCACATGTTATAATGTATCTATGTTTAGTTCTTACGGTAGCTCACAACCATGGCTCTCTAATACTAGTTTCTAGGAATGAATGTAGGAGATAAATTAAAAATTACAACAAATCAACAACAACAACATTTTAACATAAGAAACCTACTAGATGGCTAAGTGATCCTTGACTATTCACTTCTAAGCACATTATAATGAAAAATATCAATCATTTTGATTGTTTCTTTACATGTAATTCATGATAAGAATACCACAATCTACCAAAACCATGAGCCTAAAGACCACTTCTATTGAAGTAAAATAAATTGAACATTCATTAACTATTTTACCAAATCAATTTTATCTTACAATTCTCTCTTTTTAAAATTCTATCTTTTTAACTGGACTTGGGGCAATTATACATTTCTTACCTAGCTTCAATGTTTATAACCAAGTATTTGGAATCTGACATTAATGCCCCCATAACCAAGAGTACACATTTATCGAGCTTCAATGATACATACATTTAAAATTTAATACCCTGCTTCAATGTTTATAACAAAGGTATTGCCTTGCTTCAATGTTTAATGTTTATAACAAAGGTATTTGGAATCTGGCATTATTGCCCCCATTACCTAGGCCTACGTTTAGATTTTATGAGTAGTATACATGCTCAACCAAATTCTAGAGTCATATACCCATTTATATGTAATTTAAAAAATTTCAGTTTCATTCAATTTATTTTATTATTTTTTATTACCTCTAGTACTCCATAGAAATGCACTCACCATGTCATTGCTTCTTTTAATATTACTTCTCTTAGCAAACATATTATGTGAACACCTTGGACTCATAAGAAACAACCATAAATCAACTCATTTAGTCATTATGCTAAACAGTTTGCATGCATCTTAATTTGCTGAACTTGACATACATATCCACAAGGACACTCTCAAGATTCCTTCAGTTTTTCATTAAATTTCATGTGTGTCTGAAGGCAATTGTTAGAGATAAAAAAGTGGAGAAAACACATTTTTTTTTTTTCGAAAAATTTAAACTAGAAAAAACCAACATTAATAAATCTATTAATATTCTTAACCAAATCTTTTCAAAGCTAACTAATCACCTCTACACTCATTACAATTGAATATATCAAATAAATTTAAAAGTTTCATTACATCTAAATACATCAGTAGAAAACCATAGAAAACTAAAACTACTAAAATAACTTAATGAATCATTTTCTCAAGGACCAATTTAAATTAACTTAACATTAATATAACATTGAAAGTATAACTCACTATATGCTATTTTATATGGAACACAATCCCTTTTTAAAAAGTTGCTATATATATATGAGAAAAATACATATTTTCCATATAATTTATTATATTTTTATTTTAATAAATTTTAAAATAAAATATATTTGTGTTAATATTATTTTTTAAATATGTTTTACATATAAAAATATATAAAGTTTTATTTAAATTTTTTATAAATATATTTAAAAATATTATGAATAAATGATAAAGATTATGAGAATTTTTTTTATTAAAACCATTTAAAAAACTATTATCTTTCCAATCTTATAATTTTTTTTAATTAAAAGTATTTGGAAAACTATTATCCTTTCGACCCATAAAAGGATTTTATTAAAAGTACTTGGAAAATTATTATCTTTCTAACTTTATAAAATTATTTAATAATTTACAAAATATTAAATAAAGTTATTTAATAATTTACTAAAGATTAAATTGGATTTTGTTAAAAGCATTTGGAAAATTATTATGCTTCCAATTTTATAAAATTATTTAAAAATTTACTAAAGATTCAATAAAATTATTTAATAATTTACTAAAAATTAAATTGAAGTAATGATTTGGATTTTTTAATATATTTTCTAATTGGATCAGCTAAAAATTAAATTAAGGTAATGATTTGGATTTTTTAATATATTTTCTAGTTGGATCAGCTAAAAATTAAATTGAAGTAATAATTTGGGTTTTTAATATATTTTCCAGTTCAGTCAGTTTAGAATCTAATAAAAATGGTTTGGAATCACAAATTTGAATCCTGAAGTCTCCCGGATGAGTGTTGAAGATAATTGTTATAGAATAAAAAAACATATTAAAAAAAATAAAAATAAGAACAACCAACCCACCCACCTCCAATAACATAAATTAGTTAGGCAATGCATAAAATAATATGCAGAAACGCTCTACATAACACTACACTGAATTGAGTTTGACATGGAAAAATAGATCTACATAACATTACACTCTGTTGAGTTTCACATGGAAAAATAGGTCTCTGTTCTCAGAACTACGCATTGTTAATATTTAAAAAAGTTTCCCAATCTCTAAGCAACTATAAAGCTGAAGCTCAACCACTATGTCTGTCCTGTGCCCTAACCTCTACCAGACGATTAGGTATGCACTGCAGTTCTCCGTCTGTCATGCTACCAGACAATTAGGTAACCACTAAAGTTTTAGTTGGTGATTGATTTTGATGTTCCTTCTGCAAGCATGTCAATAAATGATTAATTTGGAATATGGCACTGTGGATCACGGGAATATAGATCCAGATCTGCTGTGTCTATTTTTAAACATCATCTCAACTTTCTTGTTCCAATGTCAACATTTTCTCAAACTGTTCTGCCCCATCTCTATTAAAAGAGAAGATCTCCCCTGCATTTCCACACCCCACTCACTCTTCCCCCTCTCTGGAAGCTTTGCATGCTGTTTACTCTTCAGCCCTTTCTACTTGGATTCAAAGATTAAGCTTTACACACTTATCTACTGTTCACTGTTTGTATCTGCTAACCTGTTGCTCTGAGAATTGGATTCTGTAGTTAGGAAAAAAAAGCATGGGATCAGATCAAATGGAGGAGAAGAAAATAGATAAGATAGTTTGTGTGACAGGAGCAGGAGGATTCATTGGCTCATGGCTTGTCAAGCAGCTCCTTGCCAAAGGCTATACTGTGAGAGGAGCAGTTCACACCAACCCAGCTGGTATAATTCTGTTATATGAATTTACTTTTTTTAGGTATATGTATTTAATTTAGGTAAGTGTTTCTCCATTGAATGATTAATTTAATTACTTCATGATTTCAGATGATGGGCGTAAGTATGAGCATTTAAGAGAGCTGGAAGGAGCAAAAGAGAGGCTTGAGATTGTTAAAGCTGATATTCTTGACTACCAGGCTTTGGTCACAGTTATCCGAGGCTGTCATGGTGTTTTCCACACAGCTTGTCTTATAAGTAACGACCCTGTAAGTAATTATGGCTACATATGAACTTTTCTATTGGAGTGTTGAATTTAGCTTGTCTTATAAGTAACGACCACGTAAGTAATTATGAAATTTTCTATTGGAGTGTTGAATTTAGCTTGTCTTATAAGTAACGACCCTCTAAGTAATTATGAGTACATATGAACTTTTATATTGGAGTGTTGAATTTTGGAATTAGGAAGAAAACGGTAAACGGCAAAGTTTTTTTTTTTTGGGTTTAAATTGTGTTTATGTTTTTTTTGGGGATAGGAATAATAAATTTAAGTTGTGTAATGTACAAAAAGTTCTATTATTTAAGAATTTTTTTTAGGTGTCTGAGATATTTAAAAGTGTATTTTACACAACAGAATATTACAATGTTATTAAGAAATTCTCAAAAAAAAATTATTTCATCTATTGATTAGTTAAATTGCTCAGATGAAAAACAGCAAAATCAATTATTTCAAATTTAAAATATTTTTTAAAAGACTACAAGTTTGTAGGAAAGTATTAGGAATTTTAGCTAGATTTTAAGAAAATCTGAAAGAAATTTTTGAAAATCTAGGTTACAGATGTCAAGCCTGATTTTGGATATCCCTAAGATTCTTGACGGTGCCAAATCCATTTCTGTCATGAGAAAATTGGTTTAACTACTCCCACAATCAGATTTTTGAAATAAAAAACACTGAATTCTCATTAAAAACTTGCTTTTGGGTGAAATTGTGACTCCAAGTAGACAACCTATTCTTTAAAGAAACAAAGTCAATTATTTGACTTTCTTTCTGTTTATAAATATAAGAGTTGCAAACTTGGCAATCACACAACACCAAATCTTAGTTTCTAAAATTGCAAGAATAAAATATTTTTGGCATTAGCAATCACCGCAGAGTAGTTTAAGTAGTTTCTAAAAAAAGAAATGGAAAATAATAGAAAATCAAGAAGGAATTTTTCAAAATTTAGATAAATTGTAGCCTTAGAAATTTAAATATACATAAATTAATTTAAGTTTTTTTATAGGTTTTTGACGGAGTTGAATCTATTTCCATTAAATTTAAAAGTGGCATCAGTTATTTTTTGTTTTCTTTTCGATCTCTGCATCAAAAGGGTCAAAAGGGTAAGTTGTTGTATTAATAAGCTGTATTTAACGACGCAGGAGCGAGTGATAGAGCCAGCAGTGAGCGGCACGAGGAATGTTATGGAGGCCTGCGCAGAGATGGGGGTGAAACGCGTTGTATTTACATCTTCTATCGGTGCGGTTTACATGGATCCTCACAGAGACCCACTCGCCATAGTCGATGATGAATGTTGCAGCGATTTGGACTACTGCAAAGAAACCAAGGTATTAAATTTATCAGATGTATGAAGAGATTAGAGGTGAATGAACATTGTGCGTAATTTCATGGACTAATTTTATTAATTGATCCCACTCGTGCATTACAGAATTGGTATTGTTATGCAAAGATCTTGGCAGAGAAGATGGCATGGGAGATTGCGGAGAAAAGAAATTTGGACACTGTAGTGGTTATTCCGTGCCTGGTTTTAGGTCCCATGTTGCAGCCCACCATGAACATGAGCAATTTTCATATTATGAAATACCTGAGAGGTAGGTAATTAAGGCTATCTTTATGGGTATTGGTTAGTCAGATTCCAAAATATTTTTAAAATTTAAAATTTAGGTAGTTAAGTTTAGTATAATTAATTATATGTATTAAATTTTTATCATTGTTTTCCGAATTTTTAAAAAAATATTTTACACCTTCCAAGAAGAAATTTAGATATTTATTCTAAATTTTAAGTAATTTTAATTATTTTGAAATATTTTAGAAATTTTGTAATTTTAAAAAGTATGCATATTTTCTTTCCAGAAATTTCATTACTAACAAGAATTTATGGATGGGTTGGATAAATTTATCTGGTTCAGTATAACAAAAATCTGTTGCCAGGATTTAATTTACGATTAAACCTGAGAGGTGGGTAATTAAGGCTATCTTTATGGGTATTGGTTAGTCAGATTCCAAAATATTTTTAAAATTTAAAATTTAGGTAGTTAAGTTTAGTATAATTAATTATATGTATTAAATTTTTATCATTGTTTTCAGAATTTTTAAAAAATTATTTTACACCTTCCAAGAAGAAATTTAGATATTTATTCTAAATTTTAAGTAATTTTAATTATTTTGAAATATTTTAGAAATTTTGTAATTTTAAAAAGTATGCATATTTTCTTTCCAGAAATTTCATTACTAACAAGAATTTATGCATGGATTGGATAAATTTATCTGGTTCAGTATAACAAAAATCTGTTGCCAGGATTTAATTTATGATTAAAAAAATAATATTTTTATTTTATTTTATCTTAAATAAACCCATACAATTTATATCAAGTAAATGAATTGGTAATTTAGTTGCAACGGATTGCAGGGACAGCTAAGACGTATAAAAATTTAACTCAGGCCTATGTGGATGTGAGAGACGTGGCAGAGGCTCACATTTTGGTGTATGAAACGCCATCTGCCAGTGGCCAGAGATATCTGTGTGCAGAATCGAACCTCCACAGAGGAGATCTGACTCATATGTTGGCTGAATTGTTTCCACACTATCCAATTCCTACAAAGTATGCAATCTCATATTCTAACATATATGCAATCTCATATATATATATTTTCAAATTTTATATGTTGTGTAATTCTAAATTGATGTAGTAATTCAATTGCCATGAATACATATGAATACATGTTGCAGGTGTTCAGATGAAGAAAACGAAAGAAAGCAGCCATACAAGTTTTCCAATCAGAAGCTCAGAGATTTGGGCCTTTCCTTCACTCCTATGAAGAAATGTTTGGCAGATACAGTGGCCAGCTTACAGCAAAAGGGCTTTCTTCAATAGATTCTACCAGCTTTATTTCTCTGAAATATGGGATATACAACATTTAGTTGTTTGGTACTTATGGTAACATGGCTGACCATTTTTCTGTGAGGAAACATATGCTACTAGGATGAGTGTGGGTTCCATTATATTTGTTTCATAGTTAAGAAAAGCATATGAGAATAGAAAGCCAGAGGAAAAAACATATACAGATAAGATTTTGTAATAAAGTTACAAGTTATAGCTTTATAAATTAAAAGTCAAGTAACCTTTTTATTTATTTTTACATATTTCCATATTAAAATAAATACACTAAAACTACATTACTTTTTATGTGGTTTAGGTATCTCATGTTTATTTGTAAATTCAATGTATGCTTTTTTAATTTTCTATTTTCCACATTTTAAAAGTATTTCCTACATAAAAATTAAAATTTAAAATATATTAATTATTAAATAATCTATTATAAATGGTTATAACAAAATAAATATATGAATATTTAATACAAATATATAATTTGCTATTAATATTTATAAATTATAATATGAAATATATAATTTTCTATTGATATTGATATTTATAAATTATAAAGTATAATAAATAATGTATAATTTATAATTTAAGGAAAGGGCGTGCCTAGTGACAAGTCCTTTCCTTAAATATGTTGTCATGCAATCTTATAAACTAAGTCCTTGTGTTGTATAGGGTTTATAGGCCTAACCTTTGGTCTTTAAACCATTCTTCCGAAGGCTTTTTAATGCATTGATTTCCATTATATTTATGTATTAACCTAATGTAGGCGTGATATAGTACAATTGATACTAAATTATAAGATTCAAGGTTGTAAATTTGGAAATAAAATTTAATTATGGATTGTGGTTCCATAAAATTAAAAGAAGGCTGATGATAAAAGTATTCCAAGAAATGAGAGTGATTGAATAGAAAATAGTTAAAAACAGTTACCTTTCCTTTGGGGATAAAAAGTGCATCTAAGTGAGGAAAAGAGGTTCTGTGAATGAAAATAGAAAGGAGAGGAATGAAGAGAGTGGTAGTTCCTGAGCTGGTGGTCACTAGTGGAAACACTCAATGTTCCTAAATCCTAAAAACGAAGAGTACTGTACTAGGGGTCCCGAGGTCTCTTCTGGATTTTTCTATTAGACAACTCATCTCAGGTGTGGAGCATGGGGAGATATGAGGACATAATCGCCTCTCTCATGATAGGGAGGAAAAACATCAGCAAGCTTTGAAGAGAGATAAGTATTCAGATTGCAGAAGAGGTAAGAACTAGAAATCCTGTTAGACAGTAAATATATACAATATGGATTATTCACTATACTATGACATGGTGCGTTCTTACATAGAAACTTGTTGTAACATTTTATGCAGATATGTAGATGTTTATTAAAGAATTCAGATTTATAGAAGAAGAATAAAAGATGCGCAGACTGTAAATTTATAAACCTATAGAAAGTCATAGACTTTTATAATGGAAGGCATATAAATAAGACGAAATAGATTGCTGCTTGGATTCAAGAAAGAACAGTATAATTGTTAATAGGAAAAGATAAAACTAGAAAACATCTACTGGAAATAATTATCAAGAAAATTGTTAATTTCCAGGTCCGGAATTTATAACCCCAGACCATAAATTGGTTGCTTTCTATTTAATCTATGATATACATGAGTAGATTGAGTTTTTGAGAAAACTCAGTTATTCCTGGATGGTTCGATCATCCTTTTCTTAAACAGAAGCTAAGCATCTAATGATAAAAGAGAATTTTAGTCAGTGTTTAAAATAAAAGAAAAAGGAAAAACCCCTGTCCAGAATGGATTTCCATATATAAACTCCAGGGACATAATAGGCAATGAAAACCCAAACAAAATCAACTGTTCTTAAGGATGAAAATTTCCCACATGGAATTACAACTGATAAAAGAATTGCTGGAATGCAAGTTTGCTGTAGTAGGAAGGAAATGAACCTACAAAAATTAAAGCGGAGATTAACCGAACTACTATACAAAAGAATAAATATAATGCCGGAATAAAAATATACATAATATAATGGAAAGCCATAAGCTATAGTCTGTACAAATCGGAATGAACTATATGTAAGGAAAGAAAACTGAAACTCCACTATTCGAAACACAGAAGTCGAATATTCAACTATTATGGAATTTAAAACCATAATACAATCTATTACAGTGAGAAGGAAAAATACTCGTATCGTTTGGGTCAAGAATTTGACCATCAAACCCTAAGGAGGAAAATAAGAGTAAAGCTTCAGTTTAGGAAACTATAAATATAACTGTTCAACCAGAGGAAAATCCTCTAGCAATAAATCGTAATGATTTTACATGCTGCAAGCACTAGAGGAATGTTCAAGAGATTTTCACTCTGAGATTACTAAAACCTCCATTGGAGAGGCAAGGTACCTGCGTAGGAATTGTATGGTCGAATAAGAAGCTGTATGCATGTCGAAATCGACAAATAATGTTTGTAAAACAATCCTTGTTAACATGAATGGCAAAGCTATTACCTATAGCAACCAAAGAGCGCATACATTAGACTTTAAGCTTCTCACAGAAAATAAATCAAAATATAATAATTAAGACTACCTTACCTAGAAAATCAAACCCTCAACTAGTTACAGTCGAGACCCTACACATTAAACACAACAATCTTTCCGCATTGATATAGAGAAGAAGCGAGGTCCAAGAAAATAAAACACAAGGTATTTGAAGGGGTTTACCAACCGTGGAAGTAGAGAATTCTCGTTGAAGTCTGCAGTATAAAGTCGAGTTGATATCATTTGAGAAAAAAATTCCAAATAGGCATGATAAATCACCTGAAATCACCGAAGAGCTTATACCATGTTTTGAGCGCAAGGCCTACATGCAAGGAGCGAAAAGAGAAATTATTTCGAATGCGATATCCTTCTTTGTTCAACGTCAAAGACTAAACGAAATTAAGTGAACCGTGATAACCTATCGTGAAGCCTTCTCTGCATTAAGCCTGGAAGGAAGGCCAAAGGCGGAAAGACAGAGCCAAGAGGATGGCATGTTGCAAAGCGGCAACACCGGCAAGTCCAAGATGAAAAATGAGAAGTTAGTTAGGGTAGAGAGGGGTCAAAACCCTAAACCCGTGCTGTGAGATCTATACCATAGATCTCTACCCCAAAATCGGACGACAACCACATGAAACAGGTGTTGTTTTCACACCCAAACATTGATGTGAAGGTACAGTAATGAAACCCTTTAATAAATTATAGTCTATGACGAGATCCTACATAACAGATAGCATTAAGTTTGAATTAATTATTCTCCCATCGGAGTAATGTTAAGATGGGAAATGGAAATTAAAACATAACATATAGTTTAACCAATTGTGACACATGATTGATAACCAAAATCAAAGACATGGAAAGGTAAGGATTGATATCCATGTGGTATGTAATCCTTAATAAATGATATGCTGTAAAAATATTATACGTATAGAAGTAATCATGCCACAATATTTAAATTATTAGAAAAGGAAAAACTCACTTGGTTAATATATGTAAAGTAAATACAAAAATTTTATTAGCTGTGTTATGTTGATGTATCGTGGTGAATGTTAGAAGTGATATCAGAGCAACATTAGTACGTTGGGATTCAATGGGTCACCTAACATAATAAATTTTTGTGTGTAAATTGTGCACAGAAGAAAATAACATAGTAGGAGACAAAATGAGAAGGGGATCGACACAGCAAGCACCCCAGAATGCAGGGGAACCCACGCCCCAATCCCATCCGGAAATGAATCCGGAAATGTGGATTCATCTGAGTGTAGATCAGCACCAGCAGACTAGTAGACTGTTGGAAGAATAACATGTTGGAAATGTTGTCATTGATGGCAAATTAGATGACAAAGGAGCACTTGAAACATCAGCCAAGGAGTAGAGGAAGAAAAAAGAGAGGTAGCAGAGACAGAAAAAAGATAAGTAAGGAGAAGCATCAGTCAAAGAAGTAGCAGAGGTAGGAGAGAGAGCATAAGACAAGTAGCAGAGGAAGTAAAGAGAGTAGCAGAGATAGCAAAGAAGCAGAGAGGTAGCAAGGCAGCATAGAAGGAACAAAGGCAGCATGAGACAGATGAGGTGGTGCTATAGAGCAGTGAGGATATTAGTATCAAATGAAGGTAATTGAATTGCTTGGGGATGAGTTGGACCATTGCCTAAATGGTAAGGAAACCATGAAGTGGTAGAATAAACTAATAATGAGAAAAGGCACAACGAAGAACAGAGGCAAAAGCTACGAATATAGAGGCAGAGCCGTTATCATGGCAATGGAGGCAGAAAAGACAGAGACAGACAAAGGAGGCAGCAAAGAAGAAGACTGTTGAAATGTAACAGTCAAAACAACAGAAGCAGCGAAAGAAGCAACGACAGAGACAAAGAAAGAAGCACAACGAAGGCAGAGGCAGAGGCAGAGGTAGCAAACATAGATGCATTTCTTTTTGGAATGGAACCATGTGCAAACATACATAATATTCTGGGAATCGTACAACCCAAGCGGCAAGTATATATACTTATACAAAAAAATTTCGAGAATCGCCTAACCCCACTGGAAGATACACTAAAGGTTAGAGCAGCAAAGGATACATATATATAATTACGGGAATCATAACCCAAGCGGCAATGTATGTATATATAAAACCTTATTCCGGGAATCATTACCTAGTCGGGCGTTATATATATATAAAAATAAATTCCGAGAATCGCCTACCCTACTGGAGGATACTCTAAAGCTGGAACATAAAAGCATATATATATATATATATATATATATATGCAACACAATACATATATATGCAGTGCATTACATATTTCACAAAGGTCCAATGTTTATATATATTAATTCATATGGAGCGCTTTATGATCAAAGAATCAAAGTATCATAGGGTGGGACCCTTTCATCGGAGATTATAAGGGCAGCGGAACATATAAACAGAAAATTGCGATTGCAATGAAGTCCGGACCCGATGGGTATATAAACTACAATTTATATATACCTTGATTTCCGGTGAACAGTGACTGATCGCATCGGAAAAAGGTGGAATATCGAAACATGCTACAAAGGGTTGCGATTGCGATTGAAGCCCAGACCTGATGGGTTTATAAACCATGAGTAACAAGTATTTGAAGTCCGGCCTAATCGCATCGGAGCATGACAATAAAGGATTGCGATTGTGATTGAGTTTCGGACCCGATGGGTCTTTAAGTTATGAATTTATATGTTTGAGTTACGGTCTAATCACATCGGCACTAGTCAATCGCATCGGAGTGAAAGTGTGGCAGCAGAGCATGACAATGAAATTTTCGATTGCGATTAATCGCAATCGGAAGTAATCAAAGAGTGATAAATCGCATCGGAGCAACTCAATGGAAGTCGCGATTGCGATTAATCACAATCGGAAACATTTGCAAGGAGTTTCATCGCATCGGAGAAGGAGTCATCGCATTGCATCGAATCGGAGGCAGCTCATTGCATCGACGGATAGTCAAAGATCGACAAGTGGGCCCGAAAGGTTGTTTCCTATGTTAAATAGGTCTATTATTATATCGCCGGAAGTTACATAAGAAAGGGTTCATATACATTAAAGTGCAAAGAAAGGAGTTTAATTATCATAATACATTGAAGAGAGGGCGACTTATTTAAAGCGCTGTACATTATAAAAGGACCATGGATATGATACGCCTTGGTTGAAACTGCCCAGCAGTTATATTAAAAAAGGGGCGCTGTTAGATATATAAAACAATTGTTACGACTGTATTGAAATATGCTGCGTGGTCTGTGGACCCACGGGCCTCAACTTAAGGTGGAGGGCAATTGTTAATGTAAAACGATTGGGATGTGTGCAATCGCATCGAGCCATAAAACAAAGGCCGTGATGTATGTATGTTCTGCTTGCGGAAATTTCCACATCAACAAGACACTTACTGTATGAAAAGCGTTGGAATATGCCCAGATTTAAAGTTAGCAGTTACACATATATACAAAATGCACTGATATACAAAGCACAGTTACATGTTTGCAACAGTTACACCACAGCAGAGGACAGAAAAGCAAACAGAGCTGAAAAGAGATAAAACACAGTCACAGAAAAGACAAACACAGTCAAAGAAAATACAAATGCGCAGCGAGCCAAAAGACTAAATGAGTTGAGCTGGAGTTCTCATTGTAATTTGAATGTAAATATTTTTAATTGATTTATATTGTTGTGATGCATTGGCAAGTCTCCGGAGGAAAAAAAAAGCTCCCACTGTAATATTGAAATTAATTCATGTTGTTATATTTTCTGAATGAGCGGATAAAAGAGATGAGAAGGCAGAAGGCAAAGAGACATGGCTGTCCATTTCGAATTCCCAGTAGAATACAAACAACCATGAAGCTAGTTGGTATAAAAAAAAAAAGGGATAATATCCAAGGGGAGAAGGTTGACAAAAACAGAATGAGAGAAGAAGCAAGTGTGCAGCAGAATTAAATAGAGTTGAAGAGAATAAGCAAGCTGCAAGAGGTCATAGAGTGTGAATATAGAGAATGCAGAGTATGAAGAATTGAGGAGAAAAGACAAGAAGAAGGAGGAATTGAGCAGAGAAGAAGAAGGGGCTGAGCAGAGATGATGGAGGTCTGATATGAGAATTTATGAACAGCAGAGAAGATGGTACAGAACAGAGCTGATATCCAAGGTAAATCAGCAAGTGTGTTTCTTTTGAAAGAGTAAGGAAGTTGGAGCTTCGCTATCAAGTTGTAGCTTGATAGATGTCAGTTGTAGCTGACTGAGGTAGGAGCCTCCTGTAGGTTGTTGCCTGCAGAAAATTGATGGGAGTTGGAGCTTCCTTGCAAGTTGGAGCTTGCAGAATTGAGGTTGGTGCCTCCTGTAGGTCGGTGCCTGCAGAAAAACAGTGGTGAGAGGGAGTTGGAGCTTGCCTTTGCATCACAACAATAATAAGATGTGGTTTTCTCCCTTTATGGGTTTCCACTTATATCTGGTGTCTATGTGCATGATGTCTATGTGTTGATATGGTATATCTCTTCTACTAATACTTGTTGCTAACATATTAAGACTGCTGGTACATTATCTAATCTGCTTATTAATTTCTGCTCACAAATAAATATTGCTCACACATTATGTTGATCATGAAATGAAGGTGTTAATAAAGTATAATAAGTTTTAAGGGAAAAGTTTAAAAGACCATGAATGTGTTAAACTGATTCACCCCCCCCCCTCTCAGTTTAACTAAGGGTTCAACATAACAACATCAAACCAGCATACTGTTAAGCACTGTGCAGAAGTTACATGAAGAAATGGTCTGGGTTAGGAGTGACAATGAACACTTGATGCAAGAGCAGGAAATGATACTCAAAAGCCTTTCCAATAAACAAAATCAAGGTGTGATACAACTCAGTGTTGAAAGAGATACGCAGGGACAAAATGAATGACAAGCTAAAGACCAAATTAATGATAGATTGGAAAGAAGTGAGTCACAACGAAGTAAAAAGAATAGAAAATATAATGAGGCTGAGTCTGGTAAAGTTTCAGAACAACATGAAATCAAGAAAAAAAAAAGTGGAATTACAGGGTGAGTTCCAAAAATATTAAACCACCTACGTTTGATGGAGAAGCAGAAGAAGTGACAAAAGCTTGGTTGATTAATATGAACAAATACTTTCAAGTTTACAAGTACAGTAGTAACCTAAAATTCAGGTTGGCCATCTATCAATTAAGGGCAAAGGCTACCCTGTGGTGGGAGGAAGTCAAGAATGTCCGTAGTATGGAAGACTAGGACGTGACATGTGATGAATTTCATCAATACTTCAAGGAAAAATATTTAACCAAAAGTTTATATGATGAAAAATCCAGAGAATTCCATGATTCGAGATTGGGTTAAATGACAATGGATGAATACATAACGAAGTTCACTTCCTTATTAAGATGCCTTCCTTATTTAAGAGATGAAAAGGATAAGGTTCAACGGTTCTTGAGTAGTTTACCGACCCACATGAAAGAACTAATTGAGTTCGTAAATCCAAGGAACATGGATGAAGAAATTCGAAAAGCGAGAATGTGCTACCAGCAGTCCAAGGAAAAAGGAGAAATAGGAAAAAATTGGCAGCCAAGAAAAGGGGAGAAGAACAATTCAAATTAAAAAGATTCTAGGACCAGTAACTTTAAGAATTCTGCAAGAAATTCAGTAAGTGAACAGTTCAAAAGAAACCATCAGAGAGCTCAGTGGCCTACAGAAGAAAAACCTACAGAGGCTTCCAGCAAGCTGGAGCATGGACAAACCCAGAAACCCCCTCTGGAGTGCTGGGGGTGTGGCGAGGCTCACTATTATAAGAATTTCCCATAGCAGGGAAGAAGTGAATCAGTAGCCAATCTGCAAGAAGCCTCTACAGTGGGAGATGTGGCCTGAAATATACCCAGAATTAAGGCACCCTTGGAAGATTGGTAAGTAGATTACCAGCCAACGATGATAGAACTGGAAGGTAAGTTAATTTCATAAAGTGTTTCCATTTTGGTTGACCCAAGTGCCAACTTAAGTTATGTAAATCCCAGAATAGTATAAAACTATAAATTGCAAAGTAAAAAATTCAAAAACCCCTGGATGGTACAGCTAGCCACGGGGGTGAAGAGGAAATTTTGTGTTAAAACTCCAAAATGTACTCTGGAAATTGGGGAACAACAGTTAACTGTAGAACTGAATATCCTACCTTTGGAATCCTATGATATACTATTGGGTATGGATTGTTTGGAGAGACACTGGTCTCTGGTGGATTGTAAAGAGAAGATTATATATTTCAAAACGCAAGATGGAACGCCTCAAGAACTATCAGGAATTAATAAACCCTTATGGCTGCGTCCTATCACAACCTTTCAATTGAGTAAATGCATTAAAAAAGGATGTCAAATATATGTCATTCAAGTGGGTTTTACTAATTCTAAGGAGAAGACCCCTATGCTGGAAAGCATACCAGTAGAACAAGATTTCCTGGATGCATTTCCAGAAAATGTACCAGGACTACCCCAAAAAGGGACATTGATTTCACTATTGAATTGATGCTACGATCATCACCAGTATCAAGAGCCCCATATCAGATGAGTGTACTAGAGCTAACCGAATTGAAAATGCAACTGCAAGAGTTGTTAGACAAAGGGTATATTCTACCCATTGGGGTGCAACGATGTTGTTTTTAAAGAAAAAATATGGAACTATGCGAATGTGCATGGACTATAGACAACTCAAAAAATTGACGGTAAAAAATAAGTATCTGTTGCCACAGATAGATGATCTATTTGACCAGGTGAAGGGGGCAACTGTATTCTCAAAAATAAACTTAAGATTCAGATATCACTAGATCTGAACTAAATATGAGGATATCTACAAGACTGCATTACGTACTCGGTATGGGCATTATAAGTTCGTGGTACCATTTGGCTTGACCAATGCGACAACAACGTTCATGAGGCTGATGCATGGTATATTTCACCCTTTTTTGGAAATATTTGTTCTTATATTCATTGACAATATTTTTATCTACTCAAAAATTAAGGAAGAACACAAGGATCACTTAAGGATAGAATTATAAATGCTAAGAAGACATCAGCTGTACGAATTTTAGCAATTGTGATTTTTTCAAAGAACAGATATAGTATCTAGGCCATGTCATTTCTGCTGAAGGAATAGCAATAGATCCAGATAAAATTAAAACTATTATGGAATGGTGAGTACCCCAGAACATGGTAGATATTCGTTCCTTCATGGGGTTAGAGGGCTATTAGGGATGATTCATAGAAGGATTTTCGAATATTTCCTTTCCAATTACATCCTTGCAGTGGAAGGGAAATGTGTTTAAATGGACTACTGAATGTTATAGTAGTTTTGAAAGGCTAAAATATTTGCTCATCACTGCTCCAGTGTTGAGGGTAGCTGACCTCAACAAATAATTTGAGGTATGTACCAATGCTTGTAAGGAAGGAGTTGGGGCAATTTTATCACAAGAAGGAAGGGTGGTTGCCTACAAATCAAGGATGTTAAAGTAACATGAACAACGATATTCGACCTATGATTTGGAACTGATAGTAGTAGTGCATGCACATCGAGTATGGAGGCACTACCTATTAGGGAAAAGATTTGTGTAAAAAACTGTTCATAATAGCCTAACTAGTTACTTTAAGCAAGCTGATCTAAATGCTCACCAGGAAAGATGGAATGCCTTCTTAAGTGAGTTTGATTTTGATATACAACATGTAAAAGGAAAGGAAAATCATGCGGCAGACGACTTAAGCAGGAAGTTGCATTGTGTATATGAAATTTGTTATAATCAAATCGAATGTAAATTTTTAGATTAGATAAAAGAAGAAGCCGAGAAGGATCTTGAATACCGGTTTTTATGGCAATAGGTGGAGGAGGACAGAAAACAGGAAAAACCATCTAGTTATGGAAGTAACAAGGACCAACTATTAACCTTCAAAGGGAAGTTATACATTCCATGTCGAATGAGTTTAAAAGAGTTAATCTTGAATAAGTATCACCACAGTAACTATTCGGGACATAGAGGATACCAGAAAATGTTGACAAGAATTAGAAAAGTTTATTTATAGCATGGTATGTGTTGAACCTCAGATTTACCCTCTCTTTGACAGTTTTTCTCACACCTTTCCATCACTTTCCCATAATATCACAAATGCCAATCAATGAAAAATGTTATGTTTTGTCTTAAGGATGTATTAAAATGATTTCCATATTATATTTTCATGTTCTTTTTATTTGGATAGATTTTTTCAATTTAGCTATAGAATGCAGCCTGTTTTGCAGCTAACTGTGCGTTCCATAGCCACTCTCATGGTTTAGCAGGTTCTAGGTGTCAATTGAGGAATTGGACCACATGGGTGTTTCTAGAATGATGCCTACATGGATTCTATCCTATTCACTCGGTACAGATCGACAGAAAAATAAGCCTGAACTCATGGTCAAAGGTGGAGTCAAACTATGTTATCCAAATGTAGTAGGACTATTGATTTGAGTCCAACAGTCCTATTTCAAGTCTAAATTCGAATTAGCAAGAGTCCAACTGTCCTATTGCAAGTCTAATTCGAATTAGCCACCTATAGCAAGTATATCTCATAAACAGTTATGTATTTTCCTTTAAATATTGGTTGTACAAAACCAAAAAGACAGTTCAGTACAGTTCAGATTTGTAAAGAGGATACCCTGTTTTCTAGAATCTGTTTTAATAAATAAGTTTAGTTACCAAATGCTTGCTTGATTGCACTTTTGAAAAGCTAGGAGTCAACCAACTTAGTAGTAGAGGCCCCCTGCTTCTAAAGGAGGTTTTTATTATGCTTTCTAGTTATATTTCCTTCATTCTGTTTAGTAATTTCTATTATGCTTCATTTCTAGTATTTTTCAAATACTTTAATGATAAATTGTAGTTGTGCAGACTTGTTCTTCCAAAACGTTTCAAGAAGATAGAAATTCTGTTTTCAATATTGGAATAATGATTGAAGTGTTAAAAACCATGGTTGTTTAGCTTTACTGTTCTTGCCTTTTCATTTTCATAAAATAGAATTTCCAATTGCTGTGTCAAATTGATATTCATGAAAACCATTTCTAATATACTAAATTCATATTAATGGTTAAATGTTTCACATTTGTAGTGGTTGAGTTTCTCTTATTTCTTGTCATTTGCTTGCTAATAATCAAAGGCATAATTGATTTCTCCAAAGATACTTCAAGAGATTAAAAGCTTCACATTTGAGTATTACTGTAAAGTCAATTATACATTTGGTTGATCTTAGTTAGACTTTGCATGTTTTTACCTTCAAGACTCTCATTTGACTACAAACATCTTTCTAAAAACCACTCCATAAAGAACTCATCTGAACATATTAAGAAAGGATGGTTGAATGATTGACTATAATGCAACTTCTGGGTTATTTACAGAGCTTTCCTAGTGCTTTAATTCAAAACTGATGTAATTAGCTTACTCAGACATTACTTCAAAGAATGTCACTCTTTAAAATTGAATAATTGGAGTATCTAGACACATCTTAGATGCTTTCATTTGCATTCCTTGTTTTCTGTTTTATAGCCTTAGCATGCTAAAGTACTAGCAGTTACTAAACTCCATCTCAATAGGTCACTCCTAACAATTGGATGAGATATAACTGAAGGTGCAATAGTTGATTCATTTATTGCTTAGGAATATCATTTATAATATTTTAGAAGTAGATCCATGGATTAGGATTAACAAACCAAATAAATAGATGCTCTGATTTCCAAAACTAGGTCTTAAGCTAATTCTTAGCCTTAGTTTTGATTTTATGAAAAATAGATTAGTTTTAGTACACTTCCTTTTCTTCCTTCTAAAGTTAAATTAGATTAACTTAAATATTTTTCATAATTTTAGGTTAGTCATTTCAAAGAACTCAAAGAAGAAAACCCCCCTAAAAACAATATAAAAACACAAACACAATGAAGTAAGAAATAGGTTTCTTAAGCACATATGTTGCATTACATTTCATCAGTTTAATAGCCATGGTTGATAATTAATGAAGACAATATAGGTACACTAAATTGACTAAACATTTTGGCGCCGTTGTCGGGGAAGTGTAACTAGGCAACCTTATTTCTTACATCTAACAAAAAAAAATAAAAAAAATTCAATCACCTACCACACCCACTAAATCATGTGGTGTAGTAAGAGCCACACGTCCACATCATGAATTCATATTTTTGGAGGTAGACGAAGAGGTGACAAAGGAGGTTGAAGAAATTGATGGAGATGATGACAATGAGGAAGATCCTTTTGGATTTCCCATTCAAGAAACTGATATCAACATTGAAATGAAGAACATCCATCCATATGTACTTCCTAACTCCAAAGGTATGAGATCGGAAGACCCAGAAACCTTTTTTTTGAATTTGAAATAATTTGTAGATCTTATGGCTACTCATTGCACATTCAAAAATTGAATTTATTTCCAACAACATTGAAGGATATAGCTCTTAGATGGGTCATGACTTTAGGAACAAATTCTATAAGGACATGGGATGATATGAAAAGTGTATTTTTGGAAAAATATAAAGATTATTTCATGCACCATGACCTTAGAAATGAAGTCTTTAAGATGAACCAAAAAGAGGATGAAAGCCTAGAAGATTTAGTGGAGATATTTACTTATAATATCTAAATATCTAAATTGCATAATTTAGGATTAGATGCATTAAAAAGTATCCTACTAAATTCTATAAAGGATGAATGGATTGATCTTCTTAATCTGGTGGGAAAAGGAGATGTCTATGAATTTCCATTTCAAGAAATTTGTGAACTATGCAAGAACATATCAGGAGGAAAATAAAGTTATGTAAGATCCCCTCAAGATCCATTTATGGCAAGAGTAAGTAAGTCGACATCAAGATTGGTAAGTCAAACTGAACCTAGCAATTCGCTAAACATTCTTGGTGATTAAAATGAACAAAATGACATGCTAAGAATGCAAAACAAGCAAAAAGTTGCTTCATTTATATTTTTCCCTAAATGTAGAAATAAACATGCTTTGCATGAATGTCCACTTGATAAAATTAACATTTGTAAAATTTGTGCAGGATCACATAATACTGAAGATTGCCCATCATTACCAGGGTTGAAGGCAGTTTACCAGAATGATAATGGAACAAATCAAGCACAAGAGAAACTTTGTTATGTAGCTCCAAGAGGACTATGGCAACCTCATCAACCCAATATGATGCAATATCCTTATGCACAGTTTCAAGGTTATGCACAACAATCTCAAGGTAATTGGAAAATACCCTTACCTTGGAAAACTTGGGCATCTCAATCCCAACCTCAAAGCCAACCTTCAAAACGTTGGCCATCTCAATCCCAACCTCAAAATCAATCTTGGCAAAAAATTTGGCAAAGGCCCAACAAAGGAAATCCACCATATCCTCAATCTTTCCCTCTCTATCCTCAATACCATCATCAATGTTATCCATACCATTTACCTCCACCACAACATCAATATCACCCTCATTTGACCTCAATTCAACCTTTCCCATTATCATCCACACAAGCACCCCAAAGATCCATTCCCACTCCACTACATGCACAACCATTTCATATCCCCAACAATGAAACATCTCAACCAACTTACAATTTTGAGGTATTGCAAAATGATTCACTAGTTATCATTGAAGAACAACAACCAGAAGAAGAAGATTCAGATAAGGTCCAAGAATTATGGATGTTTGTTGATAAAGAAAAGTTATTAGAACCAGAGATTGAAAAGTCTCATGCATGCCTATCACCAGATTCTACGAATGAAGATCACATCTCTGAAGACTTGCATTTCATGATAGAGGAAAGACAGGGAAGACAAGATTACATTGAATCTTGGTTCAAGTTAGTCATCAGATTCTAATTCTCAATTCTTCAATATCTTCTGACATCATCTAAATCAAGACAGGTGGTATCTCATATACCGATACATATGAAAGAGTATCTTTCAAACCTGCACATGAGTTTATCTATCATCTTATTACAGACATGGTGCCATTGGAAGTATTCATATACTTGAACAAGATTTTCTTTTTCAAGTAGAGTAGGACATATATAAAAAAAAATTAAAGAGAAAAATAAGTCCTTTTGTGAAAACCAGCTTGCTGGCGCAATTGGACATGATCTTTTCTTGAAAACCAGGCAACTGGCGAGCAAAGTTCACAATAAGTTCTGCAATTTCATGATGGTTTCAATCTTCTAGTATGGTTCTTCAAATAATTTTTGGTTCTATGCTCGAGTTGGCTGATGTGGGATTCCTTAAGGCCCACCTTCCAATAGATCTTGTCCCATCGACCTCAACACCTTATCTGGGATCAAGATCAGAGATTATTTGGAGTGCCTTGGAACTTGCATACATCAATGGCAAGCTTCCTCGTTGATAACAATGGGAATACAACAATGTCTCTTATTGTTAAATCTTGTAGGCGACTCAACTTCGACACATTCATTCCTCCCTGTCAAGATGCACTTAGGTGCCTTAACACTCATTTACATTATCCGTGAGTTGTCTCGCATTGGTTAATGATTTTCATCATTGATCGGTAATCCAATGATTTATTCCCATGCTCGACTTCGACACATTCATTCGCATGGTAAGAATTGTACCATGAATTTTGGCTTCGATGAAGACTAATGGTTTTATGGAATCAACAAAAACTTGTAGCAGTACATTTTATTGGTTTCTTGTAGTAGCATGTTCATCTTTTTGTCATTCAACAACAGCATGATGGCACCACTGTAACATTTTTTTTCATTCATTTCATTTTCAAGAAAAAAAATAAATTTGGGACTATTTCAGTCAATATGCATTATAGTAGGCAGTACAAAATTCAAATCAGTAGTTCAAACTCAGAGAAAAACAATTTTCTACAAAAAAATTTGACAGCTGCAGAAAGCGGCAGTTTCTGCAGCTATTGCTGTACCAGCCTGTTTTTTTTTTTTGAAAACTTTTTCCAGAGGCAATTTTGGTGCAAATATTGCAAGAGATTGGAGCAAAAATAAAAAATTCTGAGCTTCTGGGTTTTCTCAGAATATGATAAATTGAGTAATATGAGGACAAACTAAAAAATAAGCAATTTTGAAGGGCATTTCAAGTGGGTTTCTAAAGTAGATTTTCATTTTTCACCATTATGGACAGATTAGGACAGATTTTGGTATTTGCGCACAACAACGCCTTTTCTTCATCAAAATGAAAGCATGTGGCAGTAGAAAAGGTAAAAATACATAGTTTCCATTTTCAATCACTCAATTTGGCCTTAAAATGAGTTCGTGGCAATTTTTTTGTTGCAACATTGGGCAGCATGAAGGGTGAAAAAGGGAAAAAATTGATTTGATCATAGCTTTCAAACCGTGTATCCGTTGGTCCTAAAATTTTTATGGTAAATGAATTGAGGTAGGTTAACTAAACACACAAAAATTCAGAAAATTCCAGTGTGGATTTTTTATGAAATTGGCCACTTTCACCTACAACCATTTCTCATTTTTCTCGATATTCGTGCAACCATTGACTGAGATTTTTGGTGGAAAGATGCCTAATATTAATGGTAACAACCTCAGAAAATTTCAAGAGAATGAGATGTACCATTTGAGATAAATTTCAAAATTCATTTCATTTAACACTTTCACTCCATCTCACTCTACTTTCACTCCATCTCACTCCACTTTCATTCCATTTCACAAGTCATATTTCACTTTCATTCCATTTCATTTCACATCCATATCCCATAGCCATACTTCATTTCTTTTTACAGATTGCATTATGCAACCACATCTTATTCAACAGTACTGACACAATTGTACAACCTACAAACAAATGATGATTACAGGAAATTGAAGGATTTTGTTTTGAAGACCAACATGCTAAAAGGGTACCTAAGGATCAACACCAAAGAAAGAAATAAATGAAAAGGTTAAGTTCTAAAAGGTAAAGCGAAAAAATATATTTTAAATAGCAAGGTTAAAACATTAAGCATTTATAATATGGATATCATATGTTTCCTTGAAAAATCATCATTTGATTTGATTGCAATCTCTATAATACCACATATCATCCATATCCTCCGCATCCCCAATACCATCTCCTGTCAGCATTTCTCCTCCACATAGTCCTCAAAATTCTCCAATTCATAATTTTGAAGGTAGCCCCAGCAGAATATCTCCAGGCATAGACCCAGTGCAACAACAAATATATGATTATGTAGAATCATTGGAGAAAATAAGTGCATCAATGAACCCAGAACCTTCTGTCAATCCACAAAAACCTCTAGTTGATGCTCTCAAGCAGGATATCTATGAACTAAAGATATTTAATAGACATATCAAACAAAAGAATGAGATCTTGAAGGAGAAAAACAAATTGGACAAGGAAATTCATGATAATACTATTTTGCATCTAGGACTGTGGTATAAGAAAAATAGGAAATTGAAGAGGAAGAACAATTTATTGAACAGAGCAGTCATTAACCTCAAGTTCCAACTTCTTATGAGAAGGCCTAGAATGACAGTCACTTAAAAGAAGAACAAAAGAAGAAAGTTAGATGTGTTATTAGAGGTATTAGAGCAAATGCAGTAGGGGAGAAGAACTCACATTTTTGGCAAATTGCATGAGGACATGCAATGATTTTGCAGTGGGGGTATGTTGAACCTCAGATCTACCCTCTCTTTGATAGTTTTTCTCACACCTTTCCATCACTTTCCCATAAGATCACAAACCCCAATCAATGAAAAATGCTATTTTTTGTCTTAAGGATGCATTAAAATGATTGCCATATTATATTTTCATGCTCTTGCTATTTGGATAGATTT
Organism: Pinus albicaulis; assembly: GCA_034641835.2. Lineage (NCBI taxonomy): Eukaryota > Viridiplantae > Streptophyta > Pinopsida > Pinales > Pinaceae > Pinus > Pinus albicaulis. The sequence goes on from CM076573.1 coordinate 403,451,516, forward strand.
TTTCAATTTAGCTATAGAATGCAGCCTGTTCTGCAGCTAACTGTACATTCCTTAGCCACTCTCATGGTTTAGTAGGTTCCAGGTGTCAACTGAGGAATTGGGCCACATGGGTATTTCTAGAATGATGCCTACATGGATTCTATCCTACTCACTCAGTCGAGATTGACAGGAAAGAAATCCTAAACTCATGGTCAAAGGTGGAGTCAAACTATGTTATCCAAATGCAGTAGGACTCTTGATTTGAGTCCAATAGTCCTATTGCAAGTCTAAATTCGAATTAGCAAGAGTCCAACTGTCCTATAGCAAGTCTAATTCGAATTAGCTACTTGTAGCAAGTATATATCATAAACAGTTATGTATTTTCCTTTAAATATTGGCTGTACAAGACCAAAAAGACAGTTCAGTACAATTCGGATTTGTAAAGAGGATAATCTATTTTTTAGACTCTGTTTTAATAAATAAGTTTAGTTACCAAATGTTTGCTTCATTTCACTTTTGACAAGCTAGGATTCAACCAACTTAGTAGCAGAGGGCCCCTGCTTCTAAAGGAGGTTTTTATTATGCTTTCTAGTTATATTTCCTTCATTTTGTTTAGTAATTTTTGTTATGCTTCATTTCCAGTCTTTTTCAAATAGTTTAATGATAAATTTCAGCTGTGCAGACTTGTTCTTCAAAAACATTTCAAGAAGATAGAAATTTTGTTTTCAATATTGGAATAAGGATTAAAGTGCTGGAAACCATGGTTGTTTATATTTACCGTTCTTGCCTTTTCATTTTTCATAAAATAGAATTTCCAATTGCTGTGTCAAATTAATATTCATGAAAACCATTTGCAATATACTAAATTTATATTAATGGTTAAATGTTTCAGATGTGCAGTGGTTGAATTTCTCTTATTTCTTTTCATTTTCTTGCTAATAATCAAATGCATAATTGATTTCTCCAAAGATACTTCAAGAGGTTAAAAGCTTCACATTTGAGTATTACTGAAAAATCAATTATACGTTTGGTTAATCTTAGTTAGACTTTGCATGTTTTTACCTTCAAGACCCTCATTTGACTGCAAACATCTTTCTAAAAACCACTCCATAAAGAACTCATCTGAACATATTATGAAAGGATGGTTGAATGATTGACTGTAATGCAACTTATGGGTTATTTACAGAGCTTTCCTAGTGCTTTAATTCAAAACAGATGTAATTATCTTACTCATACATTACTTCAAAGAAGGTCACTCTTTATAATTGAATAATTGGAGTAGATAAAAACATATTAGATGCTTTCATTTGCATTCCTTATTTTCTATTTTAGAGCCTTAGCATGCTAAAGTACTAGCAGTTACTAAACTCCTTCTCAACAGGTCACTCCTAAAAATTGGATGAGAGATAACTGAAGGTCCAATAGTTGATTGATTTATTTCTTTCATAGGAATATCATTTATAGTCTTTTAGAAGTAGATCCATGGATTAGGATTAACAAACCAAATAAATAGATGCTTTGATTTCCAAAACTAGGTCTTAAGCTAATTCTTAGCCTTAGGTTTGATTTTATGAAAATTAGATTAGTTTTAGTACACTTCCTTTTCTTCCTTCTAAAGTTAAATTAGATTAACTTAAATATTTTTCATAATTTTAGGTTAGTCCTTTCAAAGAACTTAAAGAACAAACCCCCCCTAAAAACAATATAAAAACACAAACAAAACGAAGTAAGAAATAGGTTGCTTAAGCACATATGGTGTATCACACTTCATCAGTTTACTATCCTTAGTTGATAATTAATGAAGAAAATTTAGGAACACTAAATTGACTAAATAGTATGAGAAGAAATGTTGTGGAATACTTAAACAAATGTCTAGAATGTCAACAGGTTAAGGTGGAGCATCAACACCCAGCTGGGTTTTTGCAGTCTATACCAGTACTTGAATGGAAGTAGGAAGTTATATCGCTAGATTCTATTATTGGTTTACCAAGATCAAGAAGACATAATCACTCCATTATGGTGGTGGTTGATAGGCTGAGTAAGGCAACACACTTCATACCTATAAAGTCTACTTACAAAATGTGCAAATAACAGGTATATTCATCAGAGAGATTTTCAGACTACATGACATTCCAAAGATTGTTATATCAGATAGGGACATGAAGTTTACTTCAAAATTCTAGAAGGGCATATTTACGTGTTTGGGAACACAAATAAATTTCAGCACCACCTACCATCCCAAGACTGATGGACAAACTGAGCGGGTGAAGCAAATCTTGGAAGGTATGATGCATATGTACGTGATGAAGCAGCCAACGAAATGGGAAGAATATCTACATTTGGTAGAATTTGCATACAGTAATGGTTACCAAGAGTCTCTTAAGGTGAGCCCCTTTGAAGATTTGCATGGGTGACAGTGTCGTAATCCCATTAACTGGAGTAGTCTCGAAACCAAATTGATTTTTGGACCAGAGATGTTGGTGGAAATGGAATCAGAGGTGAAAAATATCAGACAAAATTTGGAAACTTCTCAAGACAAGAAGGAGGTGTATGCAGATAAAAAGAGAACTTACCGAGAATTCGAAGTGGGTGATCATGTGTATGTAAGAATTAAACCTAAGAAAATCATAGTAAGGTGGACTTCCTGTGCCAAGTTGGCTTCGAGGTTCTGTGGATCTTTCCAGATATCGGAAAGGGTGGGACATGTGGCTTATCGGTTGGCTTTACCCAACCATATTCGGGTGCACAATTTGTTTCATGTATCTATATTAAAATGATACGTTCATGGCCCAAAGCGTGTAATCCATTGGCAAAGCATTCAGGTAGGCCAAGGTTAAAATTTCCTATCTTAAAAGTACCATTTTTTATCAAATATTAATTCTAAGTCTTGTTGAATGTAGGTTGAACTGGACATCGAATTTCTGGTAGAACCTCAATGTATAATCGATCGGAGAGAAATCATGCTCCGGAAGCGAACCATCACCCAGGTTAAAGTGCAGTGGAAGCACTTCAACTCGGATGGGGCTACCTGGGAAGACGAAGGATTTGTGCATGAGGCCTACCCAGAATTATTTTCCGAGTTAGAATGAAATACCGAGGACGGTGTTTAGTTCCAGAGGGGGAAGTTGTGACAGCTGGCTTAAATGCAAACTAACTTATTATTTTATTTATTTTCAAAAGACTAAAAATTTATTTTTTGAGAAAAGGATTACGAAAGATGAACATAAATTAGCTCTGTTTTGGAAATACAATTTAATTATGGACTGTGGTTCCATAAAATTAAAATAAGACTGATGATAAAAGTATTCCAAGAACTGAGAGTCATTGAACAGAAAATAGTTAAAAATAGTTACATTTCCTTTGGGGATAGAAAGTGCATCCTAGTGAGGAAAGGGTGTTCTATGACTGAAAATAGAAAGGAGAGGAAGGAAGAGAGTGGAAGTTACTTAGCTGGTGGTGACCAGTGGAAACACTAAGCATTCCCGAATCCTGAAAAAGAAGAGTACTGGAATAGGGCTCCTGAGGTCTCTTTTGGAATTTTTTGTTGACAACTCATCTCATGTGTGGAGCACAAGGGGAGATGAGGGCGTAATCGCCTCTCTCATGGTAGGGAGGAAAATCATCAGCAAGCTCTGAAGAGAGATATGTATTTAGATTGCAGAAGAGGTAACAACTAGAAATACTGTTAGATAGTAAATATATACAACATGGATTATTCACTAACCTATGAAATGGTGCATTCTTACATAGAAAATTGTTGTAACATTTTATGCATATATGTATATGTTTATTAAAGCATTCAGATTTATATCAGAAGAATAAAATATGTTCAGACTGTAAATTTATAAACCTATAGAACATCATAGACTATTATAATGGACGACATGTAAATAAGATGAAATAGATTGTTGCTTTCATTCACGAAAGAATAGTATACTTGTTAATAGGAAAATCTAAAACTAGAAAACATCTACCGAAAATAATTAAGAAAACTGTTAATTTCCAGGTCCGGAATTTATAACCCCAGACAAGAAATTGGTTACTTTCTGTTTACTCTATGATATACATGGACAACCTGAGTTATTGAGAAAACTCAATTATTACTGGATGGTTCGGTCATCCTTTTCTTAAACAGAAGCTAAGCATCTAACGATAAAATAGAATTTCAGTTAGTGCTCAAAATTAAAGAAAAAGGACAAACCCCTGTCCCGAACGGATTGCCATATCTAAACTCTAGGGACAGAATAGGTAATGAAAGCCTAGACAAAATCAACTGTTATTAAGGATGAAAAGTTCCCACGTAGAATTACAACTTATAAAAGCATTTATGGAACGTAAGTTCGCTGTAGTAGGAAGGAAATGAACCTACATAAATTAAAGCAAAGATTAACCGAACTACTGTACAAAAGAATAAAGATAATGTCAGAATAAAATTATACATCATATAATGGAAAGCCATAAGCCCTATTCTTTACAAATAGGAATGAACTGTATATTAGGAAAGAAAACTGAAACTCCACTATTCGAAACACAGAAGTCAAATATTCATCTACTGTGGAATTTAAAACCATAATACAATATTTTACAGTGAAAATGAAAAATACTCATATGGGTTGGGTCAAGAATTCGACTAGCAAACCCTAAGGAGGCAAATAACATTAAAGCTTCAGTTTAGGAAACTATAAATATAACTTTTAAACTGGAGTCAAACCCTCTAACAATAAATTGTAATGATTTTACACGCTGCAAGCACCAGAGGAATTTTCAAGAGAGTTTCATTCTGAGATTAATAAAACTTCCATTGGAGTTGCAAGGTATATGTGTAGGAATTGTATGGTCGAATAAGAAGCCACATGCATGTCGAAATCAACAAAGCAAGTTTGCAAAACAATCCTTGTTAACACGAATGGCAAAGCTATTGCCTGCAACAACCAAAGAGTGCAGAAATTAGACTTTAAGCTTCTCACAGAAAAGAACTCAAAATATAATAAGTAATACTACCTTACCTTGACAATCAAACCCTCGGCTAGTTATGGTCGAAACCCTGCACATTAAACACAACAATCATGCCGCATTGATAAAGAGAAGAAGTGAGGTCAAAGAAAATAATACACAAGGTATTAGAAGGGGTTTACCAATGGTGGAAGGAGAGAATCTGTGCTGAAGTCGGCAGTAGAAGGCCCAGTTTATATCGGCTGAGAACAAAATTCCAAATAGCCATGAGAAATCACCAGAAATCACTGAAGAGCTTATACCCTATTTTGAGTGCAAGGCCTACAGGCAAGGAGGGAAAAGACCAATTATTTGGAATGTGATATCCTTCGCTATTCGACGAAAAACACTAAACGGAAGTAAGTGAACCTAGATTACCTGTCGTGAAGCCTTCCTTGAGTTAAGCCTGGAAGGAAGGTTGAAGGTGGAAAGACAGAGCCAAGAAGGCGACATGTTGCAGTGTGGCAACACCGGAAATTCCAAGATGAAATTGAGAAGTTAGTTCGAGTTGAGAGTGGTTGATACCCTAAACTCGTGTCGTGAGATCTATACCGTAGATCTCTACCCCAAAATCTGATGGAAACCAAATGAAATAGGTGTCGTTTTCACACCCAAACATTGATGCGAAGGTACAGTAATGAAACCCTTTAATAAATTCTAGTCTACGACGGGATCTTACATAACCAGATAGCATTAAGTCTTAATTAATTATTTGCCCATGAGAGTAATGTTAAGATGGGAAATGGAAATGGAAATTAAAACATAACATACATTTTAACCAAATGTGACACATGACTGATAACCAAAATGAAAGACATGGAAAGATAAGGATTGATATCCATGTGGTATGTAATCCTTAATAAATGATATGCTGTAAAAATACTATACATATATAAGTAATCATGCCACAATCTTTAAATTATTAGAAAAGGAAAAATTCACTTGGTTAATATATGTAAAGTAAAAACAAAATTTTTATAGGTTGTGTTATGTTGATGTATCATGGGGAATGTTACAATCAGTGTGAAAACAAATTTATACAAAGGGTTTTATAAGTATTATCCATTCATTTCATGGTTTTAAGTAAGTGAGCGAGATAAAAAAAAATGGATAGGTATTTTTTTTTCATGTTTTTCTTTTAATCGTTCTATTGGTTATAAGTTTTAATAGTTATTTTTTCATTAAAATTATTATAATATTTTATAATAATTATATTTAAAAATGATTGAAAGAATTTTCTAGAATTAAAAGGAAAATTTTCAATTATTTCAAATTTTAAATATGGAAATATATTTCAATAACTTGGATCATATATCATGATAATTAGATTGAGGCACCATCATAGCATAAAGGGAAAAGAGGGAGTGGATTCCCATCTATATTTCGGGTAAAACCATTAGAACTCTACTAGAAAATGGGGGAAAGATAAGTAATAAAGAGAAATCAACTACATTGACCAAGTTATAATGAATTCATATTAATTAGGTTAATTTAATCCATGCTTTCCAATAAATAGGAAGGAACAACTAATAAACAATCACACCTTTGTTTACAAAACAACCAGAAAACCATACTTATATTTAAAAATACCATCCTCTACAAAAAAAAAATAAAAAAAAATCAACTATCGCTTTAAGAACTTGTTTGTAATTTAATCCTCTCTTAAAGTCTTTAAAATGTAATTTTCCATATAATGTTTTTACAATGGAACCATTTTCATAGGTTTCCAAATTTCCACTTACTTTTCTTCATTACTATGGTTTCAAGTTTATGTTGATCTTCTACATCTTTTCTCTATAATTTAGCATTCATTATCAACCACAAATAAATTATATCAAAACAACTTATTCAAAACACCACATTAATAAAAAGATAAAAAAAGAACACAAACTTCATGAATTCTCAATGAAAAATGAACAATTATTCAAATCACATATTGCAAATAGATATCACATGACACATATGACATAAATTATATCAAAACATAAATCCCTATAATATCTTAAAAAATATTATTTATATATATATATATATTTTTGTTATCTCTATATCACCTAATTTCCATCTCTTTTCAATGTATTCAACTTCTGTATATTTCTATGTTAATGTTAATTACATGATAAAAAAATTTCCAAGTTAGCTACAAAACATAAAAATTAAGAAAAAGTGTTTTTGATGAGGAACCAAAAATAGTGTTATAGTTTTCCCTCAACACAAAAGGAGAGATTGACATTATGTGGGGCATATAAACATGCCATATTTTAGGAAAGAACCCTCCATATAATGTTTGAATTACTATTATAAAATCACGACCAATTTATGAAAAAGTGGAGTTATCAGTGCCTTTGATCCAAATGGAATGTAGCATCCACCCATGGTATTCATCCATCCGTTGCATTTATTTGTCAATGGTATTGTAAGTGACATATATCCATCGTATTCATTCACCCATGATATTTATCCACCCATGGTATTCATCCACCCATGGTATTTATCTACCCATGCTAACTACCCATGGTATTGTAGGTGACATCTACCCATGGTATTCATTCACCCATGGTATTTACCCACCCATGAAATTTATCCGTGGTATTGTGACTAAAAAAGACTATAAGTAACAAGTCAGATTTTCTAAAAGGAGAGATGGTCCACCACAATGTAGCTTCTACAGTTACTCTATGTTTTAATAAAACAAATTTGTGGTTTTATTTCCATTTTTCAGATCTTGTGGGCCTCCCCCCCCAAGATCCATTTTAGTTTTTCAGATCTTGGGTGCCCCCCCCAAAAAAAGATGCAGATCAGTGGTATTAGAGCGGGTTAAAAATCCATGGGAATGAGGGTTTGAAGCATATTTCAATTTCAAATTTTTGCAGTAATATTAAAAAAACTTCAGGTAAGTTCCACATCTTCCATGGATCATATTAGAGAGTGAAAAATATCACATTTGAAAGTATTTTTTGTTATCTCAAACGAGTTTTTTACAAAATTTGATTTTCTTTCCCAGTTTGAGAGATATGAGCCATTGAAGTTACAAATGTCTTGAACATTTTTTGACCATGCGTCCCATGAGTTTATGGAATCATTTTCTCACTTCACATGTCATAAAATTTTAAGTGTCTTATATCAATGAAAATAACTTGTCAATACCTCAAATGGGTCTTTGACAAAATTTGATTTCATCACCTGTAGAAAACGTTTACAACAATGTTGCAGCAAGAGGTATATAATGTGAAATAAGCCTTTACAACATCGCATTGGATAGGATAATCTACCAGACAAGCCACCATCACAGTTATGGGTCACCCACAAACCCAAGGTTATGGGTGAACCACACCAAATCCTTATCATCGAATTCCATTTTCTAGACTACACATTGTTAGTATCAGAGTTATTCAAAAGCATTACAGAGTATCTTTATCCTCAGATCTTCATTTTTCATGGTTATGAGTCATCCACAAACCCACGGTTTATCAAAGTCCATTTTCTAGGCCACACAATCTCTGTATTCGAGTTGGTCACAAGAATTACAAGGTATCTCTATCCTCGGATCTTCGTTAATCGTGGTTATGTGTTAACCACTCAAAACAATTCTCATAAGTGGCTCTTCATATTCAACATAGGCTTCTCTGGGGCAAACTTCACACTATGGGGACTATTTCTTCTTACGAATGGAGGAATGATCTAAATGGAATGTGGCATCCACTTATGGTATTCATCCATTTGTTGCATTTATCCACCAATAGTATTGCAAGGGGCATCTATCCATGGTATTTATCCACCCATGGTATCGTAGGTGACATCTACCGATGGTATTGTAGGTGACATCTACCGATGGTATTGTAGGTGACATCTACCGATGGTATTGTAGGTGACATCTACCCATAGTATTCATTCACCCATGGTATTTACCCACCCATGGAATTTATCTGTGGTATTGTGACTAAAGAAGACTATAAATAAAAAGTCACATTTTGTAAAAGAACATATGGTCCTCCACAATGTAGCTTTTATAGTTACTCTCTGTGTTAATAAAACAAGTTTCTTTGTGGTTTTATTTATTGTGTTCAGTCATTTTGCTGGCATTTCCATTTTCAGATTTTGGGGGCCTCCCCCCAAGATTCAGACCATCTTTCTCATCATATAAGATTTCAGCCAGATTCCTAAGGCTATTGTAGTCGGATGCTTGTAGATTAATATAAATTGTATTGAAACCTTTAATAGGACCAATCATAAGGTCTTACTAAAAAATATATTGCATATTTTTGCATTAAGATGTTAGTTTAGCATCTAAATGACAAAAATTGTCACAACAAATTTGCACAATTATATATAAGAGTCAATTCTCATGGAATTATTTTTTTGCATATGTTTTAATGTTATTTTAATATTTTTTGAGATAATAAATTCAACAATGTCATGAATTATGAGGTCAACATTACGACTAGATTTTAAGATATCAACATCAATTTTTACTTTTTAATTTTTTAAATGTGTAGGTTTTGATCTAAACTTGTGCACCAAGCTTAAGCCATAAATAAAAGATCTTTGTGCTTTCTAAGCATGAAATATTTATAAATACAATTCATTAAAATATAGAAAGAAATATTCTTTTTGTGTGTGTGAGGAGAATATAGCTCTATATGTATATGAATTTTCATTGTCAATGAATATATGGACCATATTTAAAAAATTGGTTGGTAACAAAAATAAGAATAAGTAGTTGTTTATATATTCATAGCTACCAAATTTATCAAATTATATTTAAAATCAATGATCATGCATCATGTAGAGAAAAAGAGACATTTTTTCCTTTTTTATTTATTTTTTAGGAGCGTGCCCATGTTTTTTTAACATAAAATGAAAAACACGCATTTAAAATCCTCATTTTGATGCGTTTCAAAATATAATTTTTATCAATAAATCCTTGCTTTTAGGGTAAAATTACTATTCCTATCTCCTAACTATAATTAAGGACCACAAATCCATCACAACAGTGTAAAATACCTAAATGTGCCTAGAATGGAAATTGAGGGTCAAGTAACTCAGAGATGCCATGTATCATGGTTGGAGACATTATTCACGATGATTAATATTTAGAAGGTTTATTTTCTTATGTATGAAAATTGTTTCATTTTGAACCATGGCATACACATCCACACCCTCACAACCACTCAAAACCAATTAATGGTATCCATAGCCCACATAAAGGAAAAATATACCATAGAAAGGTCATATCTAGTGTTTTAATGCATCTTTCACTACAATTGAGCCTTACATTCTTTATTAAATGGCTGGGGGCCTTGTTATACATTCCTAACTTTTTTCAAGATGAAAAGAGTCTCTAATGTTATGAAAACCATTGCAATGCCCCAAGTAAACCACTCATATGGAAGGATTCTCAGGAGAGTTATTTTTTTTTTTTTGTGGATTGTAGGGTTTTCATGGTTATTTAAATCAAGAAGCATTATTTAGGGAACAAGGTCCTTATTTTCATCTTGTGACCTTGGTTACACCTCTAAGCCCATTCTTGGTACATAATTAACCTAGTAATGGCACTCATAGCAATAATGGAGGAAATTGATAACCAATAGAGATTGAATTTCATAGTTCAAGGAATTTACAAAAGCACTTGAGCCTAATAGTAAAGGTCTAGGGATTGATGATATTATTTGTATCTCTTGACTATGATAGTATATTTGAGACCAATCCATAATACCTAAGACATAACAATGGCATCCATATTCAATTTGGATGTCAAAGACTCCTTAGAGAGGGTATGCATGAATCATGGTTTTAGATGTTGTTTATCATGGCGGAGCTCAACAAGGCTCAATAAGGAATCAAGGCCATTAGATTCTGTCTCACCATTTTTATTCTTGGAGACATATTTCTACTGCAAAAAACCTACTCATGGTACAAGTACACCAGTTAAAGACCAAAGAGACCATACAAAGTTCCTTTATGTTCGTTTGATTACTTGTTCAACGTTCCTAAGTCCAAAAAACTTCAATAAGGTCTTAATGCACTTATTTATATTTGTTGATGATGGTTAAGTCCTTGCGACTCATCCATAGTCCTATGTGGTTGTTGGATGACACATTCATGGTGCTTAAGCCTAAGAAGCTATATTCATGGCTTGAGTTTGTTGTTCCCTCCCTTAATCATAATCATTATCAAGGACCTAAGACTATCTTTTCCCTACCATGACAATGGTCAAGGCCCTAAGACACATATGTAGTGTGTAAAACGACTTAGTTACACCATATCCAAGCCAAAGACTCCCTAGAAAAGATTGTTTCCTCTATATCTAGGTTTTACTTATAACACTTCAATTTGAAAATTTTCAATTAGGACTTAACATTCTTACTTTCCCTTTGATTATGTTTAAATGTAAAGTTTCATTTCTAGTGCACAATATGAAAGAGTAATGAATCTTAGATGATTATCAATTTTTTTTAAAATTACTCTAGTTCATAAATTATAAAATTGGTAATGTTATGGAAAGATATTAGTATGCGAAACTGCTCAATGCAATTTTTGAATGTAATGTTGTTATTATTTTACCTTTTTAATTATATATGAAACCCTTTTATTTATTAAAAAAAAATAAGTGATATTATGTTGTCATCATTATTTCAATTTTTTTAATTATGTATTAAAATCTTTTTATTTTTAAAATAAAAATTTATAACTCTCGACTTTATTGGCTTTATATTATGACAAATTTTATTTTCATTAGATTGCGTTACCCTCTATCCATTCAGTAAAGTTGGCGAGGATTAAAATCCACAAAAAAAAAACCAACTAATCTACGGTGTATGAGTAATCGTACTTTGCAAATGCTACTCATTAAAAAGCCCCACATTAGTGACAATGTCCCTACTATCAAATATTTTAGAAATATATTACAAGATTCATTGAAAAGTTTTGTGAATGATATATAGATGCTATACTTGGGATTGTTTTTTATATTTTCGTTTTCGAAATTCAAAATAAAACTATGACACAATTTTTCCATTTTTCTTAATAACCAACTTGTAGTTTAAAAAAACTGCCATCTAAATGTAAATTTAGAAGGTTAATCAAATGTCAAAATTGCAACTTGGTTTTGAATTTTATAAATAGACTGCCACCTAAATGTAAATTTAGAAGGTTAATCAAATGTCAAAATTGCAACTTGGTTTTGAATTTTATAAATAGAGAGTGGTTTATATATTTATATATGGGAATTTGTTCATATTAGTAAAATGATGAATTTTAATTTTTAAAATGTATTTTTAATATTCAACATATAAATATTTATTAAGATTGTAATTTTATAAATTATATAACAAAAATTTATAATTCTAATAGCTTTTTACTAAATTTGAAATAAAATTAATTTATAAAACAATATTTTTAAAATACATTTTAATTGTATAAATAGATTTAACACTTTGAAAAACTTAAACTTAAATTTTAAATTTTTTAAAATATCAATTTTTTTTTATTAAAATTAACCTCAAAAAAATATCTTTCTTCCATAATAATCATAGTCACTCCAGCTTTCTGTCATCTTCAAAACAACGCCGCAGTTATAGAGTTATAGAATTCAGTAGTAGCAAACCACCTCCAATTTTCTGATGTTCAGTGTTAACATTAACATGACTATTGGCCAACACTACTTTCTGGAACAAGGTCAAGTCATATGTCATAATTTAAAAGATAGTTACACAACAACTGAAAAAACTGATCTTGACATAGTCTTGACAGAGAGAGGACTTACCATTGCATGGAGAAAAAAAAAAAATCAATCTTTTGTCAATCTGCGTTGCTTTCCTTTTCGTTTAAATATGCGCTGACATGTTATGTTAAGAAGTCATGTTACCATATGTGCCGACAATATGCGTTAATGTTTGGTCACAGAAAGTATTATAATCGAGATATCTACCAATGTAATAACCTTCTAGAATGAACTATGTAATTGTGTGGAGGGTGTATTTTATAGTTCATGTGTTATTTGTCTTTTTAAAATAAAACCAATGTTGATTATAATAAAAATTGATTATATGTATTACTTGGTTACTTTTAAATAAAAAACATTATAAAATAAATAAACTTATGTTCACTGTGTTTATTTAGTTTGTGATCTAATATAAAAAAATGTGGTAAAAATATTTCAATTTCATTTTTGGCATTATAAATCAAATCTTTCATTGTGTATAAATGATATAATTTTATATTAACTTTACAAAAGTAGGTAATTAAAAATTAAAAAAAAATTATATTTTTTATAATATTTCAATATAAAACTTAAAGAAATTGTTTGAATATCTATATTACTTGAAATATTTCAATATGATCTAAATTTATATTTCATTCAATTTTTTTATATAAAATATTATTAAAAAATATTAAACAATATTAAATTACTGTAGCGACCCGTTCTCTCTTTATATATAGATATAGAGAGAAAGAAACACTATAGATCCATCTTAACTACAATGTTTTCAAGCACTAAGATTAAATCACTTAAAGTGTAAACCTTTTTTCAAATTTTACATATCAAGATATTTGATCCCTCTAAATGCTTGGTAGATGTAATAATGCATAATAATTCTTAGCAAAAAGGATGAGACAACATTTTTAAGACATATATTTTATGGGACATAATCTTGCTTCACTATATTAATGCTTTTAGTATATATATCTGTGTGTGTGTGTGTGTTTACTAAAAGTATTAATATATGTAATTTTCTCAAAGTTGAATTCACTTAGGCCTTCAATTGGAAGCCCTTTACTAATCTCCCTTACTCAAATTTAAAACTATGCTTTTCAAAAAGTTTCCTTCAACTTGAAAAAACATTTATTTGTTGCTTCTATTGAACTAGAATCCCCATATTTGAGGCAAATTGACAAGTGACCTAGTGTTCATTCTCATGAATCTTCTAAGTCTCTTAAAAAAAATATGAAATCTCTGTTATATTAAATTAAGATACATTTTATTTCATAAGCTATATACAATTCATCAAGATTACGCAAAGGTCGATACACTCATTCAACACCAAATTCACACTGTAGGCTAGAACCCATATTCCTTTTCACATATTAAGTTCATGAATTTCTGAAATTTTCCTCTTCAAGCATTGTAATACATGTACACCAAATCGACAAGAAATCCTTCAATGACCCTTCTTCAATGAGAAAAAGTCTCCTCATAATCAATTCCTTCTTTTTGCGAGTACCCTTTGGCCACCAACCTAGCTTTATACTTATCTACACTACCATATTCTTTGAACTTAGGCTTAAATAACCATTTGCAACATATGGGTTCTTTTCCTTTTCACAGTTCAACTAATTCTCAAGTTTCATTTTTAATTATGGACTCATACTCGTCTTTCATAACTGACCTCCATTCATCATACTGATTTTCTTCATTATAATTCATGGGCTCAACAACATGTAAAATACTATTCATAAGAGCATAATATTTGTACCTTGTAGGTAAGTGAGTCTACCTACCTGATCTCCTTGGTAGAAGACTTGCGTCAATTTTTTCCTGTGTGATTTCCTTCTCACCTCTGAATGGAGTTCGACTACTGAATGTATCCACATTTCTAGGTTCCTCTTTTTGTGGTTGTTGTTGCTGTTGTAAATGACTGTCTTTGGATTAATCATTACTGTCATCAATCACTAAAGGCATGTGCCACTCCTCATAACTTATTTCATTATTCCCTTCATCTACTTTTTCATGCAATATATCATACATAATCACAAACACCTTGTGAGTAAATGGATTAAACATATTATATGCTTTGAAATCAGAACATTACCCTACAAATATGCGCTTTATAGCTTTAGCTTCCAATTTCTTCCTATCTTCCTTAGGAAGGTGTGAAAAATATTTAGAGCCATATACTCTCAAGTCATGGACTGTAGGTTTGAAACCATACAAAGACTCAAATGGAGTCTCGAGATCAATACACCTAGTTGGACTTCTGTTCTTTAAGTAAACTGTAGTACTAACTTCTTCCGCCCAAAAACCATTGGATAGGTCCTTACATTTTATCATTTTCTGTGCACACTCCACCATAGTTATGTTCTTCCTTTCTGCAACCCCATTCTGCTACGGAGTGTGGGGTACTGTAAACTATTGTGCTATCCCATGATCTCTGCAATATTTTATAAGATTTTCAAGCCTGTATTCTCCCCCTTGATATAAGCGGAGAATTTTGATGAATTTCCGTGTCTGCTTTTCAGCCATATTTCTAATCTCTTTAAAATATTCAAAAGCATGGATTTTCCTTCTAAGAAAGTATAACGAAGAATATCTTATGCAATAATCAACAAACAACAATAAATAACAAGCTCCACTTAAGGACCTTGTTTGCATGGGTCCACATATATCAGTATGCACAAGTTCAAGTATATCTTTATTTCTCCTATTTAAGTTAGATGGAAATTCGTCCCTATGCATTTTCCCAAGTGCAAAACCTTCACAATCAATATGTGCATTCTTTAAAACAGGAATTCCATCAACCATACCTTGTTTCTATAACAACAATAATTCATGAAGGTTGATGTGACCAAACCTATGATGCCAAAGATTCTATGTTGTCATAGTTGTTTAAGTTAAGCTTGATGTGGCATGCTTGTAACATTCAACCTATAAAGGCCTCCAACTCGTACTCCTGATGCGCCCAACTTCTAATGATCCAATGTAGAAATTATACAAACATATGTATATCAATGGATTGAATCCGATCTAACAATGTACTAAAGCTAGATATTGAATCCTTCTACAAATCAATTGTGGAAATTAAACACAATAACCAATCACATGAAGAAAAGAAAGAATCAAATCAAACCACAACTCAAATAATTTCCCCAGGAAATCTTGCTACTAAAAACCCCACTATCTTATACTATATATTAACCTAGAATCATGAAACAATTACAATGCACTCTTCTCACAAGGGTCTCCTACACTCGCACAACTGTCTCACACTGTCCCAGATAAAAATGACCAACACTTAGCTAATTCTCAGCCTCTAAACAACCTTCCTTGCTTGTGCAATTCCTAATGAATGCAATCCATATTCTTTAGGAATTTTGGCCTTCCAAAACTGCGCAAGGATCACGGGAAATCCAATGGATTTCTGGTTGCATGCAGGAAACCTACTAAGCACACAACTGATAGTTAACATCCCTTTAACCTTTGTCTCAACTGGGTCTCCACTGTAACTGACATCCATGCAAATATTAATACTAAATTATTAATTTCATGGTAGATCACTGATTGTGAATTAAATAATATTTAATTCACTTGATCTCTCACTAGTGCAACAAATAGTTACAAATAGTTCAACTGACTCTAACTCACCTAACTGAGTTAACTAATTACACATGCATTAAACTAATGCACCAAATGCAATTCAAACTCCATACCTAATATAATTACTCCACATGCTTCACCAACCACCCTCAACTCGAAATGCATGAGCTAACTGATTTTATCACACTCAGTTAACTATTACAAGTGATCATGAGATAAGATTACATTTTATTGTCCAATTTAATTAAGGGCAAATTAAATTAGACACTGCACAAAATTAATTAATTAATTTGTCCTTCACATTAATGTATCGCTAGGACCTGTTGGTCCCACACTAGTGTGTGTGTTGCAATTTCTTGTTGGACTTCAACACTCCCTCTCAACAAGAAAGGGATTATCTGCCATCCGATCCTGCCTCTATGGTATTCAAATTTTCTCCTGGTGAGCACATTCATCATAATATTTGCATCCTAATCTTCCGTGGGAATGTATTGAAGTAACATAATGCGCCTCTGAACACAATCTATGAGATGGTGGTACCAGATGTTTATGTGCTTGAACCTATCATGAAAAAATGGATTAATCGATATTTTAATGCAACTCTGGTTATCACAATGTATCACTGTCGGATCCATCTGAGAACCAAACAAACCAACCAGGATCTTTCTCATCCAGATGGCCTCACATGTAGCTTGACTTGCTGCCATGTGCTCCGCCTCAGCTGAACTGAGTGCCACAGATCACTGCTTCTTATTGTACTAAGAATATGTTATCGATCCTATGCTAAAGATCCCTCCTGATGTGCTCTTTTTTTTTATATGGAATTCCTCCCTAATCTGCATCGGTGAAACCTTGAAGCTTAACTTCCTATTTCCGTCTGTACCATAATGCATACTCCATAGGGCCCTTGAGATATCTAAATACATGCTTCCCCACCTTCCAAAAGAGCTTGGTCGGCTTAACCATAGTTTGACACAACTAGTTAACTATGTAGCAAATGTTTGGTCTAGTGTTCACTAAGTACATCAGTGAACCTAATAGCTTCCTATATAGAGTAGTGTGCACTACTTCTCCTGAAGTAGCATCCTATTTCCTCCAATTTCCTGAAAGAGGAGTCTCCATGGGTTTACAACTCTCCATTTGAAACTTACCCAGTATCTCTTTGGCGTACTTTCCTTGAGAAACAAAAAGTTCACCATCTCGCTGCCATATTGCCAAACCAAGGAAAGAGTGAAGGAGTCCCATGTCCTTCATTTCATACTTCCTTGCAAGATCCTCCTTACATGAGTTTATCAGCTGCTCATCAACTGTCAAAATTAGAACATCAACATAAAATATGATAATCAAGAGCTTATCATCAACCACAATCAAGTACAGGTTTGCATCCACTTCACTTTTGATGAAGCCCACCCCGGTGAAATAATTATCAATCCGAGTGTACCAAGCACGAGGTGCTTTCTTTAGCCCATACAGTGCTCTCTTGAGTCGACACAAATGTGACTTACTGTTAAAGATATTGAAACCTTCTGGTTGCTCTATATACATTTCTTCCTCAATAAATCCATTGAGAAATGCAATTTTCACATCCATATGATGAATGTGCCACACCATCTACCCTGAGAGAGAAAGGATAGATCTAATGGAAGAGTACCTCACAACTGGTGCGAAAGTCTCTTCATAGTCGATCCCCTCAACTTGTGAGAATCCACGGACCATAAATCTTCCCTTTTAATTCTCCACACTCCCATCCGCTGCTTGCTTCACCTTATAGATCCATCTGGATCAAACCACTAATTTTCTGACTGGTCTTGGGACCACCTCCCATGCACTGTTCTTGACGATGGAGTCATACTCCTCTAACATAGAATCAACCCAAATTGGTTGCTGCACTGCTTCCTCAAAGGAAGATGGTTTTGTCACAATAAAATTTCTCATAAGAGCCACGTATCCAGTAAACCTGTCTGGAGACTGTCTCTGTCTGCACAGTGAAGTAGGGGCTTCTATAGTCTCTGCTGCATCAAGTCTCAATCTATCAGCTTTCATGGTGCACCTTCTACCATTTCTGGTGGATGGCTCTACATGAGTTTTTTCTGCCACTCCATGATCCTCCGCATGTGGCTACTCTATATTTTGAGGTTCATTATTTGGAACCAATAGTTCCTCCTCTACATGCAAATCCAACTCCCTCTCAAGGGAAAATCATTGGCTTTCTCCTCATCAAATTTTATATCCCGTCGCACAACAATCATTCTACTGTTTGGAAAATACACCCCATATTTATGGGGAGTTTCATTATACCCCAAAAATATCCCAATCTCACCTGTTGGTTCAAGCTTCTTCCTGGCATATTTGGTCACATGCACATAAACAAATGAGCCAAAAATCTTAAAATATAAAACATCAGGTTTCTTACCAGTAAAATCCTCTTCTGGTGTACTCATGCCAAGTATCGGATGAGGACAACGATTTTTCAAAAATACCAATGTGTTGCATTCCTCCACCCAACAACGAAATAGTAGGCCCTGATCATGAAACATCGCTCGTGATGCACCCATAATTGTTCTTTTCTTTCTTTCTGTGACCCCATTCTACTGTGGGTTATGAGGCGCAATCAACTCTCTCTGAATTACTTCTTTTCTACATAAGTTCTTGAATTCATTAGAGATGTAATCAACACCATTGTCGCTCCTAAAATCCTTCACACGCTTCCTCGTGTCTTTCTCTAGTAGTGCTTTGAACTCAAGAAATTTTGAGAACGTCTGATCTTTCTTCTGCATGAAGTAGATCCAACACTTTCGAGAAAAGTCATCAACAAATATCACATAGTACTTATGATTTTCTGTCGAAGTAGTAGAGAATGGTCCACACACGTCTAAGTGAACTCTCTCAAGGATTTTCAAAGCTCATTTCTCCTTCTCATGAAAGTGGCCTTTGCATACTTCCCCATAATACATCCCTTGCATGTATCCGACTGCAGAAGAGTACCCTTGGGAAGACCCGTAGAAATATATTGCACAACCTTCAAGGATCCATGGTGAATATGGCCCAATCTCTTGTGCCATAAATAGCCCTCATCCTGGCTCACCACTTTGTTTGCCTTACCCATCAATGCTGCGCAACCATCTACATAGAATTTATAGAGATTCTTCACCTGAATCCCATTCTTCTTGGCTTTTCCTGTTGTTTTGTATCGCAGGAAACATTTTCCCTCACTGAAAACAATATCAAAGCATCTATCCTCAAACATTGGGACTAAGACCAGATTTTTCTTCAAGCATGGTACATGCATTACATCTTTTAATTGAAAGGGTTTACCTGACTATCTTTGGAAGGTAATAGGACCAATTCTAGTAGCACTGTACTTCTCGTCCTCACCCATTTCGATATGCATCTGGAGGTCCTTCTCCTCCAAGCTACTGAAAAGTTCTTTGTCTCCCTTCATGTGAAAGGATGCACCACTATCCAAGTACCACACCGATCCCATTGAACTTGACACCATGCATGCAATGAGAGAGAAGTAAAGCTCAAATTGCAAGGACAAATCCTCACCAGCTTCAGATCCTGAAGCCTTCTTGTTATTCTTCTTTTGTGGGAAATTAGTGGCATAATGTCCATGCTCGTGACAATGAAGACACTTCACTCTAGATGTTTCGCGCTTCTTGCCATCTTTGTCGAACTCAAATTGGGAATGAAATATCTTCCCTTTCCCCTTCTTTTCCTTGGCAGCCAAATCAAAATCTTCTTCATCATCATTCTTAGATGAAGATCCATCCCTGGTATTCTGCCTGAATTATTCTTGCACTAAATTCGACCAAAGTCGTTCCCAATCTGGAAACTTTTCTCTTCCATTGATAGAGTCCTGATAACTATGCCAACTCTTGGGAATTCCTAGAAGAGCTACACTCACCAAGTCATCATCCACGAAATTAATTCCGACACTCCCAAGATCATCCAGACATTGGATAAACTTTGATAAATATTTCGGCATGGTGTCGCCTTTCTCCATTTTGATTTTTTCTGAGTTTATCCTTTAGTGCCAATTTCTATGATCACTGCTGCTTTGAAACATATTTGTAAAATCTTTCCACATTGCATATGGTGTCACTTTTCCATGGATACTTGAGACAATGTGCTCTTGTACTCCCTTCAGTGCGATCCTCCTCGCCTTTGCAACCTTCTTTTGCCAAGCATCAAGATTTGCAACATCTGCTACAACGGGTTTTGGAATCTCAATGTCGATGAATTATTTCAACCCATTTTCCTCTAGTAATGCCTCCATCATTTATTTCCATGTAATATAGTTAGATCCACCCTCGAGTGCATACTGCAATCTCAAGCCATTAAAAGCCATTTCGATCCTGAATCGCCTGTTGCACCAACTCAACTTCTCCTTCACTATAGTTATTTCCTGTGATCTGATACCATCTAGAAATTATACAAAAATATGTATATCAATGGATTCAATCTGATCTAACAATGTAATAAATCTACATACGAAATCCTTCTACAAATCAATTTTAGAAATGAAACACAATCTCCAATCACATGAAGCAAAGAAAGAATCAAATCAAACCACAACACAGATAATTTCCTGATGAAAGCTTGCTGCTCAAAACCCCACTATATTCTATTGTATATTAACCATTGAGTCCTGAAACAATTACAATATACTTTTCTCACAAGAGTCTCTTGCACTCTCACAACTGTCTCACACTGTCCCAGATAAAAATGACCAACACATAGCCAATTCTCAGCTTCTAAACAACCTGCCTTTCTTATACAATTCCTGATGAATGCAATCCCTATTCTTTAGGATATTTGACCTTCCAAAACTGTGCAAGGATCATGGGCACTCCAATGGATGTCTGGTTGCATGCAGAAAACCTACTAATTGCACAATTGATAGTTAACATACCTTTAACCTTTGTCTCAATTGGGTCTCCACTGGAACTGACATGCATGCAACTATTAATATTAAATCATAAATTACATGGTATATCACTGATTGTGAATTAAATAATATTTAATTCACTTGATCTCTCATTAGTGTAAAAAACAGTTATAACTAGTTCAACTGACTCGAACTCACCTGACTGAGTTAACTGATTACACATGCATTAAACTAACGTATCAAATTAAATTCTAACTCTATAACTAATAGAATACATGCCTTACCAACCACCATCAACTCAAAATACATGAGCTAACTGAGTTTATCACACTCAGTCAACTATTACAAGTGATCATGACATAAGATTACATTTTATTGTCCAATTTAATTAAGGGAAAATTAAATTAGAGATTGCACCAAATTAATTAGTTAATTTGGCCTTCACACTAATGTATCACCAGGACTTGTTGGTCCCACTCTAGTGTGTGTGCTACAATTTCTTGTTGGACTTCAACATCCAACAATTCCTTTATAACATAGTAAGTTTTGAAAAACTCTACCTTTAAATTCCGATCTAAATTCATGGAGACAAAGATCCAATTATTTTTAATACCAGGCACATACATTACATTTTCGATGCGCCTAATATTACCATTAGGCAATATCATAGGAATTTATCCATACCCTCTAATATGATATGCTCTATCATATCCCTGGTATATTTTCACACCATTGCTGGTCTCCTTCAAAATTTCATACCAATGTTTAATACATTTCATATGAGTGTATGCTCTAGAATCCACAAACCAAGTTTCAGCCTCATCAGTTTCAATAGAAAAAGCAACATCAGACACAAATAATTTAAGATAATGATTCTGATCTTTGCCAGCAAAATTCCCTGTATGCCTGTTGTGTCTATGTCTAGTTTCATCAGTCTTATTTTTATAACAATCTCTAGCAATATGACAAGTTCTTCCATAGTAAAAACGCTTAATTCCTGAATCATTTCTAGAATATGCAGTACCTTGAAATGGATTTTTTTTGGATGGACCACCGTTTTTCTATCCTCCTCCTGTTTACCCTTTGAAGAACTTTTTTTTTCCACCAATGCTAGATATGCATTATGAGGCTTCAGATTCATACGCCTCTCTTCTTCCCGCATCAAAATCGTTTTCAACTCTGATAAGGTGGAATATTTATCCCTCACTGCAAGCCTTGTAATGAACATTTTATAATCCTTTGTCATACCATTTTAGTTAATTGTGATGAGATATGTATTCAACACTTTCTCCCCTATGTTGCTCAACTTGTGTCTCTATTATTTGATCCATGAGATGAATACAAAAACAGATTCATTAGCCACCATTCCGATGGAGATAATATTACTCTTAAGAAACAATAGACGATTTGTATTTTTAGTTTCATACAAATCCTTGAGTGTCACCCAAATGTCATTAACATTTTTGGATTCTCGGATTTGAGGGATTACACTGTCTTTTACCGACATCCTCAACAACACCTTCGCTTTTTTTCCCCTATTTTCCCAATCTTGAATTGACGCGGTTGCGGCACCACCAACTACAGTCAGCTTTGATTCATCCCCGTTTGCAATTGTCCATGCATTGGAACCCTCGACTAATGTATGCAACTTGAACTTCTAGTTGGCGTAATTTGACCCATCGAGCTTATTTCTGTCATTAAGGTATGACTTACTGTAATTATTCATTGTGACAAAACCACTTGATCTACGGATCCAACTCAAGATCCTGCAATAGTAGATTTATGGATCGAACTCCAGATCCTTCAGCAGTTCTAGATCTGAGTGCTATGGAACCAACTTCAGACAGATGGTGTTAAAAAAAAACACTGGACAAGACCACGAACAAAAATACCTTTGATATCATCCACACTTTTTAAAGAACTAAAAAAAGTACACCAGTGTGGGTATTCCCTGTTAGATCCGCGCCTATGGGTTTCATTGGTGGAAAACGGTGCAAGTTTTTATGGATCAGCACTGGTTTTACCCCTAAAAATAGCATTTATCCACATGGGTTTGACCCCTAAAACCAATGATTATCAACATGGGTTTGGCCCCCAAAATAAATGTTGATTAGGCTTCATCAAAAATTTCAGTGCTCTGCCACAAAGGTAATTGAACCAGCCACCAAGGCTCTCATCCACCAAGGCCTACACAGTATCCAATCTCATCCATAAGGGCTCTTTAGCCACCAAGGCTCAACTTAGCCACCAAGGCTTTCCATAGAGCCAACTCAACCATGAAGGCTCTGATACCATTTTAACAAAGGAAAGACCAAACTGGAATGAAACTTAAACACTAAAAACCAGCAGCTAATAGGTGAGAAAGCTACACCTGGAGACTGCTCAAGCAGTACTGCTCTAACTCATTAATCATAAAATAAAATATATATAAGTTTACATTCAATTTAGGGAGACTAAAACCATCTCCTAGAAAATAGGAACTAACTCTAATCTAGGACACACACACAATTGTGAAACAAACTTTCTCCATTATTTTCAACTAAAAGCAAATGTGCTTACTCTACAAAGAAATTTTATGGGATTTCTACATACATATGGAGAGGTTTGATACGGTTGATATGTGTCAATCACCATTTTTTCGTACGTATAATAAATCAACAATTTTGTAAATTAAAGTTAGGATCTAATTGCAATAAGGATAGTTAGTGCACTTTAAAGCTAAACCAAAAAGATGTGTCACATTTATGAGAAAAGATGTGAAAGAGATAAGAAAAATATGAGTGATCATGTTTATGGCTGGATAAATTTAATATTTAAAACTAAATTATGTTAATTAAGTTGATGAATATCAAAAGTATTTTTTTTATGAATATTATGTTATCTTAATATTTTTTGTTAGTTAACATAATAACAAGAACAAAGTATGATATATGTCCGCAGGGGCATGGTCTAGTGGCCAGCAGATGCTTTGTTAAGGTGTTCGTGCTATTAAGCAGGTCACGAGTTCAAGTCTTGTCTTACCAGGTACCACTCTTGCAGGCTGGGCAGTTCCCTAAGAGGTTATAGTAGTAGCCGGGGGGTTGGACCCTGTGCCTCGCATGTGAAAGCTGACTGATGTTGCCGATCCCTCTGACTAACAAAAAAAAAAGAACAAAGTATGATATATATTATAAGGTATGATACATATTTTTTTTGTTTTTAAATGAATATTCATATTCAATAACAATAACAAGAACAAAGTCCTTCATTAGGTTATCGGTTAAAATTGAATTTTAAGACCACCAACAAAAATACTTTTGATATCATAATTGGTCAATCATGTGTTAATGGATGATTATCCTTTACATCTAAAATTCAACCGATAACATAATAAAGGACTTTGTTCTTGTTCTTGTTATTGAATATGAATATTCCTTTAAAAACAAAAAAATATATATTCTTCATTGAAAAGAGATATCGTAAATTTAATAAAAAACAAATTAGGAATTATATGCATATATATATATATATATATATATATATATATATATATATATATATCCACATATTTTATATTCATAATAAATATGATAAATAAGACATTTATTGATATAAATTGAATCTTTGATATAAGTGATTCTTGGTTAAATTTATCAACGTTTTGAAATGTTCTTTTATAATTTTATAATATTTATAATTTTATAATTTTAGATATTTTAGGTTATTCTTTCACTAAGAAGGTCAGACCATAACTAAAATTTCACTCTTCTTAGAAAGGCACACTAGTGTTTAATAAACCAAAAAAAATTATACATAAACTAAAAATCAAGCAAGGTTTCCCGTGAGAATAGATAGTAATACCAAAAATCAATAGAAGCCTAAGCATAACATAAGACTAAGTTGAGGGATCACAATATGTAGATATGGCATAGCTTCTACTAGCCAAAGGTGGGATATCAAGGAATTCCTCTATGCGGTCCAATTATTGGTCCAGGTCCTTCATGGTGATGATGCAAATGCTTTATGGAGTGAAGGATGTATGTTAAATGCTCAAATTAGAACATTAGTTATATGCCAAGGAGGAATTTCAAGAGCCAATATAATTCAATTGTTTAGATGGATTGGTTTAAATGTTTCCGTGTGTGGCCAATATACACACTAAAAGGAAGAGACCCTCTAGCATAGGTTTTTGTGGAAGCCCCTATAAAAATAGCCCAAAAATCTATTTGTAGAAGAGGTTACTAGTGGATTTGGGTGGGTGGAGGTTTTTTAACAGTGTGTCTATAACACACTAACACACCAATGTGTTACTATAATTATATGCACCGATGCTTAACGACATATGGTGCAGTATTGCATAATTATTTTTTATTAAAAAAAAAAAATAGCGGTGTGCTAAGTACATAATGTGCATTGGCGTGTATACTACTTGATAGTATCGGAAAAGGGTTAAACTTAAAAAAATGTCAGTTGTAAAATTAATTTTTCCCAGTTTGGTGCTACACTATCACGATGTCCCAGTGCTAAACCCGTATACGAACACCCAAGTGCATAAAAATTACTGTGCACTGTTGTGGGGTTTTTTTTTTTTTAAAATAGAGGTGTGTTTTGTATATTGTAAGCATTGGTGTGCTAATTGAACTGAAGTCCCCGATACTTAATAGAAAATGGTGCGCCGTTGTAGGGTTATTTTTCATACAAATAAAAAAAATGGCATGCTACATATATAAGGTACACCAGTGCATATACTATTCGATAACATCAGAGAAGGGTTAAATTTTAAAAAAATGTCAGTCGTAAAATTTAGTTTCACCATTTCGCTGCTATACTCACATAAAGCACCGATGATTTCCAATTTTATGAAAGCCCCGATGCGTAAACACATGTTGCACCATGGAAAGGTTTTAATTTAAAAAACATCTGTGCGTTAATCATATAATGAGCATTGATGCCATTAATAAAACTGTATGTCGCGGTGCTTAATAGACAGTGGTGCACCGTTGGAGGTATTTTTTTTAAATAAAAAATAATGGTGCGCTAAGAAACTCTGGAGCACCGGTGCATAAAATACTCGATAGCACTGACCTAGTGTTAAATTAAAAAAATGACAGTTGTAAAATGTATTTTCACCATTATGATGCTATAATCCCACGAAGCCCTGATGCTATTACATTTTTTGAACACCCTGGTGCGTAAAAAACATGGTACACCATTGCAAGGTTTTTCATTTAAAAATAGTGGTGCGTAAGGTGAAATCGGAGCAACTGTGTGTATACTACTCAGGAGCATTGGACAAAGGTTTAAATTAAAAAAAATTCTGTCGTAAAATTATTTTTCACCATTTTGGTGCTATACTCCTACAAAGAATTGATGCTATTCCAGTTTTGAAATGCTCTTGTGCGTAAATAACATGGTGCCCCAAAGTAGGAGTTTTTAATTTAAAAAATGGTGTTGTGATTCATAAATAATCTACATAAATGCATCGGTTACTAGAGCGAATTGGAACAGGGTTAAATAAAAACAAACTTACAAGGCGCCATAAAATTCATTTCTACCATTTGTAGTGCTATAGAGCTACCAAACACTGGTGCTACTTTTGCCTCTGTGAAGCGCCCTACAATCAATATTTCCCTTGCTTTCCATCCTTTTGTCCATTGCTTACTGGGCGCCATTCGAATTTTGTCAATTAGTGGTCAAATTTATTTATTTATTTATTTTTTAAACATGGAAACCATGCCTCCCTGATGAGAAAATGTCTATGTTTCTCGCTAACTTAAATTTTTAGCAGATTAGAATTGAAAATTAAGTAAAAAAATGTGTTAAATATATATATTTATTTATTTTCACAGTGCGTTTGACAAGTTCGACTTGCACTGCTCACGGTGCACCCTGTAAATTTACATGATGCACCACAAAATGGTGCATTATGTTAATGCACTGTAGGTTTTTAATATTATTCGATGTGTTTTGTAAATGGAAACACATCGGGCTGTGAATTTCCATGATGCGCGATTTTAAAAATTATATTTTCTACGGTTGTGCGTCTAGTAAAAGTAAATTCCTAGTGCATTTATTTTTAGCAAACACACTGCATAATATTAAAAAATTATAGCTCGATGCATTCGTTAACTTGAACATTCCGGTGTGGTGTGTCGACGTAAAATTAATGCACTAGTGAAAAATGATATGTCGATGTAGTGCATTGAAAAATAAAATTAACGAATGTTATATGTGTTTTTGAATTGAAAGTGGTGCATCTAGTCAATGTATGCATTTTTTTCGATGCATTCCTATTTTTTTGGTGCACTGTGGTTGAATTTTTGTTTTTTAATTCAAAGTTGTATGTCCATATTTATAAAAAAGAAATATTGAATAATTTTTTTATGTTATATGTATGAGGATGATGTATTTTATATGTCAATCATGCATAGACGTCAAAGGATATAGGAGAAACAACAACAAGAGAAAAGAGTTGACTAGTAACGTGGTACAACAATGGGAGGCATGATAGAGGGAAAGATATTTGTACCCTAACCCCATTATGGTAGTGACCTAAGGCCTCTTGAAGAATGTAGGCCTCCTTAAGTACTATGAGGAGGCAACATCCTTGAAGGGGCACACTAGTTTTTTGGTCCAGTTGATCCGTCGGTGGGATTTCCACCAACAGGATTTCTATGTCGGGTTTGAATTTTGGTTCTAGCCCAATGAGGATGATATATTTTTTATCACTGGCCTATCCAGGGGAGGGGATGATTTTACCCAGTGCCCTGATGTCCCCCTTTGTGTTGCGGTAGAGAGCTAACTTATCTACTCTCAAATATATGTTGGGGATTGCATAGTTTCCCCAACGAATTTTCAGGTGTCTAGTGGACAACTATGGATATCTCCTTTTGGTGTAGAGGAGGTTAGGTGCCTCTCACTATTAGCAAATACCATTACACACTCTACCATTGATGGGAAAAAAATTATTTTCCCTCTTTTTTTATGTTGTTTCTTTTGTGTAGAGGCCACGATGTATCAGATGGTCTCCCATTTTTTTTGCAGCAATTTCGTATATTAAGGGGTTTTCGCAGTGCATTATATTAGATATCATTTTTTGGGATTCAAATGCATTACGTAAGTCATTCATCTATGAAAATTTACATGAGAGGTAGTCTTAACTGACTAATTTCTCATGATTTTTGAATAGTCCACTTAACACTCATTGCATCAGGTGATGCTCACAGGGGTGAAGAAGTGGGATTGAAACTAGTGAAATGAATCACATAGTGTCAATCATCACTTCTAGGGATTACAACTGGTAACTAGGACTACTAAGGAGGTCACCTATCCTAGATCGCCTCTGGCTCAAGTGCGCTTAATTTCATATATCTTTAGATAGATTTTGTGGTATGATAGATGGGAGGTCAAACTTTCCTTTTGCTTCAAAGATGGTTTTTTATTTTTTGATAGGTTTCTGGAGACAAGGCCAAATTTTGATTGTCGCCCTCCTAGGAAGATCACTGAGGTACATTTTCACATATGGGGCAAGATGATTCCTAAGAGGGGCCAACCAGAGTATTCAACCATGATTTCCGTCGAGGAACTGGAGCTACTAGCTAGTGAGGCCGACCACATGTTCATCATGGTTCCATGTCCTTACGTGGGGATGGATTGGCGATAGTGTCCTAACACCCTCTTCACCCAGGATGATCCAACAGATGATAGAGGTAATATTAGCATTTTCTCTAAATTAATCTAGTTTTATTTGATTGTCTTGATTAGTAAGAATAAATATACTCTAGCATGATATTTAACATGTTTTATTAGACTGGTTAATGAAATTGTCTAATTATTGTCGTGTACTATATATTTTTTATATATTGGAAAATTCATTGGGGGCATGCCTCCTCCCCCATTGGATGCATATGAGGAGATGGTAGAGGTCACGATAGGTGAGTAATGTCCTGGGATGGAGATACCCATTGGGATGCGACTGTGTAGGCTTGGTATTAGATTCAAGATGGAGTTGGGCGACTAAATCTCTAGTATTTTGGTTGAGGTGGGAGTTTTACCTATTACAACTTGAGACATTAAGGCACATCCTTGGCTCTTATAGCTCTATAGGGACTTACCACATGGTATGATGATTCTTATTCATCATATAATTGGAGCTACGAGGCTACTAGCAGCGAGCAGAGATTGCCAATGTAGATACACAACCATTACCCAATATTACCTCGTTGGATAATGATTACAGTGGTGATCCTTCTGGTAGTACTCCACCTCCTAGTCCTCTGGCTTCAGCTCATCCATTAATTTTTTCTCCTCAAAGAGAAGAACAACCACTGCCTGCTCCACCTCCTACTTTGAATATTGAGGAATTTGACCATCCATCATCTTCTACTACAGACGAGGCCTCCACTAGTATTGTTGTACCATATATTTTATAGTAGTTATTTGACATGATGCAGTTATTTTACTTGTTTGCATCTTATCTCTCTCTCTCTCTCTCTCTCTATATATATATATATATATATATATATATATAATGAATTTATGTTTTTCATGTTGATGTACTTATTTTATATGTTGGTTTTGATGTGTATATTATTAGGTCATGTTAGATATGTTCATTTAATGTGCTTTCAGATAGATGTGAATGTTACCACAATTATTTGACATGATATGTATATTTGAGGATGTGTGCGGTGATGATGTTAGATAATGCTTGTATTTTGCTAGTTGTGATATTGATGATGATGCCATGTTAGATTATTATATTTGGGTGCTAGCTAATGACGTTTATATGTTCTAGAGGTGTATATAGTTAGATTATATTAGTGAATTTTAATGTGTTTTAGATTATTTTTATGTGTTTTAGATGGTTATTATCATAATGTTTATTTTTGTGAAATGATATTTATTATATATTATGTATTGGTGAAATTATATCAAAATTTTATATATGAAATTACATGCAAAATGACTTTACATAAAAAATGCAAAGATATTTTTATAAATTACAAAGTTTAATATGGTTGAAATTGTTGAAAAATATAGGGAAGCTATATTTGGGCGATTTCTCTTTTCATAGATAATTATTTGTGATGTTATTTTACTTAAAATTGATGTATGTGTAATTAGATTCTTTTTCTCTTGATGATTATAATTTTATTATCATGAAAAAACTATAAAAGCATGAAGATCGATAGAACAAAATGGACACAAGATGTAGGCCACTAGCCAGGGCCAAAAACTCTCATAAAGAGGAAAAACCATAAACATTCTTCTCTTCTTATGTAATATAAAATGAGGAATTCCAAGACCTTTAGATGCTATACATAGACCCCTCCAATACCTAGTCAACCTTCTCTTGATGAAATTTCCTTTCACAAAGTTAACCCAAGTCAAACTAGTCCAAAAATATTGCAAACTCACTCTTACTCACAACTTTGGACCTGCAAATTCTTGACTATAGATTTTGTCCTTACTTTAGAAACCCTAATTCGCACATGTGGGTGAAATATGGTGTAATAAGTCCTTCTTCCTTCGCTTCTAGATATTTTTCTTCCATGGTAACTTGACTTACAAATTTGATCCTTTTCATCTCAAACTTCAACTTTTTATGATGACTGCAATTTTGGTTTTGTAGCCTCAATGTGTGCCCTAATTTATTTGGACATGTGAGATAATGTGGCCCACAATTAGACTTCAAAAACATCGATCTTTCTTCCTTTTTTCTCGTCATCTTCACTAGTTTTTTTTGTCCTTGTGTGTGCTTCAATGAACATGACTCATTGTCTCACCAAGTGAGATCAAATGCTTCTTATATATACCCTTTATGTGAAACTCAAATAACCCTTAATGAGGTTGAATTAAACTTTGTAGGCCGATTTATTCTCTTTTAGGTTGAATTAGTCTTGGAGGGAGACTATGACACTTTTTGAATCTAAATAAATTGTTTGACTTGATACAAAATTCCCAATAGGTTATTAGTACATATGAAAATGACTCTTTAACTTATTTAAATCTATGAAAAATACTAGAAGCAAAAAATGGGTGCTTGACTTAAAAAAAATTGACCTTAAGCATGAAACCCATATTATAAAAATAATAATAATATTTTTTTTCTTTATCTTTATATCAAATACATAAAATCAATAATACACAAGACATTATTAAGACTGAACCTAGTTACATATTTCAACAATCCATCATAACTAGGGAGGTATTAATAATACATAGATGCTACATGGACATTCTCATACTGAATAATTTTTCATAAGAAGATTCCTATTGGTAAGCCATATCATAAGCTATATTTTTAGCTTATATCAATGCATTTCATCATATCAACCAACATTTCCATATTGAAATTCCTTGACTAACAACTCTATCTCTCCACTATATTAGAGGAAAATTTTGGGTAAAAAATTATTTATAGATACATTCATCATTGTCTCTCAAGGAGCATACCCCATTGGGATGTTCACAAGGTATGTCCTTTTAGGACCATTCCCGTCTTCAATTAACATACCCTCAAGGAATTTCCTCTTTGACTACTCTTACCTATTGGATGCCCTACCTCATCCTCAAAGAGTATAGAAATTCAAATGCTTATCCAAACCTCCATTCTATTTTCATAATGTAAAGACAAGAATGGTGTTTCTATATCTCCCTCTCAACTAGGGATGATCCGCTCATTTCTCTAAAAGGAATATAACCAAGATCCCTCTTAACTAGGGACTTGTTTCTAGTAGTAGTTATATGATATTTTGTGGAGATCATGGTACTATCATCTAGTTGTAGGGCTCCTCCTTTCTGAATCATCGTGTCATGGATTAACTTCAACTTCTTCATCATGGATCCAACTTCTTCTTAGGGCTTCGACCATCCTATTTATCACTTTTCCTTGTATTTTCATAGTGTTGAACTAGGTAATGCTATTCATTTAATATTCATTTCATCGGGAAATGACTTTATTCATTATCATTTGGATATATTTCATACTACTACCTCTTTCCAAGTCATGTTCCTTCCATATTTTTTCATCCAATTCTATGTGTGCTAGTTGTAGGTGAATTTCTACAACCTTGTTTCAGTGGCACCGTTCCAACCCATCCACATGTTTTATTTCAAAATAAAAAAGTGAATCATTAAATATATATTACCTCTTAATCATTTCCCTTCGTCATAATATTTTTTTTTGCAACATCAATTTCATGCATACTAGTCAAACCCATCTCCAATACATTTACTACCAAGGTTCTCCTCCTCCTTCATACATATGATGGTATTCATAAATTCTACATGGATATGTCATAACTAGTACCTCTAATTATTACTAGATGTTAATTACTCATCTCATTGCAAGTGAATAACTTTACGAACTCTCCTTCCAATTTTTTTCACATACAACTTCCTCAGGATTTCCACACATATCTCCTTCTGCATAGGACCAATAATTTCAAACGACCTCATATTTTTTCATGAGGTAATGTAATGATAGTTCCATCTTTCCATCATGCATAAGAGTTCAAGGCATGTTTCTTTTATGCCTTTATTTACATTCATATGTAATAATTATTTCTTATTTTAAACGTGCTCATGAGATAGATCATTCTAACCATCCTATCTGCAACCAAGTGACGACATGATTTTATCCATATATAAAAATTAAAACATAAACACATACCTATTCCTTCGTGTGATAATATAGTCTTCCTATAAAAAGTTCCCTTTCCTTGCTGGAAGATTAAAATGCTTCAACTAAATTCTCATGCTGCACTTCTTTGTCAACATACCTTCATCCTTCTAAACTATGGATCCCACACTAGGTGGAATGTAGTCTATCACTTTCTTTTTCCAAGTGGAGGGGAAACCTTTTAAATAGAGAATATAATGAAGGATATTTATTATCCTTATTCTTTAAATGCTTCTTTCTAATGATTATGAGGTGTGATAAACTCTTATCTTCCTATCTTGTTAGATGACTTGCTTCAACCATGCAAACTACTACTTCGATTATTCTTTCATTCTTATAGTACGACATCATTTAAATACCTCTATAATTCATATTATCATGACTAAAATGCATAAAAACATGAATTTATTTCTTCTATAAACTTAAATGAACCAAATGTATGTGAGACTTTCAGTAGTAGAGGTCTTTCACTTCTTCTTTCTTTGATTTATTCTCTTCTATTTATTCTACTTCTTCGGTCATATGGGATTCAATTGTTTCCTTTCTTTTCCTGTTTACCTTCTTGAGTTTTGGATAATTCCTATTGAAGTGCCCATATTCATTACATTCATAGCACTAAATCTTAGACATGTTAATTTTCTTTTGAGGTTCAAACTTTCCAAGCTTCCCTTTCCTCCTTGCCATGGATGCATATGCTTGTGTTTTCTCATTTGATCCAACATAATTACTTACCTTTAAAATTTTAGCTTAAATATTACATAATTACCATAGATAATTGAATGGATTAGTTTCCTTATTTCCATAGATGCCTGATACACATTTTCCCCATTCATATGGTAGTGCAGTAAGTACAAGAGTGGTCATTTCCGGATCTCACGTTGTTTCTCCTAGCTCATGTAGTTGATATCTTATTTGAGATACCTTCATGAGATATGAGGATACCCCTTATTCCTTTAATACTTTAATTTTATATAATTATTTTTTCAAGATATTATTTCCCTTGCAGTACTTACAGAGAAAAATTCCACCAACTTGTCATAGATTTAATTATATATCATCAATTTTGCTACATATGGAATGAGAGAATCCTTGATAGGTTCAATGAGGATTCTTTGAGCCCTTAATTCTATTTTCATATAATTTTATAATT
Organism: Pinus albicaulis; assembly: GCA_034641835.2. Taxonomy (NCBI): domain Eukaryota; kingdom Viridiplantae; phylum Streptophyta; class Pinopsida; order Pinales; family Pinaceae; genus Pinus; species Pinus albicaulis. The sequence continues at coordinate 403,485,507 of CM076573.1, forward strand.
CTTTAGATTTATCTTGTGGAGTTTTAAAGATTAATCCCTTGAGATATTCAATAACTTCATTTTATATGAGGATCAAATCTAGTCTCTTGTTCCATGCAAGGCAGTTTTATATCCCAACAACTTTACTGTTCTCCTTACAGAAGGTAGACATTTGGTTTGTATATTTATAAATGAGATATAAATTACTTACTTGAAAAATTAATATGCCTCCTTGATGATTATGTCTTAGACTAGATGACTTTTTTTATGATGATGATCTTCCTTTTTCAAAAATACAATGCTTCTTCTCCAAGATAAGGATATATGTTATTCTTCAAAGATGCGTGAGATGTGATCCTTTCTTGAATGTGAGGGAAACTACATTGATTCATTTGAGGATAAGTGTTATTCTTTCTTACTTTGGATGTAGAATGTGAGAGACTTCCAAAGATTCTTCAAATGTGTAGAGTCCTTATTTTTTGATTGAGGTAGGGTCCTTGAGGTGTTCCTTTCTTCTTCCAACAATGATTATTCAGAACGATAGGATCTTTGTGTTGTGATGACTTGGTATCCTTTATTCTCTTATTCTTTTATTTCACTTGTATGCATCGTTATTTAATTGAGTGATATTCAAGTTTCCTTTCCTTGTCACCTACCTTTATACCATGTTGGGAAATTTAGGGAAAGTAGATTAGGTTGATTTCTATTTTATTTGATAACTTCTTGTGATTTTATTTTACTTAAACTTGATGTACTTCTAGTTAAATTATTTTTCTCTTGATTACAGTAGTATTCTTATCATAAAAAAACTACCAAAAAAATAAGAAAAATAGAACAAAACATACACAATATGTGAGCTGCTAGTCAGGGCCAAAACCTCTTCTAGAGAGGAAAACCCACAAAAAATATTCTCTTCTAATAGAATCTTCAAATGAAAAATTTCAATACTTTTAGACCTAAGAAAAAGAACCCTCCAATACCAAGTCAACCTTCTCTTGATGAAATTTATTTTCACAAAGTCAACCCAAGTCAAATTGTTCCAAAACCGTCGCACCTTCACTCTTAATCACAAGTTCAAACCTGCAAATTCTCGATTGCAGATTTCAACCTTATTGCAGAAACTGTAATTTACAATTGTGAGTGAAATATGGTGAAATAGGTCTCCTTCCTTTGCTTAGAGAGCTTCTTATTCCTTGGTAACTTGACTTCCAAACTTGATGCTTTTGATCTCAAACTTCAACTTCTTATGGTGACTACAATTTCAGTTGTGTAGATGGAATGTGTACCCTAATTTATTCTCACATGTGATATAATGTGGCCAAAAATCAAACTTAAAAAACATTGATATTTCTTCCTTTAGTTCTCATCTTCTTTGCTAGTCCATTTTTTCCTTGTGTGTGATTCAATGAACTTGATTCATTGTCTCACCAAGTGAGCTAAAATGCTTCTTATATATGACCTTTCTGTGATGCTCGAATAACCCTTAATGAGGTCAACTTCATATCTGAAGGTTGACCTATTATGTTGTAGGATGACTTGGTCTTGGAGGGAGGCTATGACAATTATTGAATCTAAATAAATTCTTTGACTTGATACAAAATTCCCAGTAGGGTATTAATACATATGACAATGACTCTTTGATTTCTTTGACTCTATTACAAATCCTAGAAGCACACAATGGGAGTTTAACCTAAAAAAAATTGACCTTGAGCATGAAAACCATGCTATATAAATAATAAGAATATTTTTTTCTTTATATTTATATCAAATACATAAAATCAAGAATACATCATACAATATGAAGACCAAACCTAGTTACATATTTCAACAAAAACTATAATTGTAAAATTACCATAAATATTTTCTATTGCATAGATAGTTCATGCATATTCATTCTAGCTAAGTTCTTATAAAAACAAGGGTTTCCAACAACATAGTCTCTTCCTATAGAAAACATAGAAATAAAAAAAAATGTTTATAAAACATGTGTAAAAAATAGTCACTACAAAACAAAATCAATTTTACATAGAATTAAATTGTACAAACCTCTAAACAAAACTACCTTTCTAGTCATAATCAAGGGTAGAAATCAAAAACTTCTGACCAAAAATTATAATACACGAGTTAGACAATATATAATTAATCATTACAATTAATTTTCAAAAACATATATTTCAACATGTAATCATTAGATAGAACATTTCAAAATAGTTATAGTAAAATTAAAATATATAGTTGATTAGTCTATAAAATCAACTATAATTAAAAAAAAATGTTCATAAAATATTAGATTATAAAAATAATATTACAATTAAAATGATTTTATAACTTTAATAAATTAATGTTTATTTATTAACAATAATTATGAATGAATCATCATTAAAAATATATTTATTAATTATAGTACTTATTTACAATATATATTTTGAATTGATATGTATTTTTAAATTTAAATTTAAATTTCTATCTTTAAATTAATAAATAAGAAAATGAAATCAATAAAATGATATCAATAATTTTAAAAAATATAAAAATAACATTTTAAGTTTATTTATAAAATTCAATCTCTTTTTAAATTTAAAAAACTCAAGTCATTTTTTTATAATTAATTTAGATTTAATATAACTTAAAAATATATATTTTTATAAAATTTAATTTATCACTAAAATTATGAGAGATTCAAGAAATTTAAATTTAATAATTATAGCAATTCTTACTAATTTAAAATTAAATTGAATAACTTAGCATAATATTTTACTAATTATATAAATGCCAACAAGTAAAAAACAATAAAATTAGCATGTGCTCTATTGGCAGGAGATATTGTTAGATGTGTCCAGGATTATGATGCCCTATTAAGTTATTAGATTTGTGTGCTAGCTAATGGTGTTTATTTATTATACATTATATATCGGTGAACTTGTATCAAAATTTAATATATGAAATTACATGCAAAAGACCTACTTTAAATAAAAAATGCAAAGATATTTTTATGAATTACAAATTTTAATATGGTTGAAACTATAATTGTAAAATTACCATAAATATTTTTCTATTGTATAGATAGTTGATACATATTCATTGTAATTATTATTTTTTTAATTACATATGAATAAATGTTATTTTCTGTTGTACTATTTACTCTTTTAGAATGAACTCTTCTACCCTAAAAATTGTTATTATAAAAAAGATATTATCTCTAATCATAAGCATTCTATTGTCCCTAAACTTTTATGGATGCAAATATTCCTATATTTCTTGTTTTTGTCATTATTTTGTAAGTTGATTGCTATCAAATTTTCAAATTACTTCATTCATTGTATTTTTAGTTAACATTGGGGGTAGAATTTAAATATTTCCCAAAGCAGTAATAAAAGTATGGAAACTAACAAAAAACTAAGTTAAAAACCAAATTATCACAAAATCCAAATTAAACTTATCAAAAACTTAGAATTAAACAGATAGGTTAAAATTTTAATTTTTAAATTATAAATTACACAATTGGAAATACTTAGTTTTAAGTGTAAAACTTTTCAACTCGAAAAAAAATGTGTAAAAACGTTTGTGAATCTTATGAATTATATAAAATTCCAATAAGACGAATAAAAACTATATGATTAGCAAAATAATGAAAACAAAAACATACAACTATAGTATAAATGATGAAATAACACAAGTACATATCACTCTCCATTGTCATCACCCTAATTATCTTCCTTTCTTTTCATGATAACATTTTTGTTGTAAAAAATACGTTTTGATCTAGGGTTGTGTCTTAATATGAACCAAAAATCCCTATCCAAAACATCTGGGTAAAAAAAACATCTAGTTGCAGTGTTTGGGAAAAACATAAGGCTCCCTAGCCTCATGCCACATCTTTCTAAAATTCATACATATCAATCCACAATTGTGATATTCCTTTACATTATCCCAATCAAAGGTGTCCCACAACTTGCACCTAAAAATAACCCATTAGAACGAAGGGAATTCCACTTCAATGATCTCTTGTATCATTATGACGTAACCTAACGTCCCTTGTATTAGGTTTAGATCATGGTGGTTAGCATTACTAGATTGGTCAAAATCAACTTCCACTCCACAATCTTGTTTCATGTGTCCATCATCGACATCCTCCGTACGAAAATGATATCCATATGTCCACATAGATGGGATCAACTGCAAGTCCTTTAAAAAGTGAAACAATCACAGTCTCATGTGTCTAATAACCTAAACATAATTAAAATAAAAATTATATATGTTACAGTCCAAAGATGCATTATGTAGTTAAAAATGTAGAGAAAGAGGTTATTGTTTGTGTAGCAGCTAGATGCACCATATTTCTCTCTAAACTGGTGAGAAACCCAACTATTGGTGCATATCATTGGCATATTTTCTTGTAAACGATCAGGATAAGACACACCTCTACCTTTTAATCGTCTAAATTCTTTCTTGTCACTATCCCATTTCTTCCTCTTTTATTCATACAATGCGACCCACACTTGTGTGACTTCCAAATTGTAAAGAATGAATTTTTCGATGGCTTCAATTTCTTAATTCACCCATGAAATAAAATCGACATATATAGTACTATGAGATCAAAATATACATAATTATGAAGTTTACTGTGAATAGTTATTGTGTATAAATATGACAAATGATAAGTCACTTACTCTTTATCATGTACCTTTTTCAATTTATTTCAATAAGTCCTCCTTCTCTTTGGTCTTCATCCCTTTCGTCATTCCAAATCACTGCAACTGGTGTGATGTCATTTTCCTTAATGCACTCACTAGCATAATAGAAAGACTCATTTGATATGTACCCCTCTGTCATAGACCCCTTAAGTTTTTCACTTTGTTTAACAAAAATTTCAATTTCTTCATGTACCTATCTAAGAACAACATCCAATTAAAATAAAACAGCCTAACTAATTCAACCTTATATACTAGGTTAATTAGAAGATGAACCCGCAGGTCAATGAAACTCGTCAGTAGTTCATTCTAAAAAATACAAACAATCATAGCGATCTTTTGATGCTATAGTGGAATGCTCGCCATATCAATATCCTTTCATGTGATCCAACATGCAAATGCATATAATGTATATATGGCACGTAGTAGGTCTTTGGGGAAGTCATGGTTCACACACTCATGCACGAGAAATGAATAATAAAACTGAAAAGTAAATAGATATAAAAATTAATTATATTTTATCAAATGGCATAAAAATAATAAAAAATAATGAAATCATATTTTTAACATGTGTACTCTTAGAAGGTTCAAATGTTCATGTGATTTCAACCCTGACAAATTATCTTCCATAGTGAAGAAATACCTTAGTGAATACCTATATAAAAAAGGGACTCTCACACCCATTATAACCTCCGTTGCAAAAGAAATATCATATTTATTTTAAACCCATGGGACATCACCTTCTTTCAATGTCTAAGAGTGACCAACCTCTCCTCTAATTTCTTGTCTTGGGCAATGTTTCTTTTTAATTTTTTAAGAAATAAGTTTTTTCCTAACAAAAAATGTATCACTTTCTTTCGATGATATTTGCCTCCATAAGGAAGATGAAACATTTTAAATATATTCATGGGATGTAGTAAGTGGGAAATATTAAGATGCTCCCAATATGGGAGCTCATAAAAGATAGATTTCCTTTTCATCCAACGAAAAATTTATCAACATAATTGTCGAATAATTCTATATCATCGAACATAGGTTCTCCATTTGAATCAAAAATTTATGTGATATCCTTCTCCTTGTCTCTCTCATATGGTGTAAGCCATTCAACTGGTGTCATTATTGTAGGCCTTTGGGTCATCTCTGGTTTACCATTGAAATAAAATGTTGCTCTTATGTAAGGGTGTTCTTCTAGGAAAAATACCTTGGAGCAGTCATACACTATATTTTTTAAGTATTTGGACCACCTAGCCTTTAGATAATGTCCAAAACGTATACACCAATGATACGCTTTTGTTACAATACCTGCAAAATTATTGTATACAGGGCACAATGGTGATCATGAATAATATAAAAATTGCAACGAATTAAATTAATATGCGAAACAATATTGTTACGCATATAAACAAATAAATAAACATATAATTTATGTTGGGGATATTATATTTGTTATAATTCAAAAATTAAGTTATCATTTTGGGGTTTGTAAGCTTCGAGGCACAAGTGCAGGTAGCGTAGGACCAGAGCATCTAACCTAAACTAGGGTAAGAAATCAACTTGTTGTTTAAGTACATAAATAAATAATTTCAAACACTATTTCTCTTAACAGTAAAATAACTATGACTTATAAAATTATAATTATGGGATTCAAGTTATGTTTAATGGAAAAAACTCATTTATCTATTCTAATGTTGATCATACAGAGACATGAAGCTAAATTAAACTCAGTAAATTTCGAAACCTCAATCAAAGTGATGAATGCAATATTGAAATCAAACTATGGAGTTATCTAATTAAATTCAATCAAAGAAAGACATTTAATAAAATAGCTTAAACATATAAAATTCTAAAAATAATTCTTAAGAAATATAAATTAATGATGCCCAAAGAATCTGAGATCTATTTTTTAATTAATTATCCTATTCAACACTAGAAAGAATCCTAGATGAGCCAAAACCTTGATCACTAATTGCGATTACAAGAATACTTCTTATCCACAATAAAAATCTGAGAGAAAACACTAACTACTATTCAAAAGGGAAATTAGATCTCTATCTATGATAAAATTCTTCAGAAAATCTAATTAAGACAACATAACGACAAGCATGAAAATTCCGAGATCAAAGACCTAAATTATGATTACAACTCCTATGAGATATTGCAATGTTTCATAATTCCTGTACTTAACAATCAAATTTGAAATAACTAAGAAGCTATTCACTCAGACGTCATTGATTTAAATCCACTGTATAAAACTAAAGAAATCAAACATGACTCTCACCAACGTTAAGAAATTTCATAACATTGTATGTGACTCTAAAAAACTCGTTATTCACTCTACATCATAATCAATTGAAACTCACTATACCAGAGCATCCATGCACACTATCAAATTCAAGAATTTCAAAACGTAAAAATCAAAACCTATGAGGGATTCATATCAGATCGATTCTTAATAGGATAAGGCTCTTTTGGAAAATGAAATTAATTGTCTAAGCTATTACAAAGTGCTCATGTACCAATTAAACAACTCGTTCATCAATTCAATCTACAGGAATGAAATGAAGCATTAAGTACGAAATCAAAACCAATCATTTAAATTGATCAATCATACAATATATTCTGAGAAAGAAACACAGTAAACTAGCTCTAAATCTAAACTAACGATGAACCTCATTTCAAAAGTGGTGGGACCTTGCCACACCTGGAGCAAGGTGAACTAACTCAGTGAAACAAAATTTAAAGTGCAATCATAAATAAATTACAGTGGAATAAGTGTTGGAATCTGTATTAAATCAAATCATTGGAATACAAAGTATGGAATAACATAAGTTCGTAATCAACAATTCTAGAGAATTACAACAATTAAAACAATATCATTACTCAGCTACTCAACTCCGTTTAATCTCAGCTCATTGGAACAAATCTAAACTAACTAAGATCTTAAAACGACAAATTTATTAACTGATGACTATCACGGGATCATCAAATCGATCCTAGATCATTTGTGCATGGTTCATTTGGGCTTCATTTGGTTGCGTAAAATCTTTGATAACCTCCTTCTATCCTCAGCCAAAAAAACCTTGATGTATGATGCTCTAACATTGATAAACCACTTCCATATCCAATTCTTCTAGAGAGCCATGGTTGGGCTTATTTTGATCTACACATAAATGGAGGAACTACTGCTATGTTTATCACAAGGTTTTTTAGCAAAAGGAATTCACAACCGAACCCGAATTGACCTGTTCAGGCTGAATCCGACTTGACGTGACACATTCAGGTGATCCTGCACTTAAGATCTCATTCTTTACTTAAGATGGTGATGGAGTATTCCCATGACCATAACTTCCTCATAATGTCATATTTTTACAAACCGTTTCCGGGTTACCTAAATGTGGTTGTTCTGAAAAAAACCCATGTGCTATAATTTCAATAGTATTCACCATTTTATCACAAAATTCATATTTTCTCCTATAACAAGTTTTGTTCCGTACTCAACCTGCAGTAATCGACTTGTGGAGAATTTCGGCAATGGAACCCTGCGACAAATTAACTAAGTAAAAACTGTCATTACTAAATCATGAATAAATAATCTCTAATCATAGAAAATCTTAATAAAATTAATGATACTTAACCACGAGGCATGGGATATGTATTGGCGACAAATGATGTAATTATGATGGGAAATGAGTGTAAAAGTGTCGAAATTTACGTTAACAATAATGGTTTTGTATGATGGAAAAAATGGGCATATTCGAAGCCTAACAATTTACTAGAGAAAACTCCTAAGCATGGATAATCATGTGTGGCATAATCACATATGCCATACAATGTAAAAATCCATTCTATTGCAATGGCTCTTATTCATATACATGTGTCCCTTCCCATAATTTTGTCAATTCATCTACCAATGGTTGTAAGTAGACATCCATATTTTTCACTTGTCTTCTTCCAGGGATTATGAGAGGCAACATAAGATATTCATTCTTCATGAAAAACCATTGGGGGGGGGGGGGGGGGGGGGTGGGGGTGGGGGAGAGGGGGTATTTTCATTGACTACTACTATAGGACAAATAGAATAGTTGGTGTTTTAGAGAGAATATGGGTTGACACCATCCATGGCTATGCTAAGTCGTATATTTTGTACTTCATCCTTGAATTTTTCGGGCCATATTATATCATCTATATGCTTCATGGCTATTGAATCTGTTGAGATTCACATAAATACCATCTCAATTATGTGGGATGAATGCCATTCCTGCAACATAGCTAATTCTTTCTAACGAAAAAACCTTTGAATCCTGGGGATTATATACATGTTCCTCAATATCTTATGAGGAGGACCATGTGATTTGCCCTTTTTTTTATTTATGGTACCTGCCATCCCCACATTTCAAACATATCTCTTTTCCTGCATATTCTCCTATATATATATATATATATATATATATATATAATAAAATCATAAAAACATGCAGGATATGATATGTACTGAACACACAACATTTTCAACAATTTCTTTACCTCTTCACAGCTACCAGGAAATAAATTCTCACTCAAAAGAACCATATATTTGAATAAACTCTAGTTGATGGGAAATATCAATGTGCAATGTTAGTATTTAATGTTTAATATAAAATCGACCATTTTCAATGTGGATTGTGTGACAATATTTCTCAAAATATAAGGGACTTGATCCTGGTCAATTACCTCAATATCGTCGATAAACATGAATTTGACATGCCAAAATTTTCTTTCAAGTTGTACAATAACATTTTTGTCCCCAGCTAGGTAGGCTTTGACTCACCCCTAGTTCTAAAGAGAGGGGTGATTGAAGCAGATTTCAAGCTTTTGAAAAGGGTATCAGTGATATGAGCATCATCCCCTATCTCATCATTCTAGAATGCATCTAACAATATTGTCTTGATGGAAGTCATATCCTATAAGTAATCATACGTACCAAACTCTATTTGATTTCCTCCATTTCCAACTTGTGATGAAGAACTACTATTGTTGTAGTCATTCCTAATTTGTGAATTTCGAACTAGTGGGAATCGAATAGATGGTTGATTCAAACATTCTTGGTATTCTTCCTCTTTGAGTTTTTATCTTAATGAAAACTTCTCTCAATTTGACATTGTAGTGGGATGCACCGGAAGAAGGTAGGTAGGTCTCTCATGATCATTAAAATCCTAATTTCAAAAAATATTGAACAATATTGCATCAATGATATTAGTAAGCACAATGCAACTGTTTTTTTTCACATTACATTATACCAAACAATTATTACCATCACTAACCTAAGATTATATATGGAAGACGACATGCTACATTTTGCAGGGTAAAGGGACTATCTATTTTCATCTACCAACTACTTGTGGTATGCTGCTACTGATAAGAGCTTCCGACATTTTTGAACTAGTGGAATATTTTTTGCATACAAACTCGATTCTAAATAAGGATCTTGCAAATTTGGATACCTTTTTATTCAAACTGACATGTATAAAAATTAAAAAGAAATCAATTATATAATCAAAATATAAATAAAACCTAAACTTACTCGAGATGGAAACAGAGAAATCCGAGAAGGAATTTGAGAAAGATGGAACGAGATGGAATTTAAACAATTGGCCATTTTATATTATTACATTTTCTCCCTGCATTTTAGCAATATCAACAAAAAAAATTTGTGTGTATATCTAAAGATTAATTTGGAGAACCATACCGCAATCTGAATTTCAATATAGTTTACAAACCATGTTTTAAGAATAAGGCTATTTTAAGCTGGAAATTTATACTGTAAACGAATGCAACTCATGTCGATGCATCCTAAAAGATAATTTGCAATGAATATTCCATTTTATGTGAAAATAAAAATTCAGATAGCTTGTAAAGCATATTGGTTCTCTTGTAGAACTAACTACATCAATGTGTTTAAATAATAACTACACCGATGCGTTTAAATAATAACTACATCGGTTTCTAGCATTTTGAAAATAAAAAAAGAACTCTATCATATTGGTGTGATAAAAAATAGTGCACTGATAAGTTATCGTAATCGACGCGGGTTACTAGTAAATGCACTGGTTCTTTTTACTAAGAAACGTACTGATGTTCTGAAAAAGTGAAAAAAAATGCGATTTTTTTTTTTCAAATTGAAAAATGAGAGGTAATTGATTTTTCAAAATCTAATTTCATAAATTCTTTTAAATTGTAAAAATATTTTTAGTATTTCAGTATTTTTCCCAAATTTTCAAGGGAGATATTTTGCAAGAGAGACATATTGGGAACACTGTGGAGAAACATAATCTTTAGGAACAACAAAACTATTTAGAAGATTAGAAATTGAAAGGTATGGTGATTCACTCTAAGCCTTGCATAGTAAAAATTTTAAAATTTATTGTTGATTTTACTTATAAATTTTCTTAGAATTTTTGTTAGATTTAATTAATATTCAGGAAAAAAATAAAATCCCTGAATAGTACAAATTTTACTATTCATTTTACTAATAAACGTTTTTACAATCTCTTTTCCTATTTATATTTAATTAAAATTTTGAAAAAAACAAAAAAAATCAATTCTTACCTTAAATCCTTTCTTCTTCTTGCTTATGTGACTGAAAAAATTAACCTTAAGGTTTAACACCCTATACCACTTCACAATTAGGGCTTTTAATTTCATGCATTTTAGATTTAATGGACTTGTGTTACTATATATAAGGCTTTTGACATGTAAAGCAAGGGGACCACTTATTGAATTAGATCCAAACTCTGTCGGCCTTGTCTATTTTTTTTTAAATGGATTTTTTGTATATGTTTTTTTTAAATGAATTTTGTTTATCTATTTTTTTTAAATGGAATTTTTTTATTTGTGCACCATGTGTAATATAAAACATTGGTGTGCCTATGAAAGATAACATCGTTAAGTACGGAAAAATTGTGTTTATTTTTTTATGTTTTTTTTTTTTACTATGATAGCGATGCTTTTATCGTTATATATCACACTGTTATAATTTAAAGTTAATTAAGAAAAATCACTCTTAGTGCTCAACAATTAAACACCTAGTGCATTTTATAAATCAAATGCGCCGAGGCATTTATTCACATAAGCGCACTGGTTACCATACCTCTTTTTGGACGAGAATTATGTGATTTATTTATAAAATATATCTATTAATTGATTTTTTATTAAATGGTACAGGTTGTATATTGATAAAAAAATGTAAGCCCCAAGGGTTAGCTCAAGCGGTAGTGAGCCAATACGTGGGCCTCTCCGTTGAGGGAGGTCACGGGTTCGATTCTTGAGTCCTTTGGGGTTAGGCGCCGAAAGTCCGCCGAACGGTTTGCCGCGCGTACCATCCAGAAATTCTGGAGAAGTACGCCCGGATTTCCCGTGAGCTTTCCCCTCATTGAAAAAAAAGATAAAAAAATGTATGGGAATAGGTGAAATAACAATAACACTGATCGACACAATAATAACACATCCAAAAAAGAAGAAAAGGAAAGTTCTCAATAATTTTTTTACAAAATTAATATGTTTGAACTATATGTAATTTTAACTAACATGTGTTAGTTAGTGTATCATGCAGAGACACAAAATGAGGAAGCTCAATAATATTATTTCTGATATAAGTGAAAAAGGGCATAAAGTCTAATGGAAAAATTGCAGAATGATGAATCAAGTGAATGAAGAAACATTATTGAATATGAGTTTTTTTTTTTAATTTTCATTAATAATATAGTTAAGAATATTATATAACATGTTTCACAGAATTTATTAATTCAGATATGTTTAATTTTCTACATGGGACCAACAACGAAGGAAAATAATGTTGTTCTAAGAAAATAAAAATTATAGAACATGTAAAGAAGGATGAATTGGTCCTTAGCTCATCTTGAGTGGTGTTGGAATTTAATGAAAGGGGGGGAAAATTTTACAAAACTTTGAGGGATATAGTGGAATGAATGTGTAGATGTACTTTCCACTTAGAATACTTAAATCAACCTAATGATTCCAATAACTAAGTTGTATCTAAACTACATGAAGCATTTCGAGAGTTATGATCAATGAGACCTATCATACCCATGATAGAAAAAAAACAAAAAAAGAGAATCATTCAAAAAGTCATAATTCTAATTAAGATGATTTCTCTCTCTCTCTCTCTCTCTCTCTCTCTCTCTCTCTCTCTCTCTATATATATATATATATATATAGATTACAAAAAATCATTCATTTATTAATATCAAATTTCTTATATTCAGTTTTGATATTTCACTATAAAAACAATTCATTTCCTTTTTTGGAAGATTATGAAAAACCCAAAGGATCAATGAGATGATATCTGATACATGCAAGTAGGAATGTCCAAAAACATGTACAAGGATATGGTCAAAGAAATTGACATAATTTCATCACAAGAGGATCCATCTCAACAACAACATGCTTCAAATGTATGTAATCATTGAATTTTCTATTAGGTACATATAAACAAATAATTTAGCATTAAATGTTAGTTTTCAAGTATTTTCTGGCAGAAAAGAAAACAAAATGGAACCCATTCAACACATTAAACATGATGACAAGGAATAATATGGTTCATATCAAAGTTTTTCACTTTTGTTAATATTTCCTTATAACAACTTAAAATTTTATGTTTGTATATTTTATATTGTTTTATACAAACCATCCTTGAATGTCTTCAAATAGGTGCTAACATAAAAATAAGAGACATCAAAAGAATTGATTGACATTGGGTTAAATATGGGTTGTGTATATGTTGGCATATAAAAAATTAATTGTTGAATGTGTAAGTATCTATTTTGTTTTACTTATTTGGTTTTATAATTCATAGAACAAAAAATACTTTATATTAAGTCTATGATTTATCATGAGGTATAAAACTTGTAGGAAACAAAATACGGAGTTGTGCCAACATAAGAGTTGTTGAAAGAAGGCATCAGATCTAATTTTGAAAGAATGTGTATAATTAAATACTCAATTCTTTCTATGGTACATTTCTCTTTCATTTACATTGATGTATATTATTTATTTCAATTTTCATTATTTTCATCAATGTAGATAAACTCATTACATATTATTTTTATCTTTGTAGATGGAACTTGAAGAAGAATAAAACATTCAATGCAATCAATAAAACATTCATCCAAATAACTCAAGTCATGGAAATAGCTCAAGCATTGACAAAAATTCCAACGAAGAATGATGATCTATTTGGATATCAATGCAAGTTGTTTTATTTTTTGAAATAATTGTCTGTGAAAATCAGAATTTTTTTTAATGTAATGGACATATTGTCCCAATTTAAAGATAAGGGGTTACCAATAACTATCCCATTTTGTATGAAAAATAGACCCTTATTCATATATAATAACATACATTTTAATTTAATCTACTTCATTCTCCAATGTTGCTATGAAATGTTACACCATTGATTAAATATACAGATGATTAAATATTATAAATAAGAGATATGAAATTTGATGATATAGGAAATTAATCCAAAAATCATATAAAAATACACTAATCAAAATTTAATTTATATGAATATTTTTATAATATATATGTCGATTTTTCGATGACTAACATATTTAAAAAAACATAATAATTGCATTGTCACATGTCATTTATAAAAAAGAGAAAATGGATACCATGACATTGTATATTAATGTGCACCGTTTCAAATATGTGTTTTTCTACAATGATATTTATAATATTGATAATAAATGGTGTCCCATTGCATTCATACATACAAAACCTTGGTGCGTTTGTAAAATAAATACGCACTGGGAAGATATATATTTCATGCACTAGTGTGATTTTCTTTTAACGAACTAGTGGATCAATACCTTTAACACACTGGTGTATTAGATTAGGTAAAATCACCAATACTGTAAGATTTTATTTCCTGCCTTGGTGTCTTTTGGGAAAAGTACAACACCGGGGATTTTGGAAACACATAAGCATCAGGTGTTATACTTTTAAAGCATCGATATCATTCATAAAAATCATCAGCACCATTGGATTGTTATGCATAACAACCTTGTGGGTTGGAGAAGAAAAATCATTATGGATGTAAGATTTTTTTTCCTACCTTGGTGCACTTCCTAAAAAGTACAACCCAAGATGTTTTTAGAAGACATAATCACCATAGTGGTATATGTTTCAAGCACCAGTTTTTGCATTCAAGGTCTGAATGCATGGTATTATAGATTTTATGAGCCAATGTATTTTTATTATTAAATCACGAGGGATTTTATAAAGTTAATTAACCAATGCTCCAAATTGTTTTTTCGAGTATCAGTGATTTTATTTAAATTTACAAAATTGATGCTTTTATTTTTCTACCGCACCAGTGTGATTTTTCCAGTAAGCGCATCGCTAAGAAAAAATCCGCTAAAACCTCCAACCACCCATATTTGTTTAGTTGTGATGGATTTTAATTATCAGTTCCGCTAAAAAATTTGTTGCCACAAACATATGTTGTAGCAATGTTTTTGTTGACAATATTTGCAAATTTTATAACAATAAAAACCTTTTTTATAACCTCCACTAGAAGGTATTTTCCTTGTAGTTCTAGCACCCAATCTTCCATCTCGACGAGAATCTATGTGTCCAAGAGCTGGTATTGATGTGAGGCTCCTTCTCTTTCCATGTAGGTGAGTTCATCCTGGATGGGGCCCCAGGTAAGCTCACGAAGCCGAAAGACAATTTCCTCCATGTGGTGCTGGATATGCTTCAAAGGAGGGAACGATCTAGGAAGGAAGAGGATAACAAACAACCCACCGAAAGGATGAACCAACTCAGGAGGGAGAGAGGAGAGAGACACCATGAGAGTTGCAAAAAACATCAAAGGAATGAGAATAACAAAGGAGAGCCGACCAAAGAGAGGGTGCTCAAGATCAAAACTCATTTAAAATTTTAAGTTTAGAAAAGTTTGAAATTAATTTAATTATATTTCTAAATTAAATAAATTATATTATTATTAGTAGTAGTAGTAGTATTATAAAAAGAACTAATATATGAGTTAAACATATATGCATTGTCCAATTTACCATAGATATTATTAATGTATAAAGAGGCTTTGTTAAAATATCATGGACCAATACCATAGTTTATAAATACCACATGCCCATAAAACTATAATTCATTTCATATGACACTTGATGATATTACAAATTTGTAATTATATAAATTTAATTAAAAGGAAAAAAAAGGACATGACTATTTTTGAAATAAATCTCAACTTTTGATTTGTAAATATTATTAGAAATATCCTAGAACATTATATGGAGGTTAAATATATACCATCCAATTAATAATTATTGATAATTAAATTAAAATTATGAACATGTGTATTGACATAATGAAAATTGTGTCAATGAACAATACAAACATTTTAAGATGCATTTCTGAATGCTTTTCTACTTTCAAAACCTTTGGGGTCGATCTTGACACCTTTCCCAAAAACCTTTCATTAGTTGCACGATCAATGGTATTTTCCTGTAATTTACCTCATTCCCACACAATTATATATATATATATATATCTCTCTCTCTCTCTCTCTATATATATATATATATATATATATATATATCTGTGTGTGTGTGTGTGTGTATTCTATAAAAAGGAATTTAGAAATTGTATATGCACATAATTCCATACCTTGAGGGGTCAATTCCATCTTTACCAAAAGTCACAGAGAGTAGATCTAGAGCACAAACTTACAGATCCTAATAATCATCAGCAATAGGTTTAGTAGCACAGAAAAAGCCACCAGCAACATATGAGCCAGGACCACATGGCGATGCTTTACCTACGATGCACCTGTGATGGGTATACGCCTCATTGACAACCACCTTTAGTTAAACATACATGGAGATATTGTTACCCTATACTTGGTTATATATATATATATATATATATATATATATATATATTTTGAAAGACACATATCATGCAAGACTTCATAGTATTTTTATGCTATGGTAAGTACTTTATTAAAATGATGTGGGTTAAATAGTTAGCAATAGTCCCCATGATGTGAATGAATATGTTTTATATAAGAAATAATTCCTTGTGGTCTAGAAATACCTTTCCTAAAACCCTTTCATTAGTTACATGATCAATGGTATTTTCCTATAATGTACCTCATTCCCACAAAATTATATATATATATATATATATATATATATATATATATATATATATATATATATATATATTCTATAGAAAGGGATTTAGTAATTATATATGCACATAATTCCATACATTGAGGGGTCAATTCCATCTTTACCAAAATTCACTTAAACATAAACGACTATATTGCCACCCTATATATATATATATATATTTGTGTGTGTGTAATGAAAGATACATCTTATGAAAGACTTCATAGAATTTTTATCCTATGGAAAGTACTTCATTAAAATCACGAGTGTTTAATACTTAGCAATAGTCCCATGATGTGAATGAATATGTTTATATATGAAATACTTTCTTAGGGTCTAGAAAAGTACCGAACATGGCCCACTAATCTCTTCAACACGTGAATTTAACATTGGTCTATAGCTCCATCTTGGTTAAAGTCTTTCATGGGTTATATTATGATCGAGCTCCTATGTGTATAATCTTTGACACTTGGTTTGGGAAATACTTCAAAAAATATATATATACAACCTTCATTACATCCTAATATACATGTGAAAAATATTATGTGGGTGTGTAGAGAAACAAGACCTCACCCTTACCCACATGATTTAGTGGGGGAAGAATGATTGTGATTCAGAATGGAAATCTGATGCTGGTTAGCTCTTCTCTCGGGCGATTAGGTTAACTACACCACTCATCCCATTATCCCATTCACTAATAGATATTTATTGTCGCAACTTTGTAACCCTCGAATAAGGAAAACCAAAACCACTTGTTACCTAGGCATTCAAGGATCATTTTCGATGTTACTCAATTCAATATTTGGTCTAGAATTACTTAACCTCCACGTTCTTAGTTGTTTATTAATCAACTATACCAACTTCCATTGGTCCTCAACTGTAACTTCTTAAATCTTGTTAAGGCTAGGAATGATTAAACACCAACTCTATATTTATCATATATTTATACCAATAGCTATGGGGTTGTATTCTTAGTTGAAATTTATCATGTTTCTTTGGAATTTAATTGCGTACAATAGAAAATAAATTTGAAGAATGCTATGCATGACTTTATATCAGGTTTTAATTTGATATTGATAACACTGTGTACTCTTTTTACAGTTGGTTATTTACGATTACATAGTTTTAATGTATTTGGGTTTCAACCATTTCTTATTTGATTCTCTGTCAGACACATGTATTTCACAGTATCACCAACTGAATCATTATTTCTTAGATTTTTCATTACTGAAAATAATATTCCATGGCTATCATTTATTTTTAGGAAAAATGGGAAATCCTGACTGTCAAGAGCTTCAAAAGAATCTATGTGCCTTTCAGTTCAGTAGAAGGGGAAAATTTTGTTGATAAGGAACACAAAGTAGCAGCACCAGAACTATCATTAAGGTAAAGGAGAAGATCAGACAATAACGCAGTAAGAAAAGTATAAAAGAGAGGCAAAGAAAGCAGCATAGAGGTAAGGAGAAACATTATACCATTAGCGAAGACAAAGGTAGAAAAGAAGCAGTTAAGGCAGAAAAACAACAAAGGCAGAGTCATGAACGTGCTGGACAGAGTCGTGAACGTGCTGGACAGAGTATTGAACATGATTGGGTCAAGTCGTGCATGTTTGGGTTGAGTCGTGAACGTTGAGCAGGTCAAGTCGTGAACGTGGGGAAAGTATTCTACAAACAACTAGAAAGAAGCAAATGGGCACAACCAAAGAAATAGAGTTGGTAAACCACAACGAAGGAGCAGTGAGGATTGTTGGATCTAAGCATTGATAAAGGGAAAAGATTAAATTTCATATCGCATATCAGTGAGTTTCACAGTTATAAGTTAATAAATCTCAAGTTAAACTGTTTAAGTTGTGATGTGATAAGTCACAAAAAATGTGAAATTCGAAGTGCGGGCTATAACGTGGCAAGATAACGGGGAAGTGACGTGGCAGTGAAGTGGCAGTGACGTGGAAAGCTAGCATGGCAAGTGACATGGCCCAGACCCCACAGATCTCAATTAGTTTATGATGACATGGAAATGACGTGGTAATGACGTGGTAGTGACGTGCCAAGGTGACGTGGCACGATGACATGGACCTGGCCCACATACCACACATCGCAGATCGTACAAGATAAGTTATTGTTAAATTTTAAAGGTTATGAAGTGCAATAAAGAGGCTCGTATGCGTAATTTCAATGGAAAAATCCAAAAGATTTAAAATCCACGTGCATAGCCTTTTTTGTGTTAAATGTCATCGGCGGAGGAAAAGTAAATTACAATGTAAAGTCTTTGGAACACGAAGTGCGATGTGTGATTCCATGTTGGACTCGATCGGAATCACAAATTTCAAATCTTAAAAGATAATTTGAAAAGGTAAATGCTAAAACCACCGAAGTGCGATGTGCTATGTGGTGGGGCTCGATCGCAAATCTCAAAGTTCAAACGATAACTGCAGGAGGTAAATTTTAGAATCACTGAAGCACGATATGTGACATGGGTGGGACCTAATCGCATGTTGCAGTGCGCATATCGCAAGTTTCGAAAGGTAAGTGTTAAAGAAAAAGTTAAGTCTTGTGTCGTGCGAAGTGCGATGTTGGCACACATGTGATGTGTTTCAGAGCAAAGACCTAAATATTTTCAAGTCCGGGAGGATGCGGTTTTTGTGCTATTATGTGAAGAAAAGGGGCTAAGCACGATAACAAGACTCCAGCTATTCAAGGTGAGCTTACCATTACCATGATATGAAATTACGACCGTTAAAGGCCAATAAAGGTTTTATGTTTTAAAAAACCACCAAAGCTACCAAGATTGAAGATTCGTTCAAAAAAGGGGGCACGAGTAGTAAGGGTCAACTCGGGCAAGGCGTTTTTACAAATTTTTAATGTCATAACCGCATAAATGGAAAAGGTGGAAAACTCATAGGCACAGTCACTAATCCATGAAAAGTGGCAAGCACTACACCAGGTTTAATTACCAAACACCAGTTTTCTGAAAAGTCAAGCTAGATGTCAGAGCCACCATTAGTTACCTCTTCGTATCACAATCACCTCCAAGCTTATTTTTTGATCTTACGAAGAGCCATTGAAGCGTTTGGATCCATGAAGAGCTGCTCAATATTAATTCTATAGGCGGTGTTTTTGTCAGAGATGTCTGATTAGGCCTTGCATGGTCACACTTGTCCATTTTCTTCTAAATTGTAATCAATGAAATGTTTCCGAGTAAGGTAGGCAAATTGACTTAGTCTTTCAATAAATACTGCATGCCTTAGCAATATCGGGGGTTGGAAAATTGGACCCTATTTAAACTTGCATTGTAAGATGTATTGGTACACTGTAACTGTTTTAGCTGGGCATCAGCAATGAGAGACCGTTCACATGATTTTTGAGATATGTTAATGGTGATGTTATTTCCTATGTGTTAATGTTTTTCCTCTGTCTTTCATGTTGTGCATCAATTTCTATTATTGCAAAACAGAAAATTTAGATTAAGATTTGCTGAGAGAGCACCTTAATTCTCTTTGTGTTTGTTATCTTAATGTTTTCTTCTGAAGTATAGTTAAAGAATTCTTAACTGCTCTTTAGCAGGGAAAATTTTAAGGATGGAAAATTATCTTGAATTTTAAAACATTGGCGAATATCACTAGTCCCTAATATTTAAATTATAATATATTTGTAAAATTATTCAAATTTATAATGATTATATATATAATATCTATATAATTTTGGCGATTCTTAAGGTAAAATAATTCTATATTGTAAAATTTTGGCGAATAATTTTTAGAAAAAATGGAAATTGGCGAATTGTTTTCTGGGAAAAAACATGGAAAATTAGCCCACTTGCGAATATTAGCCCCTAAAATTTTCCATTCTCATTAGCTATTACTGAACTCACTTCTTTATTTCATCTCATATTCACACTGCTAATAAGATCCAGTCGGCATAGTTCGCTTTCTTTGTAAATTCCCTTGAAAAGTTGATGCACAATTCAACCATTTATGACTCCATAACCCAATGGATTAATTCTCACAACTGTATCTGTCCTAACACCCAATCAATCAAACAAAAAACCCTCATAATTTCTATAACTAGCCTAATATCATCATTTAGAATTATCAAGCTATATCTAATAGAGAGAGCCCTCTTTGAGTCTAGGAAGGCTAGGTCCCAGACTCCAAAGTGGTTTGATGTTGTCCTCTATATTTTTTATTGCCGATCTTATAAATTACGGAGTGATAACATAATGGAAACCATACTGGGGAATGATTTATTGAAAAACTTAATATTTCATCAAAACTTAGAAACGCCAGTCAAAATATGTAATATTCCTACTTAGCCCAAGCTAAGAGGAATATGAAATTTTGTTTCATTTCATGTTGATTGAATAAATGAATCAAGGAGGACATGTAAAACTTCTAAAAACAATGAATAAATCCATGCCTATGTGAACAAATACAAATCTGGGCAATGTAAAATAAACACTTGCAGGAGTGAGTGGGTTTGAACTATGAGACTAGGTCAACCTTGACCAAATCCACAACATAGTCTAGATGCAATGTACCTCATGGATGCACAACGCATTTCTAGATGGAGGCTCCACATGTGAAAGGAGCTAACTCATTGAAGTGGTTTAGGGTCTGACAAGGCTTTTATCTTATAAAAGGAAGAGGAGAGCAGCATGAGAGGGTTGATGATAATAATTTTCTTCATATATTCTTTGGTTATACATATATCATTCTCTAGTTTTTTAGCTGAGAATAATGTTTTTTAGCATTGGGTGTTCCTGAGCGGGAATCCCACCTCCTTTCTTGAGTAGCTCTTGGAGGAGCCTTGTTTGTCTTGTCCACTATCTGAAAGTTGGCCAAGCTTCATCTTGCACCTACATCACTGATCCTATTTAGGATTAGGTTGTCCTTGTGAGCTGTAGCAAGTGGAGGATAGATCTTTTCAGATCTATGCATCTCTAGCACCCCTTTTCACTGGGAAAGTCTTCTATCCCTTTGACAAGAGTGTTCTATACCTTTGGAGCTTCGGATCCATAACCTAGCATCAGGCCAAAGCATACTCAGAGCCTACAAGGAAATCCCCTTTGCAGTACTGCGTTATTTTCAAGAGCAAAGTTGCAGGGAGTTTTGGCATCATGTTGGAGGAGAGATCTCTGGTGATTGGATTCTTCCTTTCACTGTGGTGATCCATTGATTGGCCATCCAATCCATGTTAGTTCAGATCTGATATTCTGTACTTCATATGCTTTAGACGTTTTTTGAATATTACTGCAGATTTGTAACTTAGATCTCAGATCTACTCACTGTTATGCATGTTTTGTTGAAATCCCCAAGGGGAATGTATAAAGGAGCCTTTCTTGTATATAGATATAAAATAGATCTATCATTTGGTATACAGATCTGCTATAGATCTGATTTGTAACATATTGCTAGTTTATCCAATGAAAATAACGTTGTCAAGCTTATTCAAACATTTCTTGTGGTTGTAGCACCTCATTTTGAGGGTTTCTTCTTGTATAACCTTCTCCTTTCTGTTATGCATTGTATAAGCTCCATTGAAAATATGATTTACTATTTTATAAGCTATATTTGAGCTACCATATTGATCTCCTCTGAATATTTGGATGAACTTCATTATTTTCTAGCAGTGTTGTCTTTGTATTACTGCAATCCCTTCTTTGGGAATTTTCTAGCTGCACTAGGTGTGGGGAGACTTGTTTAACCCACCTAGGAGGATTTTTTTTCTGAATCCCTCTTGGATTTAGGTCTTATGTTGTTATATATAAGGGATCCAAGTGTTGGTTTCCAATCCTGTAGCAAACATTCCTGAAAAATGCGTTTTTCAATCATGCCTTGCTATTAGTCCCCATTTTGGGATATTACAGTGGTATCAGGGCATGATCTTTGGCTTAGCCTATGAGTCTCAAGATAGAGATAAAAATGATGAAAATAATGAGCTTGCTTTCATCATTTTTCAGATCCAGAAAGGACCTCTCCAAGGAGGTTAAGAAGATAGAATAAGGATAAGAGGAAGGACCATGCACTTCCTACTCTCA
This sequence comes from Pinus albicaulis, assembly GCA_034641835.2. Taxonomy (NCBI): domain Eukaryota; kingdom Viridiplantae; phylum Streptophyta; class Pinopsida; order Pinales; family Pinaceae; genus Pinus; species Pinus albicaulis. The sequence goes on from CM076573.1 coordinate 403,508,401, forward strand.
CAACGAAGAAGATAAGAAGCATGGAGGACACTTGGATCATCAGATTCTGTGTGAGTACCTTGTTTAGTAAAAGTATCAACCTAGAGCCTTCAAGGAGACTCTAACCTTCCCATAGTTCATTCAACTGGAAGAAGGGAGGAGACACTGTAGCAGGGGAGAAATCAAGGGTAATAGGTTTCTATTTTCCACTTTTGATAGGAAATTTGCAGTCGAAACTTGGGCAAGAAGACTCAGTGGATTTTTCCTATTGCATCCAGTGGTAGAGAAATAATCAATGGAGATTACATCGCTGCACCTTAAGGGTGAAGCAAGCAATTTGTGGTTCAGCCATGTGAGACATGCAAAAGTATCTTCTTTTGCAGATTTCACTCGAAGGGTGATCAAGAGATTTGATAGGAAGAAATATGAGGAAGAGAAGTCCTCACCATCTCTTGAGGAGATTTGTATCAGCACTTTCACAACCTTGGAGGAGAAACCTTCAACACCAGCAGATGAGGGAGCCAACATGGTAGAAGAAGGAACTCTTGCAGCCATACAAGATGTTCCCAAAGCCCATCAATGTATGATTGAGTTCCCACTTTCTATCATTGCAGAAAATATTTTAGGAGGTTGTGGAAACTTGCTGTTGCATGACCCATAATCATCACTTACTGCTAATATAGATTATTAAAGTTTCACTACGTTTTCCAAGAGCAGCAGTGAAGAAAGGAGGACCCATTCCTCATGGGATAAATCAAATGTCAGCTTCATTCAGGAAGCAATGAAGACAAGGGGTAGATATCTTGAGATGAGAAACATTTTCTCCTCTCTAGATGACACTTTATCAATGAGCATGCCAGAGCTCAGAGAGAGACTTTTACTTGCAGATTCGAGGCCCCATTGGTTTTGGAAGGCCATGCATGAGGAGGAGGTCTCATCAAGATATCCCATGGGAGGTGCACTTCAAAATTCCATGAAGTGAAAAGTTCTTCAAAGATCTGAGAAGGTTGGTGTCCTACAATGGGAGGATACCAAGTATTTTTCAGAATGAGATCCATGATCCACAAGTGATTGAGTCGATGTGGATGATGAGCAAGAAGCTAGAAAACTACTTGCAGATCTATGACACTGGGCAACAGTAGGCATGGCTGCATTGGCTACTCTTGAAAGAGTTTGGCCATCATCCTCTTTCTAAGGGTATGTGGGGCAAAGATGTGTGGTAGGATGCTTGCATCATTGGGCATCAAGGAGTATAGACACATTGTGTTGATATGACATTCTTCATATCAATCACCATGTTTTCACCACATGATTTATATGATGGAGGCATGGTGAGGCAGCAAAATATTTTGTTGCTTTGGATGTTCTTGGGATAGCAAGAGAAGATTTTCTCTCACACTTTGCATGATGTTGCAGAAGTAGGATATGGCACTATCATGCTGCAAAGGGGCTACTCCTTAGCTTTGGATGATCTGGAAGTACTTCCACTCTGGAAGGAGATTCTTGTTTGTAGCAACATTATGGAAGATGTCTTTGACAATGAACATGTCAAAGAATGGAGCTATGTATTGGCAGGAGCCTATTTTCATAGGCCAACAATGCTATCACTCTAGAGCATGGACTTATGGATGGAGTGTTCCCAGGATCATTCCACTCTTGGTGCACTTGATGGACAAGGAGGAGGTGAGAAATATGGAGTAATGGATGGAGACATCTATTGTTGTGATGTGTTCTTCTTGGCTTGGATTTCTAAGTACATGAGGAAGGATCTTCATGCAGCACATGATTCATTTCTCTTCATGAGAGTATGTCATATCATTATGGAGAGTTTGTTCATGGATCCTATCATGATCTTAATTCTAGTACATGGTAAGGATCTTGTTGTTGCAATTAGTGAGCTACATACTCATACCATTTCTATGCAGTGCATTGCTCCACAAGAGGGCAAGATTTTCATTGAGCTCCATGATCAACAATGGGCCAGAATGTATGATGGAGACAACCATCTCTTATATGGCCATGGGAAAGTGTTGTATTACTTCATGTATGTTCATTTGTTGTATACAGGCATCTACTATTCATTAGTAAATGAAATAACATAAATAGACCACCGTGTATCCAACAACCACTTGCCTTGTAATTTTCTGAAGCTGCAGTTGGAAAAACTACGGTGTAAATTCATGGGAAATTTTTGGTACCTTCCTGCACCATATGAAGCCTTCAGTACTTCCTTCCTCTTGATGCTAATCATGGTTCCAATTACTGATGTTGATCTTGCTTTTATGGGGAGCATGATTGGAGAGGAAACACATTGGTTAGATGTGTTATTTTGGGAAGAGGATTCCCACATTTTCTGCATTGCATATTCTAATGGGAACATGAGAGGAGATATGGCCACCACAGCTAAACACTTGTTTCTTTATGAGGTGGGCCATGAGTTTGATGAGATGCCATTTGGTGATGATTTCCCATCCATCACATATGGAATGGTTTGGGCCAGCTTGATTCATAGTGTTGAAGAGGAGATCTTTAGAGATCTAGTCCTCATCTTGCCTCTTGAAGGCAACATTATTGCAGCCCAGGATCAGAAAACACTCCACACTTATCTTAAGTGGAGAGGAGGAAATCGTGGCGTAGGCACCTATTTCTGCCATGTTTAGATTTTAAGCCCACCTACATTGCATGAACTCAAGGTGGAGGAAAATTTTCTGGACTTGCCATGTTGGAAGGTGACTCATTTTTTATGGATGATTGCTTGGGGGAAGATGTTTTCCCAATACATTTCAGTATCCATTCCTTGGGAGGCACTTCTTCAGTTCTATCCTTACAGTTTCTTGAGGACAAGCAACATTTGGGAGGGGAGGACTGTAATATTCCTACTTAGCCCAAGCTAAGAGGAATATACAATTCTGTTTAATTTTCTGTTCATTGAATAAAGGAATCAAGGAGGACATGTAAAACTCCTAAAAACAATGAATAAATCCATGCCTATGTGAACAAAGACAAATCTAGGCCATGTAAAATAAAAACTTGCAGGTGTGAATGGGTTTGAACCATGATACTGGGTCAACCTTGACCAAATCCACAACGCAGTCTAGATGCAATGTACCTCATGGATGCACAGTGCAGTTCTAGATGGAGGCTCCACATGTGAAAGGAGCTAACTCATTGAAGTGGTTTAGGGTTTGACAAGGATTTTATCTTATAAAAGGAAGAGGAGAGAAGCATGAGAGGGTTGATGATAATCATTTTCTACATATATTGTCTGGTTAGACATATATCATTCTCTAGCTGTTTAGCTGAGAATAATGTTGTTTAGCATTGGGTGTTCCTGAGCGGGAATCCCACCTCCTTCCTTGAGCAGCTCTTGGAGGAGCCATGTTTGTCTTGTCCACTATCTGGCAGTTGGCCAAGATTCATCTTACACCTACAGCCCTGATCATGTTTAGGATTAGGTTGTCCTTGTGAGCTGCAGTAAGTGGAGGATAGATCTCTTCATATCTATGCATCTCTAGCACCCCTTTTCACTGGGAAAGTCTTCTATCCCTTTGAAAATAGTGTTCTAGACCTTTGGAGCTTCAGATCCATATCCTGGCATCAAGCCAAAGCATACTCAGAGCCTACAGTGTAGTCCCTTTTGCAGTACTATGTTATTTGCAAGAGCAGATTTGCAGGGAGTTTTGGCATCATCTTGGAGGAGAGATCTCTGGTGATTGGATTCTTTCTTTCACTGTGGTGGTCCATGGATTGTCCATCCAATCCATGTTAGTTCAGATCTGATCTGTTGTACTTCATATGCTTCAGAATTTTTCTGAATATTACTGCAGATCTGTAACTTAGATCTCAGATCTACTCACTGTTATTCATGTTTTGCTAAAATCCCTAAGGGGAATGTATAAAGGAGCCTTTCTTGTATACAATCTAAAATAGATCTATTATTTGGTATACAGATCTGCTCTAGATCTGAGTTGTAACATATTGCTTCTTCAACCAATGAAAATAATGCTGTCAAGCTTATTCAGACATTTCTTGTGGTTGTAGCACCTCATTTTGAGGGTTTCTTCTTGTATAACCTTCTCCTTTCTATTATACATTGTATAAGCTCCATTTTAAATCTAATTTGCTATTTTATAAGCTATATTTGAGCTACCATATTGATCTCCTATAAATATTGGGCTGAACTGTGTTATTTTCCAGCAGTGTTGTCTTTCTATTAATGCAGTCTCTTCTTTGGGCATTTTCTAGCTGCACTAGGTGTCGAGAGACTTGTTTAACCAACCTAGGAGGATTTATTTCTGAATCCCTCTTGGATTCAGGTCTAATATTTTCATATGTAAGGGATCCAAGTGCTGGTTTCCAATCCTGTAGCATACATTCCTGAAAAATGTGTTTTTTCAGGCATGCCTTGCTAGCAGTCCCCATTTTGGGATATTACAAAATATTGTATGATTCAAGTATGCTCCAATATTGTTATCTAGTTTTTGATGGTGGAAAATAGCTAGACACAAGAAATTTGAAATCATTCAACTAGTGACTCAACAGTTTTCGGTTGACCTAAAGACTCGACTGGTAGAAGAATCTAGATTGGTTGTGAATATACAGTTACCCCACTCTCTAACTGATTGAAAAGATGGATCCAAGAATATAATGCAGGTATGCTCCAATGAACAGATATCACATTCCTATATTCACACAGAAAATGCCTTAGGTAAATTGGGACATAAAGCTTCCTATTTTTCAAGATGAGAAGGTTGATGATGTTTTGTTAAATATCATTAAATTTCATATACACTCATGGAGGTTGAAAGTCGAATGGCATGAGGATTTCCTCATGAATATGTTTATGTTAACATTAGAAGGGAAAGAAAGGGAATGGTATGAAGGTATGAACCCTGGTAGTTTGTTTTCTTTAAGAGATTTCCAAATTATGAGCATTATAAAGAAATTTCTCCATATTTATCATTAGCTGAAAATTGTTGTGATCAATTTGAGGATCTAATACAATACCTTATAAATATTGATGAAGATTTAGGAAATTGGCATCCTGAGGATCTCTTAGAATAAATTCATCAATTTCATTCTCAAGTTAAATATCATTACAACCAAGAGAAGTTAGTTGGTAATGAAAGAAATCAGCAAATGAAAGAAGATCCACAAGATCTCTTTGTGGGGACAAATGATAATTCATATTCTCTTTTGTGTGACGCTAAAGAAGACATTAAGCCTCATGATCAGTCTTGACAAGAGAAAGAAATTTTTTTTTGTTCAATCCAAAGAAAACAAAGGCCCCCTCCTCCTTTAACTGAAGAATAAATCAATCAGATTCTAAGCATGCAGCCAACCTCTAAATTTTTATGTAATGAAGAGATTATTTCTATTTTTTCTACTGCTAATTTAGGTACTAAAGCATTTCCTCATGAAGAAATAGAAGAACAGATTTATACTGATGTTTTTCTACCTTTTCAAGAAGGGATATTTCCAGAAAGTTCTCCTATTCATCAAAGTGATGGCCTTCAAACAAAATTCAGCCAACTAAGTCAAGACATATCAGGTTTTCTTGAGGACAGTATAGGGGTATATAATGAGGATTCCATGTTAGATGACCATAAATAATGTGTATATATTATCTTCAGAAGGATCCTAATCATGAAAAGGTGGAACAAGGAACAACTGTAGATGAAGCTCGTTATCTAAATCCTCAGGGCCAGGTATTGTTCCAAGACCCTTTTGTTGGTTTCTTAGAATCATCTAAAGAAGGAGTATGCTATGATAGGAATGGTTTGTTGTAGATTTTAAGGAAAATTTTGAGCATTGTTGTTCAAGGGAAAGTAAAATGGGAGTGGCCCTTTTGTTTTTTCGACCTACTAAAAAAAGTGAACAAGAATCAATAATGTAGTCATTTACTTTATTGGTTGCATTGGAGAAAGGAGTTCACTTAGTGTATATATCATCTCCAAGTTAGATTAGGGTAGGTAGGTGTGAAAATAAGCTCAACACTCTAATAATATTTCAAATCTTAGTTTTAGATTTTTTTCATTTTCAGATTAGTGTGTTTCAGACTTTAGTTTCAGCACAATTCTGGTCTCATCATTCAAGTTTGAAGCTACATCAATATGTTCAGCTTGATGGATTGCAATGGATAATTTTCAATTGTAGTTTCAACTCACATTTCAGTATGCTAATAAGATGGTTGGCCAAACATGTGGTCTAATTTTATCAGTCAAAGTTAGGAGGAACAATCAACTACTTTCTATTCACTCAGTTTCCTGACAGATCAAGATACAAGCTGTGGGATCAACCCAATGGATCATGCCACTAGTCTGCAGTGTTATTGGCACCTTCTGAAGGAGCTTCCATCCCCAGATAGAGCCACTGTTAGACTCTTGTATTTCACAGTATCAACAGGTGATTGATTATTTCTACATTTTTCATTACTGAAAATAATATTCCATGGCTATCATTTATTTTGAGGAAAAATGGGAAATCCTAACTGTCAAGAGCTTCAAAATAATCTATGTGCCTTTCAGTTCAATAGAAGGGGAAAATGTTGTTGATAAGGAACACAAAGAAGTAGCACTAGAACTATCATTAAGGCAAAGGAGAAGATCAGGTAATAATTCAATAAGAAAAGCACAAAAGAGAGGTAGAGAAAGAAACAGAGAGGCAAGGAGCAACATTAGACCATTAGGGAAGACAAAGGAAACACATAAGAAGTTAAGGCAGAAAAAAAACAAAGGTAGAGTCATGAACGTGTTGGGTAGAGTTGTGAACGTGATTGAGTCAGGTCGTGCATGTATGGGTTGAGTCGTGAACGCTGAGAGGGTCAAGTCGTGAACGTGGGGAAAGTATTCTATGAACAACTAAAAAGAAACGAATGGGCATAGCCAAAGAAACATAGTCGATAAACCACAACAAAGGAGTAGTGAGGACCATTGGAAATGAGCATCAATCAATGACGAAGATTAAATCGAATATCACATATGGGTGAGTTTCACAGTTATAAGTTAAGAAATCACAAGTTAAACTGTTTAAGTTGCGATGTGATAAGTCACAAAAAATGTGAAACGCAAAGAGCGGGCTATGACGTGGAAGTGACGTAGAAGTGGCATGGAAGTGAAGTGGAAATGACACAGTAAGCTGATGTTACACAACATTTTGTCACTGTCCTTGCAATCCCCATGTCCCACACATTGGAGGGCTTTTCCCGTGACCTGTGAGCAGTGACATAACCTGAAACCACTTTCATGGCATCCCCCTTTACAAGGACAATCATTCCCTTGAAGAAATTTTCCTCTGAAAAACCCTAAAAATAGATCTTTTGGCCTTGGCATGACTAGCCAGTTCAGCCCTTGCGCCAATGGGGAAAATCAACCATAGAGGGTGCGCCAACTGGTGCTCTGTCCTTGTGTCCCGCTCGCGCCAAGCTTAATAAGGGATGTTTAAAAAAAATAAATGGTGGAAGTTTGATTCCAAAAAACTCCTGAACGAGTCACTAAAATGAGTTGGGTGGTTTGGCTCTGGATCTCCATGTACGGGAGGTGGTTTTCCAGGAAGCTTCCTTAGAGATAGGACCAATCCCATGATTATAGGGATCCCAACTCCTCTTCCCCCATCTATATAAGCTTGCCTTCTCCCTTAGCAAGCTAGCTGAACTTGTAGCAAGGAGACTATAGCCAGACAGCTGTTGAGAGCCAAGCCAAAGAGAGAGAGCTTCATCCCATTTCCGACAAGCTTTATTGAGACATGCTCCATTGTCAGCCTCTCCAAAGGAAGATCAAGTGTGAGAGCTTTGGGTTGTATCTTTCCTTTTTTATTTTAATGATAAGTGACTTTTATTATGGTTCTATTCATGTGTTTATTTCTTTGATGCAATGAATTACATCCTCTTTGACTGATGTATGGTTACAGGCTTTAGATTTTACGTTTTATATCATTGTGTCCTTTGCATGTGTGCAGGTGTTCAGACGTGCCAAGAAAAAGAGTCGTGATCTGCCAAGTGAGGGACGGGAAGCATCATCCTTTCTTCAACAACTACTGCGTAGGATTCGAGGTAGGCAATTTGTTATGATTTTTTTCATTTTGTAACTAGGAACCTGCGTCACTGCGTGACCTGATTGTTGCTAGACCTGATCTGGGCTAGTAGGGATTGCTTTTGTCTGCAGAGGGGATTTAATTCTCCAACAAACTGGCGACTCCACTGGGGATTTAGTTGGAGATAGTCCTGTCTCTTTCAGTTTTTTTTCGCTTGTGATTGATCGATTTTCTCTTCTGGTTTGCCTCCTTTCAGTGTAAAACCCCTGTTCAGCCCCAGAAGACCTGATCCAGTCTCTTTTTGCTCTTTTTTCATTTCTTCCCATAGTAAAATCGATTGGCATGGCTTATAAATTGATAGTCGCGCCAACTGGCTCTTGTTACTAGTTAGGCCCCTGCGCCAATGCTATTTTGGCGCAAGATACAGCTAAACAGTTACGCCAACTCTATTTGGTGTTAGGGTTTGCTTGTTTTTGAGCCCTCTGAGTTTGATTTATAGTCCTGGTGTCATTTTTATGAGTGATTGAGTGCCTTGGAGTCCTTTTTTACTGTATTTGACCCTTATCCTCTAGTTTTTTTCCCTTTACCATCAGTTTTACATTCTAGCCCTAGGGTTCTAGGTGCTATAGTGTGCTGAGCCTCCCGTGGGAGTTTTTGGTTCTCGCTTTTCCAGTCAACTTTATTTTCGCTTCTTTGCATTCGTTTTGTTGGATTCCATTTTATCATTGTGTTAGTTGAGTGATTGCTCTCTTTTTCATTCAAGTTTCACTTTGTCTCATTTTGAGCCTAGATTACACGGTTTGTATGAGTATTTTTGAGATTCTTCTTTGATTTGAGGGATTTCTCCATCAGTTTGAGTTCTGATTGTGTGTTTTGCATTGAGTGAAATTGTTTGTTTCGACTCTTTCAATATCATTTCTTGAACTGGTTTCTTCATTAGTTTTTCATTTCGTTTGGTGCATTTTCTCTAAAACATTGAAAAATACAAAAAAAATCTCTTTGCTTTTGATTAGTTTAGTGAAAAGTGAAAGCTTTTCTGCATTATTAATGTTATATAACTCTAAGAGAAAAAATTTTACTTTCATTAACATGCATTAGAGATAGTAGTGGATGTTTTGTGATCATTTTTCCGTTATTTGAAAAGCTCTCATCCTTCCCGTAGTAACCTCTTCATCGAACAAAGTGATATATTGTGGCATGTAGCGTGCATTTAGAGGATTTTTTTGTTCAATTAACCTAAGGCAACATTGAAACATTAATGAAATATCTAGAGGTCTAGGCTAGTGACATGTTCCGACGTCGTTAAACCTAGTAGCTGTCATTCGTCTTTTGGCTTTAGACAGTGCTAGTACGGACTTGTGCTTCCTGTACCATCGCGTATATAAAGAGAGACCCCACTAGGTTGCTATCCTTTATCCATAGGAAGCCGAGTCTGCCGCTTCTTACCCGTGATACACTGGACACAACATTTGGGGAGATTACCTGCACGTACGTCAAGTCCTTGGTTGATTTCTCTTTCATTTTTTAACCAAGGTGTATATGGAAGTTCAAGGATATCTGGTACACCCATCTGCCTAGATTACCAGAGTAGTCATTTCGATCTTTTCTGACTCATTAAATTTGAAAAGACCATCAAGGGCTTATCCTTTCACGCATGTTTCCAAATTGAAAGAGATAGAGTCATATTTTACTTGTTTCTAGACTCTTAAAACATGAAACAGTAAAATTTTCCAGTTTCAATGTGGTAAAATTAATCACCTACGATCACACGCCCATTTAGATATTGTTTTTTGGCCTGTTGATTGTTTTCCTTGGTTTTTGCCTGTGTGTCTTTGTTTTGATCTCTTCCTATTTTCATTACTGTCATAGTGGTGGAACCCTCAGTTTCGTCTACTGGTAGTCCTTACACAGACGATTCATCAAAGGTCTCTCAGTCCTCTGCTGAACATCAGCAGCCCATTGTATCCGAGTTTCCCGATGGGGGACCGGTTATATCTGAGCTTCCCTTTGGTGGACCAGTTGACTTCAATTGGCCCTTGTCCAATGCTTGGTTTGGATTTGGAGTAGGGGAACACTTCCCTCCTATTACATCAGGATCGCCTTTCTTGGTTGCGATTATACATCCTAGTCCTCGTCTCCTTTTAGAAGATCTTGCAGCAGGCTCAGATATGGACTCACCTAGTCCTTCTCCTAGTGAGGAAATTCCTACATCTGGTGAATATTACCAGCTTTTTCCAGAAAACATCCCCGAATCTTCTGTTATGTCTTCACCTGGTCCTTCGCTTCCAGCGGGATATAGGTCCTTAAGTCTGGTCATGTCCATTGTGGCCTCTATGGGAATATCGAATCCGTCCACGAGGCCGATTATTCCTTCATTAGGGATGTCGACATTGACACCTCTCATGACATCTCCTTTCATCACATCAGTACCTGTTAGGCCTACTGTCTGCGTAGCTACATCTATGCCCGCTGTCACTACTCAATCAACCACGACCTTGTTAGTTCCTGAAGACATTTACATAGCCTCTGGTATTCTGGAGAATATCTCTCCTGAGGAGTATCGATTGTCATTACAGCCGTCAAACTTCGAGGTTGGTCAGTCCTCTCAAGATCTCAACCGTCCCTACTTTTCCCATTATGGACCGAATGGTACCCCGATTTACATGTTTCCATATCAATATGATGAGCAGGGCAACCCTCTTTATTTTCCTGCTCCCGAGGCTTATCAATATATTAACAATTTTCTATCTGCCCAGGCTGGGCAACCTTCTAACCCACAAGGAAAACCCTTACAGGGACAACCTTCGGCCCAGCCAGGTTATCTATATGACCCGTAAGGACAACCCTTACAGGGACAACCTTCGAGCCAATAGGGATTGTTGTACGGTCCGTAAGGGCAGTCCTACAACCCTCAAGGTCAACCTCTACAGCCTCACCCTGTGGTCCAACCAGGGCAACCTCAAGGACCCACAAGCCAACTGGGGTATCAACCCGGACCGTTGTACGGTGTTGGGGGGAAAATCCATCCTTCTCAACCATTGGTGCAACCTCAGCAACCTCAGTTTCCAATTGGTCTAAATGTTGCACAGCCAGGGCCATCTTATGGTCCTGTCACAAGTCAACCTGGTTATCAGGCACAACCTGGAACTCTCCCGCCATCAGGCCAACCTACTCAGCCAGGGCAGCCTGGTGTCTTTCATCAGCCAGGCCAACCTATTCAACCAGGACAACCTGTTCACCCAGGCCAACCTGTTCAACCAGGACAGCCTGCGCAGCCAGGTCAACCTGTTCAACGAGGACAACTTGCACATCCAGTAAACCCTGCTCAGCAATCGATCTATTCTATGCCACAGCCGAACCCACCTATGCACCCAACTTATTAGGCTTAGCAGGGCCCCACTTACCAGCAGCCCGCTCGGCCCCAAGGCGGCTATTACCTTCAAGGTCAGTCTCGACTAGTTTACAACCCACCCCAAGGTTCTGGTTTTTACCTTCAACAACCAAGATATACTTATACTCCGCAGTCAAATCCATACACTGCTCAAATGGGGACCACATATAATCAGGGTCAGTACCCTGGTTATCAACCCCCATACCCTGGTTATCAGCAACCGTATCAACCCAATTATACGGCTCACACCCACTATGGTTAGAATCCTCCAGGACAGAACCAATGGGGGTAGAATTATGCTCAACCAGGTTGGAGTATGGGTACAGGTCCTTATCGGGGACCTGGCATGCCTTTTAATCCTCAGTTACCTTTCCTTGCCACGTTGGAATTGCCGGATGTATCTAAATTGACCAATGATCCGATTCTTCACAATCCATATTGGCCTCTGGTTCCAACGAAGGTGTTTGGTGACTATCCTAAGTTCGAGGGTAAAGCTGGAGAAGACCCCCAAGCACATGTCATGACCTACCATCTGTGGTATTCTTCGAAATCTTGGGTGGATGACTCTATTCGTCTACGTCTTTTCCAGCGCACTCTTACCAGCGCTGCTGCTAAATGGTACATAGAACTACCCCGCGATATTTTTCAAGATGTTTAATACTCTAGCTATGGAATTCCTGACACATTTCTAGTTACTAGTTCGTTATGAAGTCGGGACACATCTCCTGACATCTCTGAAGCAGGATAAAGCCACTCATATTTCAAATCATATTCATGAGTGGTGATGTCATCGTCGTCTGATCAAGTTTGATATTCCTGATCAGCTTCTAACTCACTGGTTCACTACCTCCTTTTTTAACAAGATCACTCAATATATTGCTATGGAGGCATGTGTAACCGAGGAACAAGCCATCGCTCGTGCCCAGTACCTCGATTTGGTGTACTCTTAGTCCGGCACATTATATGATATCTTAACTGATGCCCCGTGGCCAGGGACCTCTAAAACACTAGCTACCCCATCGGTTGACGATGTTATTGGTTCTGTCTCTCGAACTTCTTGAAAGTCTTCTAATGGGAAGCAGAAATCGAATTCTTCCAATAATTCTGCTCCTCCCGCCACTCCAGATTATAGTAAGACCACGGAGGTTAATGCCGTTTAGGCCAAGCCTGCGGAAAAGACTTCCAAAGGGAAGAAGAAGGGCAAAGGCAAGTCCAAATTTGATGCCCCAAAACCAGAATCCTCCAAAACACGTGTTGATGATGGTTCGCAATGAAAAACGAAGTACCCTTGCCTGATCTGTGATGGAGACTTCTACACCAAAGATTGTCCCCGAAAATCTGAGGTTAGTAAACTTCCTAAAGGCTCTAAGAGAACTCTGGTAGTTCTTAAGGAACCTTTTCCATCTCAGCAGACCCAAATGGTCGAACAGCCCTCACCATATGCACCATTTGGGTCTCAAGTTTTCATGATGAATGGTGCTGCACTTGTTTCGATTGCCACTTGTTCGAAGGATTATGCCGGATCATGCCAGAAAACTGGGCAGGAATTCGTTGATGGCCCACCTCCCCCGCCTGCCTCTGGTCATTTAGAAATTGAGAAGCCCAACGCTGAACCCATTGTATGGCCACCTTCCAAAGCTGTTCTTCGAAAATCTTCCTATAATCCAAACGCCCGTGCTGCTCAACATTATAACATTTTTGAGGATTTGGCACAGGTGCCTTCCGCAATGTCTGCGTTGGAAGTGCTTCAAAATTTCCCATATCAATGGAAAGCTCTGTTATCTACTATCGGTGGAACTGATCTTGCCGATTCTAGTCTTCTCACCTTCGATCTAGAGAATTTTGTCCCCCGATTTCCACATCAAATCGCCCTTGTTATACAAGTCGGTATCAACGGTTTCAATATCCATAGAGCCATTGTGGATGAAGGTGCTTCCACCTGTTTTATGTCATCTACCTACTAGAAAGCCATTGGCTCTCCAGCCCTCACTTCATCTCCCAATGCCCTTGAGGCATTCGATGGTAGGGAATCAAAACCCTTGGGTGTTCTCGCAAGTCTACCGATCACATTATAGGGTAAGACAGTCAACGTTGAAGTAGAACTAGTTGATGCCAAACTCAACTACACTCTGCTACTTGGTCGCAGTTGGACCCACACCATGCTATGCGTTCCGTCCACCCTCTTTCGACTTTTCAAGTTTCCATATGAGGGAAAGATTATCATTGTCGATCAGTTGTCTTTCTTTACCTCATCCTCCGAGAACAACATGCCATACATGGATCAAATTCCTAATCCCCCCGACAGTGTAGGACCTGATCTTTTCAAGGACCCTGTTCTAATGGATATTTTTCCCATGCCACCACCGAACACCATTCAAGTCAACATGATATCTAGGTCGGATGACCCGTGGACCATCCCTTCTCCTAAACAGGTGACCTATTTCGGAGAATTGATGCCTTTTACCCCAGTTTAAATTAATTATTGTGAGATTGTTGCTGCATCAGATCCTCCTCCTCCTCAAAATACTCCTTTGAGCATGGCTCTAGATGTTTATTCTCAATCCCCTTAGCTCGGCGATGTAGATTTGCCCGATCCTTTGAGAGAAGTCTTTCCATCTGAAGAAACTATTATGGAGATGATGTCTCTCGAAGATCTACCATGGAGCAATGGAAATCATCGTTCCTCGTTCATGCCCGACCATGGGGCAATGTCTAATTGTCTCGAGCGTTTTGTATCTGGTTATCCCCCTCTTGAGCCTCCTCCTTTGAGCTCGTCGGAGCACAGTTCCTCTTCTTGTGTCTAGCTCCTAAAAAAATGAAACAAGATGCTTCGAGGACAGTTCTTAAGTGTGTCAAACTCATTAAAATAATGAAACACGATCCTGTTCAATTCAATTTTTGTTAGATTTTCATCGAATCTCGTGTGTTTTGAACCTTCACTCCATTTCCTATGGACTAAAGCTTGTCGGGCATGTACCTCGAATTGAGACACCATGCTAGGGGCATGCCCATTTTCCTTATCATTTCAAGCATAGTTTACATGTGTGTTTTAAGCTTGCATAAAAATACAACTCATTTTCAAGCATAGTTTGCATGTGTGCTTTTAAGCTTGCGTAAAAATAAAATGTGTGGTGTGATGCATTTTGTGAACTTTTAACTTTTCCATTGGGTCGTTTTTTGTGCAAACTAATGCATTAGATAACATTATGTTAGACATTTGCATAACATATTTAAAAAACATCATCATATGTGAAAAGATCCATCCAAATATATATATATATATATATATATATATATATATATATATATATATATGTCAAATGTTTTCAGTGAGTGTACATGACATAAAATCCAAAAAATACACATGCCTGTTTTAATATCCGGAGACAACATGTCTCTCAAAAATATGAAAATGAAAAGCCTAGGTGACTAATCAACATGGTGCTCATGGTAGCATGTTACTTCCCACACCAATCGCCTCAGTAAACGATGAAGGTGACTAGGCACCCCCACGGTGTGCCTCTGATAAGCCATAGGGACATCTTCTAGGCGAGCATAATTAGGAATCCCATGGGCAATTCCCTCTAAGTTCTGGACTAGCTCATTCCCCTCGCCCCCCTCACCTTGAGGGTCATAGGCGAGAGGGGTCCTCCACGCGATCGGCGACATCCCGGCGGGCCTCTCTAGGCCAACATCTGCATACATATAGGATCATCATTATAACATGCATGTATACCCCAAAAAAAATCATAAAATACATAAAATCAAAAAGAGTCTTACCCAGCTCCTCATCCCAGTCCTCTCCTTCCAGGAGTGGAAGGTTTGGGTATCTTGTGAAGTCAATGCCAGCATAGGGCTAGTCCTCTACGATGATAAACTGTCGCCGAAGCCATCCGAAGAACTCGGGCTGCCATGACATTTGCTGGCCCCCTCCTGCTCTGGGCATCAGTGTTGCCCATCGAGCCATTTGTGGCTCTCTCAACAGTGGATCTGCGAATATCGCCCCCTGCCCCTGGAAAATAGGTAATTGTTTGAGGATGAATACCAAGATTGACCCGTACCAAAACTGATTCAGTTTGGCCTTTTTACACCTAGTCAATTGCCGTTAGATATTCATGGTTATGGCTGTAGCCCAATCAAATAATGTTGGGTTCATACATTCTGATGCTAAAAGGAGCTGTGTTTTAGTAGCCTCATGTGGCGCCTGTGACCTTGCGGCCCGCGAAATGGTATGGAGCACCACTCTGAGTGCTAGATCAGGAACAGTGTGAATGTCAACCTTCCCGCTACCTGATCCTGTTTGTGCCCCTGGGCACACTCTTTCCATAACCATTGACATCTTTTCACCAGAAGGCCTAGTACCTGTCATGATCGGGACTGGACCTCTCCGAGACAATCCAGTGATGAAGTAAACATCGGACACTTCGAGTTCCAGCACATGGTCTCGAAGCCTAAATTTTTCCTCATTGTCATCACAGATACTGATCAAGTATTGTAACAATTCAGGTTGTTCCCTGAGACATGGTGTTAAGAAGAATTTATTTAAACCGCAATCCCAGAGAGCATTCATGCATTTCTCATTCCCCATTTCCATTTCTTCCTCTTCACTATGCTCCCTTTCTTTCCATTCGATCACCATTGTGGCTTTGTATCTGCACCAAAATAGTCATAAGCACATCATAAGATCCCTTGGGCATTCAAAAATTCAATTGAGTGGTTCATTTTTTGTGGAAATTAAGCGGAAAATGAGGTTGTGCGGTTGGCACAACTTTTTTGCTGACAGTCACGCCAGTTGGCGTGACCCCTTTGCAAAAATAACTTGATTGGTGTGGGTCCATGCCTCATACCTGCGCCAATTGTGCGAGCCGTAAATTTGCAAATGTTCCCCTTAGGGATCCTAAATCACAATGGAATGCTATGAAAAGTGGATTAAAATATAGCTAATGGAAGCGCCTCTTACCTGGAAAAGATGGGATTCATAATGATGCACCGGATCGTCCACAATCGTCACCGCAAGATCGCAAGGAAAAAACTCACTGTTACTCTCCACAAGAGGTAAAAAGTAAAAAGTAAATTTTTTTTTACTATTTTGGTCATATTTATAAATTTTCAAAATCAAATTAGGTTTTGGAGCTTATTTTTCTAAATATTTTATCATATTTTGTCGAAAAATGGGTTTTACGCTTGCTTTTTATGCAGCAACAGGTTTTCACGCGACTAGGACGACAATACGAGTTTTATTTTATACCTTTTCAGACTTGATAAAAACACAAAGTCACTACCGGAGTCATCTTTCAACTCTTTTCTGACTCTCTAAAAATGAAAATATTTTTGAGTCGCTTGTCGTTTTGATCTCGTTAAACTGGCTGTGAAACGACATCTACCTAGTATACGTTTACCCCTTTTTCAGGCTGGGATAGATTATTTACGAAAAAGGAATACCCTAGCCTATCGCGACTAGGAGGTTTTCTCAGACACAGTTTTCTACCTTTTCAGATCCGAGGAACTATCTACGAAAAGGGGCTGTTGGAGTTTACCTTTCCGCTGTCTTTTCAAACTTTCTAAACATGAAAAGACGCCAAGTTCTTCCTTTGTCAGACTCGTTAAAACCTGATGACATCGGACTCCGTCACAATGAAGATACTCAAGTTCCTCCTTCCTAGGGCTCGTTAAATGTACTAGGTTGGATTTTTTCGAAGGAAAAACTTATATCACAAGCATATGCTATCCCCTTGAAGCTTGTTTCCAAAAATAACCGGGGTACTCGCCAGAAATGGTGGGGAAAAATGGAACCAATATCACCGTCATGTCGGCAGTATGTCGCTCTTGAACATGGCACTTGTCTGCATTCGTGCCGGGTTGGGGACATCTCATCTCATTCTCTGCTTGCCACCATGGGTTTGGGTAATCCTTTTTGACTGCTCATCTGCTCTTTGCCACGTCATCATGACCTCAGATCCTTTGATGTCAAATACTGCCAAATCCAGTGTCATGCCGCCGATATGTTTAAGAGAAGTTCGCCTCTCTAGTTTTCAACCTCCCTCTGATTCTCTACCGATCCTTCTTCACAAACATTATGTTCCCCTGTCTCGCATAGATGATGTGGGAAACATTATGGCCCACCTTCGATCAAGGTCACTTCCTGTTGACTTCAGCTCATTATCCAGGAAGCTGATCTAGAGACTCCCTTCTGGTACCTTGGAGCCTGCATGCCTGAATGGCAGGTTCTTCGCATTCGATGCAAGGTTTTCATCACTGGCCTTCGATCGAATGATTCTGCTAGTGTTCGATGCCAACTCAATGTTCACATTCCATGGATTGTACCTATAGTACCTTGAGGGCCATCCCCATTATTGGTGGTTCCTCTCGCGTCTGTTAACGGCTTTCATTAGTGGCTGGTAATAAGATGATGTTCTTGCATGTTCAAATTCAGCTCACTTATTCACATGCTGGGACTTGTACTCTGTTCGGGTCAAGATGGAGCGCAAGACCTTGGGTTTTGTCTGATGAAGTCCAGGCTGTGATTTTTCTGGATTATCATGATTGGTTACATAACTCATTTGATTGGATAGCTGTGACCATACCTGAGTCTACTCATTGATCCTTCTTGGATGGTTGCGCCTATACCATGGATCCTGGCTATTGTACACTCTATCATGGATGGTTGCGCCCATACCACATATCATGTATTTGAGATATCAGTTGTATCTGTCTACGCAGGTTTTCCGATGGCAGTGTTTTCAGTTGGGCATGTTCTCATAAAGCATTTCACCCCTCCCTCTCTCTCGGGCCTCATGCTTTAGGGGGCATCTGTTACATAGCATTTTTTCACCATCCCTACAATCCCCCATCCCGCACATTGGAGGGATTTTCTCGTGACCTGTGAGCAGTGACATAACCTAAAACCACTTTCATGGCATCCCCGTTTATAAGGAAAATCATTCCCTTGAAGAAATTTTCCTCTGAAAAACCGTAAAAACAGATCTTTTGGCCTTAGCGCGACTAGCCAATTTGGCCCTCGTGCCAATGGGGAAAATCCACCATAGAGGGCGTGCCAACTGGTGCTATGTCCCTATGTCCCACTCACTCCAAGCGATGTTTTTTTTAAAAAAATGGTGGAAGTTTGATTCCAACAAACTCCTGAACGAGTCACTAAAAGGAGTTGGGTGGTTTGGCTCTGAATCTCCATGTATGGGACGTGGTTTTCCACCTATTATGGAAGCTTCCTTAGAGATAGGGCCAATCCCATGATTATAGGGATCCCAACTCCTCTTTCCCCATATATATAAGCTTGCCTTCTCCCTTAGCAAGCTAGCTGAACTTGTAGCAAGGAGACTATAGCCAGACAACTGTTGAGAGCCAAGAAAAAGAGAGAGAGCTTCGTTCTGTTTCCGACAAGCTTTGTTGAGACGTGCTCCACTATCAGACCCACAAAAGGAAGATCAAGCGTCAGAGCTTTGGGTTGTATCTTTACTTTGTTATTTTAATGATAAGCGACTTTGATTATGGTTCTATTCATGTGTTTATTTCTTTGATGCAATGAATTACATCCTTTCTTATTGATGTATGGTTACAGGCTTTCGATTTTATGTTTTATATCATTGTGTCCTTTGCATGTGTGCAGGTGTTCAGACGTGCCAAGTGGAAGAATCGTGATCTGCCAAGCAAGGGATGGGAAGCATCATCCTTTCTTCAACGACTACTGTGTAGGATTCAAGGTAGGCAATTCGTTATGATTTTTGTTGTTTTGTAACTAGGAACCTACGTCACCGTGTGACCTGATTGTTGCTAGAACTGATCTGGGCTAGTAGGGATCGCCTCTGTCCGCAGAGGGGATTTACCTCTCCAACAGCTGACATGGCTGGTAACACGGCATAGACCCCACAGAACGCAGTTAGTTTATGATGACATGGCATCGACGTGGAAATGACATGGGAGTGATGTGGAAAGGTGACATGGCACAATCACGTGGACCTGGCCCGCATACCGCACATCGCAGATTGCACATGATAAGTTATTGTTAACTGTCAAAGGTTTCGAAGTGCGATAAAGAAGCCCAGATGCGATGTAGTTTCAAAGTCCAAATCCAAAGGATTTCAAATCCACATGCAAAGCCTTTTATACGTTAAATTTCACCAAAGTAGGAAAAGGAGGTTACAACGTAAAGTCTATTGAATGCGAAGTGCGATGTGCAATGCCAGGTGGGACCCGATCGCAATTGCAAATCGCAAATCTTAAAAGATAAGTTGAAAATGTAAATGTTAAAACCACCGAAGTGCAATGTCTGATGTGGTGAGGCCCGTTCGCAAATCGCAAAGTTTAAAGGATAACTGTGAGAGGTAATTTTTAGAATCACTGAAGCGCGATATGCGACGTGGGTGGGACCCAATCGCATATCACACTGCGCAGATCGTAACTTTCAACAGATAAGTGTTAAAGAAAAAGCTAAATCTTGTAATGTGCGAAGTGTGATGTTGGCATTGATGTGATGTGTTTCAGAGAAAAGGCGTAAATATTTTCAAGTCCAGGCGGATGTGGTTTGTGCATTTTTTTGTGAAGAAAATGGGCCAAGCATGACAACAAGACTTGGCCACCCATTCAAAGGGTTTTCCACCATTTATCCAAGAGAAGTAAAGTTCTTCCAATCATTAAAAGAACAAAGTGTTTATGCTTTAAAAAACTACCAAAGCTACCAAGATTGAAGATCCGTTCAAAAAAGGGGGCACGAGTAGTAATGGTTGAGTCGGGCAAGGCATTTTTACAAAATTGTTATGTTATAATGGTAGCGATAGAAAAGGCAGCAAACTCATAGGCATAGTCACTAATTCATGAAAAGTGGCAAGAACTACACTAGGTTTAATTACCAAACGCCAATTTTTTGAAAAGTTGGGCCAGGTGTTAGAGCCACCATTAGTTACCTCTTAATGACCATCACATCCACCTCCAAGCTTATTATTTGATCTTACGAAGAGCCATCAAAGCATTTGGATCCATGAAGAGCTTCCCAATATTAATTCTACAAGCGGTGTTTTTGTCAGAGATGTTTGATCAGGCCTTGCATGGCCATACTTGTACATTTTTTTCTAAATTGTAATCAATGAAAGGTTTCCGAGTAAGGTAGGTCAACCGACTTAGTCTTTAGATAAATACTACATGCCTTAGCAGTATCAAGGGTTGTAAAATTTGACCCTACTGAAATTTGCATTGTAAGAAGTATTGAAACACTGTAAATGTTTGTGCTGGGCATCCATAATAAGAGACCGTTCATAGGATCCTTGAGCTATGTTAATGGTGATGTTATTTCCTCTTTGTTAATGTTTTTCCCTTGTCTTTCATGATGTGCATAAATTTCTTTGATTGTAAAATATAAATTTAGATTAATTCTATTTTTGTTTGTTATCTTAATGTTTTCTTCTGAAGTATAGTTAAATAATTCTTAAATTCTCTTTAGCTATTACTGAACCCACTGCTTTCTTTCATGTCATATTCAGACTAACAATAAGATCCAGTCTGCATAGTTAGATTTCCCTGTGAATTCCCTTGAAACATTGATGCACAATTCAACCTTTTACGACTCCATAGCCCAATGGATTAAGTCTCACAACTCTATCTGTCCAACCACCCAGTCAATCAAACAAACAACCCTCATAATTTCTATAACTAGCCTAATATCAATATTTAGAATTGTCAATCTATATCGAATTTTCAATCTATATCTAACAAAGAGAGCCCTCTCCGAGTCTAGGAAGGCTAGGTCGTAGACTCCAAAGTGGTTCGATGTTATCCTCTGTAGTTTTTTATTGCCAATATTATAAATTACAAAGTGATAACATAATGGTGACCATACTAGGGAATGAGTTATTGAAAAACCTTAATATTTCATAAGAACTCAGAAACCCCATTCAAAATATTGTATTATTCAAGTTGGTATATGGTTGTTGATGGTGGAAAACAGCCAGACACGAGAAAGTTGAAATCATTCACCTGACGACTCCACAATTATTAGTTGACCTAAAGACACCACTGGTAGAAGAATCTAGGTTGGTTGTGAATATATAGTGACCCCACTCTCTGGCTGATTGAAAATGTGGATCCAAGAATACAATGTAGGTATGCTCCAATGAATAGAGATCACATTCCTATATTCCCACACAAATTGCCTCAGGTAAACTGAGACAAAAATCTTCATATTTTTCAAGATGAGAAGGTTGATGATGCTTTGTTACGTCTCATTACATTTCATAAACACTCATGGAGGTTGAAATTCGAATGGGATGTGAATTGCATCATGAATATGTTCATGTTAAAATTAGAAGGGAAAGCAAGGGAATGGTATGAAGTTCTGAACCCTGATAGTTTGTTTTCTTTAAAATATTTCCACAAGGTGTTTTATGAGCATTATAAAGAAAATTATCCATATTTATCATTAGCTAAAAATTGTTGTGATCAATCTGAGGATCTCATACAATACCTTGTAAATATTGATGAATATTTAGGAAATTGGCATCCTGAGGATCTCTTAGAAGCAATTCATGAATTTCATTCTCAAGTTAACTGTCATGACAAACAAGAGAAGTTAGTTGAAAATGAAAGCAATCAAGAAATGAAAGAATATCCACAAGATCTCTCTGTGGGGAAAAATGATAATTAATCTTTTCTTTTGTGTGAGGCTAAATAAGACATTCAACCTCACGATTAGTCTTCACAAGAGAAAGAAAACAATTTTTGTTCAATCCAAAGAAAACAAAGACCCCCTCCTCCTTTAATTGAAGAAGAAATCAATCAGATTCTAAGCATGCAGCCAACCTCTAAAGTTTTATGTAATGAAGAGATTATTTCTATTTGTTCTATTGCTGATTTAGGTACTGAATAATTTCCTGATGAAGAAATAGAAGAACAAATTGATATTAATGTTGTTCTACCTTCTCAATAAGGCCTATTTCTAGAAAGTGCTCATATTCATTAAAATGATGGCCTTCAAACAGAATTCAGCCAACTCACTCAAGACATATCAAGTTTTCTTGAGGACAACATATGGGTGTATAATGAGGATTTCATGTCAGATTCCATAAATAATGTGTAGATACTCTCTTTTAGAAGGATCCTGAGCATACAAAGTGGAACAAGGAGCAGCCCTAGATGAAGTTCGTTATCTAAATCCTCATGGCCAGGTATTTTTCCAAGACCCTTTTGATGGTTTCTTAGAATCATCTAAAGAAGGAGTATGTTATGCTACGAATGGTTTTTTGTAGAGTTTAAGGAAAATTTTGAACACTGTTGTTCAAAGGAAAGTAAAATGGGAGTGGCCATTTTGTTTTTTCAGCCTACTCAAAAAAGTGAACAAGAATCAATCATGTATTCATTTACTTGATTAGTTGCATTGGAGAAAGGATTTCACTTAGTGTATATATCATCTCCAAGTTACATTAGGGTAGGTAGGTGTGCGAATAAGCTCAACACTTGAGCATATTTCAAATCTTAGTTTTAGATCTTTTCATTTTCAAATTAGTGTGTTTCAGACTTTAGTTTCAGCACAGTTCTGGTCTCACCATTCAAGTTTTCAAGGTGCAACAGTATGTTTAGCTTGACTGATTTCAGTGGATAAGTTCAATTGTAGTTTCAGTTCAGATTTCAGTATGCTAATAAGATGGTTGGCAAAGTACGTGGTTCATTTTTATCAGTCAAATTCAGGAGGAATAATCACCTAGTTTCCAATCACTAAGTTGCCTGACAGGTCAAGATACAAGTCAACCCAATGGATCATGCCACTAATATGCGGTGCTCTTGACACCTCCTAAAGGAGTTTCCATCCCCAGCTGGAGCCACTATTAGACTTCTGTATTTTACAGTATCACTAGGTGACTGATTATTGCTTAGATTTTTCATTACTGAAAATAATATTCCATGGCTATTATTTATTTTTAGGAAAAATGGGAAATCCTTACTAACAAGAGCTTCAAAAGAATCTATGTGCCTTTCAGTTCAGTAGAAGGGGAAAATATTGCTGATAAGAAACACAATGCAACAACACTAGAACTATCATTAAGTCAAAGGATCGGATCAGGCAATGATGTAGTAAGAAAAGCATAAAAGAGAGGCAAAGAAAGCAACAGAGACGCAAGGAGCAACATTAGACCATTAGCGTAGACAAAGGTACCAGAGAATTAGTTAAGGCAGAAAAAAAACAAAGGTAGAGTCATGAACGTGCTGGGCAGAGTCGTGAACGTGATTGGGTCAAGTCGTTCACATTTGGGTCGAGTCGTTAATGTTGCGCGGGTCATGTTGTAAACGCAGGGCAAGTATTCTATGAACGATTAGAAAGAAGTGAACGGGCACATCCAAAGAAATAAAGTCAGAAAATCACAGTAAAGGAGTAGTGAGGATCGTTGGATCTGAGCATCGATCAATGATGGATATTAAGTCACATATCGTGCATCGTTGATTTTCACAGTTATAATTTAAGAAATCGCAAGTTAAACTATTTAAGTTTCAATGCAATAAGTCACAAAAAATGTGAAATGCAAAGTGCGGGATATCATGTGGCAAGATGACATGGAAGTGATGTGGAAGTGACGTGGTTGTGAAGTGGCAATGACATGGCAAGCTGACATGGCAGGTGATATGGCCCAGACCCCACAGACCACTGTTATTTTATGATGATGTGGCAGCGACATGGTAATGACGTGGCAGTAATTGGCAAGGTGACGTGGCACGATGACGTGGACCTGGCCCACATAATGCACATCACAAATAACAAAGAATAATTTATTGTTAAATGTTAAAGGTTGTGAAGTACGATAAAGAGGCTCGGATGTGATGTAGTTTCAAAGGAAAAATCCAAAGGCTTTCAAATCCGCATGCAGAGCCTTGTATGTGTTAAATGTCATCGGAGGAGGAAAATGAGATTACAACGTAAAGTATATGGAACGTGAAGTGTGATGTGTGATTCCATGTGGGACCCGATCATAATTTCAAATTGAAAATCACAAATCTTAAAAGATAAGTTACAAATGTAAATGTTAAAACCACCGAAGTGCGATGTGCGATGCGGTGGGGCCTGATAGCAAATCGCAAAGTTTAAAGGATAACCGCAGGAGGTAAGTTTTAGAATTGGCGAAGTGCGATATGCAAGGTGGGTGGGACCCAATAGGATATCGTAGTGCACACATTGCAAGTTTCGAAAGATGAGTGTTAAAGAAAAAGTTAAGTCTCGTGCCCTGCGAAGTGCGATGTTGGCGCGGATGCAATGTGTTCCAAAGAAAAGGCCTAAATATTTTCAAGTCTGAGTAGATGCGATTTGTGCACTATTTTGTGAGAAAAGGGGCTAAGCATGACAGAAAGACTCAACCACCAATTCAAAGTTTTTTCCAACATTTCCCCAAGAGAAGGAAAGTTTTTCCAATCGTTAAAAGAATAAAGGGTTTATGTTTTAAAAGACCACCAAAGCTACCAAGATTGAAGATTCATTCAAAAAGGGGGCATGAGTAGTAAGGTGCGAGTCGAGAAAGGCGTTTTTAAAAAAAATTGATGTTATAATGGCAGAAACGGAAAAAGGTAGCAAACTCATAGGCACAGTCACTAATCCATGACAAGTGGCAAGCACTACACCAGGCTTAATTAACAAATGCTATTTTTTTGAAAAGGTGGGAAAGATATTAGACCCACCATTAGTTACCTCTTTGCGACCATCACAACCACCTCCAAGCTTATTGTTTGATCTTATGAAGAGCCATCGAAGCGTTTGGATCCATGAAGAGCTGCCCAATATTAATTCTACAGGTGGTGTTTTTGTCAAAGATGTCTGATCAGGCCTTGCATGACCACACTTGTCCATTTTCTACTAAATTGTAATGAATGAAAGGTTGTCGAGTGAGGTAGGGAAAACGACTTAGTCTTTATATAAATACTTCATGCCTTAGCAATATTGGGGGTAGGAAAATTGGACCCTGTTGAAACTTGCATTGTAAAAAGTATTGAAACATTACAATTGTTTGAGTTGGGCATCAGTAATAAGAGACCATTCAAAGGATTCTTGAGCTATGTTAATGGTGATGTTTTTTCCTCTATGTTAATGTTTTTACTCTATCATTCATGATGTGCATCAATTTATCTGATTGCAAAACTGAAAATTTAGATCAAGATTTCCTGAGAGAGCACTTTAATTATGTCTGTGTTTGTTATCTTAATGTTTTATTCTGAAGTATAGTTAAAGAATTCTTAACTACTCTTTCACTATTACTCAACTCACATATTTCTTTCGTCTCATATTCACACTTCCAGTAAGATCTAGTCTTCATAGTTAGCTTACCCTGTAAATGACCTTGAAAAGTTGATGCATAATTCATCCTTTTATGACTCCATAGCCCAATGTATTGTCTCACAGCTCTATCTTTCCAACCACCCAATAAATCAAACAAACAACCCTCATGATTTCTATAACTAGCCCAGTATCAACATTTAGAAGTATCAAGCTATATATAACAGAGAGAGCCCTCTCTGAGTCTAGGAAGGCTAGGTCCCAGACTCTAAATTGGTTTGATGTTGTCCTCTGTAGTTTTTTCTTTCCAATTTTATAAATTATGGAGTGATAACATTCTCTATGTACAATACCTTAAGATTATTCTTTTAATAGCTTGTTTTCTCAACTAGTTATAGATATTTTGTACTACTACATATCTTATATAATAATTATGGATTGTCGTAAGCATAGAAAATAGTGTCCCAAACTCCTAGTTTCCATGTTTTAGGATTTCTAGGTTTTATTCCCATTGACATGGATTGCATAATGGTTGAGGGTAACCCAAGTGTTTTCTCAGATATGGCCATAACATTTCTAACCTAGTCATGTATGCCTCATATTTATTTACATGAAAGACACACACACCCAAAAAAAAAAAAAAAACTTTCAACAAAAACATATATGTAAGAATCACAAACCACTCATAGTATTATTATACATAATAATTTCCACATAGTTAATAGTTATAGATTATCCCTTGTCTTTAAAAGGCCTTATGCTTACATCTACAAATATTTGCAGTTACTTCCATTTCATGTGTGGGGAAAAATAACAAAATTTTCCATATTCAATCTTAATATAGCATCAACATAATTAATTATCTCAATATAAAAAAATATAGTAAGATTTACGATTCTCCTCCCAACCAATGAATTTTTGTTCAAAAATTCCACCCCAAGCTCTAGAATGCATTCCTATCAGGAAACAAATCAATGAAATTTCACAATTTCACCTCCTCAAGCGCTAGCAACGTCTTTCTTATTCTATGCTAAATTATTTTTATACACAAATCCAATATTTGTCTTACACAGGTACATTTTTTAAAGTTTAGATTTCTTTTATTTCCCACAATATTCCTCTTAAATCAACTTCCACCCATGATATTTTTATCCAGTCATGAAAAATTTGGTGGTAAGAAAAAAAGGAATCTTCCCTTTCCAAAATTGAGGATTTTCTTTTTCTTTGTTTCTGTCCTTTCTAGGACGATAATTGGTTCTAACTATTTCCTCATTGTTGAGACTCTAACTACTTACATGGTGTCTCCTCTTGTACTTTTAAAATACAAAAATAAGTAAAATATTTATTCATAATAATATACTAACATTTAAATTTTTCATCCAACTGTATTCTTGGTCCTGCAACCAATTCTTCCACAATAATTACAAGTAAATACAAATAATAATATTTGAAAACACAATTTCACTAGGGGTATAACCACGAGGGCTTCACTCAGTGAACCTCTGACATATCACATGCGTTCATGGCGTATTATACAATATCCTTAATTTGACTCCATATTGGGAAATACCTCTAAAAATCATATTATTTAACCCCATACCAATAAAAACCCAATACACCTTCCCAATTTGAAAAACCACTTGTTTCTCTAGATATTGTAGGTGTGCATTTTTTCATTAACATTTTTTATGCCCCTTTATATTTTTTCGTTAATTTTGAGCTCCATTTTTTATACCTTCCAATATAAAAACCCTTTACCCAATATATATACCCCAATATGAACCAATGTTATATGGTATTTGATCCTGATATTTTTACTTTAAATATGAATACACAATTTCATATAAAATAGCATGTAACCATGAACGAATATCACATGAAAGGAACAAAAATAAAATGAAAACATGAGAATAAAAGACACAACATATTGGTAACTAAGTTCAAGTAGTGTGGGATACATCTCCGGGCTCTCCTCAAAGTGGGGAGACCATTTTCGTTAATATCAAGAATCAAATTACATGTATGTACAAAAGGCCCCTTACACCTCCACTTCCGGGGATGGCATGAAATTATCACCTATGGTGAAGAAATGGACTACACCATTGAATTCCAGGTGCCAAATCATGTCGAATGACTATAAAGATGACCCTATTATGACAAGGTCAAAACATGGACCCTTGGTAATATCAAAGATTCCCCAAATATCCCTTCTCGTTGTTTGACTAGAATTCTGCTACTCTAACGATAAATTAGACTTCACCACTGTGCTCCTTGTGAAAAACTGAGTAAAGTGGGTGTAAACTCAACTTAGTTCTGAAATTGTAAAAATTTGGCCCTAAGGGAATATTTTAGATTCCTCATGATTCCCAAAAGATTCATCCCTATAATTTGACCAAAGATTTTCTACTCATATGAGAAAAGAGATCACATCATCACGTTCCTTGTGAAATTCTAGTTCGTTTGAGTATAAACTTGGCATAAATCTATCACTTTCAAATTTTTTCCTCTAGGGAGTATTTTAGATTCTTTACTGATTTTTCATGGAATATTATATGGAATATTCTAAGGAATATTCCCCTAGAATATTGTTTGTCTCAATAATCATGCATGGAGGGTTTTGCCTATGGTTTTGAAAATAGGGTCTGCTACATTGGGTGCTCTCTCCTCCCCTTGTCAAAATGGTAAATAGGGGTTATATAAATGTTTTAGGGTGAACATTCCAAAGGAAATCCCATGGGCCATTAGAATTCACCCAAATTAAGTCAGGGTAGGCCAGGGTTCAACCCCATGACTTCCCAAAATTCTCGGTGGTTAAGTGTTTTTTTTACATCATTTGAAGTATGGAAGAAAGTAGTAATATTTTAAGTTGAGTCACTGTGTTGGGCAGACCAAACATCTGGCCACTTAGGGTTCAAATCCCGCCAACCAATTATATATGTGGCAACGGTTGGTTGGGCGGGCTTCTGATGCGTGCTTCGCTACATATTATATATATATATATATATATATATATATATATATATATATATATATATATATATATATATATAATAACAACAATAGGCGGTAGGGATGAGACTGTACCCCCATTTTGAAATAAAATTTTTTTTTTTAATAGAAACAAAATAGTCAAAATTTGTTGGAAGATTTTTTGGGTTTACCGGACATCTTAAGGGTGATAAAGTTAAGCTATACAGATTAGAATACATCGCATTAATTACGAAAATTTTTCATCGTTAGTGGCTAACAATATGGAATGCATTAAATGAATCCATTGCAAAATCTCAAACATGAGAATTACCAATTCCATTTTATACCCTTAATGCATTGATCATAATTTTTTTAAGGATCCATTACTTACCTTTCCACTCATGATGGCTCCCAGCTAATGGTTTGTCACATTAGAAAACATCATCCTTTACCATAATTTCACAATACAAAATATACATTAGCCATACAGTATTAAAGTTTAGGGAAAATTCCTTTCTATGCCACTTTCGTGGTTGTTATATCATTATATTTTTGTTCTAGTGGACACAATCATGTCTATTTTAGTTATTCTGTCATTTTCTTTTGTTCCCTTTATACCGTTTATTTTATGCATAAGGTTCGATTAAGTTTTTCATTTCTGGTTGGGTTTCTTATTCTATAGCTCCTTTTTCCTTTTCCTGTCTCACACCCAATAAACCATCAAAAGCAAACCACAAAATAAAAATACAAAATATACCACCATAACAATACCAAGGCCAAAAACAAGAAGCAACATGGCCATGCGTAAAGTCAACAAAAGAAAACAAGAAAATTGCATCGAAAAGTGATGAAAAACATATTCACCCCCACACACACCTCATGTATGAATTTCTTACAAAATCTCTTCATGTAGTTTCCATCCTTTTGTACATTGCAAATTGTTGGTTAAGGTGTCTCGAGGTTATATACTATTTTCTTTGTGAAATAATGATTGGGTCCTTTCCCCTTGCATTCCCATGCATATAAGCTATGTCAGCACACATCATGCCAGTATAGTTGTATTAAACATAATCATTTCCTTCTGTAATCTTGTAAGAACATATTCGTATTATGCATTTAATCAACCATTCCACAATACTTCAATTGTTCCTAGAATCAAAGAGTCATAATCAACATTTTTAAAATAGTTATTTGAAAAAGAATTGGCTCATAGCACATTGCTGCCTATTGGAACTACCATGTTGGCATAAAACTCATGTTAATAGGTATATTTGTCCCTTATGCTAATATCCCATCAACACCCTCTTTTCAGAGTATCAATTTATTAATATTATGTAAAAGAGTTTGTTTGGCCCCTCAACCAACCGTCCACCTATTCTTGGTCACAAAATTACCATTGTCCACTATTAATTGTCTAACTCATGTTAGGATAACATAGTCCTCCCAGTCCTTTTACATGCACATCCATTATTTTATGTACCTACCATATTATTATTTGATTTTTTTTTTTTTAAACATGCATCTTTTCACTATATCATTAGAAAACAAAATTCATCATTCATATATTGTCTTTGATCAGCTTATGGCATATTTTCAAGTATTTTATAGGAAATACGTCAAACTAGCAAAAACTAGGTTAAGAGATTTCCCCCTTATAGTTATGGGTGCTTCACTCAACCATAAACATTTTCCAATTCCACTGGGTTATTCCATGGAATATAGACTGCATCCTTCCTTCTTATCCTGTTGCATGAACTCAAATCACTTTTAGTTTTGCTATAGAATATGGCTGACATTCTTCCTATTTATCTTGTTGCAACAACTCAAATCAATGTTTAAGAATATGATTTACAATTAACAACCATTTAGTCCATTTAGAAATTTCTTGCCTTTTTTTATTCTAGAAAATTTTAATTCGTACCATTGTGCAATTGCTATAAAATAGGCTAATTAATGAAACCTTCCACGAATCCACAATATGATTTTGTAACCTCATAAATATCCCGTTCCCACCACATATTTCAAGTTTATGTCAATAAATGGTTATTTTTCCCTTTTTAGGGTCCATGTCAATTCCTTCTTAGGAAATTTACATATTCCCAAGATGGAATGTGGTCTAGATTAATTTACACTTATTAAATTTGGCGTAAAGTCGATATTTTGGTAAGTATTTCAAGCACTATTCCTCAGTAATTCCATGTTTATTTGGCATCTTGGAGTAACCAAGATGCCATTATCTTTTCATTTTAAACTTATAAGTTTAATGCTTTACTCTCTTTTTTATTTCTTGGAATAATTTATATTCAATTATTATGATATTCTATCTCAAATTTCCAATGTTAAATGGTTTCAAACATGAATTTCGATGAACAATTTCTTTTCAATTTACATACATTCACATAAACTAAGGTTCTAACTATTAAATAATTTATCCTTGAGATTCTTTACTGAAGGAGGTCAAAAATGTTTCTTTTAAAATCCTAAAAGATGTATAATGTGAGAAATATATCACTACAAAAAAGATGTATTAGCTCTTACTACAACTCTCCATTTTGATGGTTTGTACCAAGATTCTTAGCTATTCTACCACCACAATAGGCTTTATGTGGCTCCCCTCATGAGGAGACTTCCCAATTAAGAATATTCATTAATTTTTTTAGAGGTATTATCATTCATGAAACCTATGGTCTAATCGTGTTAGCTGAATGTTACTACATTTGACATATTCATACCTAATTTATTTTTTTAATATATTGCTTAAAAATAAATAAATTATATCACAGGTAAAATATTATATATTGCATACTATGTATATTTTTAATACTATCAATATCCATCATGTCACTTGCTAAAATTGAACTTGGTTGGGGAGAATCCGACATTCCTCCCAACTGCTCAGGATAACCCTAATTGCGTTATATATATATATATTATATATAAAGTATTATGTATATCCCCTTAGGTTTTAACAAAATTTATCATTGAGAGTGCCCAAAAATCCTCTTCGAGTGCACCATATATTTAATCACTTTTTCAGTTCCTATATACACTTTATTTTGTATATATATTCTATTTTCTTCGACAATTCAATCATAAATCCCATACCAATTTATTTAAAGTGAAGGTTTCTAAACCTTAATACATACAATACAATTATTTTCTTGAGTGTATAAACATGCAATCCTTATAAATCATTCTAGCTCCATAGTTATTCTTAACATCTTTCATTCTGACTATGATATTGTTTATGTCTGATTTTTTTATAAATTATTAGAGGTTTTGTTGAAGGCTCAGAATTATCTAAATACAACATTATAAGGGATACCATCCAGTTTGGATGTTAAAGAAACTCATTTTCTATTTGGAATGATGGTTTCAACTGGTTAAGCTAGGTCCAGTTACCTTCTCTCTATCTCTACCAACTTAAAGTACGATTTTTACTTACCAATAGAGAAGAGACATAAGATCAACCCTCATGATGGTCAGGCAAGAGAGTTATCCTTAAGCTGATCTCGAGCTCAATGAAGCCATAATTAAGTTTTTCCTCTTTAATAAGAGGACTTCTAGAAATTTGGAAGTAAATATAATTGCTAGTTATCCTTAGAATACAAACGAAGGAAAGGTATCCCAATCCTATCTCAATTATGCATATCTAACCCAACCGAGAGAAAAATATTTAAATGATTTGGATTTAAATATATCTGGATTATAATGAATATCAAGATAACAAAGCAGTTCAATTAATGAAATTATGAATGCCAAAATGCATTCTGTTTAGAGACCTCTTAACTAAGATAATCGATCAACCACATATATGAAGAAGCTCACAAAATGATATTGATTGTTAAATTAATACTTCGAATGATTAAAAAATAATACAAGGAAATAGCTCACAAAATAGTATTGTTAATTAAATTAGAATTTAAAGACTGATTTCTCAGCAAATAGTTACTTAGATATCAAAGTTTAGCCCAAAAAAATTAAAACCTAAACAAATTTATGCCATGTTTGTGAACTTTAATGTAGTGGAGGTGAGGTGGAGTGATAAGGAATGAGGGTGAGCCTTATTTCATAGTCCATCGGCCCATAAATGCGCTGAGGCAAGAAATTCCCACCACATGATGATGTACTACTTTAATATTATAGTGGGCATTTCCTGCCTCGTCGCATTTATGGGCCAATGAATTGTGAAATAAGGCTTGTCGGGGATGACGGAGGGTGTGACATAAGCAGGAGGATGGAGCGGGAGTTATAAGGTGAAAACACAAACCTTATATTAAAAGAAAATATCCACCGCATAAAACTTATCACTATATCACATCATATTTATTTATCGCATCACATTTTTTATATAGGCATTTTTTAAATTGATATTTTGCAACGAAGGAGGTGATGTGGAGTCGGATCTACGTGGAATTAAAAATTCTACAAAATGACCTACAACCATTTTGAAATTTTGAGATTTCGGTTTTGGAAATTTGTTTTAAAATAAGAAATTGAAGTGAATTATCGAGATCCCAAAAACATGCTTTTTAACTATTTTACAATTTGACCAGGTCATTTTGTAGAACTGTTAGTGAAAATTGAAAGAAATAGTAAAAATTAACTAAGAGTTAATATTTACAATGAATGACTATTTTAATTGAAAATTTTGAAATATTATACATTTTATACTTTTTTTAACCCTCGTGATAAAAATGATCAAACTTCAAAGGAGTGCCATTTACAAATTATTGACCAAATGAGGTGAAACAAGTATCAATGGAAAGCTTGCTAAAATTAAAATTCAATAAGACAATCAAAATAGAAAACTGACAAAAACGAAAAAATGGAAAAATTGTAGGACAATCAACTAAATGAAAATTGTCAAAGGTGTTTAGCCAAAAATTAATAGAAATGGTCGCCATCATTTAAGGTAAATGAATGAAAAATGGGGGGTTTTTTTGTTTTCCCTATAACAATGGCGACACACTGGGAAGAACCACTTATCTATAGTTAATGATAATGAAATTTAATTTACCAAAAGGTTAAAATAATGGCGATCACAAAAATGTCGAACATTAAAACGTTTCCATAGGTTCCACATAAATAGCTTAAGAAATATGAGTTTGTACTCAAAGAAGATTCGAGTAAAATTCATAAATCTAAATTTGGGAGAAAAATATTTTATAATTACCTCATATGAGAAATAGAAGAAGGTACATACACGAGTGTTTGATAAAGCATACATCCATTTTTATGAATGGTCTTTGACATTGCTTCATTTCCAGCGAGCCTAAATAGTACCTCGACGAAGTTTTCTTTTATTCCATACAAGCCTAGCCCCGCTGCCAACGAGCATCCATAGCCCCAACGGGTTTAATTGTATTTCCCATGTTTCCTCTTTAATCACCATTTTGATAAGCACATGTGAAAGCTTTTAGTTTATGATGTATTTGACTGAAAGAGGTGGGATGGTAGTCGAGACTTATGTTAATGGATATAATACTTTCATAATGTTGACTCCAACAATATTTTCCTGTGACTATCAATCAGAGGTTTATAAAGTGGAGGGGTGGGAGGGATTCATTGTGTTGAACTCAAATCAGATCTTTCCTTGAAAAGGTAAAATCTATCACTTAGAAAGGATGTGTGTTCCTCCACGAAAAAAAATTAAATCAAGAAGGTTTTATGGTTCCATAAGGATACACCTTTAATGATAAATTGAATTCACTAAAATAGACCAAGTAAATATTTTCCATGTATGAAAACCATTGTTGGGTGAGAAAAATGCCTTCCATATAAATCTCAATAGAGTCACCAAAATCAAAACAAAATCGAAATAAAAATAACTTCAAAAAGAAATTAACAAACTTCAAAAATGTATAAATGATGAAAACAAAAGCTAAAAGAAGAAAATCTAAAAGACAAATTTAAAAGATAAAACCACAACAATATTTCTTATACAAATTTCTCAACAAAAGAAGTAAAAGAAGATAATCATGTGAATGTTCATTCTTATTTTGATACTTAGATAAATTTTATATTGCAGAGTTATAAACGTTTAGGATTTTGATAGAAGTGACGATAAAATTCAGCCCAAATGAACAATTTTCTGTCCGCTGTAAGTTTTCTTGTTTCAAAAAAAAAATTGCAAAAAGAATCTTAACCATTTTCTAATAAAAATAATGCTTAAAGAAACAGACTAAAGGTTCAGAAACTACCCTGTTTAGCAGATTCAATGAGGCTTATTACTGTTTCTTTAAAAAAAAAAACTTGAAAGAAAACTAGAAAAAGGAGAATGAGCTTCAATTTCGATCTGGTGTAGGCATGAGAATTTTTATTAGGAGTTGCAAAATGGAGTTTTATATCAGAAAAAAATAAAAGAAAAATGGAAACTAAAAGTAAAGAAATGAAAATGAATGAATGTGGGAATATCAAACTTACCATTGGAGAATTTCATTTAATCTTACCTAAGAGAGATCATCTTTTCCAAGTGAAGATAACTTGTTCTTTTAAATAAAATTAAAAGTATGAAGGAGTTCAATTATTTTGAAATTTCACTAACCAAAAATCATCATTCATTAAATCTACAGTATAGAAATCATTAAACTAAAATAAAACAATGCTTCATGTTGAAGAAATCGGAAGCAAACCAAATCCATCAGAAATCAGAATGAAGATATGCTTCTTAATGAATTGCAACGATGCTTGTTCTCTTTACTTTTCCATTCTGAATTTATATCAGCCCCAAAATATTGATATCGATTCAAAATATCAAATAATTTAGGATTTATGTTTATGAAGAGAACTTGAATCTCTATATGAGAAGTGTGGAGCGAAATATCAAAAATTCAAATAAAATATAATTCAAAAATGAATTAACCATGGTCCCTTACCCTTTTATGTTCCAAATTTATTATCAATTGTTGCATTACCTTAATGGTTGTTCAAGATTTCCTTTGTATTAAATTAATATTCTCACTAAAATATGATTGAGATAATAAAATATGCATTCGATAATGAGTCAAACGAAACAATGTAAATGAACCACAGGTAGTGTAATTTTTCATTAGCCAAGCAGATTACCGAGAAGAGTAAAAAAATGTTGATGTGCATACACCATGAAGAATGTATACCCATATAGCCACAAGGTCATCCTGATGAATGAGTACTTGGATTTGAAAAAATTATGGTTAAAATACATCCAAGTTCTCAATCATCATTATAACATGAAATTAACATATATATACAAATATAATCAAATAATATTTCATGTGAACATAGTTAAAGATTAGAATGAATTGATCAAAGACCTATTAATATTCTTAACCAGATATTCTCATGTTATGAAATTTCGAGAGAGTCAAAGTGAAAGGAAAGAGTTCAAGTTTTCCAAAAATCTTAATGAGAAAAACTTTGATAAATAAACCTTCTTCATAATATTTCCAGCGACATTTTTTTTCGGAAGTTTGCTTAAATTTAACCTCCAATACAAGAAGTCCCGATATTTATAATATTAAGGGAATCAAGCCTACGCAATGGAAAACATCTCCTTGTCATAGGTGGCGTACTTCTAGACTGTGTCTGAAAGTGTCTCACTATGATAGGCCACTAGATGCCCCTGTTGAGTAAGAAATACCCCAATAGCGTAGTCAAAGACATATGTATCGATCTCAAATGGTTTTTGCAAGTCTGGTAATGTCAGCACTGCTAAAAAATATAGGCGATGCTTCAACTCTGCGAATGCCTTATTTTTATATTCAGACCAAAATAATTTGTCTTTTTCTCCCCCTTTGGTGAATTGACTCAAATTCCAAGCGATATGAGAGAACCCTAACATGAACCTACAGTAGAAATTTGCAAGACCCAGAAAGCTACGAAGCTTTGTTAGAGTGGTTAGGGAAGGCCAATCTCGAATGACTTGAATCTTGGTTGGGTCCACATGTACCCCCTGTTCATTAACGATGTATCCCAGATATTGAACTTGGGTAATGAAAAAAGTTAATTTCTCTAAATTTTCACACAACTTGTGTTTCCACAATGTTTGGATGACCTGTCGAATGTGGTGGAGGTTCTCTTACCATATTTGACTGAATATTAGGATATCATCCAAATACACCACCATGAAGGTGTTGCTATATGGTCACAAGATGTCACCCATCAACCTCATGAAAGTTGCGGGAGAATTCGTCAACCTGAAAGGCATGACCAACCACTCAAAAATGGCCTCCTTAGATATGAAGGAAATCTTCCGCACATCAGAGGGTTTGATTGATACTTGGTGATACCCAAACTTCAAGTTAATCTTGATCAAATATTTGGCCCCCTTAAGTTGGTCCAGAAGGTCATCAATCCATGGGAAGTTAGAGCATAATATTATAAATTCTGAGTAATTAGAGATGAAATACTACAAGTGATTAAACATAAAGATACAGATCAATAACACATCAAAAACCTCATGAGAATCTCAGGTCTACAACTAGAATGTCACTTTGTATTACTGAAAATGGATAAAACATACAAGCAGTGATTTGGTGCAATATTATCCAACCTCTTGCTCTTCGATGTTTTGTCTATAAATAGACATTCTTTACAATGTGGATGATCTGTTCGGCTTGCTAGATCTTAGAATTCTACACTAAAAATGAACTCCTAATAGGACTCAATCTCCTATTTATTACATTCATTTATATTATCAATGAAATAGTTATATAATGGTTACATAATGAATTTCACATGCTCGAAGCACAAATTAAGTTCACCACCACTTTAGATATTTAAAGCACCCCTATATCTGTGGAACATAATCATGATTTTTATGAATGGATGAGCTTCATCTTTAACGTTGTTTTTACTGGTGAGCTGGCTATGTGGCACTCCATTTGAGTCATAAATATTTTCTCATAAGGTCCACTGACATGTTGGAGGTCTCCAGCTACCTAATGTACTGTGAAGATGCTCAGAATTCTTCAAAAATTACTCACTACGAAAATAGGGTAGTTTTTAGGGAGTTTCATAGCGAGTTTTAGTAGCGTAGGAAAAATGACTTTTCCATCAATCTATTTGACTTATTTTTTGTTCCAACATCTTCATTATGTCATGACACCTTGCAAACCATCTATCTCCCTCCTTAAAACATGCCAAAATTGGGTTTTAAAGGAAAAAACCACCTACAGGATTTTTCGTAGCGTATTTTTGGCTTCAAGTGAGGTACGCTATGAAACTGTGTAAAAAAACAGAAAATGTTGTTTTCAATATTTTCTTCAAAAACTGTTCTCTGACTACAAAATTTGGGTTCTCTGCATGTTATGAACCTCCTAAAACATATTCCATCTTAACTTATTACTCATGTGGTTTTTCCTCCTCATTTAAAATCAGTTGACTGATGGGCTCTTCTACCACTGTCATCTTCAATCCTTTCTTTTCCAACTCCACATGAATCAAATCCAATTGCTCCTAAAGATCTTCATTAGGGGAATTTTGAGGTCTAAAATGGGCCTCCTAAGGAAATTATAAAATAATAGTGGAAATAATAAAATAATATTAGATTACATCATCAAATTTCAAAGGGAACAAAGAATAAAATAATAATAAAATAATAAAACTATTTTTCAACTCGTATTTTCAACTTATCTCCCTAATTTTTTACTCAAATTTCGAGCATAAACACTTGTTGGATGAAAATTTTAATTTCTCATCCAACGAGTACCCATGTTGCATACTTTCGATGGACCTTGCTACACGAAAAATGAGAAATGCATGAAAAACATGATTTCAATCATGTTGTTTCATGAATTTCTCACTTTTCATGTAAGAGGGTCCATCGAAAGTAGGCAACATGGGTACTCCTTGGATGATAAATTAAATTTTACATCCAACGACTACTCCCACTCGAAATTTGAGTAAAAACTTAGGGAGATAAGTTCAAAATACGAGTTGAAAAAATAGTTTTATTATTTTATTATTTTTCATCCTTTTAACCTTTTTACTCCAAAAATCGTGAATCATCCCCCATGGTTGACTTCATCATCTTGAATCCTATTGGTTCTTATAAAGTTTATTTTTGTTGTACATTTTTCTTAGGAGGCCCATTTTAGACCTCAAAATTCCCCTAATGCCACTTTGTCCTTTAATGCTCTGTTTTTGGATTGTAAATGCAAATTCATCCTCCTAACATGTTTAACCACCCCTCCCAATGGCTGAGTCCATTTCATCAACTTCTTTGTATTCTCCAAGGTTTTTGAAACACTTGTGACTTAATCTTCCCATATTTTCTTCATTTGCTCAAACTGAACTTTCTCAACTTTGTGTTTCTTTGTCTCTTGCTTCAAAACTGATATCTCTTTACTTACATCCTTTAACTGCTCTTTAAGGATTTCAATTTCTGATTTTTCAAAAAATTTCTCTTTACCTTTTCATTTTTGATAACCAGATCTTCTTTTACAGATGAAGAAAAATATATTATGCTTGGTGGCTAGGCAGTTTCATTGATCTTCTGAGTCTCTTTGCTACCTTCCATGACCTTCCTTGCATGTATGGTCATTGGCTTCCTAGGTTGAAAAATGAAACCAACATCATCACCTACAAACTCTAAATTTTTAGATATATTACCTTTCTTCAGCTTTATTCCTCCATCTTCAATGTCTTCAGCTTTCCACAATGGGTGATTCTTCAATGTATATTGCATGCAGGATATCCTCCAAGTTTCCTTTAGCCATTGTTTATCTCCTAGTAACTATTTTGTTGCCTTTTTTGCTGATTGTCTACTTTTGTTTTGCAGGTGTTGTTTTAGGTGTGTCAATCTTCTGCAAAGGCTCTCCCTCCATGCTCACTGGTTCTGGAGGAGATCATCTATTTCCTTCTTCAACTTCCTCTGCCACAGCTGGTGATGCAATGTTTCTAGGTTTGGATGCCTTATTAGGAGTGACAGTATCAATTTCCTAATCACTCATGAACAAGAAGGCAGTCCAATATTTATCTAATCCCTTCAATTCCTCTAACACCAACAACTTAATCAAAAAATGATGAAAAAGAGAAGTTTCATTGCCTTATGTTTTGATTTGAACCTTATCTGACATTTTCCCTAGACTTCTGTATAAATAAAAAGGCAAGTAAAGTGACCTCTTACCCACAAAATGCAGCAGAAGTCTGAGATGATAGGAGTAGACCATGTGAAACTGACCTTCACAAGTAAAATACTTCTGGATGATCATCAACAGCTTTGAATATTTTTCCTTCATGAAACCCCTAGGGATAGCATTTGTCAAATCAATTTCATTGTGTTCCGGTTTGATGAACTCTTTGTAGTTCTACATTGTGAATTTGGTGCCTTTAAACCACTGTTCGCCTCCTCTAGGAAATATTGTTGCCGATGAGATTGTCTTTGGCGTCATTGTAAGGTCTAGAATTCCAACTTTTGAAGTTGTTCCTGTGAAGCTAGTTGAAAATCCTTGGAAACCTGTAGATGAAAGCCCTACAACCTCTGAGAGAATTGCAAGAAACTAGTTCTTCTGAAAACCTCCATGGAAGTTGGGTCTTCATTAAGTTAATTCCTTTCCATGGGCTCATACCTGTGGCAGTGACCACCTTTGTTTGTTTTCCTTCTTGCAGCCATGGGTGCTTTATATCTTCACAACCTCACTTTCTTGATGACACCTGCAAAGTTCAAATCTGCTAGCAACCTGCTTGGCTCGATGAAACAACTCTCCAGAGATCGAATTACATGAAAAGATAAAGTGCAATATGACAAAAGGCTAATTGGGGTAATTTTTTATGGTTTAACTGACATCTCATACTTTAATCATGAAACAGACATGCCCAAAAAGGTAATGATGACCTCAGAAATGGCTAAGTACCTTTGAATTAATCATAACAGACTTGAATGACCTCCAACCTAACTCCTCCAATCATAGAATGACACTTCATAGCTAATTTGACAAGACAGGTTAAAAAACAGATTTTTGTAGCATAGTTAGTTTAGCCTCTGACAGATTCGCTACGAAACTATTAGGCAGTTTCGTAGCGAAAACTATTGTTTTGTTGTGTAAAACGCTACAAAATTTTGAAAAACTGACAAATGCATCCTTTTTTATTTTAAACGCATGGGGAATGAAAATTGACACCATATGAGGAATGATGGGACATGAAATGGCATAAATGGAAGTGACCATGAAACTTAGGATAGGCTAAAAATTTAACAAAAACAAAAAATTCCTATACCAATTTGAAAAGGCTAAGGAGAACTTATATTTTTGATGAGTGAACTATATGACCATGTCATGTAATGTTTCACAACTTTATGAGTTATAAAAGTAACAATAACAACGTGAGGCCTAAACTCATACAGAACTTGTCGCTTCCACAAGTATGGTTGGCCTAGTAATACATCACAAACATCAAGAAGAGAAATGTCACACAATACCTCATCCCTATAGGGCTTGATGTTATAGGGAAGGTGACACTGCTAGCTAATACAGAGATCCCATCCTTGGTGGAGCCACCCAATGTTGTACAACTGTGGGTGTGTTGTGGTCGGCACGCCCAACCACTTCACGACCTCTGTTGAAATAAGGTTACTTTAGATCCCAATTTTGAAAATGAACTACAGTGGGGAACCCTTCACCCATATTTGGGAATGGAAGAGGTGCGCCCCCTCCTCTCGATATTCATGTTATTCCTTCTAGATCTTGGTGGTGGCTATGGTGGCATTGGGCTCCACATCGATAATCTGCTTCCCTTTGTCATTCTCCTTGTTGGGTTCTGACTGAGAATCAAACATGCATCTAATACAGAGCCCTTAATTAACTTGGCCACTAGTGACTCCTTGGCTCGACACTCACTTGTGTTGTGAGTAGAGCTCTTATGGAACTCACACCACTTTCACGTGTCCTTATTTAGCTTCACAATGTTTTTCTTCACTTGAAAATTTGGCAGGTTGTCCCAGGACACCCCGCCTTGGCTTTTTCCTTTGTTTTGTGGTTTGGGGGTGCATTTCCCTCGCTTCTGATTCACAGATCCAAAGTCTCGCTCCTTCTGTTTGAATTTATGCTCAATCTTGGCATCGTACATATATGATACACCAAGCGAGGAGATTTCGAGGAACTCCATTTCCTCCTGGATTTATCTGTGCATACAACAATGATACTTAAGCAACAGAAGTTTCTCTGAATATTTGATACCCAAATTTTTGCACATGGTATGGAATAAATTCGCCAGCTTGTTCACACCTTGACCCCTTTGTTGTTGTGTCGTAGTCCATTGTTTTTACTTGTCCTCATAGGTCCCCACGGGATAATATTTTTCTTTGATGGCTTCTCGGAAAGAGTTCCAAGTGGGTTCGACCGAGAACATAGATGGTTCCCTCTCTTCCTTTTGCACACAGTAGGTTTCCCACAAGTAATTGACATGGGGGCTAGATTTCAGGAGTGCAACAGTAACCCTTTCTCGATTAGAAAAGTCATGAACCAAGAAATATTTGTCGAATAGATTAAACCATCTATCTACGACGTCTACATCTATTTGGACCTCAAATATGGGAATGTCAAAGTTTACTTGTACCTTAAAAAGAGTGGAACAATTTTTTTTTGCAAATTTTACAAAAAAAACTTACAATATTGTTCATACCCGATAACGAATTCTTGTTAAATATATAATTTGGGAAAATTGCCTTTCTAGTACATTAAAAAATGACGTATCAGAGGTAAACACATCATAATATTTTATAAAGTAGTTCAAATGACTTTCATTCCGATAATAAGATAATTTGAAGTTTTTCAAAAATTATTGTAAGAGAACTTACATTTACCTTTAAAATAAGCTTCCAAGGAAGTGTGTCCGAGATTTAATAAATATGAGAATAAATCAAGTGTTAAATATATTGAAAACCTTTTCTGAAGTCGAATCAATTTACAAAATTCTTAGACCACAAAATTCCCATGAAGATAGCGAAATAGGGGTCATTTCCTTTACTAAGTATAATAGAAATAATATTAAAGGAAAATACAATGTAGATATCATATAGGTAAATGTCAAAAATTGCTTTGAATCCTTCAGATATAATACAAACCCAAGAATCCAATAAGCCAACAACTTTGAAATTCTAAGGAAAATCTTGAAAAAAAATGAAAAGTAGAGGATTGGGATTCCAAATTTCACTGATTATAGGCTCTGAGTCTCTTCATAAGAAAGAAATGCAACTAATTGGAAAAAAATATGAATGAGTGTGATGTAGTTATTCTTCTAAATTTGGAAACTGTAAGATTCAGAACAGGCATAGATAAAACCATAGATAAGATCATTCGTTGCAAGCGGTTTATTGGAAAATTTCCTCGGTTTGTAGAAAATTATAATAATTTCATTCCAGCTTCAATGATGAGAGGGATAATATGATTATTTACTCATATTTATAAGTAAAAAACATAAATTCCCAAGCTTCTGCACACATGAGCTTCATTGGAGAAAAATATCAGAGAAATATTACAGCTGTATTTTTGAAACACGTGATATGCACCTTCCCATAGGCCTTGATTATGTAACGGCTAAAAGATATAAGCAAGAAGGGATTTCAAGTGTCATATATCATAGGTTTGATATCGGGTGTGGGAAAGGGTAACATCTGATTGGAAGTCGTGGTATGAAAGTTCCAATATGAGTAGCACGTAGTTATCATGGATCAGAGGATCGAGAATATCGGCGATCAACAATATGAAGATTTGAAATGAGTACGGTATGTAACTTGGACGATATGTTGATGTTATACGATATGGAACAGACCCAACAGTTTTATTTTGTGGATTTAATTTCATATCGGATGCGAGACATCAGAACCTTTAAAGATATGAACCAATCAAAATTCTAATATATGAATGGATGTGATATTTTTTAAAATTGGATTTAAATGGCATATCCAGTTCAGGGGTTGAATGGAGATCACAATATTGACAAAGTAATCTATTAGAGAATGAGTGAGAAGGTATATCATAGATCAGTGAAATAAGGCTCATATTGAAAACTCTGATATTTAGAAGCTTTGAAATGCTACGTGGAAATCCTGTGGGATCAAGATATTTTTAAACTATGCACCCAAATCAACTTTGTATTTTAATAAAAAACCCCTATAAAAGTTATTTTTATTATCGGAAATATTCGATCGGAGAATGATTTTATCAAAACTTTATTTTGGGGAGAGTTGTGATATTGTAATGATCTGATATGAATATTCTGATAATGTATTAAATTTC
This sequence comes from Pinus albicaulis, assembly GCA_034641835.2. Classification (NCBI taxonomy): domain Eukaryota; kingdom Viridiplantae; phylum Streptophyta; class Pinopsida; order Pinales; family Pinaceae; genus Pinus; species Pinus albicaulis. The sequence goes on from CM076573.1 coordinate 403,552,250, forward strand.
TATCGGGGTTTTAATGAGTTAAAGAGTTTTCAAATTCTAAAAAAAAAACAAATACTTCCTTGAAGATGTTGCATATTTAGAAATAGTTTCCTTCTTGCTTCAAGTCTCCAAAATCAAGGTAATGAAGACCTGCAAAAGAAATAGAACAAAAATAAGAAAAAACTACGAAAAAGAAAAAACTAACAATAGATAAAGATGAGCTTGTTAAATTGCATACCTTGAATAATATTTACTTTAAGTTTACCTAATGAAGCTTCAATTTCATGCATCTATCATAATTTTCATACGTTCAGGATCATCTACTTATTTAGTTTGAAATGCTAAGTAATGAACTTTCACATTGCATCAAAATGAAATTTACATTGGAGGACAAGATTGGTGAATATGAGCTTTTTATAAGTACTTGTGAATGAAGGATTTCCAAGTCATAGAGATTCTTTGCAATTTCTTCATAAATTATTAATATGGTGAAGCTTAGTAAAAACCAAGACAATCAAGTGATTCATAAGTTTATGACATGTTCTAAGCCACTTTTCCAACAAATGAAAGGGAACACCGAAAACTTGGATTCATTACTTTCTTACTAAAAATATGAAATAATGAACTAAATCCAAATAGGAAAATAATATATATCTAAATTAATCTATCTCTAATTGGTAACTAAATGGAAGGAAACATGACTAGGTATAGTAATACTTCCAATTTAACCATTGTCTCATTTTAATTCTTACATGTATATATAGATCAAACATTAGGAACAAAAATATAGTGGAAAAAATAAATTTGAATCTAGTATGTACACTAATTGGTAATCTACTTACAGAAAGTAACTTATTTACAATAACCTTTTCTTGAGATGTCCATTTTAGCTGATTTTCAATCAGATCATAGAAATATGTATGGATTTCTATTAATGATTAAGAGATGTTCAAAATATGGGATAGCATGCAAAATTGTCGAAATGGATTTTTAAATATAATGGTCGTCATAGAATTGTAAGTCTTTTGTACATATGTTAAATTATTAATAATATTCCATGAAGGAAAAATTCCCAAATGTCTTTCAAATGGGTCAATGAAAAATGGATGGAAATTTTTTATATTCAATAGAATATCATTAGTTGAATTATATTTCAAGTCATATTGTGAAAATACACTCTCTTATTGGCACTACTTTTGAGAAGAAAGAAGCAATTGATAAGAGATGAACGTCAATTGAAATTGGAACAGAAATAACTCTTAATGTTCATGATAAAAATTTGAACCTCCATTTTCCCATTCAGGAAACACATCATTTGAGTGTTCAATACTAATTTGTTTAATATGCTAGCACCAAATGTGTAAAAATTGAAAATTGAAAATAGAAAACAAATCTCAAATCAAACAAAATAAAATAAAGAAAAACGATAAAATTAAATCATAATTGGTACAACTAGTGTTACAACACAATTGTGACTGATTTGAAATGACCTCCTTTTCACAAGGATTGGCCAGGATAATGGAATTAGAATGATTTAACACACGAACTTGTGAATTATAGAGAATATCATGAGTATGAAAAGGAATGAGAGTTTAATCATAATAATAATGATAAATTGGGATTGATTCTTAAATGTTGAAATCATGAAGATAATTTTTTGCTTGAGAATGAGAATTGGCTGAAACAATTCTAAATTAGAGTGTTCCTCATTCTCATATATAATTGATCTCTGATCATGAGGATTCAATTTATAATAAGACAAATAAAAATCCTCAATTTCAGAGTAATTATCATAAATGAGTTTATGACATTCTCTAGAGTTCACTTGAATCTCATCTGATGTGTCAAAACAAGAAGGAATATGGAACACATATTCCCTAGTTCCAGAAGAATGATCAATGAATGATTCTCTATCTTGAAAAAATAATCGTCAATTCGATTATACCATCCTATTTGTTTTCTAAAATAAGATTCAAGTAAAGTGGTGAAACATTGTTATCAACATAAATATCGGGATAGAGGGGCAAATGGGAATCAGAAACGATGAATTTAAAAATATCTCTATTTACAGACTGTTGTGCATTTTTCTCATTGAAAATTTCATATTTATGTCCATTCATTTGTCTATTAATGCTCTCTTGAAGAATGTTTCTTTGCTGCCCTGAATTTTCCTTTTGATTAAGATGATCAAATTGAGAAATTTGTACAACATATTGCATATTATTGGAAACTTGAATTTCTGCATGTATGTGCTGATTTATTAACTGATTTTCTGAATTTATTTCAAGTTAATTTTCTGATTTCAAGACAGTTGTTTCTCCAATAGTTTTATTGGTATCTTCTTGCATTTGATTAGCAGAACTTTCCTATCTTTGTGATTGAGATTCACTGATATGTGAGTGTGCATTATGGTCATCATTAATGCTACATGAAGTGTGCACTAAATGAAGGAATTGATCGTACATAGTAGAGACAACTTCATCATGATTAATATGCACCTCTATATCATAATTTTTAATAATATTACTAGGAGTTGAAAGAGAGTTATCAAAGCTTGCAATTGTTTTATATGGGATGGGAATGCAAGGAAGATAACTAATATATTAAAACTATTCTATTAATTCAAATTCTGAAGGATTGTCTTCAACTTTGAATCTTGAACAATTTAAATGAAATCTAATGGTAAAATCCACGAAAGATTCATTTTCAAACCTTCTTGAATATTTGAATTCATTACATACATGTTAATAAAATTATCCCAATTGTGAATAGAGGCAATTGGAAGAGGTTGACACCAGCTTCTAGAGTTTCCCGAGAATGTAAGAGTAAAAATTCTGCATAAAATACCTTCATCAATATCATGAAAGTAGAATTTGAAATTTTTTGATGTAAAACATCATTAAATGCATAAAATTTTTTATTGCCATTAAAATTTACCTTTGACAAGTGTCTTACTATTTGTGGTGGAGTATTGTGAGATGCATATCTAGAGATAAAACTCCAAATTGGAAGTTTGTGAGGAGCCATTGTGATGAAATAAAAATTTAAAATACAAAAAATCCAAAAGACAACAAGTCGTCAGGCCCTCCTTCTACTGTCAAAAATGTTGAAGGCTCAAAATTATTTGCCTACAACATTATAAGGGAGACCACCCAGTTCGTACCTTAAATAAATTCCTTTTTCATTTGGAATGATGGTTATGACTGGTAAAACTAGGTCCAATGACGTTCTCTCTATCTCAATTGGCTTAAAGTATAATTTTTACTTACAAATAACGAAGAGACATCAGATCAGCCCTCTTGCTGATGAGGCAAGAAAGTGACCCTTAATATGATCTTGGGCTCAGCCAAGCCACAACTAAGCTTTTCCTCTTTGATAAGAGGACTTCTAGAAATATGGAATTAAGTAATTAGGGGAATTTTGAGGTCTAAAATGGGCCTCCTAAGAAAAATGTACAACCAAAATAAATTTTATAAGAACTTCAATATGATGTTGTCAACCATGGGGGATGGTTCACCAATTTTGGAGTAAAACTATAAAAAGATTAAAAAATAATAAAACTACTTTTTCAACTTATCTCCCTAAGGTTTTACTCAAATTTCAAGTGGTATTACTTTTTGAATTTAAAATTTAATTCCCAATCCAAGGAGTTACCACGTTTCATACATTCGGTGGAACTTGTTACACAAAAAATGAGAAACACGTGCAAATTTTTGTTTTCAATCACATTTTTCATTTATTTCTAATTTTTTGTATAGTAGGGTCCATCGAAATTATGCAACGTGGGTACTCCTTGGATGAAGAGTAAATTTTTTCATCTAACGAGTGTTCTTGCTTGAAATTTGAGTAGACCCATATGGAGATAAGTTAAAAATCCGAGTTGAAAATAAAAAACTTTTTTCCCTCCAAAATTTGATGATGTAATCTAATCTTATTTTATTATTTCCACTGTTATTTTATAATTTTCTTGCGAGGACCATTTTAGACCTCACAATTCCCCTAATGCTAACTCCTAATTATCCTTGGAATAAAAAAGAAGAAGGAAAGGTATCCTAGTCTTATGTAAATTAGGCATATATGGATTTAACCCAACTGAGAGAAAAATATTTAAATGATTGAGATTTAAATATGTCTCATTTATAATGAATATCAAGCTAACGAAGTAGTTCAATTATTTGAAATTATGAATGCCAAAACACATTCTGTTTAGATACATTTTAACTGCAATAATCAATCAACCACATATATGAAGAAGTTCAAAAAATTATATTGAGTGTTAAATAAGTACTTCGAATTATTAAACAATAATATAAAGATATAGTTCACAAAATATTATTGTTTGTTAAATTATAATTAAAATACTGATTTATGAGAATCAACAAATAGTTACTCAAAAATCATATTTCATCTCATAAGAGCAGAGATAAATAATAACATACTATCGAGGAAAATTACTCACATTGACAATAGTGCACAAATATGAATAAAATAACACATTTATGCCATCATAAAATGAAACCAATATTTAAAACAGTAGTATTATAAGTACCAATTTATCGAATCGATTTTTCTAGCTCTGGTCTCCAACAATACTCTACAATGCTTTGATCTTATGTTTAAAACAAGAGTTGCAATAGTGCAAGCTCTACCCTCATACATAATTCAAAATTGCAAAAAAAAAGATCCTCAATAATCCCCTGGATATTAGATTTAATCTCCTCTCACCTACAACTCTAAATCCTTATTACAATAGTGATTTTATGAATTCCACAATTGTAGGGAAGAGAAGCCCATAATACATTCTACAATCTACTATTTATAATTTTATAAAACAAATTCAATACGAAAGTTGTTGAAGAGTAGTTATGTTCAATCAATTTTCATTGCCCTAAACTCCCATTCTTCTCTTGCTGGTGAATTCTCATTGATTGAAATAGTCTTCTTCTCATCTCTTCAACTGTTTCCCTCGAAAACCAATCAAAATTTAATTAAAATCAAAATACCAAATATGGAATAAAATATCTCCAATAAAACTTAATTAAATAATTAAATGAAAATAAATATGAGTTCTCTATTGATGTCTATGAATATCTAATTGGTCATCAAGAACTTAGATGAATGGATTTATACTTAGTAAAAACCATGAACAAACGAAAATGTAGAAAATTAAACTCAAAAAATTAGTTTCGTTTAAAAATTTGGAGCTTGTTATTGTACTGAATATTGACCCATTAAATGATCCAATCTGCTAATGAAACTGCTTCAAAAATATTCTCCATGATTTTATTTATCCAATGAGTCATCTTGAGCCTCATTTGATCAAATAAAGCTCAACTTATGAACTTTTACACTTGAGGAGTTAAAACTGCCAAAATTCTAAAAAATCTATTGCATATACTAAAAATGAAAATTTTAAATTAAATTCTAATCGTAAAATAAATTACAATTATTAATTAATTAATACTAGTTTAATTAGAATTTTAAATTTTAAATTAATTAATTGAGAAATTAATTATAAACAAAATTAAATTAATAAATTAAATAATTTTAAAAATTAATTAAAATATATTTAAATTATATTAATATTATAATTAAATTATATTAAAATTATAATATAATATTATAATTATAATATAATAAAATTATAATAAAAGTACAATATTATACATTATAACCAAACCAATCCAAATAATTAAAAGCAATGCACATTTACGTAGCCATGGGTGTGAACTTTAATGTAGTGGAGTTAATGAATGGTGAGGTAGACTGATAAGGTATGAGGGAGGATGAAAAAGGGTGTGATATACGTGGGCGTTATAAGGTGAAAACCAAAACTTTATATTAAACGAAAATAGCCGCCGTAAAACATGCAATATCACAAATTGGAAATCAGAGAACTTAAAATGAGCGCTTAAAAATTCTGTGATATGTGATATTTCTGTGATATGTGATATTTCATGTTTTACATAGCATCAAATTTTTTTATCACATCACATTTTTAAATTGGGATTTTGGAAGGAAGGAGGTGGTGTGGAGTTCACGTGGAATTAAAAATTTTATAAATTGAACTACAGTCACTTTGTAATTTTTAGATTTTGGGTTTAGAAATATGTTTTAAAATAAGAAATTGGAGTAAATTACTGAGTTCCTAAAAACACACTTTTTAACTATTATATAATTGGGTCAAGTCATTTTGTAGAACTGTTAGTAAAAAGTGAAAATTAATAAAAATGAACCAAGAGTTAATATTTACAATGAATGACTATTTTAATTGCGAAAATTTAAACCCTCGTGACAAAAATGATCAAAATTCAAAGGAGTGTTAGTTACAAATCAATTGACCAAATGAGGAAAAAAACGTATCAATGGAAAGCTTGATAAAATTCAAATTTAATGAGGCAATCAAAATAGAAATCTAAAAAAAACAAAAAAATAGAAAAAATGTAGGAAGATTAACTAAATGAAAATGATAAAAGATGTTTACCCAAAAAAAAATAGAAAGGGTCCCCCTTATTTAAGGTAAAAGAATGAAAAATGGGGGATGTTGGGTTTTCCTTGCAACAGGTTCAAAGCATTGTTGTAAGCTTGTTTTTTTGTGGCTTAATTCTCATGCGCATATAAGATTTCGCTTCCATTAGGGTCAATGATTTTTATTTTACTAGTAAGTATTTCCCTCATCCCTATCAGGGATAATTTTAAGGATGGAAATTTATCTTAAAGATTAGAAACCTTGGCGAATATTACTAATCCATAATATGCAAACTATAAAATGCTTGGTGATATTTCAGTAAAAATATTCCAACTTATAATTGTTAGCCCCCTAATTTGCTCTCTTTTTTCCATTTTCCCCTTCCTAAATCATAACCATTTACCTTTGTTTTACCTTTTTTATGCACCCTCATCTTGCACTAGTCCAAGCATGATGACATATTTCGTATAAAATTTATTTTTAATACTTTTAATTCAAATTAGCATTAATTAATCATTTATTACATGATTTCTTACTTTTAATCACTCTTTGTAACTTATTGATATCTCCAATGTTTATTTGGTAGTTAGAGTACTTACCATGACTGCTGATCCTAGTGCAGGATCGGATCTTGCACCGTTTCCAGCACAACAAATCCTTGCAGTAGATCCGAACCTCTTTGATCACTCCCTCATTTTGAGCAGCTTCAGCCACGACATCAAGATCGATCAAAAGGCAGCTGAGACCAAATATGTGAAGGACGAAAGTTGGAGATTGGCTATGGCCAGTTTTGCTAACTGTCTAATTTTGAAGGCCAAAAAGCTAAATTCTATGTTTGGTTATGTAATCGGTTGAATGATCTATTTTTGCCTTTGGCCAAAGATTTATATAATGTAGAATGTAAATAGGACTAGAGGCGAAGTTTTGATAGGAAAAGAGAACAAAGACACAACCAAAGAGGTGGTAACAGGTTGCTGTATTTTGTTATCGCCTGAATCTGGGTTGGACGATGTATTAATGTATGTACTTGCCTCAGTGAATTAATAAAAGGGAGCTCCGCCTCATGTTTCACAAATTTTGTTTTTGTATTTGAGCTGATGAATTGATTAAGGTACTGAGCAAAGTTTTTATTTAAAAGGGAAACACGCTGGTTGGCTAGGGCCCAGCCAACCCAGCACATTTACCCCATTTCATGTTTTCCTGTAATTTGTATTTACATTTTCAAGTGTGATTTAATTTTAAGCACATGCATTCCTGTATGAGTGAAAGCAGATGCATTGTGTGAAGTAGATAAATTTCCTTTTCCTGCAATTGTCTTCCCTGCACTTGATTTCAGATTGGTTTTCCTCCGTCTGGTCCAAGCAGGAGAAATAACCCTGCACCAGTGCATGTTGGTGTGATATCTCATTTTCTGCAATTCTGTTTGATTGGTTTTCCCCGCTTAGTCCAAGCAGGAGAAATGAACCTGCACCAGTGTACGTTGGTGTGATGCAACAAGCCTTCTTAGTCTACTTCTCGCAATCTTCTTTCTCTCATTAAATTCTTATGATAGGATAAATGTATATTGATTGTTTCTTTATTCCTGCACTCTTTTAAGATAAAAACCATTCAATTTTTATGTGTGCAATTTGATTTAACAGTATAATAGCACTTGCAATAATTAAGCACTCATTTTAAGAATTAAATGCTAAGTGCAGGAAGCTCTGATCCAGTGCAAGAACCAGTTTCTTGCCACGGGATCTGAGTGCTTTGAACCTTGAAAATTTCAAGCCCTTGCATGAACTAGAAAGCCTTTAGTAAAGACACCATTTATACCTTCTGCATAAATCTCTGTTCCTGCACAAGTGCAAGCAGACTGCGAAAGTTCAGGACAGATTAGGGCAAGAAGGAAATCTCTAAAGGAGCAGGTTTAAGGGCCCATCTGATGAGACTGCTAAGTGTCTCTGCTAAAGAAAAACACACACTCAGTAGTTAAACAATAATTAGCTAGAGTGATTGCCTTTTATCTTTAATTCCCTCTTGCAAATGCATTCTTTCTTGTTCCAGTCTTAGATTATTTTGATGGTTCAAGTTGCCTTTTTCTCTTTTTAATTTGATTCTGCAATCTTTCCTTTAAAGAAAGTAGGGATTTATATTAGGAAGATTCAAACCATCTCCGGCATTGCTTGTGATTCGTCTCTAAGTTTACGGATCCCCCGAGTTGACAAATTAAGTGTTGAGGAGTTTGCTTAAGTGTAATTCATGCACCCAACATTTTGGCGTCGTTGTCGGGGAGGCGATTTGATTTGGTAAGAATTTTCCGATTATACAATAGAGGTAATTTTTCCTTTATTTTTGCAGTATCGTTTGGAAAAAGCTTCTTTGAAGGAATTTTATTGGTGTTAATTGATTTCTGACAACATTTTTACTAGAAGTTGTTGCTATTTTTCTTTTCTTGAAATGAATGCCTAGAAAAGGTAAGGGTTCGAAGCCCACTAAGGGCCAAAAGAATTTTGAAAACAATTCTCATATTGGGTCTCCTTCTGTAAGAAGGAAACCCAATCCAATTCAAACCCATCATGCAGGAACAATCCACCTGGATTCTGGTGTCAACAGCTCAGGTGTGGATCAGCCTGTTGAGAGCGATACAAGTAAAAGGGAAACAATGGTGGACCATGAAGATCATTTGGAAGGGATTGGTGAAAACCAGGTAAGTAGAGAACAATCCACTTTTGTGTTTCCAATTGTGGATCCTAATACTGTGGCGCAAATGAAGAATATTCCACCATCAGCTCTCCCTCATTTCCATGGTAAATTTCATGAAGATACTGACTCTTTTCTATTCGAGTTTGATATTCTGTGTAGAAGTTATGATTATTCAATTGACGCTCATAAGTTACAATTATTTCCTGTTACTCTCAAGGACTCGGCTCTACGCTGGTTTATGGGGTTAGGAGGAAACACTATAAACTCTTGGGATCAGATGAAGAGAGTGTTTTTGTCTAAATATCAAGAATATTGCAAAACTCGGGACATGCAGGATGAGATTTTTACAATCATACAGGATGATGATGAAACTCTTGAAGATTACCTAGAAATATTTTTGTATATTTTACAAAGGTCGAAACTTAAGTTTGATCCCAGTACTATTAGAACCTTGTTCTTAAGAGGACTTACTGATAATGCTAGAAATAATTTAAATCTGTTAGGACAAGGTGATATTTCTCAGCAAACTTTTGAACAAATTTGTGAATTATGTAGGAAATTTTCAAGAAATCAGTATAGATCTGGTAGAGGAACTCGAAATAGAAATAGAAAAACTGAATCTACTGATGCTATGATTATTGGACTAGAAAATAAAATGGAAAACATGAAAATTGATATAATGAATACCGTTACCAAACAGTTAGACTCTTTACAATTTCAACAAAAACTCATGAAGGAACAAGAGTCATTATGTATTTTCTATCCTAAATGTAGAGACAAGCATCCTCCTAAAGAGTGTCCTCTTAATTTGAAAGAAACTAATAAGTGTGCTATTTGTGCAGAAGACCATGTCACATAAAAATGTCCCTCTATACCAGGACTTAAAGTTGTATTTACAGGGGGAAAAACTGAATCTAAATACTTGTATGCTATGGGAGCAAGAAGGAATTGGCCTCAGGTAGGTATAGGTATGGCTCTTGAATTTTCTCCACACTATCTTGGTTATAATTCACATGCATATTCTTATCCTAACACTAATCAGCAGTGGCAGTATGGGAATCAATATCAGCATGGGAAACCTTCTCAACCATGGCAACAAGGTTGGAGAGGGCCAACTCATTCTCCTTACTCCTACCAGCCACCTATGCAGTCATATCCATCTATGCATACACCTTATTCAATGCCTCAACTTCCGAGTCAGTCTACTCCACCGTTTCCTTTACCTCCACCCTTTCGACCTCCTCAGTTACCTGCTCAACCTATGCCCAATCCTAACAATAATAAAGCAGTGCAAATGATCTATGTAACAAACCCACCTTTACCATTCCAGTACCAGTCTATTCCAGTTGGGGTTCATGATATTCAATTAAAATCGAGAAGGAATGTAACATCAAAAAATTAGAAGAAACCTATAGTGATTGTTGAAGAGAAAGGAGAAGAGGAAACTCTTAACAATTCTCTGAAAGTTGTCACTAAGCAGCCCTTACCCTCTGAATCCTTGCCATATTCTTCCAATCAGCCTCCCTTCCCATAAAGGCTAGTAATGGAAAGAAGTGAGCCTATTTATGAGACTAGTTTGGCATCTGAGCTTCAGAATATTTTCATTAAGATACCTTTTCTTCAAGCCATTGAAGAGATCCCCATTTGTACAAATATTATTAAGGAACTCTGTCTCAAGAAACCTGGGAGGAAGAGAGTGGAACCCCAAACCATTCAATTTGTTGGTAGGGAAGCAGAGTTGATGACGGGATGTGTCTATGGAAAAATATATTGATCCCGGAAACCCTGTTGTCTAAGTTCAGATTGGTAATGTCCTGGTCTCTAATGTTCTTATAGACCTGGGGGCAGCCATTAATGTCATCACTAAGCAAACCATGGATCAATTTCGGTTATCTCATCTTTTCCCAACTCCCACTGTGCTTGAATTAGTAGATAGATCTAAAATTAAGCAAGAAGGAGTATTGGATGATGTGATAATCTCATTAGATTCTAGGGAATATCCTGTTGATTTCATTATGCTTCAGCCAAATAACCAAGTAGGAGGAAATTCCTTGATTTTGGGACGACCATGGCTTGCTACGGCCGATGTATATATTGGATGTCGGTCCGGTGATATGTATATTTTGCATGGAGATTCTAGGAAGAAAGTTACCTTATACCCCCCTGCCAGATCCATTCAGGACCTTCGAGATAATTTATGGTTGGATTAAAGCAGTGATGAGGAGACTCAACCCATTTCCCTTATCCATCATTATACTGGGTCTTCACAAGAAGATGATATTCAAGATTTACTGAATAATCTAGACACTATGCCTAATGTTGAGCCATTGAGCCAGATTTTCAGCCGAGATTTTCAAGATAATCATGATTCTCATTCTTTTGTACCGCTTCATTTGACCACTCCCTTGAGTACTCCTGAGCCTGACACTACTCTTGTTGAGATAAGACCTGGTAAATCCTTGTATATTAATTCATATTTGGACTCATCTCAACAGGAGCAGCTTGTGAATTTGTTGCAAAACCATCTTAGTGCCTTTGCTTGGGGCCATGAAGATATCAAGGGTATTCCTCCTAAAACTTGTACACATCATATCTATATTCAGGAAGGAACCCAACCTGTCCGACAACCCCAAAGGCGAATGAATCTAGCTCTAAGAGATATTTTGAAGGAATAAGTACATAAACTCTTGGATGCCGGTTTTATCTATCCTATTTCCGATAGTCAGTGGGTCTCTCCATTACTACTAGTACCTAAGGAAGATGGAAGATGGCATATTTGTATTTATTATCGAGAATTAAATAAAGCCACTCTCAAAGATTACTTCCCTCTCCCTTTCATTGACCAGGTGCTTGATACCTTTGCAGGAAAGAAATATTTTTCCTTTTTGGATGGCTTTAGTGGCTACAACCAGATACAGATTGCACCCGAAGATCAGGATAAAAATAATTTTAAATGTCCATGGGGTAAATTTTCTTATAAAGTGCTTCCCTTTAGTTTATGTAATGCCCCGGATACCTTTCAAAGGGCAGTCCTGGCCATTTTTGCTGATCTAAAATTTGTAGAAATTTATATGGATGACTTTTCTGTGTTTGGTGATTCTTTTCAGGAAGCTCTAAAAAATCTGGAGAAATTACTTCTCCATTGTCAGGAATCTCATCTCGCCTTGAGTGACAATAAATGTATATTAATGTGCAAAGCGGGAGTGGTACTTGGCCATTTGATTTCTCGTAAAGGTATCCAGGTTGATCTATCAAAGATTGAAATCATTATGCATCTTCCTGCACCCAAAACTCAAAGGGAAGTGAGATGTTTTTTAGGACATGTTGGTTACTATAGAAGATTCATTGAAATTTTTTCTAAGATAGCTACCCCTCTTTTCCAACTTCTAGCTAAGGATAGTGAATTTTCTTGGTCCACAGCTTGCCAACAGTCTTTTGAAACATTGAAGGAAAATTTGGTACAAGCACCAGTTTTGAGAGGTCCTAATTGGTCCCTGCCTTTTCACATTTCCTCTGATGCTTCAGATTTGGCTATTGGTGCAAATTTAGGACAAGAGGAAAACAAGAAATCCTATGCTATTTATTATATTAGTAAGAATTTTCCTTCCGCTGAATTAAATTATACAGTTACAGAGAAAGAGTTTTTAGTTGTAACTTTTGGAATTAATAAGTTCATGCACTATATTACAAGATATGAAGTATTTGTACATACTGATCATTCCGTGATTGAATATTTGATGAACAAACCATTGACTAGCTATAGAGTGACTAGGTGGTTGCTATTGTTGCAGGATTTAATGTTACTATTTTTGATAGACCAGGAAAATTGAATGTTGTAGCAGATTTTCTTTCTAGATTAGATAATCCTAATGAAACAAATCCTGGTAATGATGATTTTCCAGATGAACATATTTTTCCTATGTCAACAGATTCTTCGTGGTTTGCTGACATTTCTAATTACTTGGTTACTGAGAAAACACCACCCCACTTGTCTGCTAGTAAAAAGCAGAATGTTATTCAGAAAAGTGCTGCATACTCCTGGATTCAAGGAGATCTCTTTTACACTGATCCAGACCTGATTATCCATAGATGTGTAAGAGAAGAGGAAGTGTTTGAAATATTGAAATATTCTCATGATGAACCTTATGGAGGCCACTTCGCTGATAAGCAGACTGCATATAAAGTATTGTGTGTTGGTTACTTTTGGCCTTCATTGTTTAAGGATGCCAAACAATATGTTAGGCGATGTGATAGCTGTCAATGAGTGGGCCAGCCTAATCAAACCAATGAAATTCCTTTATGCCCCCAAGTTATGATTGAGCCGTTTGAAAAATAGGCTATTGATTTTATAGGGCCAATAAATCCAATGTCATTAAGTAAAAAAATATATTTTGGTTTGTACAAATTTTGTTACAAAATGGGTAGAAGATAAAGTTGTTTCCTTTGCTACAGAAAAAGTTGTTGTTGATTTTCTTTTTACTGAAACCTTTACTGGATTTGGTGTGCCTAGAGAAATTTTTTCTGACAATGGTCCACATTTTATTTCCAATATGGTACAGGGTGTGATGGAGCAATACAAGATCCAGCACAGGAAATCCACGCCGTATCACCCATAAGAAAATGGCCAGGTGGAATCCACAAACAAAGTGATCGAGTCCATTCTTACAAAGACAGTGAATATGCATCGGAAAGACTGGGCTGAAATATTACCAAAATATTTGTGGGCATACAGAACCACTTGTAGAAATAGCACGGGACATACACCATATGAGCTGATATATGGAAAACGGGTTCTGTTACCAATTGAATTCCAGATCAAAACTTTCAGAATTGCAGTTCAGTTAGGACTAGATCTCTCTGAGGCACAACAACAGCGTCTTCTCCAATTAAATGAGTTAGATGAATTTCATAAGGATGTTGTTCGGTAGAACATACTAATTCAGCAGCAACGCAAAAGGTGGCATGACAAGTCTATTCAGAAAAAGCAATTCCAACCAGGTGATTGGGTGCTCCTTTATGATTCTAGATTTAAAATTTTTAAAGGGAAGTTCCATACACGTTGGATGGGACCTTATGAAGTGATCTGAATATTCGAGAATGGAGCAATAGAAGTTAAAACTATTGACGGACGAAATTCAGTATTCTTGGTAAATGGACACAGATTAAAGAAGTATTTTCAACCACTTGCTAGGAAATATTTTACACAACAATTCCAACAACAATTTGGGACGACAGTGGTGAATGGTAATACCAACCTTTTGAAGACATGAATTATTCTTCTTCTTAAAAAAATAAATTTAAAATACAATTTTTTTAAAAATAAAAAGTAAAGAAAAAATATTTTCCTGTAATTATGAAAATCAGTTCGCTGACATGATTGCAGAAGGATCAACCTAAAAACCAACTTGTTGGTAGGAAGATAAAAAATTTCTAATAAAAAGAGAATGTTGCTTGATCTTTAGATATGCTAGCGACCATAAAGTAAAATAAGGTTCAACAGAACCAACCTTTATACAATTGGGGTAATTAGCATGGATATTTTTTTTATTCAAGTAACACTTAATTCTTGCTGTAGTTATTTTTCTTGCACCAGTGCAGGCAGACCTTCCAGAAAATTTTATGCCTTTCTTCATATTCATTTAGTTTTATTCTTCAATCCCAGAATGATTAACCTTCCCATATTCTTCTGAATTTACTCTATCTGTTTCGTAAAAACCCCACTTTACTCTTGAATTTTTTTTCCCTATCCCACTTCTGTTTATCCCATCTTATGGTACTATTCCTGGAATCCCTGTAACAAAATTCCTTCCCATTCTGAAATTTCCCATTTTCGACTTCTTTTTTCCCTCATGAATTCATTGCAAGATCTCGTGCACAAAGAACAAAAGGATATGATCTAAAACATCAAGAAAGGGCGAAGCAAATTTCCAGTATAAGTTGAGGAAGCCATGTTGGAAGTCCAGCCTATATTGTACTTCAATTCCCTATTCTTTTTTCAGATATTATGCTTGCACTAGTGCAAGCATGTCGTCCTATATAATAATGTAAGCAGAATGGTACCAGCAGAATATCATAGTTTAAGTGGTGCAAACAGACTGGTGCAAGCATGTACCCTGTCAGAAACATAGTATAATTTGTTCTTTTCATAGCATATGTCATAGGAAAGTGGTCATCATGGAATTTTGTAGGAAGTCCTTTCACTTAGTTGATGAGTACTTGTGCTGTTATATTAACTAGGAGAAAATTATTTAAAGTACAAGGTGTTTTTAAGTTAAGAATCATGACCTTTTTTTAATGAATGCTAAAGTTATTTTTTTGAATTATGAAGGAGTGCAGAAGTGTTTAACTGTTGCTTGGATATAATTGTCCCTTTCCACCATAATACTAGATGTCCTTCACTCGTAAGGATTACCTCACCTAGCCGTTAAAACGCCGCCGCAAGCACCAATCGGGCACAATCTCAAATATGTCGTGCATCCACGGCTATTTCAATGGAATGAATGGGTGATAAGATGGAAGGGATGGTGGATGGTTGGATCCCTATCTATAAGAACCAATTTTCCCAGTGTTGCATGTAAATTCTTGACTGTTCATAACCGTTAAGCAATGATGCTGCCTGTTCGAAGCAAACCTTCGTCTCTTAGTAGGGTAAAACAGATTGCTGAGTATCACAATAGTCTTGCACTATTGTGAGACTCATGCTTTCTTCAATTCTTGCAAAATTTTGATGGGAACAGCAGTGAAGTGGCCCTACAGTATGCCAAAATTTTCAAAAATGGCCGAGTAAAAATTGGGCCTCTAAAATTTAAGGTTACAGAAGAGTTTATAGCAGCAGCGATAGGCTTGGAAAGTAGTGGTGAGCTGTGGTTTAAACATAAGAAACTAGAAAGGAAGTGATGGAAAATTTTCGTCGTCGACAAGAATATGAAGGTAGATTAGAAGAAAGGAATTCCACACAGTGCCCTGCTAGGATAGTGGCGGGACATCCTTTTCATCCTATAGAAATTTGTAACCTATGAGGGAAGGTACTCCCTCACTTTTGTGTACCATTTTAGGATGTTGTAGCATTTCAAAGCTAACCAGCACATTCAGTGGAGGATTGATTTCCCCTATTTTTTTTTTATGAGCTGGGAAAAAATGGCCAAGAGTGTGCGGGACGGACGGGCAGACCAGGCCGATAAGAAGTTATATCACCATGGCTTGATAAATATTTTGGTCCAGAAACAATTAAAAGTTACAGGCATGACCTGGGCGGTGCTGTTAAAACAGCTACATAAAAATACAGTTGTTGGAAAGGAGACAGAGGACCCCGCCAGCACAAGCAAGGGTTCGAGTAAGAATTTAAAGGGGAGTCCTTCTTGCACCTGTGCAAAAAGGAAACGACCTAAAAAATAAACAGAAGAAATGGCCCCATCTCTAAATAAGAAGACAGCTAGTGCACCTATTGAAGAGACTCCTTCTACGACAGCAGTACAGGCATAGAACCCCGAAGAAAACAACCTGTCAGTCCTTGCAGACACAAAAAAATTTGTAGAAGTCAAATATGACACTCTGTTGGCCGATTTCATTAAAAGGGCCTAGAAAAAGAATGAAGAATATAGTGCAGGAAAAGAACCACAGTCCCCACAGGATGTTGAATCCCCTTCTGCACCAGTGCAAGAAGAAGAACAAGAAGAAGAACCAGAAGAAGAAAAAGAAGAAGATGAAGAAGCATTTGCTGAAACCCCAAGGGATACTGAGGTTCCTAAATAAGATACTGCACTTGTCGAGACAAAATAAGAAGAATTTCTTGACGTAACCATGAGGGATACTGAGGTCCTTGAGGAAGACACAGCCCCTGTCAAGACAGAAGAAGAAGAAGATTTGATACCTCCTGCTGCTCGGATAGTTGAACTAGAGCTTCAAGTGCAAAAATTAGAACAGCTCATAGTTAAAGCACAGGAGGATAAAGAACAAAGTAAAGAAGAATTAACTATGGAGATCCAGGAAAAGAAAGGAGAAGTTAGAGTTTGGAAGTACTGAGCTGCACAATGTTTCAAGTGACTTAGAAAGGTGACAAAGAAACTAAAGAACATGAGAAAGAAGAATTATCAAACATTGCAGGCTGATGTTAGTATGTCAGAGTAGGATTGAGCTGGAATGCTCAAAGTTTTGAAGTTTTTTTGCAAAGGTAAAGATTTGTGTGAGGAAACACAACAGCTTAGGGATGGGAGGATGTTAGCCCCCTAATTTGCTCTCTTTTTTTCATTTTCCCCTTCCTAAATCATAACCATTTACCTCTGTTTTACCTCTTTTTTGCACCCTCATCTTGCACTAGTCCAAGCACGGTGACATATTTCGTATAAACTTTATTTTTCATACTTTTAATTCAACTTAGCATTAATTAATCATTTAATACATGATTTTTTACTTTTAATCACTCTTTGTAACTTGTCGATATCTCTAATGTTTATTTGGTAGCTAGAGTACTTACCGTGACCATTGATCCTAGTGTAGGATCGGATCTTGCACCATTGCCAGCACAACAAATCCTTGTAGTAGATCCGAACCTCCTTGATCACCGCCTTGTTTTGAGAAGCTTCAGCCATGACATCAAGATCGATCCAAAGGCGGCCGAGACCAAATCTGTGAAGGACGAAAGCTGGAGATTGGCTACGGCCAGTTTTGCTAACTGTCTAATTTTGAAGGCCGAAAAGCTAAATTCTACGTTTGGTTATATAATCACTTGAATGATCTATTTTGGCCTTTGGCCAAAGATCTATATAATGTAGAATGTAAATAGGACTAGAGGCGAAATTCTGATAGGAGAAGATAATAGAGACACAGGCAGAGAGGTGGTAACAGGTTGCTGTATTTTGTTAACGCCCGAATCTGGGCTGGATGATGTATTAATGTATGTACTTGCCTCAGTGAATTAATAAAAGGGAGCTCCGCCTCATGTTTCACAAATTGCGTTTCTGTATTTGAGCTGATGAATTGATTAAGGTACTAAGCAGCGTTTTTATTTAAAAGGGAAGCACGCTGGTTGGCTAGGTCCCATCCAACCCAACACGTTTACCCCATTTCCTGTTTTCCTGTAATTTATGTTTAAATTGTCAAGTGTGATTTAATTTTAAGCACATGCATTCTTGTCTGAGTGAAAGCGGATCCATTGTGTGAAGTAGATAAATTTCCTTTTCCTGCAATTGCCTTTCCTACACTTGATTTCAGATTGGTTTTCCTCTACCTCATCCAAGCAGGAGAAATAACCTTGCACCAGTGCACATTGGTGTGATATCTCCTTTTCTGCAATTTTGTTTGATTGGTTTTCCCTGCCTGGTCCAAGAAGGAGAAATGAACCTGCACCAGTGCATGTTGGTGTGATGCAGCAAGCCTTCTTAGTCTACTTCCCGCAATCTTCTTTCTCTCATTAAATGCTTATGACAGGATAAATGCATATTGATTGTTTCTTTATTCCTGCACTCTATTAAGATCTGAAACATTCACTTTTTATGTGTGCAATTTGATTTAAAAATATAAGAGCACTTGCAATAATTAAGCACTCATTTGAAGAATTAAATGCTAAGTGCAAGAAGCTTTGATCCGGTGCAAGAACTAGTTTCTTGCCACGGGATCTAAGTGCTTTGAACCTAGAAAAGTTTAAGCCCTTGGATGAAGTAGAAAGATTTTAGTAAAGACACCATTTATACTTTCTGCATAAATCTTTGTTCCTGCAATAGTGCAAGCAGACTGCGAAAGTGCAGGATAGATTAGGGCAAGAAGGAAATCTCTAAAGGAGCAGGTTTAAGGGCCCATCTGATGAGACTGCTAAGTGTCTCTACTAAAGAAAAACACACACTCAGTAGTTAAACAATAATTAGCTAGAGTGATTGCCTTTTATCTTTAATTCCCTCTTGCAAATGCATTCTTCCTTGTTCCAGTCGTAGATTATTTTGATGGTTCAAGTTGCTTTTTTCTCTTTTTAATTTGATTATGCAATCTTTCCTTTAAAGAAACTAAGGATTTATATTAGGAAGATTCATACCATCTCTGGCATTGCATGTGCTTCGTCTCTAAGTTTACGGATCACCCGGGTTGACAAATTAAGTGTTGAGGAGTTTTCTTAAGTGTAATTCCTGCACCCAACAATAATGATTTTATATAGTCTCTATAAAATTTTGGTGATTTTTAAGATAAAATAATTTTTTCTTATAAAATTTAGGTGAATCATTTTTAGGAAAAAATATGAATTGACGAATCTTTCTTTTGAAAAAACATGGAAAATTAGCCCATCTGCGAATATTAGCCCCTAAAATTTTCCCTGATTCTTATTATTTTCTTAGCTATTTCTTTCCACAAGACCATTTGTCAAAATATAGTGCTTGAGGACCTTTTTAAGCATTCTAAGCATAAAGAGGTAGTCTTGTACCCATAAGGTAACTACTCTCAAAGAGTATCTAGTGTAACACTTTGGTACTACATACATTAGAACCAAGAGCACATTCTTACATTTCTCCTACCTTGCTCCTCGACAATCAGTAGTAGATATCTAATATAAGACATCTATGAATATCAAACTTGTAAATTATGTATAAAAATTATCTTTGTGCAAATTAAGAAGATGTCACAATTATTAACTTTAAAACAAACAATTATCCTTTTTAATTGAACTTCATGTGCAGAATCCATAACTTCATTAATATATAAAACCACTTTTCATATTAACAGGTCACCATCGAGAAAATAATTTCAGACTTTCCAAAGACAATTTCATATGCAACACCCCAAATTGTATCTTAAACATATATCCATTTTATTTGACTGTTTAATTGAGTAATATAGGAAATTTTACTTTACTCATGTATTCATGTATACATTTTATGACTTAAGTATATAAGTACTTTCTCAATTCCACAAATTACGAACTTCTTTATCTACTCGCTATTCAAACATTTATAGGATATATAATTTACTAGTTAGCATGTATTACTACTCAATTATTTTTTTATCAGAGAGCTGCTTGGCCTCCTATATTCCCAACAAACCTATTCCTATACGTAAGGGTATTCCAACAATAATCAATTAATATTTTATGCGTATAATAAAATCATATAAATTTACTCATGGATGGAACTCTTTTACTTATGTCTGCCTTTGTTGTGTACCATAAAAATTTATTTAGTTACTCATCATGTAAGAAAATCGTACTTTGCTCCATTTTGTATACAGTGGTTGAGGTCATAAGTCACAGTATTGTAACCTACTTCTCTGATGCCATATTGTAATATACCTCATTCCCATTTTTTTTTATAAAAATGAATTTATCAGTTATATATGCACATAATTCCATAACTTAATGGTTCACTTCCATCTTTACGAAAAATCACTTAAACATAAAATATTACCTTTTACTTTGTTCTCTTTTTATATATATATATATATATATATATATATATATATATATATATATATAACACTTACGCAAGATTTCATAGGCTTTTTATCCTATGGTAAGTACTTTGTTAAAACCATGGGTGTTTAGGACTTACCAAATATCCCCATTTTGTCACATGAATATCTTTTACATAAGCAAGACTTCCTTATGGTCTAGAAAAGTGTCGAGCCTTGTTGGGTTCTAAATATGTTATATTATTCAATATATAAAGTCTCTATTCATGAGCCATATTCTCACATGTGTGATACTTTTTGTAGCCATTATATCATCAACTTCCACTAAATGTACTTGTAGCCATTATATCATCAACTTCCACTAAATGTACCTCCTCTACCCTGTGGTTAAATTATGTTGGATTTATTATATTTTTAATGATTAAACGTGTTTTTGACATGGTTTTATCAATGAGAAGTTACTAATGTGGTTATGTGCCCTACGAAAAAATTATATGTTTGTATTAGTTCAATTTTAATCTAGTAATTTGGTACCGTGTTTGGTACCAATATCAAAGATTTTAATTTCTAGAATTTTGATACTTAGTTCAGTACCTGTTGATTAGTTTCTATAATTTTCAGTACTTAGTTCGGTACCGGATCCTAAATTCACATATTTTTCCAGCGGGAATGAAAGATTGTCGATGGGCTCGAGAATATGGTTGTGTGTTGTTTTTATCTTGTCTTAGATATCCATGAAGGCATATTAACCAAGAAATCAACGTATCAACCATTTGAAATAGTGTATCTATGTTTTAGTCAAAGTGGGTTTATTCACTCAGATTTTAGCTAAGTTTAGTTTTGATTATACTAGACCGATTCTTGTTTAAGAGAGGCCACAGAGAGGAATTTTGGGATCACTTTGAGTTGGTATTTTTGGTAATAGAATTGACGCTTCACCTATATAAAAAACTCGAAGCTTTTGGTAATGAAAATTTAATTATTGAGGTTCTAAGAATCTTTACATCTTTAATTAATATTTCTAGGTGCATTATCGAGGTTGGGAACAGCCCCTCGATCCACGCAGCATCCTGGAATTTCACTCTTTGTGTAGGTTTGTATTTCATTTGATAGATGGTGTGTTACCTAATTATTCAGTTCACAAGTTTCATTTTAGGAGACTGGTCTTCCGATCTAAACACCTGCAATTTCATGCATCTATTCACTGTTTCGCTATACTTTTCTGACTTTTCCAACGCTTCAATCTACACCCACAATCCATTCAAATCATTCCATTCATGCTGACATCTCTTCAATCTAAAGTGGCATATTACATATAGCCACGACGTGCTCTACACAAGTTTTATTAACACGTTGCTTGTTTTGGAGTTATGTATTACCATTGCTTTATATATTAAGCACGTGTACCGCTAACATGCTTCATATTCATTCGAAATGGTATCTCTTATTTAGTGTGTGATTTTATAACTTTAAAGTTATTACATTGTTATGCGTAAGTGTCCTTTTATATATATATATATATATATATATATATATATATATATATATTGAGATTTGTCATTTTGTTATTTAATATATTAATTAATTGTATTATTATATGGTGTTGTCTCATGGTTGATATATATTGTTACAAATTTATTTTCTTTTGCATTGTTGTCATGTATCTTAATGTAGCATTAAGAGGAGTATGTTTGTGAAATTATTTCATGGCATACGAAAAAATAAATCTCATTCTAATATTGATTTTGTCTCTAGGTGTATCTTTTCTAGAGGCCAAATATTTGAAGTGTGCTTCCTTTGAACCTTTTACATTCCATTATTTTCATTTGTTTTCTTACAACATATGTGTGGATTCACAATAGGTAAGAAACATTGAAGGTTCAAAACACTAAAAAATCAGGATTTTTAAAAACTTACCATAGGGTGAAGAAGAATTTTTTCGATGTGGCCTTAAATCTGATATTCAAAAGTTTGTGGCGAAATGTTTGGTTTTCCAGAAAAATAAAGTTGAGACAATTAAGATCTCGGGTCTGCTACAACCTTTACCCATTCCATGTCAATGTTGGGAGGAGGTTTCAATGGATTTTATCACAGGTTTACCTAAGTGCGAAGGAAAGAGTGTCATCATGGTGGTGGTTGATAGACTTACCAAGTATGCACACTTTTTTGCTTTAACTTATCAATTTAAAGCAAGTACAGTTGCTACTGCATTTATGGAAACAATTCAAAACCTACATTGAAACCCAAAGATTATTGTAAGTGACAGAGATCCCATTTTCATTAGAGATTTTTGGACAAAATTATTTTCTTGTTTGGGTACTCAACTAGCCCATATCTCATCTTATCATCCTCAATCCTATGGTCAAACTAAGATAGTGAAAAAATGTTTGTAATGAAATCTTCGTTGATTTTTATCTGATAAAAAACACAATGGGTCCAGTGGTTACCTCTAGCTGAATGGTGATATAACACTTCCTTCCATACTGCAACAAAAATGACCCCATTTGTGGCAGTTTATGCATATCATCCACCGTCCATCACATCATCTTTAAGAGAAAAATATAAGGTTCAAGCAGTGGAAGTTGACATCGAGAATCAACAACAAGTTCTAAAATTATTAAAGTATAACCTAAATCTAGCACAAAATCGAATGAAACAACAAGCAAATCAACATCACAGTGAGAGAAGTTTTGATGTAGGAGACTGGGTATTTTTACGACTACAACCATACAAACAAATGTCCCTTAAGAAACCTAAGTAGGATAATAAATTATTGCCAAAGTACTATGGTCTTTACAAGGTGTTGCAAAAGATTGGTACTATGGCATACAAATTGGAGCTTCCTGCTTCTTCTCAAGTGCACCTAGTTTTCCATGTTTCACGCTTAAAGAAGGTTATAGGTCACAAACTTCCAGTTCAAACAATATTTCCAGAACTTGATGAGGAAGGAAAAATCATATTGGAACCTGAAGCAGTCATGGAAACAAGAACTCAACCGCTACGAAATCAATCAATTTCAAAGTATCTCATTAAGTGGAAGAACTTACCGACTGAAAATTCCACATGGGAGGATGATAATTTTATACAGAAGCATCCATAACTACTCAAGCGTTGAGGACAACACTTTTTTGAAGGAGAGGGGCATGTTAGATCCCTATATTACTAGTGTAGTCCCTTATTTTTGTTAGTGTAGCCCACTTATTGCTATTTCCGTGCCCTTGTAGTCCCCATATTGTTATTATTATGCCCCATAAAACCGCACTTTTGTTATTGTTGTTCCCTTACATTATTATTATTAGGTCGGCTAAGATTATATTGTGACCCCATGGAATCCTAGATATAGAAAGGAAGTTTTTCCTTTTGAATCATCTAAGAATTGTTCATTTATGTAATGTAAAGGAGGTTTCCCCCACAAAGTGGCTGATTTATAAGGCGTTGATCTCTCTTTTCTTCTATTTTTGAAGCTAGTTTCATAACAACAAAGTTTCATAAACACCTTTGTGCGTGAAATATTGAAAATTAGAGCCTTTATAACATTATTCGTTTCACAACCTAGTTTTGATTTCCTTAGTGTTAATTTTTAGCCAATTGATTATATTGTAACTATGAGAATTCATTGAAGGTCACTAAAACCTTAGTTAGCTTTGCACGATAGGTCACATGAAGATAAAATAATGAAAGATTGTGATTCGTAACCCTTATAGCACTAAGTTGTTTTATCTCTCAGTGATAGGCCTTGTGGTGATTTTCTATTTAATTTTAGTTATTCCAAAGTGTGATTTACCAAAATTAGTTGGTAGCATAGGCTAGAAGAGGCTCTAATCTTTCATTTCATGTACTTGGATCACTAAGTATTATGATCTCAGATTTGATAATTAAATTTTGGAATTAGAATAGATATAATTCCACCAACATTTTTGGCACAATTTCTAGGGAGGTGCTAAAGGGATTATAACATAGTTGTTTGCCCAATTTTTCTACGTGATTTTAGTTACAAGGACAACTTGGGAGCGAAGATAAAATGATAGGATGAGAGGTAAAAACTTGCACATCCACTTTGGTTGGGTTTCTCCACAGGATTTTGGTTTCCTTATATTTCTTTTCAAGTGTGTTTTCATTTAGATTGATTGATGAAAAGAAGAAAATTTTAACTTGTGTAAATAGATAACTTGGTGATAACAAGATCCTAGTAGCACAGTGCCACTTTGAGTACATGATTGGTTTGTTTCCATTTCTTTTAAGTTTGTTTGCTTCTTATTTTTTTAAAGCAACGATTATGAACCAAGAAATAAATAATCAAGGATGATCAATGATTTTAAAGCACTCTCTCAAATCCTAGCTGTAGTTGGGATTTTTGATTTTCATAAAGAATATATATTGACGATAATAAACAACTTATCTTTCTCCTGAAAATTGGTAGAAGAAAAAAAAACTCCATAGACCACATCCATTAGAGGATATCCACCCTTGCAAACTTGTTGATGAAACCAGAGAATTGTTGACCACATATGATTGAATAATTTTTGACATGCACATCTGTGGATCCTTTAAGCACACAAGAGGATAACCATCTGATACTATACGATCTACATGACATGGTAAAGGTTGATATGCTAAACATGACAAATAAAGAGGTAAACTAAGAGGATTATTATTTTATTGAAATTTGGTTTTAAGAAACTATAATACTATATTGCTCCTTCATTCTTCATTACTTCTTGACATCATCATAAAAAAAAAACTGGTTCTTTGTACTCAGGTATACATTCAACACTATATTATAAACTTGAGTATGAATTCATTGTTATACTTATTACACAAATGGTTACATTGGAAATACTCCTATATGTGAGGAGACAAACTTATTTTTCTCAGGTAGAGTAGGATAGTAAATAAATAAATGCTACATATAATAGTTATTTTAGTTCTAAAATATAATGCAACATATTTCTCATTTGTTTTGTATGCATGAGTATGTTAACAAATAAAAATCAAGTAGTTGAAAATGGGAGAATATTTGCCTATAAAAGATTTTTGTTGAGGTATCTTTCAACTGCATATTTTTTTAATGAATATTTCCACTCAAGCTTACTTAAAACATCAGCATGGTTCAACTATTACTTTTCTTTCCCACTTATAATTTATTCTTGATAGTTACACTTGTTTCTAGTTTTCATTTTCAATAAAGTAAGATATGAACATCATATTTGGAATTTTGTGTGAAGGTAATCTTCTTAATATTTAGTTGGAAATTATTGCATTGAAACATTGTCCGTTATTGCATACCAACTTTTTGGTACCATATTCCAGCTAATCAGTACCCATAATTATGGTAACAATTTCCTGTTTTGCAAGAAAGAGTTGGATTCAATGATCTTGTTCATTTGGGATTCTTAATTACTGGATGAATATTTTAAAAAACGAAAAAATAATTTTCATCAATAGAATGGAACACTTAGGGGAGTATTTGATGACATCTTTCCTTTTTCCTTAAGTTGTTAAAAAATATGCATTCATTCTTTATCTTACTTATCTGTTTTAAGACTTATATTTCAAAGAGATGATTGAATAAGAAATACTTTTCATAAAATTTGAATTGAATGATAATTCCAAACTCTTAATAGTTGATATACCATTTATGTTTTCGAATTTCATTTTTCTTATACATATAGATTTTTGATTATCAATACAAAATAGTTGCTCAAAATATAGTTAGCATAGCATACTAAGGGGATTAAAACAAAATTAAAAGCTTCATACAATGATACCAATGAGAAAATAAACTTGAATACTATAACCAAAACACAAAATAATTTATGACAATGATGATGGTTAATTTCCACTGAGAGAAAACTTTGGTTTATCAGACCTATAATTTTCTTAATTCTTAATTGTTTGGCTTCTCGTCTTTCTTGGCGAGATTGGTGTTGTAGCTTTCTTTTTCTTCTCTACGGTCTTCCAACTTCCTTTACCTTGCAACTTCTTCATCTCTTCTGAGGACACTGATGTCTTATCTTCGGGATCTGGGAGATCTGCTTTGCTGCTAAATGAAGATTTATTTTGCGCGGTATTTGAATCCTCATAATTTTTTATGCTTGAGGAGTTGTCGAGTTCATTTTTTTGTTGTTGGGCGGGGCTTTCTACCAGCTTGTCTTGAGGGTTGCTTCTTTCTTTCCTGATTTCTTGTGATTCAGAGTTTTCTGGAGAGTATTCTTCCTTGATGATAGTGTAATGTTCCTTCTGTGCTCCTTCCCACCATGTAGATCTATGGTGATTCTTTTTAGCAGAATTTTTCTTGGAGACTTTTGGGCAATTTTTGGCTAGACGACCTGTCTCAAAGCAGGATCGACATCTAAAGAGGACACTTTCATAGTCGATTTTCTGGTTCCATACATAGTATTTTCTTGTTAGGATTATTTCAGCTAGGAATCCGGCACTGAAGTCCATTTCTACATAGATGCATGCATAGGTGGTTTTGAAATATTCCTCTATTTCTGGGCACCTGCAGTTAAATTTCCCAATTGTATTTCCAATGGATTTTAGCGAGGAGAGATTCCAAAGATGCAAAGGTAGCTTTGTCAATCTGACCCAAACTAGTGCTGAGGTTATGACGATTGTTGAGGGATCGAATGATGGGTTCCATGGTTTCATGAATAGGCCCTATTTTTCCCAAAACCAAGGGCCAGAATCTAAAATGCATTGTCTGCTTTCAGAGTTTTCAAAATATGCTATAAAGAAACACTTAGCACAGGGATAGATATTAATTTCATCAGAAATGAGAGGCTTCCATACCTCTGAGATCCAACTGTGGAGAGCTGTCATCCGTGGCCAAAAGCCATTAAACCGGAAGATTAAGGCACTTTCAGAAAACTTGAAGGCCTCATCCAGTGGAAGCCTTGTAGAGTAATTTTTGAAGTCTCTACTCATAAAGGAACACTACTATAAAAACCAAAAGCATACATAAAATCTATGATTGGTAGGACTTTAGGTGTATTTTTATTATTATTTGGTTAGACTAATCCATCTCACATTAAAAATGGCTCATTCATGTTATGTCATTTGAGTATGTATAAGTACCTTATGCATCCAAGAAATTATGCACATAATCAAATTCGCCTTGAAAGGCATCATCCTATGTCTTTAATGGGCTCCCCCATATACCAATTGTGAAATCAATGTCTATAATATAAACCTAAAATGCTAGGAAGCATGGGACTAGAGCCTTTAGTGTAAAATAGGGTTTAATAGGTTAACTTGTCGAAGATATGGATGCCCACTAACAATGGGTATTGGCCTATGATACCACTAGACAAACCCATCGGGGCTATGGATGCTCACAAGAAATGGGGAATTCAGTGTAAAGAAGTTTCAATCAAACTAGGATTTGTTTCTACACATATGATGGTTACTATATAGTGTTGCAATCAAAAGGAATCATGTGTCTATTGAAGTCAAGGAAAAATAAACTCCCTAAATTTTATACTAAGGAATAGCCTTAAGGTAACTTTGATAGCTTTGTCATTGGTTTCTCATACTATGTCCAAGATTTAATTGCCTTAGAAGCCACGACCTATGATCACAAAGAATTAATAATTCTTAACTACAAAGCTTTTCTGTAATTCTTGGATAACTACAAAACTTTGGGATTTGGTTAGTAAGAAATGATTTTCATTGGTTCATAGTTTTTTGTGAGCATAATAAACCTCCTACTTTTATTTTTATCTTCATGAGAATAAAACTATTAAGGATTGATGAAATCATATGTAATACTGATTTGGAATTTATTTTATGCTCATTTTTATTTTTGCATTATTTTAATAAACCAAGGATGACTATGTTTTGTTCAATATTCATCTCATTAGTTCCATTTTTTTATTTTTTAGGTTCTTTTTACCTAGAGCCATCTTAACATCCCTCATCACTTCTTCAGTACCTCACTTTTTTTCATAAGAATATGCAAAACCTTAGGCATGGGGGAGTGGTTATTGGGATATTTTCAACATCTTCAGGTCATTCACTTAAAACTTCTTTAGAAAAGCAGATCAACATTCATCAAATCCAACTCTTCTAGATCCTTCCATACATTTAGCCTTATTCTTCCTTATCTTCAATTTTAGCCATCATATACCATGTTCTATAGAACTTCCATTTCATTCTGCAGTTAAAAAAAAAATTCAAAAGTTGTACTTGATGTAAAACATGATAAGACTCTTTAACTCAGTAAAATTTAAGGAAGCTTGATGATTAACCAATTCCTATTCCATAAATATTTACCTTTATTAAACCATCATTAAACCTTCCATTTCCAAATCCATTAATGCATATTCTAGTAAGAACATAAGAATGAAAATAAAAATATTGTGGTACATGAATACAAAGAAACATCTATATTGTCTTCTCCTTGTAGATCATAAAGCATTCATAGATCATTATTTGAATGATCTCACGCTAAGAGGATGAATTCATTGTTTCTTATCTAAGAAAAGAACAACAAGTAAATACTGGTCTTACAAAGTTTCCAAGTCCACGTTTATAAATCTACTATTTGCATCATTACCTGATATATTTCACCGTCGCTTCCTAGTCCATATCTTGCTTTTCCTCAATCTATATTACCCTGTTTTAAAATATATCAAGTCTATATTGGTATAATAGTTCACCTTTAACAAAGTGCACCAAGAAACATTGTTATAGGCGAGGACTTTGTTTGCATGAGGGCATGAAAAGTCATAGGCATGGGGGAATGTTGGGCTCTGAATATGACATATTATTCAATATATAAAGTCTCTATTCATGAGCCATATTTTTGCATTTATGATAATTTTCGTAGCCATTATACTATCAACTTATGCTAAATGAACATCTTCTATTGTGTGGTTAATTATGACAACTTTCTTATCTTTTTAATGGTTAACCATGTTTTTGACATATTTTATCAATGATGGGTTACTAATGTGGTTATGTGGCCAAGAATCATGTTCAACTACTAAAAATTTATATCTTTGTATTAGGTCAATTTTAATATGGATGTTCGATACTCAATTCGGTACCAATATTTAGAATTTCAATTTCCACAATTTTGGTACTTAGTTCGGTACCAGTTCATCAGTTTCAAAATTCGGTACTCAGTTCGGTACTAGATCCTAAAATCAAAGATATATTTATCTGGAACATAATATTTTCGATGGGCTCGAGAATATGGTTGTGCGTTGTTTCTATCTTGTCTCAGATATCCACAAACACATCTTAACCAAGCAATCAAAGTATCAACCAATTGAAGTAACGTATCTTTGTTTCATTCAAAGTGGGTTTATTCGCTCAAATATGAGGCAATTTTAGTTTTGATTATACTATATTGATTCTCTTTTAAAATAGGACATAAACATGAATTTTGATATCACTTTTAGTTCATATTTTTTGTAATATATTTGAACCTTCACTATTTAACTATTGAAGTTCTGGGTGTATCTTTTTTGGAGGAAAAATCTCTTAAGTGTGTTTCCTTTCAACCTTTTACATCCCATTATTTTGATTTTTTTTCTTACAACATATGTGTGGATCCAGAACAATGAAGAAGCATTCAAGGTTAAAAATGCTAATAATCTACTTTCAAAAAGTTGCTTGAATACCTTCATGCGTGAAATATTGTAACTTAGATCCTCTATAGCATTAGTAATTTCACAACCCAGTTTCAATTCCCTTAGTGTTAATTTTTAGCCAATTGATTATATTGTCACTACAAGAATTCATTGAAGGACATTGAAACCTTAGTAAGCTCTTCATGATATATCGCATGAACATCCAAGCATGAAATATTGTGATCCAGAATGCTTATAGCACTATTTGTTTCTATCTCTTGGTGATAGGCCTTGTGGTGATTTTGCATTTGATTTTATTTATATCAAATTTTTCTTTACAAAATTAGTTATTAGCATAGGCTAGAATAGGATCTAATATTACATCTCATGTGCTTTCATCTCTAAATCTTACGATCTTGGATTCAATAATTATATGTTGGAACTAGAATACATATAATTCCAGCAACAAACCTCATCCACTAATTTTTGCAGTGCATGAATTTAACATTGGTCTATAGATCTACCTTGGTTAAAGTCTTGCGTGGGTTATGTCATGATCAAGCTCCTTTTAGTATAATCCTCGTCACTTGGTTTATAATCCTCGTCACTTGGTTTATATATATCTATATAGGGCCTTCATGATATCTTAATAGGCATGTGAACATTATTACATGTGCGGCTAAAAAAGTGAAATCTCACCATTCCCTGTGTGATTTAAGAGGGGGAGAAGGATTTTGACTTATAATGTAAATCTAACAGTGGTTAGCTCTTCTTCGGGATGACTAGGTTAACTACCCCACCCGCGCCCATGCCCATGGTGTCATTCACTGGCGAAACTCTACTATTGGATACTTTCAATGCCTAGCTAAGGAAAACCAAAACTACTTGTTACCTTGGAATTTAGGAATATATTTCGGTAAACCACTTGTTGGTGTTAAGATATGAATAATGGAATTCACCCCTTCCCACATTAATTGTCAACCTGGGGTTAGTAATTGTTTCAAGGCTACCGTAAAAAGTATATGCAGGCCACATGTTACCTAACCTGCTCTGAGAATTCAATCAAGAATAACAATTAAATAGCAAGAAACCAATTGCAGTAACAATAATTCAAATTAACATCAATATGAAATTAAAGAAACACAAAATGATAAATTGTTACAACAACCGAAAGGTAATCATAAATGAAGTAAATCTACACACACCACTAATCCAACATTACCTGATCAGGAGAGTGGGCCCAACTCTCCAATCATAGTCGTGGTGAAATATTAGAGACTACATGATGCTCAGGAAATCATAATTGCATTAACTCAGAAATATATCAAAAGTATGTTCTTACACTTCTAGGATTCCATAAGCTCCCGTTTGTGCCTCAGTAACCATTACTTATACATTGCATCATTACAGAAACAATATTAACAAACTTAGAGATTACGACAACTCAACATGCTCACAAATATGAAGTAATCATTAAGCAAAAAAATAAATGCAAAATCTAGCAATCATATCGACCCATCAGCTTCTCGTTGGTCAATCATCATTGTGGTCCTCATCTTGGAATAGCTTTTCCAGCTAATTAACAACCATATGTTGATTCATAGCTTGTTGATCATCATTATCCAAATTCTGCAAAGAAACTTTAGTCATCAAGTCGCATAAGTAGTGTTCCCCTAGGACTACATTTCATTAATAAATATTTCAAAAAGACATGATAAATTGATATAACTTCATTGGATGATATATAAACTAACCTCGCAAAAGCTATGGAATGGCTAAGGTGAAATGGATAAAAAGAAGGTAAAAATAGGCAAATTTAATGACCAAAATCTCCCCACAACTGTATTATCTACATGTCCTCCTGTAGCTCGCTTCGTGCATAGGTCTCGGTTATACCCATTGTGGCTGATATGGAGCTATGAAATATTGTACTTCACAGCCATTTCTATCCTAGGAGCTTTTAATCCATCTGGACAAATGATATCCTTCCACCAATCATATTACACCACAAAAGTCGATGTGTATTGCAGAGAAGGAAACCAAATAATGGGAAATGGAAATCTCAGCCCTATCCAATGGACACCACAATGTTTTATGTATGAAATGTAATGTGAAATTCTCTTGAATGCCCTGGAAAAGTTAGGGATCCCAAAAGGTTCTCGCATCTGAACCGCTGATGATGATGACATCCGATGATTTTGACAAGCGTCCTAGGCTTCCTCCTGACATGCATGGATTTTCCTCATACACATGTCAACACACTATCTCTGTGTTGCCAACATATTGTCCTTTCGTACTCCTAGCTACAAGAACCCATAATAAATATCCACATATTTACAGTGTTCCATTATGATCATAAGTGGTCCATTTTCTTGATTTTCTTTGAGTGTGTCGAAGGCCTTCTTCCACTTGAATTTGTTAATTGCGAAGGATGTGAATGC
The DNA here is from genome assembly GCA_034641835.2 of Pinus albicaulis. Lineage (NCBI taxonomy): Eukaryota > Viridiplantae > Streptophyta > Pinopsida > Pinales > Pinaceae > Pinus > Pinus albicaulis. Next base: position 403,584,790 of record CM076573.1, read on the forward strand.
TATCAATTTAATGTATCCCACAATCGGTACTGGATTAAACAACTAATACATTTCCAAGAAGTAATTATGCATATATATCACACATAAAATTTTGATCCAATTAATTATGGGTTCTCAAAACCCTCAGGAACTACATGGGGTCTTCTATATCATGGCTTATCTCATGATGTATACCTTCGAAGCATAATAATAGGTATTTTTCATGGAGTAACACAACATAGAAAATATAAAAAGGCCTACATTCAATTATATTTTGTGGTAGGGTAAACATCTCACCCTTATCTTTCTTCAGTGACTAGACTTGCCCCTGTAATTCCTCAATGTAATCATGTAGATTTTCCTATTTCTATTTGGCCTTCTCCACCTGATTGATATGATCAGCCACCGCTCTTTCTTCCTACTTCCGTAAATCCTTCACTCCTTTCCGGTGAGCTTCTATGGAAATGGATCCACCCTGAAGACGAGAGGCAGTGGCACCCCATTTTTGAATTTCTATTGTCAACAGGAATTCACGAGTCTCTATCAAATGAGAAAGTGGTTCGATCTGCATAGATGTGAAGGTGATATGTTTTTTCTTTTATTTGTACTGCTACTGAGGTTTTTCCAAGGTTGATGGTATCTTGAAAAAAATTCCTTTTTCACTTTATTTCTCATCTTTGCAACCATATTACATATTTGTTCAAAACAATCTTGTTTTATAATGATCTTCTCCATTTGTCTTGCGGTCAACATTATGTTTGGTTGATTAGAATCGAAAAAATCATCGATTGGTTCCTGCTTCACCCTCGCTTCATTTTTTTGTTCAGCTACAGGTACTTGTGGGGTGACTTAAACACCTCCTTCCACAATTTATGGTACCACCAGACCTCTTTTTGATGGTTGAAGAGCTAGTACTAGTTCCTAAAGTGTACTACCATTAGCATCTCCCCTCTATAATTATTCTGAGGCTCTGATTTCTTCTCCCACTTGCTCAGGAACAACGTCCCTTCCCATTTTCTTAGTGGTTGACACAATGTCAACAATAGCCCTCCCTTATTCTTGCTCATCGGTTGACATTGGCTCTTGTCGAGCAGCGTCACTAGCGACATACTTTTCAAATTGCTTAGAAATTCAAACTGGTTCTTATGGAGAAGTGTCACCAGCAACTTCTTCCTCCATTGATGCAAAAATTTACATTGGTTCTTGTATAGGAGTGTCTCTAGCAACTTCTTCCTCCACTGATTCAACATTTCACATTGGTTCTTGTGGATCAGTGCCAATAATTGCAACCCTTTCTTCAGAAATTGACACTGGTTCTTGTTGGGTGCAAGAATTTTGGTTCAGAAAACTCCTTTAACACTTAATTTTCAACCCGAGGGTTTCGTAAAACTTAGAGAATAATCATAGGAAATGCAAGAAATGATATGAACCTTTCCTAGTTCTATTCCTACTTATTTAATTACAATCATGCAGAATAAAAAATAATCATCACACGATAAATAATACCAAAGAAATTCTAGTTCTAGAATATGAAGGGAAGTACTTTGAAAGGAAGTGAATAAAAGGAACTCTCAAATTTATGTAAACAGTCTTGATTTTTGAAATGAATATTTATGATTATCTTCAGTATGGTTATATGATAGAATAATAGTGGGACTATTAAAAGTGTATGTCTTCTTTAAAGATATTCCTTCCTGCACTAAACTGTCATTCTTGTAGTTCAACAATGTTGTTGTACCAGAAAGTTGTGCCTATACTCAAATTACATTTACATGATGGAAGTATGTTCTGTAGCTGTAATACATATTTTAATATTTATACAGGATCTCTAAGTATCTGGACTAGAGCACTCTGTTCCTGTACCAGGATATCGGTTCCTGTACCGGAATAGAGGTTCCTACACCAAAAAAATAGTGTCTATGTACCAAGTTTTTGGATTACTTTCAAAAAGTCAAAAGCGTGTTAACTAGAGAGATAAATTTCAAAGTGAACAAAAATCTGAAAATAACTTTCACAAGCAGAAATATGCTTCAACTAAAATTTAAACTCAAAACAATAAATGATTTCAAAAGTCAAAATAAATATTTCTTAAAACAAGAAACTCTTTCATGCAATTAAATAAATCATCTTATTGTGATAGCAGGCTTGTTTCTTTGATGGTTTTTCATATGAATCAGATATGATTTTTAATCATTTTAACTCAAAAGAGTCATTTGATAATTTAACATAAAATTCAATCCTTTCCTCGAAAGTGTTAAGTGCAGGTACAGATCCTTATGTTATAATATTTTTTATTCCATATTCATCAAAGCACAATTAACTCTTAAGCCTAAACTCCAGATATTAAGAATTCCTCTATTTTATAAATAAACACTCACTTGCAAAAATACATCAAGATCTTACAAAGGAAAAGAAGCAAAAAGACTTGCAGAAATGAACGAAAGAAATCGACTTGCATAATTGAGAACACACTGGTACAGGCAACGTACTTGCACTATTCTTACAAAAATAAATAAATCATCAAAAGGGGGAAATTATGCAAGTTAAAATAAAACTCAACTAAACCTGCACACCACAGATCCGTCACACAATAATTGCAAATGAAATCGAACCTGTTACTTGTGAAAGAATCGAAATAATTAATTAATTCACACTTTTCATTTGAATTAATTAACACACCTTTAACGAAGGGAGAACAAGATGGGTTGGTTGGGCCCTAGCCAACCATCTCCATTCCATGTTACGAAATATGGAAACTCAGCCTCTCAACGTCCCATCACCATAATATTGAAATGCAAAAATAAAACAACATGGCACATTACTTTGTATTATATTCCGAATAAGAAAATAAACATCATGAGATCAAATCCAGCCCAGAAAGAGGGTGATACCAGAAGAATTAAAATTCACCAAAATTACTATAGCATCGCTAGCTACTTCCTATCATAGTTCTACATTATATACAACCCTTAGGCCTATGACCATAATAAAAATAAAACAACGATTTAAACTAAGCATTTCGACTATTATATAATGCTAATTTAAGGCATATCGTCGGAGTCCTAATATTTAATATCCATTTATTTCTCTCCCAATTCGCACCCAAATCGAGATGAATTGATATTTAATGAAATATCCACATAGGTAGTGAGCTGTCACAGGAGTGCAGGGACTACCATCTGGTGCAGGAATCGTACTTGCACTCATCCATTCTACCACAATGATTAATACGTTGTTCATTAAATACTTTAGGAAAGAAAAAATATTAGTTGAAAAAATAATTTAAAGGTATAGAATCCATAAATAAATAATTAAGTCCATGACAAGCATTAATTATGAAAATATAAAGAGAGTGCAGGAATTGGCATGATTCTGGAAAAAATGTAGGAATGAATGGTTCTAAGGTTGAAATAGAGGTTTTATGGCATGTGTTTAAAGTAGGATAGAGGTAAAAAATGAACCAATTTAGCATACCAACATCCTCCCATCCCTATCTTATTGTGTGTCCTCACACAACCTTTACCTGCTGCAAAATTACAATACAAGGAAGCCTTCTTTCAATCCTATACTTGTATGCTAATGCCTGCTTTCATTGTCTTCGTCTTCTTGCCTTGAACCTTCTTGAGTCACTTGGTAAACTTTCTGAGATGCCCATAACACTTTGATGCTTGAAATTTCCATATCTTCACTTTCCGTGTTTGTTCTTTCACTCCCTCTTCTAACTCTGTACTCTTATGTTTCTTAATTGCCCCCTGCTCTTTCATGGTTTGTTTTAGTATCTCCAACCCATAAATACATTTCTTGAGCTCTTCTATCTGACTTTTCAGATGGAGAGTGGAGTTTTCTTCACCCAATTCAACATGTGCAGGAGTTTTCTCAACAGTTAAATCTAGACATGTGTTGGCATCATTAGGGTTGATATTACCCTGGCCACCAATTTCCTGCATTTTAATATCACCAAGGGTTTCAATACCCTGCACTTCAGCGTCTATTTGACCCACTACCGAGTTTTCCTTTTCTTCACCTTTCTAATGAAAAACAACAAGGGTTTATCATCTTCTTCATTTACATATATTTCATTGACCACTGTGTGGGATGTAGCCACAACAAGGAGTGAAAGGTTTTTTTCAATTGGTGAATTAGGCGCTGAATCTTCCAATTGTATCGGAGAGGTTGACTGAACTTGACCCTCCTTTGAAGAGGTAGTCCACTTCTTGGCTGAACTCTGGGTTGTTCTCTTTGATATGGACGGGGTTTCAGTGACAGTTCTCTGATCCTCTTCCCACACTAACTTTTCTTTGCTCTTAGTCTTGGTAGGGCATAGGGTTAGGGTTTTTGGCTTCCCTTTCTTGCTTGCACTCTTCTTGTTTGATGACTTCATTGTGCCTCATTCCTGAAATTCCTTCAAAAATCCTTCCCAGGTTATACTCTTGACCTCCAACTCATTTTTAACTAAAATTGAAATCAACCCATGATGGTATAACTTACATGAAATTTGACTTGTCTTACCTTTATGAACGCCTTTTGACATTTTCTCTAAGCTTCTTAGCAAAAAATAGGAGAAGTTGATAAGATTTCCTGACTCGAACTATAGTTGCAATCGATTATGGTACATAAAGGTCAGTGAGTAGTGACCTTCACAAGTGAGGAATTTATGTAATATGTACTACAAGTCCTTCCATTTTCCTAGCATGGAGTTACACTGTAGTCCTTTTTTCCATTCCACCTTTTTTTTTCTATCAACCATGAACCAACACCACAGTTTCTTCTCGAGATTTTCATTTTTAAACCACTGCTCTACTAATGCTACTAATCTCGTGTCCTGTGATATGGACTCCTCTGTAACTTCAAATTATATCAATCCCACCTTGGCTCGGTTCCCATGAAAAGTGTAAGTGAATTATAGTGCTAAAGTAGAGTGAAACCCATCAAATTTTAGCAAAAACAGGAGGAACCTAGATTCTGACAATATTGGAAGATTGTTCTTGTACTCGGCCATTGCTCTACCTATTTTACGAACCAAGGTTTGATCCTCACAAGAGACATCCTTCGTTTAAATTCACTCAACCTTTGTCTAGAACTTATAAGGATCACATGGAAGGAATTAAGAGGCTTTGTTGAAAAGATTTGTGATACCCGAGCTATCCATCCGCCGCTATATCGGCCACCCTCCAAAGGTCACATTCCATCATCAAAATCGCAAACTTGGGAAGGATGTGATACGGATTGGCTCAAGTACAAGAATAAATGATCATTGGTGAAGGGCGGTGGTTATGGTTGTGATTTAATATAATATTCATGCGAGGTACGGTATGAGGTAGGTCATCATTAACAAGTGATAAGATTTTTTTTTCAAAAAGGTAAGCATTGGATTACGGGTAAATAGTATGCATTCCACAATCAATTCATGATTTCACACAAGGTGCACACGATACTTATAAAAATAATATTTCATAACCTAAATATATTTTTACTTAAAACATTTATCTCCTAATTTAGTAAATGATAAAACACGGTTTAACCATAAATCAAATTATTTAATGCCATAGTATAAAGGTCATGCAATCATTCTACCTGCACAAGAATTTCATTAAAAAAAAGTAGGATTTATAGCTGCGCATTATTGCACCAGGTATCCTTGCACTATATCAAAAAAAATTTCACTGAAGACCATTTTTCTTGCACTAGATCATGTGTTTTTGTACATGGGAGTGCTCAGTAGTCCGGATTCCTGCACTGAACATTTCTGCACTTGAAGAGTCTTGCACTGAACATTCCTGCACTGAACATTCATCTACTAAAAATTCCCGCATTAAACATACTTGTACTCAACATTCCTACACTAAACACATATTGCTACACTGAACACATATTCCCGCACCAGGGACATTTGTAGCATATCTGAAGAGAGAGAGGGAACAAAAAGTTCTGATAAAATATAATTCATTGGCTAGATTTGAAATATTTGTTGAATATACAAAGGAGGTTTTATTTTCCATTCTTTGGTATTAATGTGTGCCTTTTGATTTGAACTATGAGTTCACATCAGATCCTACAATATGATCCACGAGGGAGAAAAGAAGTGGGAAAAGGGTAAATTTTCATAATGGGAAGGAAATTACGACAGAGAATTCAAGAGTGAAACCACCAAGAGGGAAAAATTGAAAAAGGGATTTGGGAAAACAAATATCAGGGGGGAAAGAGGGAAAAACCAAATTGGATAGGGAAAGTTTCCATTTGAAGAAAGGGGCGGTAAATCATCGGATAAAAAGAAGAAAAATAGAGAGAAATTTACGAAATGGGAATAGAAGAAGGGCATAATTTTACCTAAAAAATCGACCTAAATAGTGCTGAATCAAAAATAAATGCAGTGGGAATTGAGCATTACTTGCATAAAAATTTATGTGTCAGTTGTCCCAAAGTTGGATAAGGGCATGGTTCCTGCAATTAAAAAATCTTCTTCTTATTGACAGTTAGCACATATAAAGATCGAGAAAAATTCCCATTTTATTGAAATTTTATTCATCCTGCCAGCATGTTGGTTTTTAGGTTGGTCCTTATGTGATTATGTGAGTAAACTTATTTTCACGATTACATGAATTTTTTTTTCTTATTTTTTCTTTTTATTTTTATTTTTTAAATTTTTGTCATTTTTTTCTTTTTAATTTTAGGAAAAGAAATAATCAAGTTTGCAATAGGTTGGCATAACCACCCACCATCTCTTCTTCAGATTGTTGTTGTACTTGCTACATAAAATATTTCTTTCTAAGGGGCTGAAAATATACCCATTCACAAGGAATAATGAATCTCACCCATCAATATTTTTGCTTTCTACCACTCCATTATAAAAAATTTAACCACTTCATAAGGTCCCATATAGTGTGCATGGAATTTCCCTTTGAAATGTTTAAATATGGAATCATAAAGGAGTACCCAATCACCTGGGTGGAATTTATTTTTCCTGATAGACTTGGAATTTACTTTTCCTGATAGACTTGTCTTGCCACTTCTTGCACTATTGTTGAACCAATATATTATGTTAAACGACATCCCTTCTAAAATCATCTAGTTCATTCAACTATAGTAGACGCTGCTGCTATGATTTTGAGAGATCTAGTCCCAACTAAACTGCAATCTGGAAGGTCTTGATTTGGAACTCGATTGGAAAAAAGACTTGTTTCCCGTATACCAACTCATATGGTGTGTGTCCTGTAATGTTCCTCCAAGTGGTTCAATATTCCCATAAGGATTCCGAAAATATGCTAGCCCAATCCTTCCTATGCATGTTCACTATTTTGGTGAGGATGGACTCGATTACCTCATTTGTAGATTCCACTTGGCCATTTTCTCACGGGTGATACGGTGCAGATTTCCTGTGCCCAATTTTATATTGATCCATCACACCCTGTATCAGATTAGAAATAAACTGCGGCCCATTGTCAGAAATAATCTCTCTAGGCACACCAAGTATAGTAAAGATTTCAGTAAATAAAAAATTATACAACAACGTTTTCAGTAGCAAAAGAAACAACTTTAGCTTCTACCCATTTTGTAACAAAATATGTACAAACCAATATATGATTTTTATTTAAAGATGTCGAATTTTTGGGTCCCATAAAATCAATAGCCGATTTTTCAAAGGGATAAATCATAACCTGACGATGTAAAGGAATTTCATTGGTTTTGTTTGATTGGCCCATTCGCTGACAGTTATCACATCGCTTGACATATTGTTTGGAATCCTTAAACAAGGAAGGCCAAAAATAGCCTGCTCGTAGAGTCTTGTATGGAGTTATCTTATCAACAAAATGGCCTCTGCAAGGTTCTTCATGAGAATATTTCAATATTTCAAACACTCCTTTCTCTCTTACACATCTACGGATAATAATATTTGTTCCGGTGTAAAAGAGGTCTCCTTGAATCCAAGAATATGCAAGACTTTTCTGTATCATATTCTGCTTTTCACGAGTGGACGGGTGAGGTGGTGTCTTTCCAGTGACTAAATAATTGGCTATGTCAGCAAACCATAGAGATTTTGTTGACACGACAAAAATATGCTCGTTAGGGAAATCATCATCAACAAGAATTACTTCACCAGGATTATTTAACTTAGAAAGGTAATAAGCCACAACATTGGATTTTCTTGGTCTATCAACAATAGTAACATTAAATTCCTGAAGCAAAACTACCGCTATTCAATTGTTTATTCATCAAATATCTTATTGCAGAATTATCAGTATGCAAAAAGACTTCATATCCTGTTATGTAGTGTCTTAATTTATTAATAGAAAAAATCACAGCTAAAAAGTCTTTCTTGGTCATAGTTTAATTCAGTTCATCGGGTGACAAGTTTTTACTAATGAAGTAGATAACATAAGACTTTTTTTTTCTTCTTGTCCTAAAGCTACACCAATGGCAGTATCTGAGGCATCAGCGGAAAAATGAAATGGAAGGGAATAGTTAGGCCCTCTCAGAACTGGTGCATGTACTAATTTTTCCTTTATTGTCTCAAAAGACTATTAGGAAGTTGTGGACCAAGAAAACTTACTATCTTTAGCTAATAGTCGGAAAAGTAGGGTAGATATCCTAGAACATTTCTCAATGAATCTCCTGTAGTAGCCCGCATGTCCCAAGAATCCTCTCACTTCCATTTGTGTTGTGGGTGCAGGGAGACAAAAAATAACCTCTATCTTAGCTGGGTCAACTTAGATACCTTTGTCATAAATGAGGTGGCCAAGAACTATTCTTGCTTTGCACATTAATCTACACTTTTTTCCACTCAAGGTAAGGTGAGATTCTTGGCAACGAGAAAACACTTTTTCTATATTTTTGAGGGCTTTATGGAATAAATCACCAAATACCGAAAAGTCATCCATATAGATCTCCACACACTCAAGGTCAACAAAAGTGACCAACACTGCCCTTTGAAAGGTGGATGGGGTATTACATAGTCCAAAATGAATGATCTGGAAGGAGTGTATTAGTTTTTTGTGCTAAGTGTCATTTTAGTAATAAAAAAATGTACAATTTGTCTCCATTCGTTTTCTTAAGAAATGAGTATTTTAACCATGAAACATAGATGGATTTGTGAGTTTTAAGCGTGAAAATAAGCCTAAACAACACTATACAATAGTTTATAACAGATAAATAACATCACACATAAGTTTTACACAACAAGGATGATGAAGCAGTTCATCCCTCCTGGGCTACATCTGCTGGTCCATCTCCCAATGGCATGTCCCTCTTTGTCATTCTTCTCAAAATTTCAAATACATGTGTTTACAAGTATCTAATGGTTGTTTTCTCTGCACCAGTTGCTCCATAATGCTCAAATTAGTCTAGTCTAGAATGCACAATCCAAAATAGCCAAAACCCCTAAAATTAATGGCGTGCTATAAAAATGTTCTAACAACTGATTGTTTAATTTAAAAGCAAGTGGTTAGGGTGTGGTGATCACAAGATGACCCCCCACCTTAAACTGTGTGGTTTATGTTTTGTATTAACTCCGCATTGGAGCAGAACTTGGAGTCGGACTTCCATTAACCTTTTCCGAAACCGTCGTTACAGGTGCCATCTAACCACGCATGTGATAACACTTTTTTCTGGAGGTTACGTTTAATGAAACCGTCCCATTGTTTTTCAAGGTTCTGAAACTTATAACATGTGACTAGTGCTTTGTTGGAGCTGCCGACATCAGACATAACTAATCGTCAGCATTAACATAAATTGAAACTTCCTCATGTGATATATCTTATGCCTTCACCGCCAAGAGACAGATATGAAGTCGGCGGTTGGTATTCTGATTAGCTGTTGGTTTAAAATGTCATATGTGAACACTATTTAGGCCCGCGAGAAGGTTGGGACTGCTGGCAGTTCCCCCCTAAACTTTAAAAACTATACAACATAAATTTATGCGGGTTGCTTATAGGTTTATAACTAATGTGATAAGAGAATCGGTAGAGATATTTGAGCGCACGCCAGAGGTTGCAGGGTCAACCCCCCCACCCCCTGTGACTCCACCAAAATTTTATATAAACCTCCTGGGGACACGTGGCAGCTTGTGGACTTGCGACATGTCGCCCATCCAACAGTGCCAATTCAAACATGTACATCTCCATCTAACGGTCCATAAATGATCTGAAATTGTGAGAACAAAGTATTTCTCATACAAAGATTGACTGTAGGGGCATTCACCGGATCTTTCACCTTTCAAAGAAAGGATGAATCCGGAGGCTATCTGGCCCTTCTACAGACTCTGCCTAAAGAAATAAAAAGTAATCACAAAGATCCGATCAATGAAAGTATTTGTTTTAACTACAAAGTATTCATTGATCCAACTTTAATGTGTGAATAGACAAGTATACATATTCTGCAAATGAAGTGTAGTGTTTTGAAGATGAACTAACAAGTTTTGTTTACTTTTTAAACTTGCTTAGGAAAAGTTTGCTTATGAAAATTTACTGTTTAAAGGATCAGAATCTGAAAATATGCAGTAAAATTATACAGTATGACAACAAATATTTGTTTAAGCGGTTCACCCCTCTCTTGGGCTACCTCTGCTGGGTCCAAAAGCCTCTAATTAGGCTTTTTCCTCTTTGATTAAATGCTCAAAATGTGAATAAAAATGTATAGAAGCCTCAAATGGAAAAATGAACTGCAAAAATAGATTTAGAAGGCCCAAATCAGTCTAAAATGACTAAACATTCACCTCCATTGGATGAAGGTAGTCCAAAACAACTCTTCTTCCCTTAGGCCCTAGTGGCTCCACGACCAAAAATGCTGGTAAATTCTCTGTTAGAGCACCCTGATGGCTCTAAAAACACTTCCAACAGCTTCAGAATGATCTCTACACCCAAAATAAAATAAAAAATTCGTCCAAAAAGGACTTTCCTAGCCAAAGTTATGGCTAACTGAAGTTTGCCCTCCAAAAGCTCCACCAAATCTGGCTAACTACCAGATAACTCCGTGAAAATGGGACAGTCACCTAAATAGGCGGAGACCGCCAAAATTCCACCAAGTAGTGAGGGCTATGAAGATAAGGGCCTTATCCCTTCCACTCGGAACCTCCGACATAAACTTTGGGTTTATTAATGTTTAACCATATTTGAAACCATATGCATTAAATAAAACTTCCGCTCCAACCCACGTTTGAATAGTCCACGTGCAGTGCTTTAAACCCACGTATACGTTGCCACATATAGAATCACGTGCCCTTTATAAAATTTATGCTTGTGGGTTTTTAACCCTTTTGAAAATTTCGAATTTGATTTATTACATATGTGGTATAATAGTTTAGTTTTAATAAGGTTTAATTTTATTTTTTTTAATTAAATTAATTAATACATATATTAAATAATATAATATATGATTAATTAAAAACCATATAATATATTAATAAATATATAATTTAATTAATTAATTAAACCTTAATTAAACCTTAATAAAAATAAAAATTTTCCCAATATATAAAATTAAAAAAATTCTGTTTCAAAATTGAAGGTTATTGGGCGAATTCAAACTGCAATATCTCCTCCATACGGTAACGGATTTGAGTGCCGTTTGCGGCGTTGGGATCGTATTTCCAAGCTCTTTCCAGTCGATCTATTCTAGAGAAATTCTAAGCAACTTCAGTTTTGAGCATTTTTCTTCAAGAGACTTGATCTCCTGATCACACCTCCCAAATGGGAAGCTTTTGGACCCTCAAAAGCTTTCTGATTACTAAAAATGATGATGTGGAGACTGATTCTCCACTCTTCCACCTTTGAACAACTGAAATCTACCCGATTTCATCAACTGAAGCTTTTGAGAAAACGATAACCTGTCTCTGGAATCAACTGATCTACCATTGCTAAGATTGACTGAGTCATGATGCAAATGATTAAAATTTGCAGAACAGCAATTGTAATTTGCAGAAAACAAACTTTCTCTACTTTGATAAAACTTCCCAGAAGACTTAAAATGACTTTCACCTTGCAAACTGTTCCCATGGCGAATTCTACCATTCTGAAACCATCTTTTCCCCATGCTGAATTTTGTGTCCTTCTTGCTTGCACTGCTTTGCTTTGACACTTCATTTTCTGCATTGGCTGAACTAAAAGGTAATTTGCACAACATAACATCATCTTCTTTCAAAGACAAGCTGTTATCAAACTGAGACATATTATTAGCAACATCATAAAAAGGCGAATGCTCAAAATCTGGTCGTTTCAACATTAACAAAGTTAGACTTTGACTTGCATTAACTAGTCTTTTCAATTGACCTGCATGGAGTAAAGAAGATTCCATCTTCTTCTTGTGAGATCTCATGATGTACTCTTTACCATATTTGAACAAGTGATACTTGTTTTCATGGCGATGAAAGATGGCCTTCCTGTCAAATAAATAAGGACTTCCCAAAACAATACCTGAGATATCAAGCAGCACCACATCAAGTTCCACTGTGTCAATAAAGTGTGCAGTTATTGCAAAGCGCAATATGCACTTCCTTGAAACTTGAAAATTGGCATCCTTGCATATCCATCCAAGTGGATAAGGCTTCGGATGTGGAATGGTCTCAAGTTTAAGCTGCTTGACCAAGTCTTCAGATATAAGATTAGCTTGTGACCCACTGTCAAATAGTGTGTCAATTTTGGTATGTTTTGAAATTACCCTCACATGGAAAAGCTCTATCCTCCTCTTTTCATCATGAGTATCTTTGTGACAATTCAAAGAGCTAGAATTGGGATTTGTGTCTTGCACCACTTCTTTCCCCTTAGTGTTCTTTAAAACCATGCCTATGCTTTTTGTCTCATCTCCTAAGTCTGACCCTAAGTCTTGCTCAACTGTTGCTACAATTTTCTCCTTTTCTTTGGTCTTGTTTTTGTTCTTGAATTTTTCTGGTTTCAGTTCAGGATGAAGCTTCCAACAATGATCTTCATCATGACTTGTCTTCGAACAGTTCTTGCAAAAGAACTTTCCTTTTTCTTTTCTTGAATTAGCAACTCTTTTCTTTCCTTTGTTTTGAAAATTACTATCCTCATCAAAAATATTCTTTCCTCTAGCTTCTAAATGTGTAGCCTGCACACAGACTTCATCTAAGCTGGTAGGATTGAACATTAGAATAGTATGTTGTAGATAATTGTGCAAAACTCCTATGTATTTCAACAAGGTGTCTTGACTTTGTAAGTCTACTCCAAGTAGAAGTGCTCTCCTTCTAAACTCTTGGGTATAATCTTGCACATTTTGACCCTTAAGTTGCCTAAAATTTTGCCAATTCATGATTGCTTTCTGAATATGAGCAAGAGGATAAAATTGTTTCTTAATGGCTGTAATAAACTCATTCCAAGTTAGATTTATCTTACGATGCTTTTTAATCTCCTCTCTAGTCTTGGCTTCCCACCAAACCAAAGCTACTCCATCCATTCTCAAAGAGGCTAATTGGATTTTTGTTTCATCATCATGCAAATTCTAAATTCTTAGATAGACTTCCAGCTGTCTAATCCAGTTGTCCAATTTTTCTGCATTCACATCACCATTAAACATCGGCAAATCAAACTTCACATCAAGCTTTAACAAAGGATTTTTAAGAGATTTTTTTGTTGTTTGTGATTGATTAACAGAAGTAGAAGAGGATGATGTGGAGGATCAAGATGATGATGGAGATGAAGGATCACCATTTCCTCCATTCCCTTTCTTAGACTCATCTTTGTCTTTCTTTCCTCCTGAAGAATCTCCTTCTTCTCTTTGGTTTCTAGACCCTTCTCCAACAATCCTATCATTTCTCTCCTGGTATAGGATTCTAACCATCTCAGTCAAGTCCAAGAAAGCTTTTCTAAAGACTCTTTCTTCTTCCTTGGGATCGATTTCCTCATGTACGTGTCCTTCTCTGGAAGATATGTTTGTGACTGATTCTAAGGCTAATGAGGATGAAATGGAAGGTGGATGTAATGGCACTCTAGCCCTCCTTGGTTGAGGAATAACTTGTTCTCTAACCAATTGACCTTCCCCTCTTTGCAATTTCAGCCTAGTAAGCATCAAATTTTGCAGAATAATACAATTTACTTTCACAAATTTCACAAACTCTTAAGCAAAACCTTGTGCTCTGATACCAACCTGATCTGAAATTGTGAGAACAAATTATTTCTCATACAGAGATTGACTGTAGGGGCATTCATTGGATCTTTCACCTTTCAAAGAAAGAATGAATCCGGAGGCTATCTGGCCCTTCTACAGACTCTGCCTAAAGAAATAAAAAGTAATCACAAAGATCCGATCAATGAAAGTATTTGTTTTAACTACAAAGTATTCATTGATCCAACTTTAATGTGTGAATAGACAAGTATACATATTCTGCAAATGAAGTGTAGTGTTTTGAAGATGAACTAACAAGTTTTGTTGATTGTTTAAACTTGCTTAGGAAAAGTGTGCTTATGAAAATTTACTGTTTAAAGGATCAGAATCTGAAAATATGCAGTAAAATTATACAGTATGACAGAAAATAATTGTTTAAGCGGTTCACCCCTCTCTTAGGCTACCTCCGCTGGGTCCAAAAGCCTCTAATTAGGCTTTTTCCTTTTTGATTAAATGCTCAAAATGTGAATACAACTGTATAGAAGCCTCAAATGAAAAAATACACTGTAAAAATAGATTCATAAGGCCCAAATCAGTCTAAAATGACTAAACATTCACCTCCATTGGATGAAGGTAGTCCAAAACAACTCTTCTTCCCTTAGGCCCTAGTGGCTCCACGACCAAAAACGCTGGTAAATTCTCTGTTAGAGCACTCTGATGGCTCTTAAAACACTTCCAACAGCTTCAGAATGATCTCTACACCCAAAATAAAATAAAAATTCGTCCAAAAAGGACTTTCCTAGCCAAAGTTATGGCTAACTGAAGTTTGCCCTCCAAAAGCTCCACCAAATCTGGCTAACTGCCAGATAACTCCGCGAAAATGGGACAGGCGCCTAAATAGGCGGAGACCACCAAAATTCTGCCAAGTAGTGAGGGCTATGAAGATAAGGGCCTTATCCCTTCTGCTCAGAACCTCCGGCATAAACTTTGGGTTTATTAATGTTTAACCATATTTGAAACCATATGCATTAAATAAAACTTCCGCTCCAACCCACGTTTGAATAGTCCACGTGCAGTGCTTTAAACCCACATATACGTTGCCACATATAGAATCACATGCCCTTTATAAACTTTATGCTTGTGGGTTTTTAACCCTTTTGAAAATTTTGAATTTGATTTATTACATATGTGGTATAATAGTTTAGTTTTAATAAGGTTTAATTTTATTTTTTTTAATTAAATTAATTAATACATATATTAAATAATATAATATATGATTAATTAAAAACCATATAATATATTAATAAATAGATAATTTAATTAATTAATTAAACCTTAATTAAACCTTAATAAAAATAAAAAATTTCCCAACATATAAAATTTAAAAAATTCCTTTTCAAAATTGAAGGTTATTGGGCGAATTCAAACTGCAATATCTCCTCCATACGGTAATGGATTTGAGTGTCGTTCACGGCGTTGGGATCGTATCGCCAATCTCTTTCCAGTCGATTTGTTCTGGAGCAATTCTGAGCAACTTCATTTTTGAGCATTTTTCTTCAAGAGACTTGATCTCCTGATCAATAAACAACCACGTGTTAGATTCTGATTGGGTTTCAGAAAAGGGAATATTCCTAGTATATGCCACCTGCTGACTATACCTTCATGCTGATTGGGCATCCCAGTCACCCTGTCACAAATATTTTATTTGTTTATAAAAAACAGAACGTGATATCTTCCTCATACGACATTGGTTTTTTGAATCGTTCGCAGCGCCAGAATCACAACGACGAGACCTTTCTGGTCGCTCAGGTTTAGTATAGTTTCTAGGAATTTCAATTTTGAGAAAAACACATGATCTCTTGATCACACCTCCCCATTGGAAAGCTTTTGGAGCCCAAAATACTTTAATTACATGTTCAGAAGATGAGGGTACAACTCCCTCACCTTTTCAACTTCCATCCACCTTGCCTTACTTGGTTTGCTACCCTTGAGCCTAGTTCGAAGATAATTGAGAATTCCCCTTGTAGAAGTGCATGTCCTCCTATTAAGGATGGAATCCTCCTTGAGCTCATCCAGAAATTCTGGAGAGAAATCTTCTATAGATGGCAGTTGAATATCACTCCCTTGATCATCAACCAAAGGAGGCTCATACAAACGTAAATTTTCCACATCGACAATGGAATACGTTTTCATATATGAAGGAAAGTCAAGTTGAAATGCATTATTACCAACTTGTTTGATGATATTGAATGGACCATAGTGAATGGGCTTGATCTCTTTACCTTCTCCTTACATCCTTTCTTTGCGTATGTGCAAAAATACTTAATCTCCTTCTTGAAACTTGTGATCAACTCTATGTTTGTCATGCCTCTCCTTGTATTTTCTTTGTCTCTTCTCAAGTTGTTCCTGAACTTGTTGATGAATAATCTAAATTTTCTCAATGAAATTTTGAGCCTTGTCAACATCACTATGCCCATCGATTTCAACATCCTTCTCAAAGATGAAGTCTAACGTCGATTTTTGCAAATACCCAAAGCATACTTCAAAAGGTGAAGTATTTGTAGAAGAGTTCTTGGCCCGGTTGTAAGCATGCTGAATGTAATGTAGTTACTCATCCCACAACTTGGGAGTTTTTTTGCAATATACTCTAAATAGATGCACAACGGTTCTGTTCACCACCTCCGTTTGGCCATCAGTTTTTAGATGAACAGAAATAGTCTTTTTCAACTTTGTGTCCATCATCTTCCAAAGATTGGACCAAAAATTCCTAATGAACCTGGAATCCCTGTCACTAAAAAAAGAAGTTGGAAAACCATAATAAACCCATGCATGTTGAAAATCAAGTTCAGTAGTTTGTTCAGCAGTAATGGTTTTCTTACATGGCATAAGTATACACATTTTACTGAGTCTATCCACAACTACATAAAGATAATCATGTTGTTTTCTTGACATAGGTAGACCTCCAACAAAGTCCATGGAGACACTCTCCCATGGCCTTGTTGGTACTGGTAGTGGAGTGTACAACCCAAGCTTCCTATTGCTAGGCTTGCTTGTTGCACACATAGAACAACCTATTATAAAACTTGACACACTATCTATCATGCGAGGCCAATAGCAATACCTCTATAGATGTGCGATTGTTTTTCTTACCCCAAGGTGTCCAACAATAAGAGACGAATGAGCCTCTCTCATAAAACTAAGTCTCTCTCCTTGTGGCATACACAGATTGCCCAAATGAAACAACAAATTATTATGCATGTGATAATCATTTTCCTCAACTTGATTCCCTTCACTCAAACTAGCATACACATCTTGAAAATCAGCATCTGATGCATACTGTTCTATGTAACTCTCGTGTACAATAGAATAATTTTTACGTTAATTAGAAGCACTTATACTTGGCCTTGAAAGCATATCAAAAAATTTATTGAAAATACCTTTCTTGTACCTTATAACCAAGTGAAACTGTTGAAGAAATCCCATCCACATGAAATGTCATGATTGCTGTAATTTTGTTTGTGACTACAAGTAATGTAATGGTTGGCGATCGGTATGTATAATCGTCTCTTTACCCATCAAGTAGTTTTTCCACTTCTTGACGCTTTGTACCAACACATATAGCTCTTTTTCATATGTGGGATAATTAGTTACAACAACATTGAATGTTTTAGAATGAAAAGTGATAGGCTTACCATCCTGCAAAAGTACTGTGCCCATGGCATAATCACTAGCATCGGTTTGTATCTCGAATGGTTGTCTCAAATTAGGTAATGCAAGGACCAGAGATGAACTGATATTTTCTTTTAAAGCTTCAAAAAAATTCTATTGTTTGCCTCCCCATTGGAAGCCTCTCTTCACACTTTTCACTGCATGCATAGGAGCTGCTATGGCATAAAAGTTAGCAATAAACTTTCTCCAATATTGAGTTGTGCCTAAGAAACTTCTTACCTTGGTTATTGTTTTGGGAGTGGGATAATTCACAATGGCTTCCACTTTAGAAGGATAAATTCTGAACTCGCCTCCTCCTACAATGTGTCCCAAATAGACTAGATAAGTGTTTCCTAATTCACACTTTGACGTCTTCAGAAATAATTTCTCTTTCTTCAAAACATCAAGCATCATTTTCACATGCAAGACATGTTATTCTCTTGTTTTGTTGAAAATGATTATATCATCTAAATACACAATCATAAATTCATCAGGAAATGGCCACAAAACATTATCCATAACACGCATGAAAGTTGTCGGTGCATTACACAAACCAAACGGCATAACCAACCACTCAAAGAGTCCTTGTTTCGTTTTGAATGCAGTCTTCCATATATCACTTTCTGCAATTCTTACTTGATGATGTCCACTTCACAAATCTAACTTAGTGAAAAACTTTGCTTCTTTCAGCTGATATAGAAAATCATCTATCTGTGGGAGTGGGTATCAATTGTTTACCGTTATCTTGTTCAAAGCTCGAAAGTCGACACACATGTGTCAAGTCCCATCTTTCTTCGGAATCAAGAATATGGGTGAACCGCACGGCGAAGTTCTTGGCATTATGAGTCCCTTGTCCAACATGTCCTTTATTTGCCTCTTTATTTCATCATTCTCCATTATCGACATGCAATACATGTCGATGTTTGGAAGAGGACAATATTGTTGCAACTGAATCTGATGTTGAATCTCCCTTTTTGGAGGCAATCATGTAGGCTCCTGAAACATATAATGATGTGCATCAAATACATCATATAAATCTTATTTAAACTTAGGATCACAATCCTGAAATGACTCGTGATTGACATCAGCTTTAGGCTTAATCATTAGAAGAATAAAATTCTTTCTTTAATTCACCAACCTCTTTACCTATCCAGCATTTACCATTTCAATATTTGTCTTCTTGTGATGTGCTCTGACAATGAACTCCTTTTCACCTTTGAATAAATGGTATTTGTTCTCATGGTGATGGAAGATCGCTTTATTATCATACAAGTAAAGACTTCCCAACACAATACCTGTAATATCAAGCGAAACTACATCTAATTCAACTGTGTCAACAAAATGTGCAGCTATTGTAAAGCGCAATATGCACTTCTTTGAAACCTGTAGATTTGCATCCTTACAAATCCACCCAAGTGGATATGGCTTTGGATGTGGAATGGTCTCAAGATTAAGTTTCTTGACCAAGTCTTCAGTGATGAAGTTTTCTTGTGACCCACTATCAATCAGTGCATCAATCTTGGTATGTTTGGATATGACCCTCACATGAAACAATTCAATTCTCTCTTCATTTGGAGTATGTGGTAGTTTGAAGGACTAGTATTGGGTTTTGTTTCAATTTATTTCCCCTTCATGTTCTTCAATCCCATGGATTTAATTTTTGATTCATCACCTGAATCCTCTCCTAAGTCATGTTGAGTTGTAGCTGCAATTTTCTGCTTCCCTTTGTTATTGTTATACTTGGGTCTCTTTTCAGGATGTAATTTCCAAAAAAATTTCTCTTCATAGCCTTCTCTTGAAAAATGTTTACAAACCAGTTTCTCTCCCTCTTTCTTGAAATATGCATTCTTTTTTCCCTTACCTTTTGATTTATTCTCTTTGTTTTTCCCCTTAAAAGGTTTCTTCCTACTCTCATCAGTAATGTTTTCCCTCTATCTTCTAGATGTGTTGGCCTGAACACAAACTTCATCTAAGCTTGTAGGATTAAACATGAGAATAGCATGTCTTAGGTGGCTATGTAAGCCTCCTATGTACTTGAGAAAATTATCTTGGCTCTGAAAATCTACCCCTAATAAGAGAGCTCTTCTCCTAAATTCTTGGGTGTATTCTTGTACATTTTTTCCTTTCAATTGTCTAAAATGTTTTGAGTTCGTTATGGATTTCTGCATGTGAGCTAATGGATAAAACTGTTGTTTTATTGCAGTAATGAAATAATTCCATGATAGAATAATCTTACCATGCTTTTTGATCTCCTATTTTGTCTTGGCTTCCCACAAAACAAGTGATGCACCTTCCATCCTCAATGAAGTTAGTTGGATTTTGGTATCATCATCATGAAGGTTCTGAATTCTCAAATAGACCTCCAATTGCCTAATCCAATTATCAAGCTTTTCTGCATTGACTTCACTATTAAAAATTAGCAATTCAAACTTAGCATCAAGTTTTAGAAGGAATTTTACCAGTGTTCTTTAACTTGTGTGACTGGTGTAAAGTAGAGGATGATGATGATAATGAGGGTGAGGATGGTGACTTTCCACTACCTCCATTTCCTCCATTTCCCTTCTTTGATTTATCTTCATCATTGTGGCCTCCTGATGATCCCTAACCTTCCTTGTGAAGTTTGCATCGTTGTCTTTCTATTCTCTCATTCCTTTCTTGATAAAGGACTCTCATCATTTCAGTCATGTCAAGGAATGCTTCCGTGAACACTCTTTCCTGTTCTTTGGGATCCACCTCTTCATGGATTTCTTCTTCCTTTGGAGGCATGATTAATGATACTTCTACTTCTTTTGGAGGTGAACTGTGGTGGAGAATGTGGCAATCTTGCCCTCCTTTGTTGTGGCTCACATTGAGAACCTCTTGCTTCCACCAATTTTCATTCTCCTCTCTTAAGCTTGAGCCTAGTAAGCATGAAAACCCTTACAAACAGTTAAAAAAATATTTGCACAAAAAAACACCAGAGATTAATTTCTAGCTTTGATACCAACCTGATCTAAAAGGAGTGTATTAGTTTGATATGCTAAGTGTCCTTTCAGTAATAAAAACATGTACAATTTGTTTCCATTTGTTTGCTTAAGGGATGAGTATTTTAACCTTGAAACATAGATGAATTTGTGAGTTTTAAGCATGAAAATAAGCCTAAATAGCAATGTACAAAAGTTTATAACAGAGAAATAACATCACACATAAGTTTTACACAGCAGGCATGATGAAGCAGTTCACCCCTCCTGGGATACATCTGCTGGTCTAGCTCCCAATGGCATGTCCCTCTTTGTCATTATGCTAAAAATTGCAAATACATGTGTTTACAAGACTCGAATGGTTTTTTTCTCTACACCAGTGGCTCCAGAATGCTCAAATTAGTCTAGGTAGACTGTTCTTTCACCCAAACTGGTTGAAACTTGACCTCCCAAAGCCTTTTCCCAATAACAGCTAGAAAAACTACACTAAAAGTGGAGACTACACTTATCCACAATCCAAAAATAGCCAAAACCCCTAAAATTAATGGTGCAATATAAAAATCCACTAACAACTGAAGTTTGATTTAAAATAAAGTGGTTAGGGTGGGGTGGTCACAAGTCAACCCCCCGCCTTAAACTGCGTGGTTTATGGTTTTTATTAAATCCGCATTATAGCGGAACCCGGAGTCGGAGTTTCGTTAACATTTTCCAAAGCCATCGTTACAGGTTCCATCTAACCACACATGTGACAGTTCTTTCTGCTAGAGGTTACGTTTAATGAAACTGTCGCATTTGTTTTCATGGTTCTCAAACCTATAACATGTGACTAGTGCTTTGTTGGAGCTGTCGTCATTGGAGGTAAATAACCGTCAGCATTAACATAAATTGAAATGGTGCCATGTGATATATCTTATGCCTTGACTGCCAGGAGACATTTATGAAGCCATCGGTTGGTATTTTGATTATCCATTGGTTTTAAATGTCATATGTGAACATTGCCCCCTCAACTTTAAAAACTATACATCATAAATTTATGCGGGTTGATTATAGGTTAAGAAATAATGTGGTAGAAGAGATGGTAGAGGACTTTTCTCGCACGCCGAAGGTCGCGGGGTCGACACCCCTGCCCCCCCCCCCCACGCGATTCCACCAAAATTTGATATAAACCTCCTGGGGACACGTGGCAGCCTTCGGGCTTGCCACGTGTTTCCCATCCAATGGTGCCAATTGAAACATGTACATCTACATCCAATGGTCTAGAAACAACCATGTGTCAGATTCTGGTAGGGCTTCAGAAAAGGGAATATTCCCAGTATATGCCACCTGCTGACTGTACTTGCATGCTGACTGGGCATCCAAATCACCCTGTCACAAAAATTTTAGTTGTTTAGGAAAATGAACAAAATGAGATATATTCCTCATACGACATCGGTTTTTCGAACTGTTCATGACATCAGAATCGAAAGAATGAGACCTTTCCAGTCGCTCAGGGTTGGTACAGTTTCGAGCACTTTCAATTTTGAGCAAAACACATGATCTCCTGATCAAGGAAGCACTCAGTATGCAAATTTCCCCCATGAGCATGTAAAGGTTGTCTTATCTTGATCCTCAGGTGTGATCTATATCTAGTTATAACAGCTAAATCCATATAAAAAAAAATTACTTTTTACCAGCAAGGGTATCAAGTACGTGATTGATGAAAGGAAGGGGAAAGTAATCCTTGAGAGTGGCATTGTTAAATTCTATGTAATTAATGAAAATGAACCATATGCCATCTCTCTTTGGGACTAATACCAATGGAGAGACCGATTGGCTATCAGATATAGGATTAATAAAATTAGCATATAATATTTTTTGCAATTCTTCCTTCACAACTTCTCTTAAAGCTAGGTTCATGCGTCTCTGGGGTTTTCGGACACTGGGCTTCCATTCTGAATATAAATGTGATGAGTATAAGTTTTGGTAGGTGCTAGAGTCTTGTAATTTATAGTATCTCAAGGTGTTTGTGTATTTCCCACTTGAAAATTTTCATATTGTACATATATTTCAATATTCAAAATGATTTCCAAAGAAGATAAAATGAAACAAAAAGAAAAAGAAAAGAGGGTGTTCAAAAAGGAAAAATAAAGTGCCACAAAAAATTAATATTTCTGAAAGTGTTGCAAATCAAAATGCCACTACTATTGAGAAAAGTGTGTTCAATCATACACCTTAAACATGATTTTACAATTTTTGAATTTTCTGCTGATAGGTTAGAAAATGAAGATTTTCCAAACCATTTAATCTTGGCTTATCAGTAGATAGGTAGAAATTGACATTGGTTCAACAAATTTATTTTAACCAATAGGAGAAATAAGGGATAGGTGATAGGTTATAAATTCAAAAGAAAAATGATTTTAGGGTCTGCAAGTCTAAATGTACCCTAAAACGAAGAAAAAGGGTTAGGTTTGTAGTTTGGGTAGGTAAATTGTTGAAAAAGAGGGTTGGAGAAAAATGTAAACTTAATCCTGTGAATAAGCAACCTAAAAAGTTTCTTGTTCATTTCCTATGATAACAGAATGGAAATTAGAATGAAAGAGAGAGTTATACTCTAAAGGCCCGGAAAAGGGGCGATTTTATAAAGTTTGGAACCTTATGGTATGTTCTTTATCCCTAAGCCATGATCACATTTATTTCTTCTTATTCTCCTCCTCATGCATATTTTTCCTATCCTAAATTCCTACACTACCCCTCGACCTTCATATCCCAACCCCACCAACCCATCTCTTGTCTTGTCACAACCCATGCCACTAATCCCCACGTGCGTTAATCACCACACAACTACCCTCATCTCCCCACACCCGCTATTCATTCGACGACCCACGTTACATTCTAGCCCCCCCTCACCCTCCGAACGTTAACAATGAGGGGGGGGGGGGGGGGTTCAAAATGGGTGGTACCCACTACCATGTAACCCATTACGTGTCACACATACAAGTTGTTCCCACCCCCCCACCCCCGCCAATACCACATACGGCCACTACCCCCCTCTGAAAGCGGTTTCCGACACCACATAAAACCATTCCACCCGCTGACTACTGGATTATTTGTTGCCCGCTCCTGCCATGCCACTTCCTCGCTGACCTGTCCCTCCCATCCAATCCCATTCACTCCTGCTAAGAGGTTGTTTCACCATGAATGGTTTATTCGTTGTCCAAAGGACCCACACCACCTCAACGTCTCACCAATCAATGATTAAAATCTAAACTCATGCCCTATGCACAGTTCTTATTTTGATTACAGATTGCAGGTATCGGACTCACAGATAATTACAGAAAATATCACAGTTAAACAATTGATGCAGGAGAAACTTTGATTCAGCAAAAGAATCAATAGCTCTCGGCCGAGCATATTCCAGTCTCTCCTTTCAAATTTTTGTTCTGATCATGGCCCCTTCATTTATCTCCCATCCCCAATACTGGTCGATATCAATTCCCTTCTCCCCACCCCTTTTATTATATACCAATCTCTATTTTCAGATTGAAAATAAGTCACAAAAGGCAAATCATGCCTCCTAAGAAGGACCAGGAACCTCTAAACCCCATGGTTTACCCTAAAATAGATTTGGATCATACAGACCTCACAGACCGAGATTACAAAATTCACAAGACAAGGTCAGACTTCGACTTGTTCGATGTCTACTTCTGGCTTGAGGAAACATTTCTCGATGAAGTGGATGACATTAGCCTGTGGAAGACCCAGTTGCCTATGTACATCTTTCCCAAAACCCATATTTGCCCCAAATTCATCAAAAAATGCGAGGATTCATACGACATTAATCACACGACCATAATCACCCCAACTGGAGAAATCCTATTCATCATTAATGCCCAATCCATTCAACAAATGATGCATGCCCCCACACCTGAACAAACAATCCCCTTCTCTTATGAAGACCTTAGGGAAATTTATTAAATAATTGATTTTTACAGCAAAGCCAAAACTATGCAAATTTTCATAGCAACTGATGCGCCAATGCCTATAAAAAATCCACCATACCCTTCATCTATTTTTCCCGAAAGGACCAAGCATATTATCATTGTTTTGTCTTATTTTTTAGGTTATCACTCTGATCCGTGGGTTGATGAAGCTGTGATAAACCTTTTTTTCCATTCTCTCCTCAGAAGTTAAGCCCACAATCATGTTTAATTATGCCTAGTTTCTGGCAGATGCCATGCATGAAACGTTTCTAAGGTTTAGCACAAAGGAGGTTTTCAAATACACCTCTGTGTTGGTGTACATGTTTGTGTATGCATAGTCTAGTAGGTTTCAATTTCAGATAGCCAAGGAAAATGAAGATGACGAGCCTCAATATATCATCTTCTGGACCATCTTGTTGTTTAAGGAACAAAAGAACTATACATATAAGAATTTTGTGGATTTTTTTGTACATCGAGCCATCAGCACACTCGGCAGTGCAGCATAGCCCAAGATAAGTAAAGAAATCATGAAGACCTTTAAGCTAACAGAGCAAGTGAAGACAACATATTGGTACTTGTACCAAAATTACACAGAGATTTGAGTCTGTGGAAGTGAGCTAGCCCCCTAAAAATTGCCAAAGTTCCTCTCCATGAGGGTCTTTGCATTGGAGTACATAAGGAAAATGATAGATGCAAATGAGCTCCACTTTTTTTCTGCAACGAAGAAGACTCGGTTCAAGATCAAGACACAAATTTGGTCTCTCATCTGCAACAGCATAGCAGTAGGGGACGACATAGATAATATACTGAAGGGGATGGGTTTCAGTCATAGTTTCACTTGGTCTTATGACCCTGCAGGGATTATCTCCAATAAAAGGTTGGAAGACAGATCCACACCCTTTGTTCATACACACAAACCTAAAATTGAGCAGTATGCCAACCAAACAGAATGGGTGGCCGACACCCTCCAAGAATTTGAAGAATAAATTATCTCGACTTTAGGTATTGAGACCCCAACACCACAAGAAAGGATGAGTGTAGAAGAAAAAGAAGACAAAGGGAAAGAACTAGAAAAAGAGATAGGAAAAAAAAGGCCAAGAGAGGATCAATAACCTTCGGTGACAGATACCTCTACCAAAGAGTTCAAGCTAAAATATAGGAAAACGACCCGAATTCATATGGAGATCGATTAAGGAGGTGAGTCAGAGAAGCAGACGGTGATTCAAAACATGGACACCCCTAAGTCATCACTAGTAGGTGGATAAATAACGACCTCACCTAAATCATCAACCTCAGTGTCTGTTTAGCAACAAGGTTTACAAGCATCCGCTTCTAGACCTACCATAGAAGGCCAAGAGAAATCTATCTTTGAGGTATTCAAAGAGATAAAGTTGAGAAATTAGGTCCTGAATACTAATACATACAATCAGTTCTGGATGTAGACCTCAAGTTCACAAAGCAGGCTCCTATCTTCTTTTAACACCGAAAAGGGAGGATGCAGATGGAATTCCTAGAAGCCTTGATCCCATAACCTCAAGGAGCAAGATATTATAAGAAACAATCATTCAAGTTCAGTGCCAAGGACATCCATCCGATTGACCAGATGGAATTAAACAAGCAGGCCAAGGAGAGGGTAGCTTCAACCTTTACAAGTACTTCTATGAGCTTATCAAAACTGCAGGCATCATTATCCAATACCCAATCACAACTCAAGATGGAGAGGATATATACAATGGGTAGAGACTCAAGCATCAAGACTTTAGAAGATATAATAGTGAATCTTGGGCATGATCGAAACAACTCTCAAGCTGTGGAGGATTTGATTAATAAAAATAATGCTGACATAGCAGCCCTCAGGAAATAGCTCAAGGTGCCAGTGACAGAAGACCCCTTAGCTAAGGGCATTGAGGAATATGCGACACAAAAGGAAGAATTGATGAA
Source organism: Pinus albicaulis (assembly GCA_034641835.2). Taxonomy (NCBI): domain Eukaryota; kingdom Viridiplantae; phylum Streptophyta; class Pinopsida; order Pinales; family Pinaceae; genus Pinus; species Pinus albicaulis. The sequence goes on from CM076573.1 coordinate 403,611,386, forward strand.
TTTAGTCATTGAACAGTCTGCCCAGATCAAACAAATGGTGACCGATATGGAGAAATTACTAAACGAAAAAGAAGAATCTGCTCGAGGGGCACCCATCCCATTAGAAGTTGTCCTATCTCATCAATTCCATTGGTTGTTCCAGCAAATTCTGTAACATCCAGTGGGACAGATCAACTGTCCAAAGCTATGGAAAGCATGACCCTATAATCATAAGAGATCAAGAATTTTGAGGCATGGATTGGCATCCTAAGGTAACAAAAGGAAAGATCAGAATCTTCTCATGAGATAGCCAAGAAGCAGATTGAGAGGTTGGAGAAGGCAGAAAAGGATTTTTTTGCCAGCATCATATTGGGCCAAATGAAACTGATGATTTGCGGTAGTACGATAGAGATAGTGGATGGGAGTTGGCATTCCATTGACACTCTTTTTGAACATAATGAGATAATTTACAAATTCAAGGTGGCTATCAAGAAATCAACTCAGGAGTTGGGGTATATGCCAATAATAGCCCCTAAAGTCATTGAATTCTTGAATTCCAAGACTAGTTTTGAGCTGGAAGAGCTGGATGTGTAGGAAAAAAAACCAACCATACTGGAGGTAAGAAGGGTCCTCTCTAAGAGGAATTTAGTGAGGCAAGTGGAGTAGAAGTGTCATGAATTGGACATGACCATCGGCAGGTTCTTAAACAAGATTGAGCCTCTGAGGGAAAAGGGATCGCCCTCATTGTATGTAATCAACAACAAGATGGTACAAAAGGTAGATTACATGACCAAGCTCAGGGAAGCAGCTAAGGACACCACCAAATTTGCCAACATTAAAGGAAATGTGACTAGGATGTTTGTCTTGGATATCCTAAGCAATGATATATTCATTCAACATGAGTTGAAGCATTTTTTTCTCACTAGGCCTAACTTCAGCAAATACACAGAGGTGGATGAAGTGTATCGACAGGTCATAGGTATGAGAATTCCAAGAAAGAATGAATAGGGGAAATTGTGTATGTACTAGGAATGAAAAGGCTCAATGGACATGCCAGCACATCCACTGATCGATCTGGAAAGACATCATCACATCATATTTAATAATCCAGCAGCGGCGACCCAAAAAGTAGAGCCAGATGTCAAGGCTACTATTGTTGCCTCTTCGTGACCATATGAGCCACCTTAAGCCTACTTTTTGATTTACGAAGAGTTTCCAAAGTTAATGTTGTAGTCAGAAGTTAATGTTACAGTCAGTGTCTTTCCATAGATATTTTTTGTTCAAGCCTTGCATGGCCACAGTTGTCAAGTATAATTAAATTTTAGTTAATGAAGATTGTCGATGTAGATTAGGGAAACCAACATAGTTTCAGTTAAATACTGCTTGTATTTTCATTATCAAGGGTTGGACCTTGTTAGACTCTGCGTTCTAAATATCATTGTATTGGAGCACTGTAGTTTTTGCTAGGTATCAATAATAAGAGACTGTTCACAGGATTATTGAGCTATGTTAATGGTGGTTTTTTTCCTATATGTTAATGTTTTTTCTCTGTATTTCATGTTGTGCATTGATTTATCTGATTGTAAAAAAGAAATTTTAGATTAAGATTTGCTGAGAGAGCACCTTAATTATGTTTTTGTTTACTATCTTAATGTTTTCTTCTGAAGTATAGTTAAATAATTCTTAACTTCTCTTTAGCTACTACTGAAACCACTTCTTTATTCTGTCTCATATTCACGCTGATAGTAAGATCCAGGCTGCATAGTTAGCATGCCCTATGAATGCCCTTGAAAAGTTCATGCACCATTCAGCCTTTTATGACTCCATAGCCCAATGGATTAAGTTTCACATTTCTGTTTGTCCAACCACATAATCAATCAAAACAAACAACCTTCATAATTTCTATAACTAGCCTAATATCAACATTTATAATCATCAAGCTAAATCATAAAAATAGAGAGAGCCCTCTCTGAGTCTGGGAAGGCTAGGTCCTAGACTCCAAAGTAGTTTGATGTTGTCCTTTATTTTTTATTCTTGCCAATATTATAAATTATAGGGCCACAATATAATGGTGACCATACTGGGGAATCATTGAAGAAGCTTAGTATTTCATAAGAACTCAGAAAACCCAGTGAAAATATTGTGTGATTTAAGTATTTTCCACAGATTGGTTTTTCAGCTTTTGTAAAACATTCAGCCTGCCTGTGCTTTGGATTCAAATTCTGGCTCCCAGAAGAATATTTACCAGGTCTCATCCTAACCCAAATACTCCTGCAATAGTTGAAAATCTAGAGAAAATTATGAGAAAAACCCCCATAGCAGAGAGTCCAAATATTAGCAAGCATCTTCATAGAGAAATTTCCCTCCCTGAAAACCTTGCAACCTTGCAGGACATCCAGTTCGACTTACATTTTGAACAGAGATTTTTCAGGAGAAAACCTCATAATTGGACAACTCATACAGTTTTTGACCCATCTATATTACAACAAAGTCTAGTTGGGGAAGCCTCCACCTCCACCCAGACTGATCTTCAGCTTCTCCAACACTTTGATTCCCTTCAAGGTCTGGTAGCAGAACTCGCCTCACCTATTGATGATGCTTACCTTCAGTAGTATGTAGAATTATCTACTCTTACTATAGAAACTCCCTTTTTTATTTTCAAGTCTACTAATCCTCATTCAATTTGTCTAGGCGTATCTGCAACTCCTAAAATTTCCTTGAAAATTTCCCACTAGAGTGTCCAAACCTCCACTCATACACCCACTATTCACCTTCCTCCATTTAATCCTACACCTCCATTGGTCAACCCTCCTTGGGTTCCCCCACCACCAATAATGGTAGCCTGGTATTCGCCATTGGTGCTACCACAACCTATGGCGCCTATCCCACAAGATTCTCAGTCCAAAATCCCACTATTTGTTCAAACTAGTTCTACAACCACTCAACAACATGTGGATAAAATAGATGACTATTTCAACCAACAAGATATAAACGATGAAACTATTAAGTTGAGGACATTTTCTCAAAGTTGGGGGGATAAGTAAGAAAATGGTTTAAAGGCTTGACTCCAAATAGTTTCCATGACCTCCCTGCCCTTCACCGGTTATTTATAAATAAATGGGAAGTTAATAAAAACCATCTACAAATCTTGTCAGAATATGAAAACATCAAGAGAAATGTTGGAGAGAGTGTCCAAGACTACTGTACTAGGTTTAATAGTGTATACAACGCACTCCCTACTCACATGAAACCCCCATAAAGTTTAGCCCTGACAAAATTCCCAGATGGTTTCGACCCAGAAATGGCTTAGCAGCTTAGAGAAAGAGATCCTACTACATTAGAAGACATGCAGAGGGGTGCAGTAAGTTTCGAAGCCAATATGATTGCAAAGAGGGCTAGAATGAGAAATGAGAAGAGAGTCACTATTAGGGAAGAGCCTACAGCCTCCACATCTGATGCTAAGATTGATAACTTGGTTAGAACTATGGAGAGAATGATGAAGAGGATCAACTAGAATGAGAAAGCCATCCCTAGGGATAATAAGCCAGTTCCTCAAAATAGAAACCAAAACTTTAGAAGAAACCACCCTCAAATAAGACAGAGAAGAGCTGACCAACAAATTAGGCTTGCATTCCAAGATAATTATGCTGATGAAGATGAGGGAGTGGTTGAATAACTAGAAGAAATTCAAATTAATCTAATGGGAATTAATGATGAGGATTATGTTTTCCTCACTAAAGAAGAATAAGATTTATTTTCTCTAACTCAAACTGAAGTAGAATTTGAAGATTCTAAAGATTATAAGAAAGGGTTTGAGAATTCCATCATGTAGGTACATAGAAAATATAACCTCAAGAGCAAGAAAAATTTTGATAATTCCAAGAAAAAGAGCTCTAAAAATTCTGCTAAAAAGGGCCCTGAAAATGATCCAAGGAAAACTACAAAAAGTTCAAAGAAAACTGTAGAAAGTTCAAAGAAAACTGTTAATATCCCTGGAAAGAATGGCATGGAAAGCAACACTAGTAAACCAACTTTCAGCCCTATCAAAATTTTTCAAGCTAATATCTCCACTACAAGTCAACAAACTGAAGTTGCTGCTAAAATAGTGTCTAAGAAGATTGATTCGAATCTTCCAAAATCACATACACCATTCAACATTGAGAACGAAATTGCTAAAATAAAGATCTCAATTCCTCTCATTGAATTGGTAAACAAGGATGTATATAGGTCCCAAGTCCTAAATGCACTGAACATAGGAGAAATTACTGACACTATCAATCTGAATGATGATAAACCTGAATTGTTGTTTAGGCCAGAAGTAGAGGGTAAATCCTAGGAGGGAGGTGTTCCCCCATTTTAAATCAGTTTGAATATTCATGATAAAATTCTCCACAATGCCATGTTAGATTCAGGTGCCTCTCATAATCTTATGCCAAAGGAATTCATGGAGAAACTTGGCTTTGAGATAACAAAACCCTACAAAGACTTGTACTCATTTGATTCCAGCAAAGTCAAATGTCTAGGCCTCATCAAAGATCTTCGTGTCACTTTATTCCATATACCAGCCAAGATTCTAGTGATGGATATAGTAGTGGTTGACATCTCTCCTGAATATGGCATGCTTCTATCACATTCATGGGGAGCCAAGCTCCAAACGACACTCCAAATGGATATGAATTATGCTACCATACCAGTTTTTGGCCAACAAAGAAGATTGTATAGGGATACCTTAATGAAATACATGGTGAAAATTCAAGAAAAACCACATAACTACCCCCTTTACTCTGCTCATTCTGACCTTGATTCTTTCATTCTTTACAATGATGAAGACATTAATGAGCAAGTAGCTGGAGAAGAAGAGGACCAGAATAGAGAATAAGCAGATCAAAGGGAAATTGTACAACACAAGTCTGAATCTAAACCTTTTTGGAACATGAGTTTTTATGGCACTTGTGGCAAAGTAGGCTCAGGAGAAAGAGTATGGGTATGCAATATTGAAAAAAACCATGCAGTGGGTCATTCCTACAAACTTAATTTTAATTGCACCAAAAATATAGCAGAGTACGAAGCACTCCTTTTGGGTTTACAACTACTGAACAGATTAGGAGCCAAAATAATTTCTGGTCACGGGGATTTTGAGCTAGTTATTAGACAAATCAAGGGAGAATATTCAGCCAAACATCCTAGACTGAGAGCATACATGAATGCTACACTTGACCTCCTGAAAACATTTGAAGAGTATGACTATTGAGGCTACTTTTTGTCTTTTCTTCCTTACCTTATTTGCCTATTTTGGCCTAGTTTTGACACATATATACTTCCTTTTTTCCTCTCTTTATCCCTAATATGGCCAAACTTCCATCAATTCTTGTTAAAGGTAAAAGGCAGCACAAGTATAATTGTTTCTACTATTCTATAGCTAGTTTAGGCATTTTTAGTAGCATGCTTATTTGTTAACTTACTATTATGGGTAGAATGATGGATTTCTTGCGGGACCTATTTGGTTGGCTCTTTGACTTGGAGGAAAATTATGTTCCTTCAACCATCCTTTAGTTGATAATCCTGCATGCCTCAAGATAGAAGCTCTAGCTCAGCAAGTTCGATGCTCCTTCCAGCACTTCGACAAATTCAAAGATCGATGAAGGACCAGCTATCCACTATTCGTATAATGGAGTTCAATTGAAAAAAATTGGGAACCTTTTTCCTATAGCAGCATGCGGTTTTTGATAAGGAACTGATAGTGTAAATTTAGGATAGTTAGTGTTTATTTCATGGATTACAATATCCATGATTTCCAACGTCCTCCTCTGTAATATAATTGATACTAATTATGTAAGTAAGGATGCCTATAAAGGCAAAGACATTTTGTTTGATGAGGAGGTTAATGTATTTTTGTTTTCAGCTATCAATACTAAACTGTGATTTCATGTTCTGTTGGTGAAAGTCGTATTGCAATTATTCTGATGCGTTCTTGATTAGCTGTGGAATGCTGTGGATTTGATGAACTTCTGAGATAATTTTCAATAGGTGTAGTTAGGACTGTAATCCAATTCATTACTAGGTGTGGCAAGGGCCCACCATAACCGGTTCATCCCCGTAGACGTAGCTAGAGGTAATTTGTAAGTATAGTTTGATTCACTTCTTGATTGTATAATTATTTGTTTTTGAAAGTCGATTTCATTTCCTGGAATTTGATTCATGTTGCTGTAATAGAGGTAATTCGTAAATATAGCTTTATTTAATTCTTGGTTGCATAATTAATTATTTCTGAAAATCAATTTTGTTTCTGGAATTTGATTTATGTTGCTGTAGCAGAGGTAATTTCATATATCAAGGATAATTTTGTGAATCTCATGTTAAAATCTCTGTGATTGTGGCTATAAGTGTGCCTGGTTCTTTCCATGAGGATTGCTTTCCATTTTTAATCCCATACACATCATTCTGAATTGAAGCTTTTCTTAGAAACATAGTTAAGCATATACACTTTCATCTTTCTGGATAAACGAATTCATTGAATGCGTCCCTGTGTGAATGAACAGAGCATGGTTATATGCATTTAATTACATCTTTTGTGAGATAAGTAGATAGGACTAGAGTACGTGTGGAATTGCTAAATCGATTTTAGTAGGGAGTATAGCTCGAATTTGCAAACAGATTTAATGATTAATTGGTTCTGTGTGTTAAAGTAATCCCCATCTCATTTCATATGTGTGTAGCTTAGATTTGTAAACATAGTTCAATTTCTCGTAGAAAATTAATGTCATTTTTAGATTTAACAATTTTGTTTGAATTCCATGCGTTTGGTTTGAAGAAGCAAATTTTCATTTAAATTCGAGTTTTTGGCTTGAGATTTATCACGGCATAAGGTATAATAGGAGTGTGAAGTTTTGTTCATTGAAGAGTGATAGATATAGGTTCTTTTGGGGTCTTGGTCGGAAAGTCACTAGGAGACCCATGTGTTGACCAGGTAGGAGAAAGTAGATGATTCATAGAATAGTTCAGAGCAAGTTTTCTTCATTCTTTTGGTGTGATTAAGTAGAAGTTTATAGTCTTGTTTCTTTTTTCATAATATTAGAATTTGGAGTGGGAGGTCATTTACAAAGACTGTTGTAGCATCTAATTCGAGTTGAATTGGCAAGATTATATTGATTGAATGCATATTCCTTAAGGACAAAACGATCATGGCAGAATCTTAGCCAGTGTTCCTTTCTGGATTGATGCTTGAAATTGTGTGTTAGGGTTCATAGTTTGCTGCAAGTTTCACAATTCCATGTCCATAAGAATAGCAGTGATTAAGTGATTTAACCCCTGCAACTTGGTTTGAAAGAAATTATTCATTAAAGGTTGAAATATTTTATTGCAAGTTTCAGAGGATGATTAGATGACTCCCAGTGGTAATTTATGTGAACTTTTCAACTTTTAGTTTCAAGATTGAATTCATTTCTATTTCTATGTATTAATGCAACATGTGTTGATTGAATTGATAGCATTATCTTATTTCGGAAAGCAGAGTGTCGATTGGTGTAGAAGTTTTGAGTAACTTTGCCAAAGTATAGCTGGAGGTTTGATGAAAGACAACTGTAATTAAAATTTGATCTCCAGAATACAGTTGTTCATTTTTTATAGCTTGTGTTTATTTGAGTTTGGTTTGAAAAGTAGAAGTTGGGGGATTAACACTGCCAGAAGTGGGTAATACATATATAGATGGGTTGGCTAGGTACTGAAATATCAATGGCTATCATGACTGAAGTCTATGTGTAAAATCAATATTCAAATCAGTGTGATAGTGCACCTTTTCGCTTGACACTAGTATAGTGAAATTGGCATGAAGTGTTGACATCAAAGTTAATTAGGGATACCATTAGTAATTGTGAGTTCACTGTTTGAGTGTGGAATCAACTTATAGGTTTACTCAGATTAGCTAACTCCTTTTAAGTGTGACCTCCAAATATTATAAATAGCGTTTTTTATATTTTTTGCAAATAGTGAGTTATTGAATTAAAGTTGTTGTTGATCTAGTAATGGTTTTGATTCCAGATTTAATGTTGAGATAGATTGAATAAGGGTTTCCAGTGTTCAAACCAGAGTTTTTTTATTGTTCCTATTTTTATGATGAGATGAATTGATTTATTTCCGACAGTGTGTGTTTATAGATGTTTGTGTGTGCCTGAATTTTTAAATCAAATATCATAAGGAATCATATAAACTTCGACTCTAAAAGTTGAACCTTGAGAGCGCAATATAGCTCGTGTTTACGAGCCCGGATTGATATAAAAATATTGGTGAATTAATTCGACACTTATTTCACACAAAATTTTGGCGTCGTTGTTGGGGAGTTGTAATTTCAAGATTCAGGTAATCATTATTGTCTGTGTTTCATAGATCTTGCAGGGCTGTCAAAGGGTGGAGAGAGTATGGTAAGATGTGAGTGAAGAGCCACACATCCACTTTTGTGGGGTTGCTCCAAAGTCTGACCGATTACTGCTTGTTCTCAACTCTATTATTATCTCCTTATGCGTAGAAGTAGACCTAGGGATAATAAGGGTAGATTTATTTCTACTTCTCAATTTCCTGAAAATTTTGGTTCGGTAAAAAATCCATTAAATAACCCTGCTAATCGTTACGCAAGCACTAAATAAGAAAAAGGGAGGACCAGTGGGAAGGAGATTTTGGAAGGGGAACTTGCAAACCAAGAAGAAGTAAGGTTGTCTATTGGCTCTTTCTCCACTAACATTAGCACCAATATGGCGAACAATGAAGGTGAGAATAAAAACAATGAGGGGAATCATGAAGAAGAGGAAGGACCAACTTTCTTTGGAGGAAACATGAATGACCTAAGGGGAGAAAACATTGATGGGCCAAGGAGAGAAAACACCGATGGACCACGAGGAGGACCAGACGATGATGAAAAAGAAACTACCTTCGGGTTTCCTATCCTCGACATCACCAGGAACATCAGAATGAAGATCATTCCAATGACCTCCTTGCCTCTCTTTTATAGTAAGTCCTCCAAGGATCCTGATGCTTTTCTTTTCGAATTTGATATTATTTGTAGAAGATATAATTACTACGATGATGCACACAAACTGAAACTGTTCCCAACCAGCCTGAAAGACACCGCACTTCGATGGTTTATGAGCCTAGGGGAAAACACCATATACACTTGGGATGACATGAAATCTATATTCCTTAAGAAATACCAGGATTTCTGCAAAACTAGGGACCTCAATGATATTCTAAGAATGCAAAAACTAGAAGACGAGAGCCTAGAAGAATATCTTGAGTGCTTCCTGTATCATTTTCACAAATCCCGAGGAGCCCATCTAGAGGATAAAACGGCCAAAACAGTCTTTCTAAAAGGATTAAGAGAAGAATGCATAGATACTCTAAACATTTTAAGTCGTGGGGACATTTACAAAAGGTATTTTGCTTAAATAGTCGAACTTTGTCGAACCTATTCTAGAAGCCAGGCTAAAGTAGGTAGGAAGTTGCGTGATAATCTCATAGATACTGCATCTAGAAACCAAAAAACTACTTATACTACTATCACTACGGTCAAACTAGGGAACTTGCTGGAAGACTTCAAAAATGAAATTTTAAACACCATTGGCAATCAACTCGACACAATGAAACATAAGAAGAAAAAAGAAGACGAAAGGGCTAATATGGCAATATTTTGTCCCAGATATAGACAAAATCATATGGAAAGAGAGTGTCCCATTAATTTTATTGAGGTTTGTAGAATTTTCGCCTTAGAACATGCCACCAGTAAATGCCCATATCTTCTCGGTCTGTAGGCCATCTATAAAGGGAATGCTGAAGCAAATGATCCATCGCAAGCAAGTAAAAATCCCTTTTGGAGAGGCCCCAATCAGAACATGTCTCCAGAACCTAGTCCCAAAGAATATAGTTAAACTCAACCTTGGAACTTCCAGCCAGCTTATCCTCGTTGGGCTACTCCTCAAACTCAAAACACTCCATGGAACCAGAACTGGAGGGAAAACCCTTATATCAACACTTATCATCCCCAAATCCATTTCTATGCGCCCTACCCGAATATACCAAGCACCTCGTACAACCCAACCATTAAATCCTATCAGCAACGGTATAACCCTCACACATACCAACAACCATTGCTGCCACCCACTCCCTTGCATCAACTTTTACATGCACCATCTGACCCATCATCATCTTTGCAGGCACCTCAAAACCCACCTTGCCCTACATTATTTCCTACGCAACCCGTACCTAACCCAAATCACAATAGACCACCTCAACCTGCACAAAACATAAACATCAATCCTTTCCCTACATACATGATCACTACCATCCCCATGAATGAAATTCAGTTACGATCATGGAAGATAGTTAATAAGGGAAATCAAATGTTGCCATAGAGGAGATGTTCCATCCACATCATCTGAAAATCATATGCAAAATGAGAAACAAAAACAAATACAAGAAGAAGAATCAAATGAACGACCCTACCCAGAAAGACTCCTTGTAAAGAAAGAAGAGACTCCTCTTGAATACAACCTAGAAAATGAATAAAGCAATGTCTGCATTAAAATTCCACTCTTACAAGCTATCAGAGACATCCCTATTTACACCAAAATTATCAAGGATCTCTGCATCAATAAGCCAGGTAGGAAGGGACATAAGAACCAAAGCGTAAAGATCATGATCCAAATGTACACCATGATTTCTGACTTGCCTGTGAAGTACCATAACCCTGGGAATCCCATTGTCACCATTGAAATAAATGGAGTACTTTTGCTAAACACACTTGTAGACTTGGGGGAAGCAATAAATGCCATGACATATGAGACTATGACATCTTTGCAGTTACCTAGGCTAAAACCCACCCCCATCATTCTAGAAATGGTAGACAAATCCGTCGTTAAACCGATGGGAACGCTAGAAGACATAGGGGTCCCTATAGCTTCTTGGCAATATCCTATAGACTTTATCATCATTTCCCCAAAAACCTTAAGACCTGGACATCCTATAGTTCTGGGATGCCCTTGGTTGGCAACTGATGATGTCGTCATAGGGTGCAGAAATCGAGAAATGATCATTTCCAATGGTTCCCATAACCAAACCTTATATATTTCCCCCCCTGCTCAGACAGTTGCAAAAGTACCATTATGGCTCGAGAGCCCCTATGGAGATGAAGATAGTATGTTTCCTTTGTTGACATTAGAACAACCTAGAGGTCTCTAGGAACAATCCGATGAACATATCTTGCACCAGTTTTTATCTCATAGTTCTTGTATTGATTATCCTATTTCTATTAATGGTTACCATCATGTTTTCAATGACGAGTTCGAGGAAGCCTGCCATCCAGCCGTGTTCACATCTTTTTCAGCAATATAGGAAAGCCATGAACTCGCCACAGAGCTTGTAGAAATCACTGAAGGAAAGACCTTACACATCGGTGTAGAATTAACCATGGAACAAAAGCAACAGTTGATGGGTATTATTCGTGAGAAATATGGAGAATTTTCTTGGGATTACTTGGACTTGCAAGGCATCCATATAGACACATGCATCCACCATATTTACACTAATTAAGAGATGAGACTCATCCGACAGCCACAAAGATGAATGAACCCAGCATTAAAGGATATTGTCAAAGAAGAGCTTCAGAAACTCCTAGCTGCGGAATTCATCTATCCCATTTCAGACAGTAGATGGGTGTCACCTCTGGTGGTGGTGCCGAAAAAGAATGAAAAAGTGGAGTATCTGCATTGACTACAGAGAACTAAACAAGGCCACATTGCGCGAATACTTTCCCCTGCCCTTCATTGATCAGGTACTCGACACTTTCTCATGTAATAAATACTTCTCTTTTCTAGATGGGTACAGTGGATATAATCAAATCTAGATAGCTAAAGAAGATCAAGAAAAGACTACATTTACATGCCCTTGGGGAACCTATGCATATAGAGTCCTCCCCTTTTGTCTTTGTAATGCCCTAGCTACGTTTCAAAGAGTTGTACTCGCCATTTTTTCTGATTTGGTCCATGACTGCGTAGAGGTATATATGGACGACTTCACAGTCTATGGAGATGATTTCGGTCAAGCTTTGGCCGATTTAGAAAAAGTGTTGATTCGTTGTCAAGAAGAAAACCTCTTCCTTAGTAGTGATAAATGTAGAATGATGAAAACTAAGGGATTTTTTCTAGGTCATCATGTGTCATTAGAAGGAATTAAAGTTGATCCAACAAATATTGGGGTAATCTCACATATTCCTATGTGCAGTTCGCAAAAAGAGGTAAGAATTTTCTTGGGACATGCAGGTTACTATCATTGTTTTATCAAAAAATTTACTAAGATTGCAGCACCATTATTTAAGTTATTGACTAAAGATGCTGACTTTGTATGGAATTTCAATTGTCAACAGGCCTTTCAGATACTAAAGGATAAATTTTTTACCGCTCTGGTGTTAAGAGGACCAAAATAGTCCCTGCCATTTCACATATGTATTGATGCTTCAGACACTGCACTAGGAGCAGCTTTGGGACAAAGGGAAGATCGCTATCCTTATGCTATCTATTTTATTAGCAAAAATCTTTCCCCTGCTAAATTAAACTATACAGTCACTGAGAAAGAATTGTTAGCAGTTGTGCATGCTATTGGGAAGTTTAGACATTACATTACTAGTTATGAGCCTTTTTTCCATACCAATCATTCTTCCATTAGGTTTTTCATGACTAAACCAATTACTAATGGTAGAATAACTAGATCGTTGTTGCTTTTACAAGAATTTAATATAACTGTAATCGATAGGCCTGGAAGTGATAATATAGCAGCTAAATTTTTGTCTCATTTGAATATTGGACAGGGAAGCACGACAACTCCAGTACCTGATGAATTCCTAGATGAAGCACTATTCGCCATTTCTGCCATCACTCCTTGGTTACCCGATGTTGCAAATTATTTGGTGTCAGGGAAATTACCTCAGAGCATGTCTGCTCGGGAAAAACATAACATTGTGCAGGGTAGTGCTAATTACTCCTGGATTGAAGGAGACTTGTTTTACACAGGGCCAGACCCGATCATGAGGCGGTGTGTGTGGGAAGATGAAATGTATGATGTTTTTAGAGCTTCCCACAGCGATCTTTGCGGGGGGAATTTTTCCGACAAACAAACCGCATACAAGGTTCTTCGTACTGGATATTATTGGCCCTCGCTCTTTAAAGATGCCAATAATTTTTCCTCTAGTTGTGATGCTTGCTAGCGGATGGGGAGACTAGTTTCCTCCAACGAGATGCCTCTTCAGCCTCAGATAGCCATTGAACCATTTGAGAAATGTGCGTTGGATTTTGTAGGGCCCATCTCCCTGATGTCAAAAAAGAAGAAGTACATTTTGGTATGCACTGATTACGTCACCAAGTGGGTAGAGGTGAAGGCATTATTTGCTACCACAGAAAAAGCGGTAGTAGATTTTTTGTTCGAAGACATCTTCATGAAATTCGGTGTACCACGCGAGATTGTCACAGACCAAGGTACCCAATTCACATCAAAATTGGTCGAGGAACTCACTGAGCAGTATCAGATTAAACACTGTAAATCTACCCCTTACCACCCTCAAGCTAATGGGAAAATGGAATCCACAAACAAAGTCTTGGAGTCCATCCTCACAAAAATCATTCAACTGCACCATAAGGACTCGGCGGACAAGTTATTGGAAGCATTATGGGCTTATATGATTACTTGGAGAAATTTGACGGGACACATCCCGTATGAGCTAGTCTACAGGAAATAAGTACTTTTGCCCATCGAGTTCCAAGTGAAGACATTTAGGATGACCGCCCAATTGGGAATGAATCTGAATAAATTCCAGGAGCAGAGGTTGATGCAGCTGAATGATCTCGATGAGATCCAACAGGACGCATATCTTAGAACCTCGTTGGTACAGGATCAAAGAGCTTGATGGCATGATAAGTTCATCAAAAAGAAAGTCTTCCATGCAGGCGACTGGGCCCTATTGTACGACAGTAAGTTCAAACACTTCAAAGGCAAGTTCTCTACTCATTGGTTGGGATCTTATGAGGTAGTTGAAGCTTTTGACAACGGTTCATTTTGTATTAGAACCATTAATGTTGAGTAGAATTCCTTCGTGGTAAATGGCCTTCGGCTAAAATTTTACCATAAACCACTCTCAGATGATCTGTTTTTGCAGGACATTCAGAAGGATCCAGGACTAGAGTTGGTTCATGGAAATGACCAGCCTCTTGCTAGATCGGTTGATTGATTTTTCTTATCTATTTTTCATATATATATATATATATATATATGTTTATATTTATATTTATATTTATATTTATATAGATTAACCAGTGGACTGTCAATTTCCATATCTACAGGTGGTTCTCCCCACATTCCATGTAGAATAAAGGAGAAATTAGGGAGGAGTGGGTTTATTCCTTTATCCAGGCCTGGAGGATTACTTATGCAAAAGGAATAGTTGGAGTCTTCTTTAGATGTCTTCATACTATCAAAAAATTAAGCTCTCGAGTAGTGAATGATCCAGGCTTGTAAAATTTATGGACCAGTGGAAGTTTAGGGATTCCTTGGGCATAGAATTATTCTTTTCCGGGCCCAAGGAAATAACTACGTAAAATAAACTCCCTGGAATTTTCTATGGGAAACTCAGACTCTCTAAATATTAATGCCCCGAGGAGGAGCTACCTTAGGCTCAATAAAAAAATAAGGTGGTGGTAGCCTAGGGATCCAATGGGTATGAAATTATTCTTTTCTAGACCCACTGGAATAACTCTGGAAAAGAAATCCCCTGGAGCCTTCTTCAGGAAATTTCAAGCTCCCTAAACAAAAATTCCCCAAGCAGTTATCATCTCAGGCCTGGTTAAAATCCATGAGATGGTGGACAGGTTCCAGCGCCACCTCACAAAAATGAGTGGCACTTTATCAGAGAAAATGGAGATTCTATGTTCTGTTCTTCACAAAAACCAGCTCCATGCTTGAGTTACTCTGAATTTATCATCTTTGTCATATTTGTACCTAGACATTCAATACTGGACCAAAATATTCTTTTGGAAATATGTTGTCTAGAAGCTACAACATGGTCATGAGTAATCTGTGGTACTAATGAATTGTGAAAAGCTCTATTTTTAACAACAGTACAATCCTAGAATTGCAGCCTAGGCCTAAAAAAATAAATCTGATTGATCTAGATATCATTTCGTGTTGCAAATTTTACTGTTGACCATGATCACCATTACAGTAGAAGCTACATTTCGAACAACCGACCTACTCCTGTATTGATAAAATATGATGTTATTTTCATTCCCAATATAATTTAAGTGACAAAGGTATGTGCTCAATTTACTTAATTTAGTTGTAGGTAGTTTAAATGATTATTACAAGTACATGTTGTCTACAAGATTCCCTACGCCTCTACCTTCATTTTTTCCTTCCAAACCAATTAAAATCCTACATCCTAGAATCACTCATTCCCTTCAAAATCTCGTCCACCCATGTCCAAAATTCATATGATTACACATGGTGATAAGTTTTGTTGATGAGGACGCACGATGCCAAGAAAAGCACATGATGACAAGGGAAGGCACCATCTACATTGGAATATGATTTCGGGCATAATGACACGACAGGGACCAAGCCTTTCATGCAAACTGAGCTTCCATCATAAGCCTATATGCCATTTTTGTTTAAACTCAGGATCGCCCCCATGATCCGATTACTAGGTAATGTCTCCATCGTAAGTCATGATTACATTTTTATCCATCTCCACGATAAGAAATGCAGCGTATCTGTGTAGGCTAAGGTGAATTTTGATAAAGAGAGGGGACGCTAGAGTATGGGTTGTTTTCATAAAGGGTTCTTCTTATGAGCCATAGCGGATGCCAGTCACCGATTTTCCAGAGCCAAGGAATAAAAGTTTCTATGCTGCATTTATTTCCAAATTGACTTCTTGCTTAGATAGTTGTCTCATTGTGGGTCAGGATAGGTGCGATTACATGCCATGAGCTAGGTGTAGAGATGTTTGAATCTTCTTGGATCATGGGAACCGATAGACATGAGCCCAAATTCGCCCAATTCGCTCGAACTGCAGATTATCAATTATGCAAGGAGGCCATCAAACGAAAGGGATGGGGGTTTTTCTTCAAAAATTCCAAGAATACAATGACGCTATGGCATTGGCATTTTCCCGAACGTTCGATGGAAATAGAGAAAAGATCAGGAACCTTTGTCTCGAAGTCATAGAAAAATCATTAAGCAAAGCAATCGGATTACCCACTGGGGGTGAGAAATTCTTCAAAGGGGGGGAAATTAAGCATAACAAATTGCACGAAATTCTTAAAACCAACATATCAGTCACTGAGTTGGAAAAAGGGAATGCTACAGAGCTGCATTCAAGATCAATGGTAGTCACTGCTAACCATGATCCAACGCTTTCTGACATGTGAATCATATTTCTATATCAGATCAAATTGCTAATGCATCTAATTGAATATTGTTCTGTAGATATTCCCCATTTCCTAAAATTAAGTTTGCATAAGATGGACAGAGGAGTTAAATCTGAGAATCAAAAGCCAGGGACTAAATTGTATCATCATAGCTTGATCAAGATCCTGGTTGTGTTTGAACTGAGAAAAAGGAAAAATTCATGGGAGGATTTCCTCATAGAGAATTTTCCAGGTGAAGAAACTCAGGTGAAATGGAGACAGAGGTCTCTAAGTCAATTTGCAAAATAAAAAATAAACATCCCTGCTGCACCCACTTCACCCACCCAATCTGCTGCACTTCCAACCAGAAATGCCACAAGGCCCGATCCTTCCTTTAGTCATGAAGTTGGAACTTAAAAAAGGAAGTTAGGAAAACGAAGAAGGAAAGCCTTGTCTCCTCCTGAAGAATTAATTTAAAATACCGCAACTCAACAAGGTCACAAGCCCAGTTTGGGGAAAAATGCAACTCATGCTAGTAAATATCCAGTTCCTACTTTCGAGACTATCATACTAGAGAGAAGAAGGACAAGAAGCATGGGTAAGTCCCCTTGCACCACTTTTCATTCCCAACACATTTTTGGGACCTCATCCCCATATTCCGCTACTCCCTCTCCCTCATCGTCTCCCCAATTTCCTTCATCTCCCTCATCTTCCCATCAGTTTCAGATCCGAGATGATATTTTCCAAGATGTGCATGCTTTTACCACTGCTCCCCCTTCCATAAGCCCAGAACAACAGGGCCCTTTTCCAAAGCAGGGTATGGGCCACATGCCAGATGAGAGTCATCCCCAATAATCAATAGCTCTAGCAAAGATATCAGTCCCTGATGAAGAAGAAAATTTCAAAATTAGATCAGTAAGACTTTAGAATAAAATCTCTAAGTTAAGGAACAAGGCTCACAGGTTTAAGACGCTATTCCAATATGTAAGTAAGGAAAATGATCAGTTAAGAGAAGACAACCTCCGGTTATATGTAAAGAATGATGAGCTTTGAAGGAAGGATCAAAGGCTAAAATCATGGAAGACATCTAGATTTTAGTTTGCAAAGAAGACAAGTGCTAGAGGATTGGTTGCACAGTTCACAACATTCTCAGCCTCATTTAGGAGAAGTTTGGAGAAGTTGGCTGAAGAAAGTGATTTTTTACTGGACAATGATGATTTGGAGGCATGAGGACATGCCTCAGATCAAGTGTGGGGGAGATGTTGAGGCTACTTTTTGTCTTTTCTTCCTTACCTTCTTTGCCTCTTTTGGCCCAGTTTTGACACATATATACTTCCTTTTTTCCTCTCTTTATCCCTAATATGGCCTAACTTCTATCAATTCTTGTTAAATGTAAAAAGAAATACAAGTATAATTGTTTCTACTATTATATAGCTAGTTTACACATTTTTAGTAGCATGCGTATTTGTTAACTTACTATTATGGGTAGAATGATGGATTTCTTGCAGGACCTGTTTGGCTGGCTCTTTGACTTGGAGGAAAATTATGTTCCTTAAACCATCCTTCAGTTGATAATCCATCATGCCTTAAGATAGAAGCTCCAACTCAGCAAGTTCGATGCTCCTTCCAGCACTTCGACAAATTCAAAGATCGGTGAAGGACCAGTTGGCCACTATCCGTATAATGGAGTTCAGTTGACAAGAATTAGGAACCTTTTTCCTATAGCAGCATGCGGTTTTTGATAAGGACCTGATAGTGTAAATTTAGGACAGTTAGTATTGATTTCATGGATTAACATATCCATGATTTCCAACGTCCTGCTCTGTAATAGAATTTCTACTAATTATGTAAGGATGCCTATAAAGGCAAAGACATCTGGTTTGATGAGGAGGCTAAAGTATTTTGATTTTCAACTATCAATATTAAACTGCGATTTCATTTTCTATTGGTGAAAGCCGTATTGTAATTATTCTGATGCGTTCTTGATTAGCTCTGGAATGTTGTGGATTTGATGAAATTATGAGATAATTTGTCGTAGGTGTAGTTAGGATTGTAATCCAATGCTTTCCCAGGTGTGGAAAGGGCCCACCATAACCGGTTCAGCCCCGTAGATGTATCTAGAGGTAATTCGTAAGTATAGTTTGATTCAATTCTTGATTGCATAATTATTTGTTTTTGAAATTCGATTTTGTTTCTTGGCATTTTATTCATGTTTCTATAATAGAGGTAATTCATAAGTATAGCTTGATTTAATTCTTGATTGCATAATTAATTATTTTTGAAAATTGATTTTGTTTCTGGAATTTGATTTATGTTACTGTAGTAGAGGTAATTTCATATATCAAGGATCATTTTGAGAATTTCATGTTAAAATCTCTGTGATTGTGGCTATAAGTGTGCTTGGTTCTTTCCATAAAGATTGCTTTCCATTTTTAATCCCATACGCATCATTATGAATTGAAGCTTTGCTTAGAAACAAATTTAAGCATATACTCTTTCATCTTTCTAGATAAATGAATTCACTGAATGCATCCCTGTGTGAATGAACAGATCATGGTTATATGCATTTAATTAAATATTTTGTGAGATAAGTAGATAGGACTAGAGTACGTGTGGAATTGCTAAATCAATTTTAGTAGGGATCATAGCTCGAATTTGCAAACAGATTTAATTATTAATTGGTTCTATGTGTTAAAGTAATCCACATCTCATTTCATGTGTGTGTGACTTAGATTTGTAAACATAGTTCAATTTCTCGTAGCAGATGCATGTCATTTTTAGATTGAACAATTCTGTTTGAATTCCATGCATTTGGTTTGAAGAAGCATATTTTCGTTTGAATTGGAGTTTTTGGCTTGATATTTATCATGGCATAAGGTATAATAGGAGTGTGAAGTTTTATCCATTGAAGAGTGACCGATATAGGTTATTTTGGGGTCTTGGTTGGCAAGTCACCAAGAGACCCGTGTGTTAACCAGGCAGGAGAAAGTAGATGATTCATAGAATAGTTCAGAGAAAATTTTCTTCATTCTTTTGGTGTGATTAAGTAGAAGTTTACAGTCTTGTTTCGTTTTTCATAAGATTAGGTCTTGGAGTGGGAGGTCATTTACAAAGAATGTTGTAGCATCTAGGTCGAGTTGAATTGGCAAGATTATTTTGAGTGAATGCATATTCCTTAAGGACAAAACGATCATGGCAGAATCTTAACCAGCGTTCCTTTCTGGATTGATGCTTGAAATTGTGTGTTAGGGTTCATAGTTTGGTGAAAGTTTCACAATTCCATGTCCATAAGAATAGCAGTGATGAAGTGATTTAACCCCTGCAACTTGGTTTGAAAGAAATTATTCATTAAATATTGAAACATTTTATTTCAAGTTTCAGAGGATGATTAGATGACTGCCAGCGGTAATTTATGTGAACTTGTCAAAATTTAGTTTCGAGATTGAATTCATTTCTATTTTTGTGTCTTAATGCAACATGTGTTAATTGAATTGATAGCATTATCTTATTGCAGAAACCAAAGTGTCGATTGTTGTAGAAGTTTTGAGTAACTTTTCCAAATTATAGTTGGAGGTTTGATGAAAGACAACTGTAATTAAAAGTTGATCTCCATAATACAGTTGTGCATTTTTGATAGCTTGAGTTTATTTCAGTTTGGTTGGAAAAGTAGAAGTTGGGGGATTAACACTGCCAGAAGTGGGTAATACATATATAGATGGGTTGGCTAGGTATTGAAAGATCAATGGCTATCATGACTGAAGTCTGTGTGTAAAATCAATATTCAAATCAGTGTGATAGTGCACCTTTTTGCTTGACACCAGTATAGTGAAATTGGCATGAAATGTTGACATCAAAGTTAATTAGGGATACCATTAGTAATTGAGAGTTCACTGTGTGAGTGTGGAATCAACTTATAGTTTTACTCAGATAAGGTAACTCATTTTAAGTGTGACTTCCAAATATTAGAATTAGGGTTTTTTAGATTTTCTGCAAACAATGTGTTATTGAATTAAAGTTGTTGTTGATTTGCTAACGATTTTCATTTCAGATTTAATGTTGAGATAGATTGAATAAGGGTTTCCAGTGTTCAAACCAGAGTTTGCTGATTGTTCCTATTTTTATGATGAGATTAATTGATTTATTTCTAACAGTGTGTGTTTATAGATGTTTGTGTGTGCCTCAATTCTTAAATAAAATATCATAAGGAATCATATAAACTTCGAATCTAAAATATGAACCTTGAGGATGCAGTACAACTCATGTTTACGAGCCCGGATTGATATACAAATATTGGCGAATTAATTTGACAATTATTTCACAGAAAAATGACCTTGCTGCAGTTCCAAGAAATGAAAATATCGTTGCCAATGGATTAGCATTTTCAGCCATCATTTGATCTGAAGAAGAAATTTTATCCACTTGCGAAAGGGCCCCTAGAAAATGTGTAATATTCCAAAAATTTAGCCTTAAAGCTAAATGGATTATTAGAGTTGTTTTATCACTAGGTAGGTGAATAAATGGGTAGGGAGGCATTAACCTCTTTAGAAGGATTAATAGCACTCCTAATGTGAGAGGAGGAAGAATAAGCAACTAATTTGAGTACCCTTGGGTGTGAAAAGAGATGGGATCATGTTGATTCAGTCAACTTTGACCAAGTCAACAAATCTGTCTAGATACATTGAATCTCCTTGACAAACAACGCAGTTTTGGTGGAGGACAACTTGCATGAGCTTGATGGCACATATGGATGGGACCCAATGTGAAGAGGTTTACTTGCTATATATGGAGAGGATGGGAGCCTTTTTTATTCATGATTTTGATTATCATTTGACATTGTTCTGTTTAGACTTGGCTTCCTCTTGCTGTTTAGTAGGGTTGCAGTGCTGTTTAGCACAGGGTGTTCCTGAGCAAGAATCCCATCTCTTCTCTTGAGAGGCCTATTGGGAGAGCTCTATTATGTATTTTTGTACATCTAGGCTTGAGGCTAAGCACCATTCGTTAGCCTCAACATTATTTCTATAGCAGAATATTTTTGTGTTGCAGGGTGTTGCAGTGGAGGTTTGGTAACACCATTTCTAGGTCTGTTTCTCAATAGAGGGTGCCTTCCTTATCTTGAGAGATCATCTAGGAAGGTTTCTGGGCTTATTTCACAACTTGGCAATAGGCCAAAGTATTTCTCATATTCTACAGTGGAGTCCCTTGCAGGAACTACGTATTTTTGCATAGAGTTGTTGCAGCAGGGTTTCAGCCCCTGATTTTGAGCTAGTTTCCTAGGGAAAGGGCCAACGCTTCTCCCTAAAAGATAGTAGAAGGGATTCGCATCCCTATTTGTATTATTCAGCTATATTTATGTAATTTTGCAGTCATACTACATTTTTCAAAGCTGAATATTTAGATCTGGTCCTTTTGTACTAGTACTTTCATGAAACGCTATTATTTGCTTCAGTAAATTCTGCATAGCTTAAGTCATGGGAATTGGCTATTTTTAAGCTGATTTGAGGCTGGGAGGTACGTTTAACTTATCATAAGTGATTTTTTTCAGTTCCTCTTTTGTATGTGAGGGCCTAAGTCTATATGCTAAGGGAAGCAAGCTTTATTTCTCCCAGTTAAAATGTAAATATCCAGAAGTAACATTTTCAGGGTCAAAATGCTGCATTTTCCCCACTTGAGAGGATATAGAAATGCTTCTTTTTGCTGTTGATTCATTAATTGGATGGCTATGTGTTTCTCAACACATTTTATGACTTTATTTCACCCTGCTATTCCAGTATTGTTCTTATGCATTGCTGCATTCCCATTTTGGGATATTACAGTGGTATCAAAGCATAGTCTTGGCTCAGCCTGTGGAACTCAGCCATGATGCTATCAAGAGAAGGAGAGATGAAAAAAAATAAGAATCTATTATGTGTAGGAAGAAAGGAGGAGAGGCTCACAAATCTTCTTCCAAAATCTATGCAGAGCATCAATGAAAATCTTAAGAAGATGAGAGAGGAGATGGAATGTCCAGAGAAGTTTGAATCTAGAGCCAGATCTAGATTGGCACATGATAGGTGTAAGCATGCAGCTACACCCTATTATGCACAGCATAGTAAAATACCCATATCAGCTATGAAAGAGATGAAAGAAGAGGAAATTCCAAGGAGGGAAACTCTTTGTAATTTTCTGCAAGAGTATGAATCTCAAACTGAGAAGTTTAGAGATCATATCACTTTCAAAGAGTTTTGCAAGATCAAGGTGGAGAGGAGAAAGCTGCATGACATGGATAGATTTTCTCTATCTACCTTTTGAGGGATCCCCAACTTGTTCAGC
Organism: Pinus albicaulis; assembly: GCA_034641835.2. Taxonomy (NCBI): domain Eukaryota; kingdom Viridiplantae; phylum Streptophyta; class Pinopsida; order Pinales; family Pinaceae; genus Pinus; species Pinus albicaulis. The sequence goes on from CM076573.1 coordinate 403,634,107, forward strand.
CAAAGCTTGGGTGGAGGAGTTGCATACTTATTTGCAGCAGCACCAAGTTTCTAAAGATGAAGCCATCAGAGTTGCACCGCTGCACTTTGAAGGTAAGGCCTATGCTTGGTGGATGTTTGAGTAATTTTCATTGAAAAATGAAACACTTCTTCTTTTGCAAAGTTCACTAAGATATTGGTAGAGAGGTTTGACAAAAAACATGAAACAATCAAACCATGAAAAATAAAACTTTTGCATAAGTTGGGAGGACCTACAAACTCAAAACCACTTCAGAAACCTGTTAGAGAAGCTCACATCTTACATGATACCTTGCTACAGGCAAGATCATTGTTTCATAACCTTGGACAAGAGGGCATGAAGGTTCCTTTTGAAAAGGAGGATCCTCTTATTGAGCAGTTACCTCCTATTCATATTGAAGAGGAAGAGAAGGATGGGGGTTACAACACTGTGACATCTACAACATATCTAATACCTCATGCAGAGGAAGGAGGAGCACATGCTCCAACAGGAGGATTTTTTGTAGCATTGCAAGAAGTTCCCCAGGATTTCACATATGGAGGTCAAGACACAATCAATGGACAACATGATTGTGGAGCATTGCAGATGGAAGAAGAAGATAGGGAGGGAGATTATCATCATTTGATGAGGAGCACACACCCCTATCCATTTCAGAGAGATGATGCAAGGAAGAGGCAGACTGATTTTCACTGTGAGGGCAAGGGCAAGGTTTCCCAACCATATGTACAGTCTACTCTTGACATTGATGTCTCACTACATGGAGGCATTCCACCTGAGAGGCCACCAGATCTAGAGTTGATGAGAGACATCTTGTCTTTGGATTCACAACTCTTGGATTTTGGAGAGTTGAAGATTTTGGAGGGATACTTTGGAATGAGGGATTTCAAAGTAGCAGGCAGCAGCATGAGGAGAGCTTCACATGCCAAATTACCAATGCTGTCTCTTGGGAGGATTGATCCATAATGGAGGTCTCAACTCTTGGTAGGGTATTCCAAGGATCTTGGTGCTTGCATGATTCTTGATGACACGGATGGAGAGGATAGATATATGGTGGATGATATGGTCATCTATTCTTATGACAGAGTCTTCTTGACTAGAGCTTCTAAGCTCAAGGAGAATCTACTACATGCAGCACATGAGGACTTCTTTTCCATGCATGTTGATGCATATATTTCCTTGGAAGAGGAGCTCATTTGGGAGGGCATCCAACATGACATATTTCAGCATATTAAGAGATGCATAGCCCAGGTGGTGATAGAAAGGATGTCACAACCACTTCCCTACTCTTCGGAGGTGAGGGAGAATTTCCAATTGAGCCATTTCAGCTCAAGGTCCCAAGTGCATGGTGAAGAATGTATAATTCCACATTATGTTTTGTACTTCTTTACTTTATATGAGCAGCATGTTGTACCAAGGAGGATTAACCCTTCTTGCATATTGTATGATGATGTACTTGAAGCCATTTGTAGCATTGAGATTGGTTATCTCATTGGTGGTTTGTGGGGAAAGCCACATGATTTTTGGTGTGCACCATTGACACCACTTTGTACTTTCATGTTTCTATCTTGTAAAATGATTGTGGAAGCAAATAAGTGGCTGGAAAAGCACTTGTTCTTGTTTTATTTGATGCAGGAAAAGGATGCATTGTGCTCGTTTCTTGTGTGGGACCTTGATCCACTTTCCGGTTGTCATATGAAAACTTGTTTCTATTGGTTTCTTCTTCCATGTATTGCTGATATTTCTATGTTCGTGGGGAGATTTTTTTGGAGAGTAGGATATGAGTTGAAGATGCCCATTGGGAGTATGATTCTCCCTACTTTACATGATGCATGTTTCAGGGGAAGCAATGGGCAGCCCATGATTTCCAAACTACATCTCTTTCCTTCATGTGGGATGAGCCATTTGAAGAACTTGAGTTTTTGGAGGAGGCACTTCATGGTTTATTTGTTTGGTGGGGTAGTTTGGGCCACTCTTGGAGGTCATGAAATTTTAGCCCAAGATCAGCAGTAGCCCCATACTTATCATAAATGGAGGGATAAACCATTTGGATTGGAGGATCCAATCTCTCCATGCAACCCCAACACATTATATGAACTGGGGGTTGAGGATATTTTTGAGCTAACTAGATTGGCTCATTTCATTTGGATGATAGCATGGGTGTGGAAGTCACTCATTGGGAATAATATTCCCCATTTTTATCATCACTCCTACCTTGAGGAGGCCATTGGATAGCAAGGAGGTTTCCACTTACACCTTCCACCTTTCTATGATGAGAGCCATATGGTTTTTCATGCTTGGGAGGAAACATTGGAGGGCATATTTGCAGCAGATATTTTGAGCAGTGGTGGGGAATTTTTATGAGGAGGCCACAAGAAGAGGAGGGGAGGAATTTTGATCTCCTTATATAGTTTCTTGAATATTCCAAAAATTTATCCTTCAAGCTAAATGGAATATTAGAGTTGTTTTATCACTAGGTAGGTGAATAAATGGGTAGGGAGGCCCATTAACCTCTTTAGAAGGATTAATATCACTCTTAATGTGAAAGGATGAAGAATAAGCAACTAATTTGAGCACCTTTGGGTGTGAATAGAGATGGGAACATGTTGATTCATTCAACTTTGACCAAGTCAACGAACCTGTCTAGATACATTGAATCTTCTTGATGAACAACGTAGTTTTGGTGGAGGACAACTTGCATGAGATTGATGGCACATATGGATGGGACCCAATGTGAAGAGGTTCAATTGCTATATATGGAGAGGATGGGAGCCTTTGTTATTCATGATTTTGATTATCATTTTATATTGGTCTGTTTAGACTTGGCTTCCTCTTACTATTTAGTAGGGTTGCAGTGTTCTTTAGCACAGGGTGTTCCCGAGCGGGAATCCCACCTCTTCCCTTGAGAGGCCTCTTGGGAGAGCTCTGTTCTGTATTTCTCCACATCCAGGCTTGAGACCAAGCACCATTTTTCAGCCTCAGCGTTATTTCTGTAGTAGAATATTGCTATGTTGCAGGGTGTTGCAGTGGAGGTTTGATAACACCACTTATGGGTCTATTTCTCAGTAGAGGGTGCCTTCCTTCTCTTGAGAGATCAACTAGGAATATTTCTAGGCTTATTTCACATCTTGGCAGTAGGCCAAAGTATTCCTCATCTCCTATAGTGTAGTCCCTTGCAGGAATTGCCTCTTTTTGCATAGAGTTGCTGCAGCAGGGTTTCAACCTATGAATTTGAGCTAGTTTCCATGGGAAAGGGCCAACCCTTCTCCTGGAAAGCTAGTATAAGGGGTTCTCATCCCTATTTGTATTATTCATCTATATTTCTGTAATGTTTTAGTTATACTACATTTTTCAGAGGTGAATATTCAGATCTTCTCTTTTTGTACTTGTACTTTCATGAAACCCTTGCCGGGTTGTCTTTATAATGCATTAAGGAGGCTAGATCTTCACTTTCTTAGCATATTTTTCCATTAAGTTCCATATCCATGTTGTTCTATCATTATACTATAGAAACCCTTGGAAAATAACGCTATTATTTGCTTCAGTAAATTTTTCATAGCTTAAGTCATGGGATTTGGCTATTTTTAAGATGATTTGAGGCCGGGAGGTCTGTTTAACTTATCATAAGTGATTTGTTTTAGTTCCTATTTTGTATGTGAGTGCCTGAGTCTATATTCTAAGGGAACCAAGTGTCATTTCTCCCAGTTGGGAAGATATAGAAATTCTTCTTTTTGCTACTGATTCATTCATTTGATGGCTATGTGTTTCTCAACACATTTTATGAATTGATTTCACCTTGCTATTCTAGTATTGTGCTTATGCACTGTTGAATTCCCATTTTGGGATATTACACAATGGTTATAGGTCCCGATGCAAGGATGTTGTTTTCCAAGCTCTGCCTCTGATGCAGTCTCCCTCTCTCTCTACTGTGATGGACTAAGATTGTTAGGTGGCCAACAATCAAGTACCCTTATCTCCAGCTCCCGGTCACACACTACTAGTATTTCTTGGGCAATTCTGGCCAACATAACAATGTGATCACCCATTCTTCATCTCTTGGTGGCTTTATATAGGGGGTTACAAATCCTCCTTCCCTCCCTTGGTACATGGTGGATGGTGACCCAAGGGAGAGGTATGATTCCATTGTGTGCTCCAAATATTCCTTTGTGTGCTCACATAGTGTCTAAGGAGGCACTGGTGGCTGTCCTTAGGAGAATTCATGTAAGGAGTAATTGTCCTTTGATTTGTGTGGTCCCGGAAATAGACATTTTTCCATTTTTAGAATGTGCGCTTATCAGAAAAAAGACGTGCAAAAGGCGCTCTCCTCGAAGGATAAAGCACTCAATCAGCATTTAACACTAGTTCAAATTTTATTTTCTCAAAACCTTAGATATTTTAAATACTTTATTGATTCCATAATGTCTTCCTACCCTGTAAATCCTTTGGCCTGACATTAATTAATGTCATCTTCTCTTGTACTATTTTATAGTGTTAACAGTTGCCTCCTATTGTGTGAGGTCTAGGAACGACTATATAGCTGAAATACATTATATTTTCTTTTCTGTATCATGTGTAGAGAGAGAGAGGGAGAATTGCGTGAATCTTGTAATTGATAACACCCTGCACCATTTCCGATATGACCATGGCGTAGGGGATTGCTGCAAGAAAATACAATTTACAACATATATACAAAATTTCAAAGAGGCGGGCATGTCCCATGCTCATGATGCTATGGCTAGTTAAACAAAATTAACAGATACATGTGTTGTCTACGTCACTACTGTGGTAGTGATGCTCGCAGTTGTTGACGATGACTGTTGATGCCCTTAGGGGCATTTTTTCTTTGACGATAGGTGGAATGTGGTACCCATATGCGTAAAATTGGTATGGCATATGTACTTGCTGGGACCTTCCCGTGTGAGCATTGTTGACAGAGATGCTTATGGGGGCATGGGTCTTCGACAGATCTGATCAAAGTGAAATAGCTGTAAGGTATGATACCATATTAACATGAAAGCTATTTTCATAGTCAAATGTTAGGAATATCGATGACATTTATGGAAAATTATGTCTCCCACAGTGCCACCCGAGGATACCCATTTGCATGGGGAGGGATGATACTACTTCCTTTTTGGAAAAGAGGTGTCGAGGTCAATAAAAAGGGAGCCTTAACCGAACCATGGGTTTCCGGCTTGAGGGGTCGAGGACCTGGATGTCATGGCTTTAACATAGGCATGTTGGTGAGAGGTGATTGAAAACTGATGATAGGGATTCAGTGGCCCGAGGTCGGAGTATACTTTAGTAGCTTGGCGACAGTCATAGTTATTTCTTAAGGGAAAATCCCTAGACTCGGTAGGAATTCCAGGGCGGGTGTAAACTGGTTATGAATGTCAGGATGGTGCGTTCGTGGGGGTGAAATAATCTGACCAAGGGGAATGAGGGACTACTTCCATGGGACAAAATATGAAAATATGAGGGTGAAGGGGCGAAGTGCACCATTTGCGGTATTTCTACACTTACCAAAAGAACAAAATAATGGGGTTTGGTTTGTACAAAACACAGAGACAGGTACCTCAAAACATTAAAGTTTTCGCTTACTAAAGGCGTGAGGAAGGTGTTTTGCTGGGGGTGGGGGTCCCATTGGTTAGTCTCATGTGTGGGGTTGATGAAGCGGATGAACCAGTGTCACATATGGGATTATGCTGGTGGAGGTATGGTGGGCGAAATGCGAGGCGCGGTGGTGCTCTTTCGATTTTCTTGTACAACCTGGTCGTCCGGGAAGAGGCTGTCCACTTATATGGTAAACTTGACCTTATGCATGATGAATGGATGGGCATGAGGTGCTTCCTAGACTGAGGTGGTATGGCCATGGCATCACTTTTTCTGTGATATATGGTTTGCTTTGGGTGACGAGCGCCATGGAGGGAGGCTCTACCGACCAACACAGATGTTTATCATATGCAGGGTGAGGTAATGAAAAACATGATCAGATATGAGGACCCTATGGTTTATTTATGATGGAGAAATGATGTCAGGATATGAAAATTTTTATGGGACTCTATCATGCTGGGGGTAGAATGATACCTGCTCTGGAACTTTCAGTGAATGGTGTTGTAAATGGTTTGCGGGTTCTTCCTGCAAAAAAAACTACCTTAAGTGAAAGCATCTTTTTTTCATTAATTATTATTGAAAGGCATGAGCTTTAAAAAGGAAGATGGGAGAGGGTTGTTGGAAATGTTGTCATTGATGGCAAAGGACAGCAGAGAAGAACAGAGGGAGAGTACATTTATAGAGACAGGGCAGCAAAAAGAGAGGTAGTAGAGGCAACAAAAAGAGAAGTAACGAGCAGCATCATTCGAGATGACAAAGGAGGAGCACCTGAAACATCAATCAAGGAGCAGAGGAAGCAAAAAGAGAGGTAGCAGAGGCAGCAAAAAGAGAAGTAAGGAGCAACATTAGTCAAGGAGAAGAGGAAGCAGTGTATTGAAGCAGAGACAAGCAGTGAATTAGTGGGTAGAGACCTGCATAGAAGAGCTGCATAGAGTTGTAATGCTGGCAGAGTAGATTGCCGAAGGCCATTTGATTGGAAATATGGCCAAGCCAGAAGCTTTCGAATCCCATAAGAAAGGATACGAGCAGAGTAATAGAACTCTTTACAATCTATAATAGGAATCCGGTTTTGAATGTAACTAAGGACGAGTTACCAACTACAATCATGAAGGACCTGTGTTAAGGACTGGATCCATATGGCATGCGTAAGACCGCTTTGGACTCTGCAGTTAATATACTCCATCACTATGTTAATGCATATACTCCAGAATGCTCGTAGTTATACGCTTCTGTGTATATATTGAATATATATTGATCGAGTGCGAATCGACTGTAGAATGACCGATGTTCTTCTTCGAATCATATTGATCAATGCTAAGAGTCATGTATTATGATTCGATGCAAATTTAACAATGGAATGGTTTTGCATTTCCACACAAAGAATGTCGAGAAATGAGGTTGTAATGCGAAGAAATACAGTGTTGAAGTGTTGACGGAACAATGGCTAATATATGGAAGGAGTGAATGAGCCCGTAGAAAATGGGAGGAGGCGGAACCCTGAACGAAGGTGAAACCGTGAAAGAACAGTAATGACGGTTTGGAATACCTGACGGTTTTTATCGTACCGCTTTTGTGCAGTAGGTGGTTTTCATGAAATCAAAGCGATCACATTCATTAGAGGATGCATGGCATGAGGCGGGTTCCCAAAACCGACTACATTGCGCATTAACACTCGTGCATTTAACTCCCGTGATATGTGGTTGTGTTCGTCGGATCAAGGCAGTCGGTGCGACAACTTCTCTGTCGTCGGATGATGCAGGTGATTTGAGGACTGGGCCAGCTCATCGTGTGAGGTTGGAGTGATAACCTCCGGACTATGTGACTGTGCGACTACCGTTGGATTGCAGAAGCAGACACGATAAGCTCGCAGCCGTTAGATGAGAAGGTTCATTTAAGCACTGGGGCCCAGTCCATCACGCAACTATTGAATAATAACCCTCTATTCTTTTTTTGGTACATAATCTAGCTGTACTACCTTCTGAGCCACTTTTTCTCGAAGAAAATGATACTTGATTGGGATATGATTAGTTTTTGAGTGAAGCACAAGATTTTTTGATATGCTTATAGCACTTGTATTATCACATTTAATTGAGATAGGTTCATCAATGCTTACCTTCATGTCTTGGAGGGTTTGCTTCATCCATATGACTTGTGTACAGCATGCTGCTACTGCTATGTATTCTGCTTCTACTATAGATAGAGAAATAGATGTTTGTTTCTTTCTAAGCCATGCCACCAAACTTTCTCCTAGATAGAATGCACCTCCACTTGTGCTTTTCCTGTTATCCACACAACTAGCCCAATCTGCATCTGTGTATGCTATCAAAGTGAAGATTTTTCCTTTTGGATACCAAAGTCCATATTGTGCAGTTCCTTGTAGATATCTGAATATTCTTTTGACTGCAAGAAGGTGATTTTGTTTAGGTGTTGCTTGATATCTAGCCACTAGTCCTACTGCTAGCATGATGTCTGGTCTTGATGTTGTCAGGTACAATAGACTTCCTATCATGTATCTGTAGAGTCTTTGATCTATATCAGCAGATCCATCATCAGCACATAGCTTGAATCCTGTGATCATGGGAGTTGACACAGGTTTGCAGTCCTCCATCTTGAACTTTTTCAACATTTCTTTTAAGTATTTTTCTTGTGAAATGAATGTACCTGTATTCTTTTGCTAAATTTGAAGTCCTAAGCAGAAACCGAGTTCTCCAATCATGGACATCTCAAACTGTGATTTCATCTCCTCAGCAAACCCTTTTTCTAGTTCATCTCTGTTGCTTCCAAACATAATTTCATCAGCATATACTACAACAATCAGGAGTTCATTTTCATGGGCTTTTATGTATAGATTGTTGTCTACTCCACCTCTCTTAAAGCCCTGTTTTTGCGAATACTTATCCAGTCTTGAGTACCAAGCATGAGGAGCCTGTTTCAGTCCATAAAGAGCCTTCTTCAGTCTGCACACATAGTTTTCTTTGTCTGTTAAAGAGAAACCTTCTGGTTGTTCCATGTAGACTTCTTATTCTAGATCTCCATTCAGAAAAGCAGATTTTACATCCATTTGATATACCTTGAAGTCTTGGTAGCATGCAAAGGCCAGAAACATTCTGATGGCTTCCATTCTGGCTACAGGGAAAAATTTTCATCGTAATCAAGTCCTTCGATTTGTGAATATCCTTTGCAGACAAGTTTGGCTTTATTCCTGATTACCTGTCCTTCCTCATTCATTTTATTTTTGAATACCCATTTTGAGCCTATGAAATTTTTCTCAGTGGGTCTAGGAACTAGTTCCTAGGTATTGTTCTTCTCAATTTGGTCCAATTATTCATTCATAGCACTCACCCAAGACTTGTCCTTTCTGGCTTCTTCAAATTCCTTTGGCTATATTTTTCATAACATAGCTATGTATACCTCTTCTGTCTATTCAGTTAGCTACCTTCTTGTCTGGACCCCTACTCTCTTTTCTCCAATGATCTGATCTTCTGGATGGTTCTTATAAGTGTATCTTGATGGGGCTTTCGATCTCAGTTTAGCATCTTCTATTTTCTTGCTTGTTTCATCATCATCTTGGTTCTCTTCTTCATGGTTGTCTGATGGACTTCTGCAGTCTGTATCTCTTGTATTGTTTGGAAGTTCTTCATCAAATCTCACATCAATGCTTTCTACTATTTTTCGAAGAGTCTTGTTGTAGAACCTGTACCCTTTACGTTTGGAAGCATATCCTAGAAATATCCCTTCATCTGCTCTTGCATCAAATTTCCCAAGATTTTCATCATTATTCTTTATGTAACACTTGCTTCCAAATATTCTAAAATGTTTTATTGAAGCTGGTTTCCCATGCCATAGTTCATAGGGAGTCTTGGCACTGCTTGGCCTTAAGTGGGCTTTTTTTAGAATATGCACGGCTGTGTGTACTGCTTCTGCCCAGAAGGTTTGAGGAATATTACTCTCTTGCATCATGGCTCTGGCTATTTGTTGTACAGACCTGTTTTGTCTCTGTGCTACTCCATTCTGCTGAGGTGTCCCTGCAATAGTAAATTGTTTCTTTATGCCATGTTCATTGCATAGGTCTACAAAGTCATTATCAGTGAATTCACCTCCTCTATCTGATCTGATGCATTTTAGCTTGCATCCTGTCTGATTTTCTTCTAAAGCTTTGAATATTTTGAATTTTTCCAGAGCTTCCGATTTATTCTTCAGAAATGCAACCCATGTCATTCTGGAGAAATCATCTATTATTAGCATGAAGTAGGATTTTCCACTTGGAGTTTTAGTTCTTGCAGGTCCACACAGGTCCATGTGCACAAGCTGAAGTGGTCTTCTTGTTGATAACTCATCTTTGGCCTTAAATGATGTGTGGGTCTGTTTGCCCAGTTGACAAGATTTTCATATGGTATTAGAAGGCATTTTTATTTCTGGCATGTCTCTGACAACTTTCTTCTTGCTTAGTTTGATGATGTGATCGAATCTAAGATGTCTCAACCTTTTATGCCATAACCATGACTCCTCAAGTTTGCTAAAATGACATACTTCATCTTCCTCTTTCACAATGTAAACATTAATCTCTGTTTGAACTCCTTTGAGTAGAGTCTTACCTGTGGTGCTTGATCTGACTTCACAATATTGTGCTCTAAAAATAACAGACAGCAGATATATTTACCAAACCTCTTTCTAGAGAACCATTTGAATATTTGAGAGATAGAATAGGGATAGTACTTTTAGATGCTACTCTCTGATATGAAGAGAAAGCACAGTTTCAAGGGGAGAACAGAAACTAAAATATCATTCCAGGGGGATATCCGCTAGCAAGGGAAGCATGAAATAGGTCCTTAGGATCGAAGGATTATGGAAAGAATACATCCAACACAAAAGAGTCAATGAAAAGGCTAAAGGGTCAGTATTTTAGATTTAATCCAAAGTTTGGAGCAGCAGGGTACAAAGTCAGAAGATCTCAAAGAGAGGAAATGCAAGAAATGTTGAAAAAGGATAAAATCAAAGGATCAAAGGATAGAATCTACACTAAGAGATGTGCAACCCCTTGCCATTGATTTCAAAGGGGGAGGAAGAGATAGCAACAAAAGGAAGGGTCCTAAAAGGAAAATAGAGGAAGTATATTTCCATCAATGCCAAAGGGGGAGACTGTTTGAAATGTTGTCATTGATGGAAAAGGACAACAGAGAAGAATAGAGGGAGAGTACATTTATAGAGACAGGGTAGAAAAAAGAGAGGTAGCATAGGCAGTAAAAAGATAAGTAAGGAGCAGCATCAGTCGAGATGACAAAGGAGGAGCACCTGAAACATCAGTCAAGGAGCAGAGGAAGCGAAAAGAGAGGTAGCAGAGGTAGCAAAAAGAGAAGTAAGGAGCAACATCAGTCAAGGAGAAGAGGAAGCAGTGTATTGAAGTAGAGGAAGCAGTGTATTGAATCAGAGAAAAGCAGTGAATCAGTGGGCACAGACCTGCATAGAAGAGCTGCATAGAATTGTAATGTTGGCAGAGTAGATTGTCGAAGGCCATTTGATTGGAAATCTGGCTGAGCCAGAAGCTTTCGAATCCCATAAGAAAGGATATGAGCAGACTGATAGAACTCTGTACAATCTATAATAGGAATCCAGATTTTAATGTGACTAAGGACGAGTTACCAACTACAATCGTGAAGGACCTGTGTTAAGGATTGGATCCATATGGCATGCGTAAGAGCGCTTTGGACTCTACAGTTAATATACTCCGTCACTGTGTTAATGCATATACTCTGGAATACTCGTAGTTATACGCTTTTGTGTATATATTGAATATATATTGATCGAGTGAAAATCGACCATAGAATGACCGAGCTTCTTGTTCGATTCATATTGATCAATGCTAAGAGTCATGTATTATGATTTGCTGCAAATTTAACAATGGAATGGTATTGCATTTCCACACAAAGAACGCCGAGGAACAAGGTTGTAATGCGAAGAAATATAGTGTTGAAGTGTTGACGGAACAATGGTTAATATATGGAAGGAGTGAATGAACCCGTAGAAAAGGGGCAGAGACAAAACCCTGAACAAAGATGGAACCGTGAAATAATAGTAACGACAGTTTGGAACACCTGACGGTTTTCATCGCACCACTTTTTTTCCGTAAGTGGTTTTCGTGAAATCAGCGCAAACACATTCATTAGAGGACGCATGACATGAGGCAGGTTCCCAAAACTGGCTACATCGCACATTAACACGTGCATTTAACTCGCGTGATATGTGGTTTTGTTCGTCGGATCAAGGCTGTAGGTGCGACGACTTCTCTACCGTTGGATGATGCAGGTGATTTGAGGATCGGGCCAGCTCATCATGTGAGGTTGGAGTGATAACCTTCGGACTGTGTGATCGTGTGACTACCGTCGGATTGCCGAAGCAGACGCGATAAGCTCGCTGTCGTTAGATGAGAAGGGTCATTTAAGCCTTGGGGCCCAGTCCATCGCGCAACTATTGAATATTAACCCTCTGTTCTTTTGTTGGTACACACTCCAACTTTACTACCTTATGAGCCACTTGTTCTCGGAGAAAATGATACTTGATTGGGATATGATTAGTTTTTGAGTGAAGCACATGATTTTTTGATATGCTTATAGCACTTGCATTAAAACATTTAATTGATATAGGTTCATCAATGCTTACCTTCATGTCTTGGAGGGTTTGCTTCATCCATATGAATTGTGTACAGCATTTTGCTGCTGCTATGTATTCTGCTTCTGCTGTAGGTAGAGAAATAGATGTTTGTTTCTTGCTAGGCCATGCCACCAAACTTTCTCCTAGATAGAATGCACCTCCACTTGTGCATTTCCTGTCATCCACATAGCTAGCCCAATCTGCATCTGTGTATCCTATCGAAGTGAAGCTTTTGCCTTTTGGATACCAAAGTCCATACTGTGCAGTTCCTTGTAGATATATGAATATTCTTTTGACTGCAAGAAGGTGATTTTGTTTAGGTGCTTCTTGATATCTAACCACTATTCCTACTACTAGCATGATGTCTGGTCTTGATGATGTCAGGTAAAACAGACTTCCTATCATGGATCTATAGAGTCTTTGATCTATATCAGCAGATCCATCATCAGCACATAGCTCGCATCCTCTGATGATGGGAGTTGACACAGGTTTGCAGTCCTCCATTTTGAACTTTTTCAACATTTCTTTTAAGTATTTTTCCTATGAAATGAATGTACCTGTGTTCTTTTGCTGAATTTGAAGTCCTAAGCAGAAACTGAGTTCTCCAATCATGGACATCTCAAACTCTGATTTCATCTCCTCAGAAAACCCTTTTTCTAGTTAATCTCTGTTGCTTCCAAACATAATGTCATCAACATATACTACGACAATCAGGAATTCATTTTCATGGGCTTTTATGTATAGATTGTTGTCTACTCCACCTCTCTTAAAGCCTTGTTTTTTAAAATTCTTATCCAGTCTTGAGTACCAAGCACGAGGAGCCTGTTTCAGTCCATAAAGAGCCTTCTTCTGTCTGCACACATAGTTTTCTTTGTCTGTTAAAGAGAAACCTTCTGGTTGTTCCATGTAGACTTCTTCTTCTAGATCTCCATTCAGAAAAGCATATTTTACATCCATTTGATATACCTTGAAGTCTTGCTAGTATGCAAAGGCCAAAAACATTCTGATGGCTTCCATTCTGGCTACGGGGGCAAATGTTTCATCGTAATCAAGTCCTTCGATTTGTGAATATCCTTTGTAGACAAGTCTGGCTTTATTCCTGATTACCTGTCCTTCCTCATTCATTTTATTTTTGAATACCCATTTTGAGCCTATGACATTTTTCTTAGTGGGTCTAGGAACTAGTTCCAAGATATTGTTCTTCTCAATTTGGTCCAATTCTTTATTCATAGCATTCACCCAAGACTTGTCCTTGCTGGCTTCTTCAAATTCCTTTGGCTATATTTTTGATAACATGGCTATGTATACCTCTTGTGTCTTTTCAGTTAGTTTCCTTCTTGTCTGGACCCCTACTCTCTTGTCTCCAATGATCTGATCTTCTGGATGGTTCTTCTGAGTGTATCTTGATGGGGATTTCAATCTCAGTTCAACATATTCTGTTTTCTTGCTTGTTTCATCATCATCTTGGTTTTCTTCTTCATGGTTGTCTGATGGACTGTTGTAGTCTGTATCTCATGTATTGTTTTGAAGTTCTTCATCAAATCTCACGTCAATGCTTTATACTATTTTTCGAAGAGTCTTGTTGTAGCACTTGTACCCTTTACTTTTGGAAGCATATCCTAGAAATATCCCTTCATCTGCTCTTGCATCAAATTTCCCACGATTTTCATCATTATTCTTTATGTAACACTTGCTTCCAAATATTCTAAAATGTTTGATTGAAGTTGGTTTCCCATGCCATAGTTCATAGGGAGTCTTGTCACTTCTTCGCCTTAAGTGGGCTTTTTTTAGAATATGCACGGTTGTGTGTACTGCTTCTGCCCAGAAGGTTTGAGGAATATTACTCTCTTGCATCATGGCTCTGGCTATTTGCTGTACAGACCTATTTTGTCTCTCTGCTACTCCATTCTGTTGAGGTGTCCCTGCAATAGTAAATTGTTGCTTTATGCCATGTTCATTGCATAGGTCTGCAAAGTCATTATCAGTGAATTCACCTCCTCTGTCTGATCTGATGCATTTTAGCTTGCATCCTGTCTGATTTTCTGCTAAAGCTTTGAATATTTTGAATTTTTTGAGAGCTTTCGATTTATTCTTGAGAAATGCAACCCATGTCATTCTGGAGAAATCATCTATTATTAGCATGAATTAGGATTCTCCACTTGGATTTTTAGTTCTTGCAGGTCCACATAGGTCCATGTGCACAAGCTGAAGTGGTCTTCTTGTTGATAACTCATCTTTGGCCTTAAATGATGTGCGAGTCTGTTTGCCTAGTTGAAAAGATTTGCATATGGTATTAGAAGGCCTTTTTATTTCTGGCATGTATTTGACAGCTTTCTTCTTGCTTAGTTTGATGATGTGATCGAAGCTGAGATGTCCCAAACTTTTATTCCATATCCATGACTCCTCAAGTTTGCTAAAATGACATGCTTCATCTTCCTCTTTCACAATGTAAACATTACTCTCTGTTCGAACTCCTTTGAGCAGAGTCTCGCCTGTGGTGCTTGATCTGACTTCACAATCTTGTGCTCTAAAAAGAACAGACAATAGATATATTTACCAAACCTCTTGCTAGAGAACCATTTGAATATTTGAGAGATAGACTAGGGGTAGTATCTGTAGATGATACTCTCTGATATGAAGAGAAAGCACAGTTTCAGGGGGAGAATAGAAACGAAAATATCATTCCAGGGGGAGATCAGCCAGCAAGGGAAGCATGAAACATGTCCTCAGGATCGAAGGATTATGGAAAGAATACATCCAACATAAAAGAGTCAATGAAAAGGCTAAAGGGTCATTATTTTAGATTTAATCCAAAGTTTGGAGCAGCAGGGTACAAAGTCAGAAGATCTCAGAGAGAGGAAATGCAAGAAATGTTGAAAAAGGATAAAATCGAAGGATCAAAGGATAGAATCTACACTAAGAGATGTGCAACCCATTGCCATTGATTTCAAAGGGGGAGGAAGAGCTAGCAATAGAAGGAAGGGTCCTAAAAGGAAAACAGAGGAAGTATATTTCCATAAATGCCAAAGGGGGAGACTGTTGGAAATGTTGTCATTGATGGAAAAGGACAGCAGAGAAGAATAGAGGGAGAGTACATTTATAGAGACAGGGCAGAAAAAAGAGAGGTAGCATAGGCAGTAAAAAGAGAAGTAAGGAGCAGCATCAGTCGAGATGACAAAGGAGGAGCACCTGAAACATCAGTCAAGGAGCAGAGGAAGCAAAAAGAGAGGTAGCCGAGGCAACAAAAAGAGAAGTAAGGAGCAGAGGAAGCAGTGTATTGAATCAGAGAAAAGCAGTGAATCAGTGGACATAGACCTGCATGGAGTTGTAATGCTAGCAGAGTAGATTATCAAAGGCCATTTTATTGGAAATCTGGCCGAGCCAGAAGCTTTCGAATTCCATAAGAAAGGATATGAGCAGAGTGATAGAACTTTGTACAATATATAATATGAATCTGGATTTTAATGTGACTAAGGACGAGTTACCAACTACAATCACGAAGGACCTGTGTTAAGGATTGGATCCATATGGCATGCGTAAGAGCACTTTGGACTCTGCAGTTAATATACTCTGTCACTTTGTTAATGCATATACTCCAGAATACTCGTAGTTATACGCTTCTGTCTATATATTGAATATATATTTATCGAGTGCAAATCAACCGTAGAATTACCGATGTTCTTGTTCGATTCATATTGATCAATGCTAAGAGTCATGTATTATGATTCGCTGCAAATTTAACAATGGAATGGTATTGCATTTCCACACAAAGAACGCCGAGAAACGAGGTTGTAATGCAAATAAATACAGTGTTGAAGTGTTGAAGGAACAATGGTTAATATATGGAAGGAGTGAATGAACCCGTAGAAAAGGGGCAGAGGCGGAACCCTGAACAAAGGTGGAACCGCGAAAGAACAGTAACGACGGTTTGGAACACATGACGGTTTCCATCGCACTGCTTTTGTGCGGTAAGTGGTTTTCTTGAAATCAACGCGATCACATTCATTAGAGGATGCATGGCATGTGGTGGGTTCCCAAAACTGGCTACATCGTTAATTGACACTCATGCATTTAACTTGCGTGATATGTGGTTGTGTTCGTCGGATCAAGGCAGTCGGTGCGACGACTTCTCTGCTGTCGGATGATGCAGGTGATTTGAGGACCGGGCCAGCTCATCGTGTGAGGTTGGAGTGATAACCTCTGGACTGTGTGACCGTGCGACTACCGTCAGATTGCCGAAGCAGACGTGATAAGCTCGCAGCCGTTAGATGAGAAGGGTCGTTTAAGCGCTAGGGCCCATTCCATTGCGCAACTATTAAATATTAACCCTCATGCAAGTTAACTGCGCAATTTCCGTAGGTTCAGAGGTTGAAAGAGCGATGAATTATCCACAGTTGGATCATGAATGAAGTTGCAAGGTGACAAACAAGGTATGGGCCAGCGTTTGATTTTTGTCTATTAAATAATCAGAATATAAATATGTGGGCCCGACTATATGGGTGCGTGGAAAGTTTGGGGAAGATTGATTGAAGGAGTAATACATGTCAGAGTATATATATATATATATATATATATATATATATATATATAATGTTATGATAAATTTTAACCTCACACATGAGTTATATTGTAGATGCGAAAGATAAACCTTGAGCATAGAATATTTGTGTGTTACGAAGCGGAGTATTGAAGTCACATATGAATGCGTATTTAAAACAGGGTTGACATGCGGGGCTCGAACAGACTTTTATGAGTATCAGATTATATGGTTACCAGGGGTTTCATAACCATGAAAAATGAAGCTTCCACGTAACTAAATTTCCAGTTCAGTAAACAGAGTATCAAAACTGCCCAGATCAAAGAATGTAAGAAGGTAGCCCAAGAACAGAGATTGGTAATGAACAAACATCGCCCAGATTCATATGTATTTGAGAATAAAACCAGAAAAGCAGTTATATATATGTAGCTGGTGCACAAAAGTACATTGAACAGATGAATAGACACAGAGGTGAACCAAAGTATATAGAGCAGTCACTCAACAGCAACAGAAAAGACAAATCTAGTAAAGCCAAAATCCAGAAAAGGAGCTAAGTGAAATTGAAGTGTGTAACTGAAAATGTGAATGTAAATGTTGTAATTAATTTATTTACATTGTTGTGAGGCATTGGAAAGTCTCCGAAAGAGAACAAATATCCCACTGTAATGTTAAATTGGTACCTATAGGTATATTTTTGAGTGAGATGGAAAAGAAATGAGAATATAGAAGACTAAGGGATATGGCTACTCATTTCAAATTCCTTGAGGAATAAAGACAGTCATAAGAAAATATTTATAAATAATATCATCTTGATATGCATATAGAGGTTGAAGTTAGAGAGAGTAAGGATAGAGAATGAAAAGTATAGAAGATTGAGGCAGAGAAGATAAGGAAGAGAGAAGTAGAAAGAGATGCTACAGAATAGAGCTGATATCTGAGGCAAATCAGCAAACATTTATTTTGATAAATTGAGGCAGTTGGAGCTTCCCTATCAAGTTGAAGCTTGATAGCTATCAGTTGTAGCTGACTGAGTTTGAAGCCTCTTGTAGGTTAGTGCCTGCAGAAAATTGAAGGGAGTTGGAGCTTCCTTGCAAGTTGTAACTTGCAGAATTGAGGTTGGAGCCTCCTGTAGGTTGGTGCCTACAGAAAAACAATGGTGAGAGGGAGTTGGAGCTTTCCTTTGCATCACAACAATAATAAGATGTGGTTTTCTCCCTTTATGGGTTTCCACTTATATCTGTTGTCTCTATCTGTGTTGCCTGTGTGCTGAGATTATTTACCAAATCTACTTAATGTTTGTTGCTCTCATAATAAGTTTGATGTCACATTAATTTAATACTTGCTGCAACTTATTAATATTTTCATATATTAAGGTTGGTTATAAAAGTAAGTTGTAAATAAGCTGATGAAAATTTTAAAAAGATCATGTATGTGTTAAACTGATTCACCCCCCCCCCCCTCTCAGTTTAACTAAGAATTCAACAAGGGCATACTTGCCGGCGCTGAAAATTTATTTTTCCTAGAAAGCGAATGTGTGACATCGCTTTTGTTCGTCATGGCATACTGATGATGGTGCAACTTACGGTTCACAGAATTGACCTTATGATCTCCAGTTATGGACCTTTGGAGTTTTTGAAAAGGGTGATAAATAGGGGATTATGGCCATAATCCTATTCATTTGTACTTGGTGAGTTTTGGGAGATCAGAGGTGCTTGTAGAGCCTTTCTTGCCGTTGAAGTTAGTCCGTGTACCAGAGACTAGCGATATTATGCCAAGGTAACTTTCATGACGTCCTGCATTTTCATTTTTTTAGTTTTTTGGTGTCGGGGGCCGTACAAATTGGGTTTTTACAACCTCTCATTGACTTTTTCCCTAGATTCCATGGGTGATCTAGGCAAAATAGCGCCTTCCTTGCGTGAAATTCTTAGGGACAAGCGTGAAAAGGCCAACTTGACCGATTTTTTTTTTGTTTTTGTCTATTTTTGAGGTTTTTCTTTGTATTGATGGGTGCCTGTGTTGATGACAAGTTGGTGTGGAGAGAGCGGGACTGGCACGAGATCCAGACCGCTCTAGCTACTGATGTTGGGGCGCAACGTCAGTTGGTCGCATGGGGCCTTCTGAAATTTGTTGAAAATGAGTTTCCGCAGTCGTGGGATCGCTTACTACGCTACATTATACAACACTGGCGCAGGAGGTGCAACATGTTCGTGTTGCAAGGGACGAACTGTTGGAAATACTGAGAGGGGGGGGGTGAATCAGTATTCCTTTCAATTAGAGCATTAGTTAATCTTCAATTATTATCAGTGTTTGTACAATGATAGCAGCAAACAAGAGGAGCACAAATGCACATAGTTTTTAAGGTGGAAACCCACTCCGGGACAAAAACCACCTAATGCTTTTCTAATAATTCTTTAATATTCAACTCCAATTGAAAATAAAGCTCCAAATTCCTAGAATCTAGAAAATAATTTTTCTCCAGCTCCCACTGGATGGATGCTCCAATGCCCGAGATTCTTCAGTAGTCAACTGAATGGATTCCCCAACACCCAATGAGCTACAACTCACCCTAGCACCACCCTACCACCCTATAGAAGAATAAAAGAAGAATGGACTCTCGTACCAGGGAAAATGGTCCACTTTACAATGATATAGAAATATGCAGAAGAAGAAGATATACTAGACCATAAACCCAAATTTGACACAACCACCTAATGATGATCCTAGACCTCCCAACACTGCCTCTTCAACCCTTGGCAGATATACAATAGTACAATTTGTACAATAATGTATTTACAATGACTAAGTACAATGATACCTTTACAATGACTGTATGCAATGCTGCCCACTTGAAGACTTCATATGATGAATTTCTTGCTGCTGCTATGCACCTTGGTTGCTGCTCTTGTCATGCTACCCTCTGCTACAACTTTCTTTGCTTTGCTGCCGTAGAAAGTCTGGTCCTTTGCAACCCTTCACAACACATTATCTAGCTTTTTCTTGCCTTCTAGGAGCTCGATATTGAATCTAGTGTATCTTTGTTATTTCAAATCCTTAATATTGGATTTTCGGTCCTATAATATTCCTCTGAGTTGTCTTTCCAATGCCATAGGTCTAACCCAATTTGGACTCTTCAAGACAGAGTTATACCCAATCTCTCACAATGCCCTAATTATGGACTGTTTTAGTAGAGCTCACTTGTACGTCATGCCACGTGTCACTGTTTCTTCATTTGGCTCTGAAATTTATAGAGATAAAATTACATACTATTCAATATCTGCCAATTTTTATGGAATTCAAATCTGATACTCAGAGAGAGAGTTATGATGAATTTACCAAGGTCACTTCTTTGAAATGAATTGCAGGAGCCTACAAAAACCCTGACTTCCACAGACCATATCTCCAAAAATATTGTGCACCTTGATCTGAAATTTTTACAGAAGCTTCCTAAGGATTTCGGCTTCGCCTCATAACAATTTCAGCTTTTGAACCTTTGTAGAAAAAAATTTAGAGTGCAAATCCCAAGATGACCTGTTTCAGATGGCAAAATCCCTTACCTAAGGAGGAAATGAATATCACAATTTATATGAATGCTTAGGTGGAGAGGGGCTTCAAAAAGTGAACATGGGAGGGATTTTAGGAACTTAAAAAATATTAATTATGAATTTTCAATAACCCATGCCCCAACCCCATGGGGTTTTAGCCCACTAATTGGGGGTACAAACTTCAAAAATGAATATCTCTCAAACCGTGAAGAATTACCTGGCGTGCCATATGTCAACGGAAACATCTTGAAAAGTAGAAACCATCAAAAGCATTATTGACCCAGAATATATTAATTTGGTAGGTCAAAATTCCCATGAAATATTGGGTTAGCCCCTGGTGCTGCTTGGGTTGACATCAATGAAAATTTCTGATCAATGGTCTCCCCCTTTAGCATTGCTGGCAACACAAGTACTCCCTCTGCGATCATGAAACCTCTTCCTACAACATTCTCTCCCCCTTTGACATCAATGGCAAAGGGTAACTCCCCCTGAAACACAACCATCATGCGGACCTGTACACACTTCCACTCCCCCTGACACACAACCGTCCTGCAGACCTATAATCTACTTCCAATCCCCCTTTATATTATGAAAATAGAAAATCAAATGAGAACTTGGGAGAATCCCAAGCTTCTGGTGAAGATATTCCAATGCTGGTGAATATTTAATATGTGATTCTTTTGGTGTTTCTTGGAATCTTGCTACTTGTCCAACTTCTTGCATACTATCTAGTCGGGAGGCTGTTACATATAGAAGACTACTAATCATAGATCTATACAACCTTTGATCCACATCCTTAGATGAGTCGTCTATGCTCAATTTGCAACCTGTTACCATTGGAGTAAGGATGGGTTTGAAATCTTCCATTTTAAATTTCTTGAGCATTTCCTTGATGTAATTGGATTGGCATATAGATATTCCTTTCTCTTGCTGAGATATTTGAAGCCCTAAGAAGTATGTCAGCTCACCAAGTAAAGACATCTCGAAATCGCTTTGCACCTTTGTAGCAAACTTTTTACTTAGTCAATCATCATTGCTACCAATTATTGTATCATCCTCTTTAGCTATTAGACATGATTTAGTTGCTTCATCCAGAACATATATGTCGTTTGGAGCTCGACTTGCTATAGCCACAATTTCACCATACATGCCTTTCCTGATTTCACATTTTGTGGAGTTGAATAGTATTGTGTGCCCTTGATCACACATTTGTCCAACACTGAGTAGATTGTGATTTATGTTTTCAACCAATAGAACATTCTCGGCTAGAGCATCTTTGCTTCTGAGAGTGACAGTACCTGATCCTATAAAATTTGAAGATCCATTATTTCCAAAGGACACAGTTCCATCCTTCTTCTATTTTAGAGATACAAATTTATTTCTATCTCCAGTCATATGCGTTGAGCAACCGCTATCAACATACCACACATCTTTGTTCTTTTGAGCCTTGAAAGCGAGAGCACAATTATCATTCTTCTTCTTCTTCCATGTTCGTTCATTCTGTGGCTTCAAATATTCTTCTAGAGGATTTTCAAGTCTGCAGTCTTTAGCTATGTGTCCAAAGTTTTGACATTTGTAACATTCAATATTATTTCTTAAATGTTCAAATCTATTGATGTTTCACTGAGCCCCGAGAGGTTCATATTTGACAGATCTCCTGGAATTGTATTCCTTCCTAGGGTACGTGCGATATTCTACAGCTTTATGACCAAATTTTCCACATGAATAACATTAGCCATAAAAAATATGTTGGTACCTGGATGGAAATTTTCATCAAGGAATTGTCTTCCAAGGATGTTCTTGCGTATCTTGTCCAATGAAGTCTACATGTATGTCAGATCTCATAGGTTCATTGTATTTTGTTGTAGAAGATCCAGCTTCTTCTTCTTTGTAACCGATGCCAATTTTGTCATTGTAAGATCGTTGATTGTTGATGAGTTCTTCCAATGCCCTTGAGCTGTTGGCATAGTTTTGGATAGTTTTTCCTTTCTTCACTTCCTCATGCAGTGAGACTACTTCGGCTTCTAATTCTTCTCTTTCTTGGTTGCTTTCTTCCAACTTCTTTTGAAGTGACTCTTCAATGAATTTGTGTTCTTCAACTTCAATTTTGAGACCTTGAACTTGTTCTTCAAGAGTATTGGAACGGATCTTCTCCGCCTTGAGATCTTTTATAATCTTGATTGCTTCCTCATAAAATTCTTCTATGGTCCATCCTTCTTCTTCGTTGTTTGATACCTCTTGTTTATTGTGCTTGGGTTTATTGTGCTTGGCCATAAACAATACTCTATCATTAGCTTCTTCTTCACTGTAATTGTCTTCATCGGATGATGAGCTATCTTCTTTAGAGAGAAAGTTCCTTTTGGATCCTTGCTTGTCGAATTTCTTAAAGCCTTTCTTTCCTTTTCAGTTTCCATTAATTCTGTTTGGACATTTTGCTGAAAAATTCCCAACCTCATTACAACTGAAACATATCAATGGAAGTTTACCTTTGAATTGTACCTTACCAATTTTTAGTTTTCTTGTGAAGTAAGCATATTCTTCATCTGAAATACCTTCATCATCTCCATTTTCTTCACACTTGCAGGTGCATGTCTTTTCAATTGAAGGTTGTTTATCCTTATTGGTTTTCTTAGATGAAAGGAACACAGTTTCTAGATGCAAAGTACCCTCTTATTCATCAAGTATCATTTCATATGCTATGAGAACTCCATGTATTTCCTATTTGCTGAGTTTGTCCAGATTTTCACTGTATTCTAAGACTGATACCTTTGGGTTGAATCTCCCTGGTAACATTCTAAGAATCTTCCGTATAATAGTCTTCTCATCAACTAGCTCTCCCAATCCTTCTAGAGTATTGGTTATTTCATCAATGTATTGGAAGTATGTAGCAATGTTGCAATCTTCCTTCATTCTGAGTTGCTCAAATTTTTCTCTATAGATTTGAAGCTTTTCTTCTTTGACATTTGAGTTACCTGCATATATATTCTCAAGCTTGTACCATACATTTTTGGCATTTTTACAACCCAACACCTTCTGATAAGCAGATTCAATAAGTCCACTGATAATAATATTCTTTTCTTTTGCATCGTTTACCAAATTATTCTTACCTTGTTCATCCGTAGTTGATGTAAATCCATTTTGAACAGTTTCCCATACTTCGTAACCTTGCGCCAAGAGATAGACCTCCATTATTCCTTTCCATAGTGCATAATTATTTTCATTGAATAGAGGTACACCATCCTTGGTATGCTCCATGACCTCTTTCCAGCTGTTAAATTGTTATTGAAGGTACCAAGCTCTGATACCAATTGTTGGAAACACTGAGGAGGGGGGGGGGGGGGTGGTGAATCAATATTCCTTTCAATTAGAGCATTATTTAATCTTCAATTATTATCAGTGTTTGTACAATGATAGTAGAAAATAAGAGGAACACAAATGCACACAGTTTTTAAGGTGGAAACCCACTCTAGGACAAAAACCACCTAATGCTTTTCTAATAATTTTTTAATATTCAACTCTAATTGAAAATAAAGCTCCAACTTCGTAGAATCTAGAAAAGCATTCTTCTCCAACTCCCACTGGATGGATGCTCCAACGCCCAAGATTCTTCAGTAGTCAACTGAACAGATGCCCCAACACCCATTGAGCTACAAATCACCCTAGAACCAACCTACCACCCTATAGAAGAATAAAAGAAGAATGGACTCCTGTACCAGGGAAAATGGTCCACTTTACAATGATATAGAATGATGCAGAAGAAGAAGATATACTAGACCATAACCCCAACTTTGACAGAACCACCTAATGATGATCCTAGACCTCCCAACACTGCCTCTTCAACCCTTGGCAAATAGACAGTAGTACAATTTGTACAATAATGTATTTACAATGACAAAGTACAATGATACCTTTACAATGATTGTATGCAGTGCTGCCCACTTGAAGACTTCATATGATGAAATTCTTGCTACTGTTATGCACCTTGGTTTCTGATCTTGTCATGCTACCCTCTGTTGCACCTTGCTTTGCTTTGCTGCCATAGAAATTCTGGTCCTTTGCAACCCTTGACAACACATGATCTAGATTTTTCTTGCCTTCTAGGAGCTCGATATTGAATCTGGTATATCTTTGTTATTTCAGATCCTTAATATCTGATTTTTGGTCCTGTAGTATTCCTATGAGTTGTCTTTCCAATGCCATAGGTCTGACCAAATTTGGATTCTTCAAGAGAGAGTTATACCCAATCTCTCACAATTCTCTTATTATGGAATGTTTCAGCAGAGCTCACTTGTACGGCATGCCACGTGTCACTGTTTCTTCATTTGACTCCAAAATTGATAGAGAAAATAGTAAATATTGTGCAATATCTGTCAATTTTTACAGAATTCCAATCCGATACTCAGAGAGAGATTTATGATGATTTTACCAAGGTCACTCCTTTGAGATGAATTGCAGGAGCCTACAAAAACCTTGACTTCCACAGATCATATCTCCAAAAGTTTTGCTCACCTTGATCTGAAATTTTTATAGAAACTTCCTTAGGATTTCAGATTCACCTCACAATAATTTCAGCTTCTGAACCTTTGTAGAAAAAAATTTAGAGCGCAAATTCCACGATGAACTGTTTCATATGGCGAAATCCCTTACCTAAGGAGGAAATGAAGATCACAATTTATATGAATGCTTAGGTTGAGAGGGGCTTCAACAAGTGAACGTGGGAGGGATTTTAGGAGCTTAAAAAATATTAATTATGACTTTTCAATGACCCATGCCCCAACCCCATGGGGTTTTAGCCCACTAACTGGGGGTACAAACTTCAAACATGAATATCTCTCAAACCGTGAAGAAATACTTGGCGTGCCATATATCAACGGAAACATCTCGACAAGTAGAAACCATAAAAAGAATTATTGACCTAGAATATATTAATTTGGTAAGTCAAAATTATCATGCAATATTGGGTTAGCCCCTGGTGTTGCTTGGGTTGACATCAATGACAAGCGCTTATTAACACAAACTTGGTGATCCATCCTGAGATGGATATCTACTTTGTGACCAGGTGACTACCTCAGGGGGAGGCCTTGAGATACCCACTCTCCTCAGGGAGAGTGAACTGGGATAGATTCTAGAGGCATCATTGTGAAGGGGTGCCTCTCACCGAGGGATTCATCAGCATTGCCTCAGTTATAGATATGGCAGAGCGGTGTGCTTTGGCAGTGATTGTATGACTGGAAAGGTTGTTTGCTCCACATCGGGCGCTAGCCTGCAGGTTGGAGTTTTGTGCCGGTTGAGGTCCGAGCATTTATTTGACTTCGCCCGATTATGTTTTGATGGTATGGTGTCACAATTGAACAAGATCCAACGTGGATCGAAGTCATTTGCGTATGCTAGTATCCTATATAGCATCATGTATGAGCGGGTGGTGATGCTGAGGCCAGTGGGGGTGGTGCCTATTGGGGGGCCACGGGAGCCACGTATGAGGAGGTGGGCTTCGATGATGCCGCAGGGTGGTGGTGGCATGGTGGGGCTTTATTGGAATGCCATGACAAAGGCTTGGTTTGAGGCAAACCCACAGATGTTATTGCCATACATGTATGCGGGGATGGATTTCCAGGGTGACCCAGACATGGGTCTCCCTTTTGGTTATTTTTGGGGACCTGCAGGTATGTGTTATATTTCTCTGCATTTGTTTAAGTATCTATGTACTTATGTGTTTTTCTATCGACACTGACATTATTTTTGTTACTCGTTTATATGTTGGCGAGGTAGGTCGCCCCGTGGCCTGAATAGTGGGTCACGATCCTCCACTGGGACCTAGAGGCAGTTAGGGAGGGGGTGATGTAGGTGGACTAGGAAGTGGTGCTGGTGGACCTGGCGGAGATGGTGTTGGCCCCTCTGGTGAGGGTAGTAGCTCGGCTACTGTAGAGGTTTCGGCCAAGCAAGCTCGTGCTGATGTGACAAAGGCGCGTAATGCAGTGCTGATAGCTTAGGTAGCTGGTCTTAGTACTTCTGGGGTCGAGTGGACTGCTTGAACCAAGGTATGCCTGCTCAAGGTTTCATGGATGATTTCAAGGAGATCTGGTTAGAGACAATGATGGCCTGCGAGAGGGATTATCGGCCCACTCTACGTCGGATGGCGATCGCAGTGGCGACAGTGGCTCTGGTGGTGGTACCGAGAGCAGTGGTGGGTCCAGGTGCCCTGCTTGAGGGGACACCCCCTAGAGAAATTTGTATGCAGGGAAAGCACCCCTTATGAGGATGCTTCCCTTATTTTTCATGAATTTTGTATCTTTGGGCTGGCCAGTGTGCCAGCGACACTATTTTTGTACTCAGATATACATATTTTTTGATATATATATGAGAGATATTTTTTGTGGCTCTGCATGATGTATCACCTATTTTGGTTTATGTGTTTTGTTATGTTGATGGATGCCTATATTTTTGGTTTTATGTGTGATGGTTTAGTTGAGATGCATTCCAGTTTAGGATGTTGTTAGCTATGAAATCAGTTGTATGGTTTTGACTCCTTGGTACATGTGAAAATGTGATGTAATCAAATTATCTGCTTAATCTTTTGGCACATGAATATTTTATAAACATATGCGTATCTCTTTTCACGAATGTTTGGTTTAGCTGTGATAATACTAACTAGAAATAGAGGTAGATATGCATATGGCGAATGACTCGATGGAGGGCATCACACATAAGTCTGATGACATCGTCATATTCTGCCTGATTGTTTGTTGCTGAACCGATACACACACCATTTGCACATAGTGGTGATTAGTCCGGGTGGTAAATGACCCAGGTGGCTGCGGCTAAATTTTGAGACCATCTTGATGCTCCATCAACAAATCCAAAATAGGGTTCGTTTTGGTGATCCATGGTGATACTTTGAGCACTTTTTAAATGAATCTTTGGGTCAGAAAACAGTTGGGTCTTTGTGTACTCTTACCCTAGGGAAAGGGTCATTTGGGCCCTTATGGGTAGAACTTCTTGAGGTAAAGGCCGTTGACAGGGTTAGTGAGGCAAGTCCCATCCGGTTGCGTCAATATGTATGCCCCCTGTCGGAGGCAGTGTTTGACGATGTAGGGTCCTTTCCACAAGGTTTCTAACTTTCATGGCCCTAAGGCCTCTTTTGTGACATCATAGCGGAGGACTAGTTCTCCCTCAGTGAACGAGCAAGGTGTGATGTGGCAGTCAAATGATGCTTTAACCCTTTTCCTATGGGCGTCGTTGTGATGTAGTGACTTTCATTTATTTTCGTTGACAAGTTCTAGTCGTACTAAGCATTGCTCTAGAGGCGGGGTGTCATTGAGGAGTTCGATAGCATCATGCAAATTTGGGATTTTGCAGAAGTCAATGCAAAAGCGCGAGGTACCTTGGTTTTTTGCGACAGGAATATGGTGGAAATCCCGAGACGGGGGAGAGGAAGTAATCCTATCCCCAATATGAGCTGATACAAGTCGTATATGATGGATTGTGTCATCGAAGTTTGGCGGGGGGAGAATCTCTGTAATGGGGTTTTGTATGGGTGCAAATTTGGGTTACCTGCTAGGATGGTCGATTTTCGGTAGGTGGAAATTGTGCCTGCCACAGAGGTGCTTGAATTTTTCCATTAGCAGGCATGAATCTAGTGCATGATTTTAGCCAATGTAGATGGTGCATGGTATCCCTGAGCCAACATAGTATATGGTGTGAGACTCTATGCTACTCGTTGTTCCTGATGTGGATGCTTGGGAAGGGTCGGTTGTAGAAGAGGTTGCCTTATGTCTCCATTTCTGTATCGCGGGCTTAGATGTGTCTACCTCTTTGGTGGAGTATAGACTTAATGTAGCTCATGCCGCTCTTAGCTTGGGGAGATGTACACACTTAAACATATGATGAAAGTGTGAGAAAATCCAGTAATAAGTGCACGTGATCTTCTCTTGATTGGAGAGAATTTTCTAAGGGAGAGAAGAGACTATGCGGAGACTGTTTGCAAGGGGCTTGAGTTCTCTGCATTGGTTAAATCGGTGATCGTTCAGATCACATAGGCCACATGTTATCCTAGGCTTGGCCGAGGTTACTCTTTGGTGGTGTGTTGTCTTATATTGCTTGATACACCATTGTGGCGGTGAGGACATTGACCCGGCGATGTACTTTTTATGCCATTCCTAAAGTTCATCTTATCTCTTCTCTATGGAATTAATCATGTTGATAGTGGAACAAATTTGTGAGGTATAAGTACAATGTCGCTCATAATGATTACCCTGACATATCAGGAAAAATATCATTGATATGAAGGTTCCATCGAGTTCAGTTTGAGGTCTGATGGGGAACCAGTGCCGGAAGGCTGCTAAATCAGGGCAATGGATGATAGCATGGTCTGTATTTTTTCATAACGTACATGTTGGTTGTCCCTGTGAATAGAGGTTGGGGGTAACTAGGGGTTCCTGGGTGGGTCATTCTTTGGCCGTCAAGAACATGATGGATGCGCTCATCTCATCTGCTTGGGTCATGGAGCTTCCTCTAGACTTGACATCCATGTCGTCTTCTTGGGAGAGGCAGAGTATGGCTGAGCGGAGGCTAGCAAGGGCTAGCCGGAAGTGAGGTATGTAGTGAAAATCCTCCAAAAGGTGATTCTCAGTGCATTACATGCGTGTGAATTGTGCTGCCTGTAGTTCTATGTAGTAAACCCTTTCAATTGGATACCATTGGTGGATGAGCTCTAGAGCTGCGCACTCTTCGAGGTAATGGCCACGTTCATCACATAGCATACAATGTATAATGGGAATTATTGGGGTCTTTCTACAATCCTATGTTCCTCTTGTAAGTATAGGATGGTACGAGGCTCATCGCCGATATACTGGATGGAGGGATCCTCTTGATAGGATCGATCGATTGCATGTAAGGCATCCCTATATCGTGGTATCTCTAGAAAATGGTGGGTATAGTGCCCATAGTTGCGACAGAGAGCGCATGCGTGATTGGTATGCAACGCTTTGCCTTTACCTTTGGTGGTAGGCTCCTTTTTATGAGAACACAACATCAAGATGTTTGTTTCAAAGCCGAGGAGTGGTTTTAATTCGTCCAGCTCCAGACATATATGGGTAGGATGGCCTATAATGTCTCATATGGCGCAGTCTGGTGATTCCCTTTGAATGGTGGGGGTCACGATATTTTTTCTTCTATTTGTGGTTTTCTTGGCTGTGATCACCACTTTCACAATGGGAACTTCCTTTGCGGGGGCGGTCTCGACCAGTTCTTGGGTAGGTTGAGTCTCCTCGGGACTGAGGGGATTTAATCTTGTGGAAGTATTGTTGGTGGCTCCTATTCTAGAAGGAGGAATGAGGTACCAAATTTGGAATGCCAACGATATGTTGGGTAATATCAGTGTTGCCAAAACTTGCTAGGAGACGAAGCCAGCTAGGGGGTAGAGGAAAGGGGTTTGGGAAGCGGCGTAGGCTAGAGAGGCTGCCATGGCCGATGGCTCAATGTCGTTACTGCTTGAGTTTGTTTCCTGACTAACCTCAGTGTTGATGTGGACATCATGCACATCGGGGCCCCTGTATCATTGGGCAATGCCTCAGGGATAATGGGAGGATCTCCTAGGAATGACCCTAGAACGAACGACGGTTTGAATTGGCCAGGGTCATATCCTTGGTACCATGAAAGACCATATAAGGTTGTATCTACATAGGGTATAATTACATCTATGTTGGTTAGAGGGAACTTCTCGCTATGTGTCAGTTGGTCTACAGTAATGATGTGATCCTCGTGGGGGAACATCATAATGCGAAAGACGGAGGAGGCTATGGCACACATGCCATACATATAACTCTGCTCAAGGAGTATATTGTAATCCAAGTGAGCCTCCAAGACTTTAATGTCTATGTGGACCATCTTTCTGGCTATGCAGGCTGGGAAATTTTGGTAGAGGCTGATGGGGGTTGAGGGACTACCGTCATATGCTCGAAGCGTTATGACTGAGGGTTTCAGTTCGGGAGAACCCAACTTCTGCCAAAATTTTTTCGACATGATGGATGTCTATGCACCCTCGTCTATGAAACATCGGTGAATAGTGATATTGTGGCCCAACACTGGTATCTGGAAGGCGACCATAGAAGGAAGCCTAGGGGTGGATTTGTGTAAGTCAAAAGCCATCAAGCGTGTATCGGCAGGGTTGATAGCGCCTAACGTGGAAAGTAGGACTTTCCATTGTTTTGGGCATGACTGTAGTACTTCCAGAGCTGACATAGCAGTGGGTGATTGAGCTAAATCATCCACGATGCTATAATTATGGGTCTCTTTGGAGTAGTTGTCTGCTCGCCTATTATATCCCTTTGCCATTTTTGGTAATGGTTCTATAGGCATCTTTGAAATGGCCAAAGGTGCAGTTGGCACACTAGTACTAGCCCCTGACATAGTGGTTTCTGGTGGGGTGTTGTAGTTGCGATTCCATGTTTGGAAAAACATATCTTCTCCATTCATGTAGATTTCATGGTTTCTTTTCCCAGAATCGTCTGGGTTTTGCTTGTGAGTGCTTACCATCCTTTGGTTTGGGAATGGTTCTTGCATCATAGCGGGTTGCTGGGAAGATCCTCCTTGTCCTCGGTTACTCTGCGGCTTTTTTAGCTCAGGGAGATCGGGACATTGTTGAGTATAGTTCCCATACTCACCACATATTGAACAAGAATGGTTTGTTCACAGAGGTGGCCTTTTTCCTTGCCGTTGGGCATTGCTTGGCTCCTGGTTCTAATTCCTGTTGGAGTTACCTCCAGCCTGGGATCGCGGTGGGCACTGTTGATTTCTGCCCCCTATCCAGGGCTCCCTTTTGGCTTGTTTTTTTTACATTTTCTTAACCATGTTAGGAGGGTAGTTCTCGTGCTTATACTGGTGTGGTTGGTTTTGAGACGGATGCACAAAGTTCACCTGTGCATTGTTTTGCATAGGTGGGTCGTGTGTTGGGGACTGAGCATAATGTTGTCCCTTGTTTGCACCTAGCCATTGGAGGGGATCTCTTCCGTCAGTGTTTATTTTTGCGTACTGGGTCCCCTCAGCCGGATAATAGGGTCCTCCTTGGTGATACGCTTTCTCCCTATTAGTCAAATTTTGCTGAGGCATATAATGAATTTGAAATCCCGGTTGAGACATGTTCTGGGTAGAACTATGCATATAACCGGGGTTTCGACTGCTGCTACCTCGGTAACCATTGGTCATTGACCCAATTAGCTCGTTTGCAGAGTTCGACGCGCTTGGAAATTCTTGATAAGTTTTCAGGCACAGGGCGTTAGGTAGGATGTTGTAAATGTATACTGACTGTGTACAAATAAGTTTGAGCTTATGGGCTTTACTAATTGCATCCTCTTTGGATGTGGGGTTTTGTACACCACATCCTTTGAAATATCCGCCGTCTGAGTTTTCAAGAATAAATCTAAGAGGACCCGATCATCGAGTTTATCTTTACATAAACTGCGATGCTGCCTCCATTCATTAAGATGGTCAGAGATATGGACGGTGGGGGTTTTACTAAAATGAGTCAGTAACTCCATTCCTAAATCATGGTGAATGGGTAACTGAAAATATGTGAGGAATGTGGCAGTGAGGATGCTAAAGGTTCCATGTGAAGCAGGAGGTCGCTGGCGACGCCCCTAGTCAGCTGAAGAGAATCCACCAAGGTAAGGGTAGAGGGTCTGGCGCTTGCCTACACCGTCAGATATAGGGTGAAGGATGCCCTAGTTTTTTGGCCACTAAGAACCACTATCCCACGTGAGTGTTCGAGTCTTGGGCTTCTTGTTAGTCAGCTAACAGTACCGAGTATCAGCGGGGTTAGGTAGCCCCAATTGATACTGCACGCACTGCACCTAAGCCTAACCCTCTCTGAATCAGGTCTCTGCCGCGCTTAGGTTTTCTTTGTAGTGGGCTAATAGGTGGATTTGAAGCTCCCTAAATACACAACTTCTACACTTCAATATGAAGTATGATCAAGATGGCTTATTGGATGCCTACCCCCTTGATCCTAACTTAAACTATAAATTATTTTGTGGCCCCTATGGGGAGAATTTAGTGAGTTTGGTTAGGTTAGTTTTAGGTGTCTTCCTTTGCTTATTGGGTGAGTGTGTGTGAGCATAAGGTTAACAAGCTCATAGTTTTAACATTTGGATATCGGTGATCCTTTACAAAAATCCCCTATTTAAACTATGTTTTATTGTTCTTAGCTCAAATGGAAAACATGTGCGGATAATGGGCCGCTTTCAAATTTTCCTACTTAATCTATGTGAATAAATAAAGGGAGATGGTGAATTTTAAATATAGAGCATTCATATGCTTACCTAGGATCACTGAAGGGTGGAAAGGTAGCAAATATTACTTTCTCTAATCGACAACTCAATCCTAGTCCTGCAATTCCTAATGCAAAAATTGAACTAAACTAAACAATTTCTACACTAGAAAGAATAAAACTAGCTATGCAAGTGTGGTATTGGGCTACTTACTTGGACTATTTTATCTAAGTGTGAATACCATAATTTGAAAAACATAAATTTTTCGGAATGAAATGGCTAATTTTCCCCCTACTTAAACTATGTGAAGGATTTTGCAAAAACCAACTTGAATAAAAACTAATTCTTAGCCTATAGAAGGCAGCTAAAAGTAAGTTCTCACAAGATGTGGGGTATCAACACAAGTGTTGGAAGATACATTAGGGGCTTCCCAGCACACTACAAGTACAAAAATGCAAAATATAGGGAGAAAAATCTCATTTTGTAAATTGCGCGCAAAAGGCTCTGACAGGTGCGCTTTCCTGCACGCGGGTCAGCCCTGAACGCGCACCCTACGTGTATGTGAGGAAAAACGGCGTGGAAATTCCTGCAAGTAAAAAATCTTAGGAGTTGCCCTTCTTTATTCTATCACTCAACGTGAATCTAGGGACTGAAATATGGACCATAGGACTATCAGCTCCACTCTCTAGCATAGACAAAGGTCTCCTGCAAGAGATGGCACAACCACATAAACTTGTAAAATGTAAGTGGTTCACCAATACTATTGTGGTGGATTTGACACGTGGGTGTACAAAATCACACCAATTTAAGGGGTGTGGTCTACCCCTATAAACTATTGGTAACAGGTAGAAAGTGGTGGAGCTCAAAAGCATACAATCTAGAGGAAAAAGTATGCAGATGTATGATCAAATTAAACTAAAACTAAAACACAAATATATAGAAGCTATTGAAGAGTGTCAAAATGATAATAATGCAAACGATGGATCTAGGCATCTTCTTATTAAATGTTTGATATGCAGAAGAAATTTTGCCCACTTTCCAAAGGGCCCCTAGAAAATGGTTCTAGGTCCTGATGCAAGGAAGCTATTTTTCCAAGCTCTACCTCTGATGCAGTCTCCCTCTCTCTCCGCTATGATGGAATAATGTTGTTGGGTGGCTAAAAATCGAGTCCCCTCTATCTCCAGCTCTAGATCACACACTACTGATATTTCTTGGGGAATTCTGGCCAGCATAACAATGTGATCACCCATTCTTCATCTCTTGGTGGCTTTATATAGGGGATTTCAAATCCTCCTTCCCTCCCTTGGTACATGGTGGATGGTGACCCAAGGGAGAGGTATGATTCCATTGTGTGCTCCAAATATTCCTTTGTGTGCTCACATAGTGTCTAAGGTGGCACTGGTGGCTGTCCTTAGGTGGCTTCATGTAAGGAGTAGGTAACCTTCGCTTTGTGTGGTCCCGGAAAGCGACATTTTTCCACTTTGAGGAATGTGCACTTATTGGGAAAAAGGGCGCACAGAAGGAACTCTTCTCAAAGGATAAAGCATACAATAATCATTTAAGACTAGTTCAAATTTGATTTTCTCAAAACCTTAGATATTTTAAATACTTTCTTGATTCCATAATGTCTTCCTACCCTATAAATCCTTTGGCCTGACATTAATTAATGTCATCTTCTGCTGTACGGTTTTTCAGTTTTGAAACTCCTCGGAATTCTAATATTAATATTTTAGAAAATAAATACCTACATAGAACAGAGATACATGAAGACCCAGAAAAAGAAGAGTTTGATGTACTACAGTTCAGAGATAACATCCTTCCTAGAAGACTTGTCCATTTGGAGGAACTATTTGATTTCAATGATGTAGCCAGAAAACCAAAGATGGAACCTACAAAAGAAAACATTGAGGAGTGAAATCTAGGTAGTGAGAAGGACCCTAAGATGATAAATCTATCAAACACACTGCCAGCATAAAAAAAATAGAAATAAATTACTTTTTTTAAGGACTTCATTGATGTGTTTTCTTGGAGCTACGAGGACATGAAATATTATGATACTAATATTATCCAGCACAAGATTCCAGTCAAGTAGAACCAGAAGCCTTTCAAATAGAAACTCCACAGGACAAATCCTGTCTTAATGCCCTTGGTTGAGAAGGAGATCAAGAAGATGTATGATGCTAAAATAATAGTCCCAATCAGGTACTCCGAATGGGTTTCCAATATTGTTCCTGTAAGAAAGAAAACAGGCGAGAACAAGCCCTGCATTGACTTTAGAAACCTGAATAAGGTATCACTTAAGGATAACTACCATTTACCAAAGATGGACCGCATATTGCAAAAGGTAGCTGGCTCCAGGAAGATCTCTTTTCTAGATGGGTTTTTGGGGTATAATCATGTGATGGTGAATCCGGATGATCAACCCAAAACATATTTCAGCACTCCTTGAGGAACCTTCATGTATGTAAAAATTCCTTTTGGATTAATAAATGTTGGTGCCACTTTCTAGAGAGTAATGGACATTTCTTTTTCAGAAGAAATTGGTTTTTTCATTGTGATTTATCTTGATAATATTACAATATATTCAAAAACTGATGGAGAGCATTTGGCCCATTTGAATAAGGAAAGAAGGAAAGAAGAATAAGCCAGACCATTTAGCTACAACAGTCTAGAGAAGAGGTTCACAACATAACTCATGTGGCGCAAGAAAATATAAAGAATATCTTTGACAAAAGAACAAAATAAAATGATTTCAATATTGGAGACAAAGTACTAAAATGAGATTCCAGGAGAAAATACAAAGGTAAGCATGGCAAGTTTGATAACCTCTGGAAGGGCCCATATACTGTTCATTCTTTCTGGGTAAATAATGCATTTTTTTCTGCAAGATATGGATGGAACAGAGCTTCCTGGAGGTCTTGTCAATGGCAGTATGCTGAAGCATTACTTCTCGTAAATACAGAAAAATTTCTCACTCCACTGTAAATACCACAATTTTTTTGGTTTGGATCCGGTTTGTAGGCTACCTTGTTGTGTTGAAAAACAACATGAAAGATTCATAAGAACAACAAGATAAAATTTATGAAATACATTGGAGAGAAGAATATAAAAGGCTACTAGGCTTGGTGTTATTGAAACTTCCCTAAACAGAAGTGCCATCCCTAACTGAAGCCATTGTTGGAGTCCTGTAATTTACAGTATCACAAGGTGATTGTGTATTTCCTACTTGCAAATTTTCATATTGCACATATATTTCAATATTCAAAAGAATTTACAAAGAAGATAAAAAGAAACAAAAAGAAAAAGAAAAGAGGCTATTAAAAAAGGAAAAATAAAGCCCCACAAAAAGTGAATATTTCTAAAAGTGTTGCAAATCAAAATACCACTATTATTGAGAAACATTTGTTCAATCATATAGCTTAAACCTGATTGTACAATTTTTGAATTTTCTATTGATAGGTTAGAAAATGAAGATTTGCAAAACCATTTAATCTTGGATTATCAATAGATAGGTAGAAAATGACATTGGTTCAATAGCTTTATCTGAGCCAATAGGAGAAATAAGGGATAGGTGATAGGTTAGAAATTCAAAAGAAAAATGATTTCAAGGTCTTCAAGTTTAAATGCACCTTGAAAAGAAGAAAAAGGATTAGGTTTCTAGTTTGGGTAGGTAAATTTCTGAAAAATAGGGAGGGAGAAAAATGTAAAGTTAATTCTATGAATAAGCAACCTCAAAGGTTGATTGTTCATTTCCTATGATAACAAAAGTTCAATCAGAATGAAAGTGAGAGTTGTACTCTAAAGGCTTGGAAAAGGGGTGATTTTATAAATTTTGGAACCTTATGGTATGTTTTTTATCCCTAAGTCCTGACCACGTTTATTTATTCTTATTCCCTACCCCATGAATATTTTCCCTATCCTAAAGTCCTACATTACCCCTTGACCTTCGTATCCCGACCCCACCATCCCATCACTTGTCCTGTCACACCCCACGTCACTCATCCCCACTTGCGTTAATCACCCCACAACTCCCCTCATCTTCACGCACCTGCCATCCATCCGACGACCCATGTTACATTCCGCCCCCCCTCACCCTCCGAACGTTAACAACGAGAGGGGAGAGGGGTCTGAAATGGGTGGTACCCACTGACACCTAGCCCGCTATGTGTTTCACATACAAGCTGTTCCCAACCCCCAAAAATACCACATACCGCCACTACCCCCCTTCGAAACAGGTTTCCGCCACCACATAAAACCATTCCACATACCGACCGTTGGACTATCTGTTGCCCGTTCCTCCCATGCCATATCCTCGCTGACGTGTCCCTCCTATCGAATCGCATTCACTCCCACGAAGAGGTCGTTGCACCATGAATGGTTGGGTCGTTCTCCAATGGACCTACGCCACCTCAATGTCTCACCAATCACTGATTAAAATATAAACTCATTCCCGATGCACATTTTACTATTCTTATTTTGATTATAAATTCCAGGTATCAGACTCAGAGGGAATTATAGAAAATATCACAGCTAAACATTTGTTACAGGAGAAATTATGATTCATCAAAAGAATCAATAGCTCTCGATCGACCAGATTATGGTCTCTCCTTTGAACTTTCCATTCTGATCATGGTCCCTTCATTTATCTCCCTTCCCCAATATTGGTTGATATCAATTCCCTTCTCTGCTCCCTTTTTCATACATCCCATTCTCTATTTGAAGATTGAAAATAATTCACAGAAGGAAAATCATGCCTCCTAAGAAGGACCATGAACCTTTCAACCCCATGGTTTACCCTCAAATAGATCTGGATCATATAGCCCTGGCAGACCTAGACTACAAAATTCATGCGACAGAGTCAGAATTAGACTTGTTTGATGTCTACTGCTGGCTCGAGGACAAGTTCTCGATGAAGCCGGTGACATTAGTCTATGGGAGACCCAGTTGCCTCTGTACATCTTTCCCAAAACCCATAGTTGCCCCAAATTCATCATAAAATGGCAGTCTTACTATGACATTAATCACAGGACCATAGTCATCCCAACGGGAGAAATCCGGTTCACCATTAATGCCCAATCCATTCAACAAATGATGCAGGCCCCCACACCTGAACAAAGAGTCCCCTTCTCTTATGAAGCCCTTAGGGAAATTTTTCAAAGAATTGATTTTATCAGCAAAGCCAAAACTCTACAAATTTTCATGGCAACTGATGCACCAATGCTTATAAAAAATCCACCATACCCTTCATCTATTTTTCCCGAAAGGACCAAGAAAATTATCACCATTTTATCTTATTTCTTAGGTTATCACTCTGATCAGTGGGTCGATGAAGCTGTGATAGGATTTTTGTTCATTCTCTCCTCATAAGATAAGCCCACAATCATGTTTAATTATGCCCAATTTTTTGCAGATGCCATTCATGAACAGTTTCAAAGGTTTAACATAGAGGAGGTTTTCAAATACACCTTTGTGTTGGTGTATATGTTTGTGTATGTCCAATCCAGTAGGTTTCAATTTCAGATGGACAATTTAAATGAAGATGGTGAGCCTCAATCTATCATCTTCCGGACCACCATGCTATTTAAGAAACATAAGAACTATACATAAAAGGATTTTGTTGATTTGTTTGTGCGTCCAGCCATCAACATAGTCAGCAGTGTAGTAGAGCCCAGGATAATTGAAGAAATCAGCAAGACCATGCAACTAACAAAGCAAGTGAAGACAACAAAATCATACTTGTACCAAAATTACACATATATTTGAGTCTATGGAATTGAGATACCCCCCTACAAATTTCCAAAGTTCCTCTCTATGAGGGTCTTTGCATTGGAGTACATAAGGAAAATGATAGATGCAGATGAGCTCCACTTTGTTTTTGCAAAGAAGAAGACTCAGTTCAATATCAAGACACAAGTTGGGCCTTTCATCTGTAACAACAGAGCATCAGGGGAGGAGGTAGATAAGATACTGAAGGGGATGGGTTTTAGTCATAGTTTCACTTGGTATTATGACCTTGCAAGGATTATCTCCAAGAGAAGGGTGGAAAACAGATCCACACCATATGTTCATACATATAGACCTGCAATTGAGCAGTATACCAACCAAACAGAATGGGTGGTCAATACCCTCTAAGAAGACGAAGAACAATTGATCTCTACTTTAGGTATTTACACCTCAACACCACAATAAAGGAGGAGCATAGAAGAAAAAGAAGACAAAGGGAAGGAACCAGAAAAAGAGATAGGGAGAAAAAGGCCTAGAGAGGAATAGTCACCTTTAGTGATTGATACCTCTAGCAAATAATTCAAGCTAAAATATAGGAAAAGGGCCCAAATTCATATGGAAATTGATCAAGGAGGTGAGTCAGAGCAGTAGACAGTGATTCACATCATGGACACCCCTAAGTCATCACCAGAAGGTGGAGAAAAAACAACCTCACCTATATCATTAGCCTCAGTGTCTGTTCAGCAATAAGGTATAAAAGCATCTACTTCCAGACCTACCATATAAGGCCAAGTGAAGTTTGTATTTGAGGTATTCAAAGAGATAAAGTTGAGAAATGAGGTGTTCAAGACTAATAGATACAATCAGTTTTGGAAGCAGACCTCAAGTTTACAAAACAGTCTCCTATCTGATTTTGACACTGAAAAATGGAGGATGCAGATGGAATTCCTAGAAG
Source organism: Pinus albicaulis (assembly GCA_034641835.2). Lineage (NCBI taxonomy): Eukaryota > Viridiplantae > Streptophyta > Pinopsida > Pinales > Pinaceae > Pinus > Pinus albicaulis. Next base: position 403,673,401 of record CM076573.1, read on the forward strand.
CCTTGTTCCCACGACTTCAAGGAGTAGGATATTATAAGAAAGAATCATTCGAGTTCAGTTCCAAGGACATCCATCCTATTGACCAGATGGAATTACACAAACAGACCGAGGAGATGGTAGCTTCAACCTTGACAAGTATTGCTATGAGCTTGTCAAAAATGCATGTATCTTTATACAGTACCAAATCACAGCTCAAGATGGAGAGGATATCTAACATGGCCAAGGACTTAAGGATAAATACTTTAGAAGATATAATAGTGAAGCTTGGGCATGACCGAAACAATTTTCAAGATGTGGAGGAGTTGTTGAGGAAAAAGAATGCTGACATAGCAACTCTCAAGAAATAGCTCAATATGCGAGTGACAGAAGACCCCTTAGCTAAGGGAATTGAAGATGATGAGACACAGAAGGAAAAATTGATGAAGTTATTCATTGAACAGTCTGCCCAAATCAAATAGACGGAGACTGAGATTGATACTGAAGGAAAAATAAGAAGCATCTTGAGGGGCACTCATACCATTAGAATTTGTCCCTATCTCATTAATTCCATCGGTTTTTCCAGCAACTTTTGGAAAATATAGTGGGACAAATCAATTTCCCAAAGCTATGGAAAGCGTGACACTGCAATCACAAGAGATCAAGAAGTTGGAGGCACAGATTGGAATCCTAAGGGATCAAAAGGAAAGATCATAAATTTCTCATGAGATAGCCAAGAAGAAGATTGAGAGGTTGGAGAAGGCAGAAAAGGAGTTTTATTCCAGCAACAGATTGGGCCAAATGAAGCTGATGATTTGGGACAATATTGTAGAGACAGTGGATGGGATCTGGCATTCCATCCACATTATTTTTGAACAGAAGGAGCTAATTGACAAATGCAAGGTGGCTATCAAGAAAAAACTCAGGAGTTGGGGGATATGCCAATAACAACCCCTAAAATCATTAAATTATTGAATTCCAAGACCAGTTTTGAGCTGGAAGAGATAGATGTGCAGGACATAACAAAAACTATACTAGAGGTAAGAAGTGTCCTCACTAAGAGGAATTTAGTGAGGAAAATGGAGGATAAGTTTCATGAATTGGACATGGCCATCGATAGGTTCTTAAAAAAGATCGATTCTTTGAGGGGAAAGGGACTGCCCTCATTATATGCAATAAAAAACAAGCTGGTCCAAAAGGGAGATTACATGACCAAGCTCAGGGAAGCAACTAAGGATATCACCAAATTTTCCAACATTGAAGGAAATGTGACTATGAAGGTTGTCTTGGATCTCCTAAGAAATGATTTCTTCATTCAACACGAGCTGAAGCATGTTTTTATCAAGAGACCTACCTTCAACAAATACAGAGAGGTGGATGAAGTGTACCGAAAGGTCATAGGTAAGAGAATTCCAAGCAAGAAGGAATGGGGAAAATTTTTCATGTACCAGGACTTAAAAGGCACGATGGACATGTCAGCATAGCCATTGATCGATCTGAAAAGGCAGCATCACATCATATTTAATAATCTAGTAGCGGTTACCCAAAAAGTAGAGCCAGACGTAAAGGTAGCTATCATTTCCTCTTTGTGACCACCTTAGCCACATTCAACTTAATTTTTTATTTAAGAAGAGATGCCAAAGTTAATGTTATAGTCAGAAGTTAATGTTGTTAGGTCTCTGTAATTTATTAGCAAGATTGGGAGAGTCCAATCACAGAGTTAACATCATTTCAACCAAAATTTGGGATTCTAGGATCTAGCCCTCCTGAATCCGGAGAGGGATCTCTCCAATATGTGCAAAGATGGATATTGTCTTTGAAAAGCTTAAGGTAATGATATTAGGCTAGTTATGAAGGCCAAGGGTTTTGTTTTGTTTTGGATGGTTGAGCATGAAATGTTACTTGAGGGGAAAGTCGTAAGTGCAAAAAGTTTCAAAAGTGAGAAGTTGCAAGCAAATAGAACAGTTTTGGCAGATAGATAGATATAACGCTGGTTTTTAGTCCATTGGGCTATGGAGTCATATCTGGGCTTTAATTGAACAACAACATCAAGTGTGATCCAAGGGCCAAGTCATCTATACCACAAGATTATTGAGATTAAAATGATGAAATGGAAACATTAAAATGTTGGAGGGGTGGAAACTGATAATAATTTCTCAGAGGATTTATAGTCAGTCCAAACAAGAAAAACCTTTTAAGTAACTGTTTTAAAACCAACCAAGGACAGGGCTAACCATAGACTTCTTGGGCAAGTTCTTATTAAAGCAGCTTAATTGACAAACAATCCAGTAATCCACATAATTACCTTCAGAAAGTATGAAAACACATAAGAAAAACAGAGTGTAACTTAAGATCAGATAAAGTAATTTTAAACCTAGTCTGCTTTCAGTCAACACCAAGGGAAACTTTCAGAATCTGCCTTTGGAGAAAAGAATCTAGGAATCAGGGCAAACCATATCTTCTCTAGTCTAACTTTAATAGAAAATAATGGAAATAACATTCGAGAACAATGTTTGAGCAAACAGAAGGACGAGGGAACGCCAACATTCCTAACTGTTTAAATTGTATTGAATCATTCTTAAATAAACAAATCTGAAGAAAACATTAAGATAAAGATTTCTCAGCTAGAGAAGGTTACTGCTATACAGAAAATCCTAACCCTGTTTAAACTGTTCTTTACAGAGGGAAAATGAACAATATGGCATACATAGAAGGAAAACGATTAACAAAGAAAAAAGCACTTCACCAGTGATAAAGACCAGGATCCCAAGAAACAACTTTTATATTGATGTCAAACCAGTTACAATCTTCAAGTCCAATGTTTCAGTTCAGCAATCATCTTCACTATTCAACCTAACTACTCTAGCACAAACAGAGCTTCAAGGGCGAGTGAACACTATGTACAAATAGAAGTCTCGAGCTCAAGTGTATTTCAAAGTTCTGCAACCAACAATTTCTCATCTTCTTCTGAGGTATTTATAGAAGGATGAGGAGGTGAGATTTTAACAAAATATCTCAAGGACAATTAATGCAGAGTGAAGACCTCTCGGCCCTTTGAGGGGCTCGAGGGAGAAATTTACAGGTGGATCACTACATTAACTGTTTCACAATAAATATCAAAGCTCGGTGAAAGCTTTGTTTGACTTTGAGGCTCTGTGTGCTGTGTGGAGTAACTCTGTAGATATTTTCTGCATTGATTTCTTTGCAGAAGTAACTCCCTGGCTGTGCTGGAGGCGGATATCTGATTTTCTTCAATAAATCATCCTTTGGTTTGAATGGTTTGAGGCAACAGGTGGCCTTTACGGTAGCTGAGGAATTAATTCGCCTTAGTTGAAATGGTGGAAGCCTTTCTGTCTGTTTAAATGCTTATGATTTTTCTTTAACTGTGTTTAATTTGGGGATTAGGCTTTTGATAGTCAATCTTAGCCGTAATCCCTAAATTTGTCTTCAATCTTCTGCTCTGCTGCGCTCTGTTCTTCAACACTGATACTCTTTCAACTGTGTTTTTAATAAAACAGTGTCTTGTCGATGTGCAGGGCCGCGTTGGGCTCGTATGGCATCAACGCCTATGAAGCGTTGATGAAACATGTCTTCAAACCCTCTATATCTCTTTCCCTTTGATAAATGAAAGACCAGAGGATCGTCACCCTCGGCTTTTATTTTCCTTTGTTATAATGGAAAAAGCATTGGGACCTGCAAAACACAAACAATTTTTTAAGAAATCCTGCATTTTTGGGGAAAAACTGCTTCAGAAGGCGGGGGAGGAGCGCATCCATCAGATGAAAACATCCAACGGTGGGAGATTTGTGTAGACGAGGCGAAAAGGAGAGCGGGGAGATGAACAAGTCGGAGTGATTTTGAACCGTCTGATCTGGACACGTGGACGGTCCAGATTCAATTGGAGGATCGCAATCGGGGGTAGCGAGCAAATGCACCGATTTGAAACATGCGATGCGATTTAGCGCAGACCGTTGATCTAAGATTCAGATCAACGGTGGGAAATGAATCGGGGTAGTCGCAATCGGAGGGATGAGGAAAAGAGTGCGATTTAAACAAAAAACTCCAATGCGATTGCGCAATCGGGAGGGGAGAGGCGATTAAGCGATAGCCGTTGGATCCGACGATTAGATCAATGGTGGGGAGCGAATTGGAGGAACAGCAATCGGGGGAAAAAATAAATGCATGCGATGGAAAACTCCGATGCGATTAAGCGATGTCCGTCGATCTGCAGATCAGATCGACGGCGGAGAGTGAATCGGGGGATGGCTGATCGGCGGGTGCAAACAAGTGTATGCGATGGAAAACCCCGATGCGATTGGGCGCTGGCCATTTTATCGGCTTACGATCAACGGTGGAGATTAGTTTTTAGAACGAACCGGCAGAAACCCTGATAATATATCAAAACCCCAAGTTTTTAATATAAACGAAGGTTTAATGGATCATGGCGGAAATAAAATATATACAAAAGATAGGCGCCCGCCTGCGGGGCCTTCGGATATATGGAACGCAAAGGGCCCGGGGCTTAGGTCCATAGCAATGAAACTTTGTTTTTTATGAAAAATTTCAAGGTTTTAAATGGATTTGGGGGTTTCGGCACAGCTCAAAAAAAAAGTTTTAAACCATGTCAGGAGGATTTTCATGAATGGAAGGAGAAACTTATGAAAAGTAGGGAAATAACATGGAGAAAAAGGGGGAGTAAATGAAGGTTAGTTATGAGTGGGAGAAAGGGGAAAAATGATGGTTTCTTCAGCAGTTTTTTACAGGAAATCAGCAGAATTAATAGGGAAAGTGATGAAGATTTTGGACAGAGGCATGAGGCCTACAAGGAGTCTTCGAGAGCCAACAAATTTTAGTAATGAAAAATTGTTCCTTGAAGGCTCAAAACAGATATAGCCACCTTTTGGTATAACAAAATATTATAGGTGGCTAACAAATGTTACAGTTGGTGTTTTTCCAGAGATATTTTTTGTTCAAGCCTTGCATGGCCACAATTGTCAAGTTCTAATTAAATTGTAGTTAATGAAGATTGTCGAACTAGATTAGGGAAACCAACATAGTTGCAGTTAAATACTGCTTGTATTTTCATTATCAAGAGTTGGACCTTGTTAGACTCCGCATTGTAAAGATCATTGTATTGGAGCACTGTAGTTTTTGCTGGGCATCAATAATAAGATATCGTTCACGAGATTTTTGAGCTATGTTAATGGTGATGTTTTTTCCTCTGTGTTAATGTTTTTTCTTTGTATTTCATGCTATGCATAAATTTATCTGATTGTAAAACGAAAATTTTAGATTAAGATTTGCTCAAAGATCACCTTAATTATGTCCTTTTTTACTATCTTAATGTTTTCTTCTGAATTATAGTTAAATAATTTTTAACTGCTCTTTAGCTACTACTGAAACCACTACGTTCTTCTGTCTCATATTCACACTGCTAGTAAGATCCAGATTGCATAGTTAGCTTGCCATGTGAATGCCCTTGAAAATTTGATGCACCATTCAGACTTTTATGAATCCATAGCCCAATGGATTAAGTTTCACAGATCTATTTTTCCAACCACATAATCGATCAAAACAAACAACCTTCATAATTTCTATAACTAGCCTAATATCAACATTTATAACCATCAAGCTAAATAAAAAAAATAGAGAGAGCCCTCTCTAAGTCTAGGAAGGATAGGTCCTGGACTCCAAGGTGGTTTGATGTTGTCCTCTATTAATGTTTATTCTTTCCAATATTATAAATTGTAGGGCCACAACATGAGGCATGCCTTTCATGTCCTCATATCCCCATGCAAAGGCATCAAGATGGTTTTGCAACAAATTTACAAGTTGCTCTTGTTGGAATGTATCCAGGTCTGAGTTGATATGTAAATATTTTCCTGGACTAGTCTTAATAAGAGTGGTTTTTGGTTCGAGAGTATAAAGAGGTGCTACTAGAGACTACGGTGGGGAAGCTTGGGAATCATGACTTTCTTAAAAATGCAGACTAAATATTTGACATAATGACTCAAAAATTGGCATGGCATCTAGATTATTCAAGAAGTCTCATATCTCAAGCTCCTGAGTTGATTCAGTATAATGATGTATCATTGAAACTGACTAAGTATCCTCGTCACTACTATAATCTAGCCATAAGGTATCTTGAATCTCTTGGATATATCTAGTAGGTGGATATAAAGTGACTTTCTTCCTAAAATCTCCATGGGAAATGTACATGTCACCATAATGACATCCAATGTAAGCATCGACCGTAGCAAGACAATGTCATCCCAAGGTAAACGGATGTCCCCCCACATGATTATTTGGCTGAAGAAAAATGAATTCTGTGGGATATTCCCAAGATTCTATCGAAACAACCACATTATCCAACACTCCCTACGGCTTGATTTTAGATCTGTCTGCCAATTCAAGCACAATAGGTGTATGACACATGTGGGACAACCCAAGTTGATCCATGTTTTTCTTGGTCATAACATTAATGGTTTCCCCTAAATATATAAGCACATTGGAGGCAAGGACATCACCTATCTGAACAGAGACAACGGGGTTTGTAGGGTCGGTATATTTTTCCATTTGCATGCACCCTGTCATTAACTTTGCTGCTCTTCCAACAAATTGAATGGTTTGAGGTTCTACTCTTTCCTTCCTGGCTTCTTGAGACATATTTCCCTAATTATTTTTGTACATATGGGGATCTCTTTAATATCTTGGAGCAAAGGGACCTTTATGAAAATATTCCTAAGCTCATAAGCCAGAATAGACTCAAGAACAAGGTCATTCCTCTCCATAAATATCCTCTCTAGATAGGGAGGCCAGTTTGAAGAGGATCTAAAGGTACGAGGGTGGGCTGAATGGTGACATCTCTCCCATAACATTCAGGAGTTTCCTCCTCACTTTTCTCTTCGATAATCACCATGGGCTGTTTTTTTTTTTTTCTGATATTACTACCTTCCCTGATATCAGTTGAAGGCCATTGACTCTAACTAGCATACACTGATAACTAGGTGGAAGAAGTGATTTAATAGAATGCATCATTGGTATTGCTTTATTATTGGGATTTGGTATGGGATGAGCAAGAAGTTGAGGAGGTCAGAATGGTGGAGGTAAAGGAAATGGTGGCATTGGCTGACTTAGCTGGGGAAATGATGGTTGCGGCATTGGGTAAGGTGCATATGTAGGTGGATATGATTTCATATGTGTAGGATAGGAATGATGTGAATGGTTTGGCCCTCTCCAACCTTGTTTCTAAGATTGGGAGGGTTGTCCATAATGAAAGTGGTTCCCATGTTGCCACGCTTGAGAGTGATTAGTGTTATGATAGGAATATGGTTGTGCATTATAACCAAAAAAATGTGGAGGAATTTTAGGCGCCATACCTGCACCTACCTAAGGCCAATTTCTCCATGCTCCCATAGCATGAAATGACTTAGTTTCAGGTTTCCCTCCCTCGAATACTACTTTCAATCCAGGTATGGAGGGAAATTTTTCGATGGCATGTTTCTCTGCCCAAATTACACATTTATTATTTCCTTTAACATCATTAGGAAATCCTCTCGAAGGAAGATTTTTCCTACACTTTGGATTAAAAATAGACAATGACTCTTGGTATTCTACTAATTTTTGTTGAAATTTTAAATATTATATTTTCTTGCTAATAGTATTCATTATTTAAATTTTTATATTGTCTATTTTTTACTCCAACCCAATAATAATAGAATCCGTAGATCCAAATTTGTTATTTCTACTTTGAGTTCCTTTACCGGATCTAGACTGATTCCTTAATAATTTCCTGCACATGTCACAAATCTCATCAAAAGGTTTATGAGAAATATCCCCTTGTCCTAACATGTTTATGTTATTTTTAGCATCATCAGTAAGCCCATGTAAGAATGAGGTTCTACGATTACTTAGGTCAAATTTGTGTTTTGAGTACCTTTGGAGGATATAAAAAAATATTTCTAGATAAGCTTAGAACAAAAACAAAAACTCAATGAAATGCTACAATTAAAATAAGAAATCAACACTTATAAAATCCTTCAAACAAAAAAAGCACACTTCGGGAAAAAATAATAGCATACTTACCCCTATTGCAGCAAAATGAGAATTTCTTACCAATTTCAAATTGCCTTCCCAGAAATAGCACCAAAAATGTTGGGTGTAGGAATTGCGGTTCAAAAAAATCCTTCAACACTTAATTATCAACTCGGGGGTTTCATAAAACTTAGAAGTGAATCAAAGGAAATTTCAAAAATGATATGAAACTTTTCTAGTTCTATTCCTACTTCTTTAATTACAATCTTGCATAATAAAAAAGAATGATCACATGATAAATAATACCAAAGAAATTCTAGTCTTGGAATATGAAAGAAACTACTTTGCAAGGAAGTAAATAAAAGGGACTCTCATTTTTTTGTAAAAAATCCTGACTGATGAAAATAATATTTATTATTATCTTCAGTGTGGTTATATGATAGAATAATAGTTGAACTATAAAAGTGTCTGTATTCTTTAAAGATATTCCTTCCAGCACTAAACTATCATTCCTGTACTTCAACAATATTCTTGTACCATAATGTTGTGCCTGTACTAGAATGAAGTTTATATGCTGGAAGTATGTCCTGTACCTATACTAAATATTTTAATCTTCATATATGAGCTCTAAGTATTTGGACTAGAGCACTTTTTTCCTCTACCAAGATATCGATTCCTGCACCAGAAAACTAGTTTCCCTGTACCAAGTTTTTATATTACTCTTAGAAAGTAAAAAGCGTGTTAACTAGGTAGATAAATCGCAAAGTGAAAAAAAACTCTGAAAATAAATTTAATGAGAAGAAATGTGTTTCAACTAAACTTTAGACTCAAAACAAGAAATGATTTCAAAATTCAAATTAAATCTTTCTTAAAACAAGGAACTATTTCATACAATTAAAGAAATCATCTTATTGTGATAGTAGGATTGTTCCTGTGATGGTTGTTCATATGAATCAGGCTTTTGTTTTAATCATTTTAACTCAAAGGTTCATTTGATAATTTAATAGAAAATTCAATCCTTTCCCTGAAAGTATTAAGTGCAGGCACAAATCCTTATGTTATTATATCGTTTATTCCATATTCATTAAATCACGATTAACTCTTAAGTCTAAACTTTAGATATTAAGAATGCTTCAATTTTAGAAATAAAAACTCACTTGCAGAAATACGTCAAGATCTTATAAAGAAAAAATAAGCAAAAAGACTTGCGTAAATGAACGAAATAAATCGACTTGCATAATTGAGAATGCGCTGGTACAGTCATACGGATAAATCCTTCTTGTGGACAAGAACGATCTCCCTAGTATTCTATGAATATATAGAAACAAACAACCAATTGCAAATCATTTTCTCTAGACCATTTGTGATTCAGAATTATTATAAAAAAGTAAGAGGATGTTCCCCTACCTGAAGTCCAATGCTTGACACAATATTTCATCCAGTCGCTCCAAAAGAGGTCTCTTCAGTATGTAGAACCTGCAATCAAAGACAAACAAAAGGGATTAAAAGCACCTGCAAGATATAATAATTGAGAAAACTCTAGTCTATCTTAGTGATGAAGGAGTCTAAGAATTGAATTACTCAAATAGATACATGAACAACTCAATGAGAAAATGAAATCCATTTGTATTAACTTGTATAAAAATAAGCAACCTTACAAATTGTCACCTTGATATCAAATGGGTTCTTCCGGGGTCCTGAACAACCGTTCCTCCTTCGGTTTGACAAGTTTCTCTCTCTGAATATTAGTATAGATTTATGAGCATGATTTTGTGATCATTTTCATGTCAAAGTTAACTAATATAGAGAGTATGCTCTCTTAATAATTTCTCCAGCAATTAGCTATAGTCTAACATTCACAATCTACCATCTAACCTTGAGACTAAAACATGAGCTCAATTTATAGGGAAATGGAGGTAGTTTCAGTTCCATGAAGAGGGGGATGGATTACTCTCATGAAGGGATTTGAGCTCCATATACCAAGGGATTAAATCCATGAGTGGAGGGATATAGCTCCATGAGTAGAAGATAAAGCTCGAGCTAAACATGCTTCTAGAAGCTTCCAGTTGGGAGAATATTCGACCAGTTGGGATTATCAAACTCACTTTTTCCTTTAAATTTAAATCTTATAAGGGTCCGCAGGTTTTATAAGCAAAATGTGCGGGAGCTACCACAAGCTATAGAACAAGTATCCGCGAACCCGCAGAAAAAGGTTAGGAAAAGTGCAGAGTTAGAATTTTAAGGGTTTTAATGAGCTTTTCTCCAGTTCAAAGACTTGGTCTAGGAACATTTGGGTTTTTGAATTCTAAGGGAGCAAAATATAGGTAGTGATGAACCTATATGGATAGTCAAATTTCATGGTGACAAAATAACGTGTAATAGATTCCCCCTAAAGTGCGAAGTCTGAAGCTGTTTTGAAGAGTGAAGTGATTTATAATTTCAAGGATTGGATTGTGGACACATCGGTCGAACACCTGTAAAAAATTCAATGGAAAAATATATATCTGTATATCATCGCTAAGGTAGGCATTCCCATACTCAGATCAAAACTAACTAAATGTTCTAGTACAGATATGATTTTAATATTACATCAAAAGTAGACACACTATAGGTGCAACCATCTGTCATAAGTAGTCTATTGTATCATGAATAATAAAAACTCCTCGCAGCCTGGATGGTGGAAACTAGATCCAGGGTCTTGATTTCCGCTTCTCGAACTAGTACAATTCTATCCATGCGATTGATTGTGTCGAAGTCGAACATGGTAGAAACCACTTGATTACTAGTCAATGATGTGAAATGTTAACAAGTGTGAGAGAAACCACTAATAATGACAATGGCTCTCAAAGTACTCAGTACAATCCACAAAGTGTGAATGAATTATTTTCAGTCGAACACTTCATAGAATCATTCGATCGAAAGACAATGATGTAACCTAACATTGAAGGCGAGAAACCTGCCATTAAGGGATGCAGATCCCAAGGTACTAATAGGATTCTAGATCAACTTTCTAGATGATGAGTTTTAGTTGATATAAAGTGACCAATTGTAGGAAAGCCTACGACACGAAACCATTAGATAAAGTTTTGAAGAAATATTTGCAAGGACTAACTCAGGGATGGTCAATGAGAATGGAGACAAATTTTTGCAATGAATGGTTTATTTGAACTATCCATTGAACACATAACGACACTCTAGATGGTTTGGTGGAAATTGACCTAAAGCTAATAACCAGAAACCAACTGAATACTTTCAATGTGGTTTGATTAACTTTTAGACAAAGGATTTTCCCAAACAAGGTACAAATGTGACAAAGTGTCGTGTTCAAAAGTGGTGTACTGCTTTTCAAAAAAAAGTGTCACAACTAGATTCCTTTTCTCTCTTTTCCCCCCACCATTAATGGCAAGTACCTCTTTATTTTTGATAAGCTTGAGGAGGATAAAATTTGCTTGTTTGTGTAAGCTCATCCTTTGGATGAGTCCATCTTAGTATTAAAATAGAACCCTAAGAAGGAGTGGTTTGGTCCTGTTTGTAATCGACAGGTCCTTTACTGTTAAGTTTTAACAAATCCAGTATAGGAGAAACTCAGTGTTTTTCAGTTTTAGGGAGTCAGAAGAAAAACATAAGAAAACTTTGTGGTTGTACTTTTTCATAAATTTAATCTCTCAAGCCCGAAAAAGGATCAAATAATACAGGAGAGAACTCTATTGACCATGATTAGTCAACATATACCTTTTTCGTAAATATTCCATTTCAGTTTGGAAAAGGGGTAAACTTATACTGAAAGGACGACTGCTCATTTCCTTTAATGAGTTTGAATAGTCAAGTACTCGACGATATTTTCATGTTTGGAGAGTCTGAAAAGGGATTAAAAGAGAACTCCAGGGTTTCGCTTTTTTGTAATTTTCAAGAGCCTGAAAAAGTGATAAAAGTGTCAAAATAATTATTTTCACCAAGAAACCTGTATTCTCCACAAAAACTCGAAATATTAAACATACCTATTTCCGAGAAGTAAAAACATCGAAAAATAAATTTTTAAAGTGAAAAATAAATAAAATAGAATATTTATTCATTCAAAAAACTATAAAAAGGAGTTTAACAAAGTCATTTTCACCTTTTGTCTTCAGAGTTGTAAATTGAGAACTTTTGGCAAAAATGTTCTGGAGTTGATATCGAGAGAACCGACCGCTCAAATCGTGATTTTTCAGAACAAGGTAATCCAAATTATCCCACTTTGCATTTCTATCCTATTCAATTCTCTTTTCAAGTTTTAAATCCATTTTTTGGGGAGAAATTATGTTCAAAAATTCACTCTCCGGGGTCCGCAGGTCATGCACGCGCTACTTGGGGACCCTAATAATTTTCTAAAAGGAAAATTATTGGGCTGCAGTGGTTTTTGTGTGGAGCATGTGTGGACGTATACACTGTCTTTGCACAAAAACTATGGAGGCGCCGTGACTGGTTTAAAATTAATAAATCCTCCAAAAAATGGTTAAAGTTTCCCACTCAAACAATTTCTAACCTTCAAATATGTTCATTTGTAGGCTATTTCGCTATGATAGGGTGGAGAGAACGTGGGCATGAGGATATAGACAATGAAGCAATGAATAATCCTGCAATAATGCGTGTGCTTAAAAATTATGGTCTATATAAGTTCTGGGCGATTCAATATATGAGAGCTCAGGTAGAGTTTATGACATGGTTAGTGAACAAATGGGATGTTCGAGATCAATGCTTTATAATTGGCGGCCATCGGCTCGAAACTAAGCTCGAAGATATTTATTTTCTCATTGGATTGTCCAAGAGAGGAGAAAATATATCCTTGTTTGGAGCTAGACAGGGTGGCCTACCCGTTGCTTGTTACAAACAAGAGTTTTGCAGTGATGCGGAAGATCCAAAGGATAATCGCATAGACATAAATACTATCTTGCGACTAGATCTTAAAGTAGTTGCATTCACAATAACTAGGCTATGTGGAAGTGCGACTCCACATGTAGCCACTAAATCTCAAATGTAGACCACGGTAGAGTGTTTCAGAGGCACCATTTCAACTGGTGCAAAGGGGTATTGGCCAACATGAAAGGCCAACTAACCAGAGCAAAGAATGAAAAGTTAAAAATTTTTGGTTATGGTACCATTTTGATTTCTTTTTTTTTATAGAGAATCTGACTTCTTTTCCCTCAGCATATTCTAGTAGATCTTGGTGAGCTTAGAGAACCTCGCATGGTACGTTTGGTTGCATAAATGGCCTGCCATGGTGGCGACAACAGTACAGTGGTTCAGTTCACTTCAGCGTATTTTATGTGGTTGTAGAACCAAGTCTTCACAATTGAAGACTTCCCTTATGCAGGTATAGATTTCAGAGGTGATCCTGAGATGTCCCTGCCTCAAAGGGCACAGTAGGATGAATTAGGTAAGAAAAATATCTTGATTTCTATTCTAATTTTTATTTGTTTTTTTATCGTCCAATACTGATAAATTTTTTTAAAATGCAGATGTTGGTCAATGACGACCAGCTGCGCTCTGCCGCTTTGACAGGTGAAAAGCAAAGCCTATAGCACCACCACAGGATCAAGAAGTACATATCCTCACTAATATGGAATGCAATCTGGAGAGGTTAACCATAGATATACCCGAGACTGGGACCGATGACATTCCTCTCTGGCTTTAGAGACATGTTACTAGTGTTCCAAGACAGTTTAGGAGATTCCTGCGCAAGGTGGCGCGTGCCATAGTCTATTACCATGATCATCATCACAGATAGTAGATGATCACTATGGACTGACATATTTTGTTTTTTGTATCGTTATCTATTAGATCATAAGGTGTTTGAACCTATGATCATAAGCGATGTAATACTTTTGAAAACAAACCTATCTATGATATTACTACTTTCTCTGAGTATCTTGTACAACATGTATCGAATGCTATTTTGGTTTATTTTTTTAATATTGAAAATGTCTATTTAAAACACAATTAGCTAATGCATCAGTCAAAGTGTTTAAATTTCTTGAAATGTGTTGATATTCGATGTAATCAAACTATCGTTCCAAGAGACAAACCTTCAAAAATAATCCCAATAACACTCGATTTTTAATTGCATATACCCTATTTAACTGTAATACAATGAGTTCCGAATCCAACTTAACGATCAAACTTCGAATACCAAAGTAAATGGCATTAGATAATAACTCAATAATTGTGCTATATTTTGCAATATTGTTCATTGTTCGACCAAGGCTTACCTCATGCATAGAAACTACCTCATCAATGGGTGAATAGATAACCTAGGCTGCGGAAGAAATATTCTGTGTACTACGACAGGCACCATAAGAAAAACCAATGTACGTTTGAAGGGATGTTGAAATCTGTAGTATCAAGAGTAATCAAGAGAAGTAGTGATAACAGTAACAACAAACTTAATTGAGGCACACTTATCTAATCTAAGGCACACTATCAAAAAAGAAACTAATATACAGTTGATATCTTCACACGAAAGTCAAGGATAATATCTCTTAAGATAAAGGCCATTTCTGGGCTTATCTAAAGAGACCCCATCATAATCATTCAATTCATAGGCCCCTTTTTCAAGTACTCGCTTGACAATGTAAGGACCATGCCACATCGGTTTGAATTTTCAAGCACCTAGCTTATCATTAGCTTGACAGTAAACTAAGACTAGGTCACCTTCTAGAAAAACACGAGGAGTAACGCTTCGATCATACTGAGATTTCACATGTTTTTTATGAGCTTCGGTAGCTAATGCAGTGGTGCACCGAGTCTCATCTAATTGTGCTAAGTAAAAAAAGCATTTTTCCTCTTCAGAGGTAGCTGGTAATAACTCAATGGCTAATTGGAGTGATAGTATTTCGCATTAAATGGGTAACACAACTTCTAAACCATAAACCAATTGAAAAGGAGTGAACCTTGTAGCACGTTTTGCTGAGGTTCGGTATGTCCAAAGTGCCAAAAAAATAATGGTATGCTAATTCTATTTGTGATTTCCGATAATCTATTTAAGCATAGTCATTAAAACCTTGTTTATGGCTTCAACTTGACCATTAGCCTGCAGGTAATATGGAGTAGAATTATCATGGCGTAGGCCAAGCTGATAGGAAAGTTCGGTCATCATTATATTTTGAAAATGACTCCCATGGTTTGTAATAATAGCTTTAGGCACACCGAAACGAGAAATCACATGATTTAATATGAATGTAGCTACAATTTTTCCATCTTCCACAAATGTAGGCATCGCCTCGGCCCATTTAGTAAATTAATCTACAACAAGAATAATATATCGATGCCCCCCGACCGAGTGAGGGTTACATGTAATGAAATCAATGACCCATTTCGCAAAAGGACCGACAATGATGATTGGGTGAAGAGGAGCTGGAGGTGCACGCATCTTTTGATCTAAAAAATGGCAGTTGTGGAATTTCCAGATCGAAATAATACAATCTTTGAATAATAATAGCCAAAAATAACCAATGCGCAATATCTTTTGGGCAGTGGAAAACCCAAACATATGACCGCCACATGCTCCAGAGTGGTAGTCATTCAAAACCCTTCCAGCCTCTTCATGAGTTAGAAAACGTCAAAAAATAAAATCCACACCACGACGATAGACTGCGTCCCCAACAATATTGTATTGTTGGGATTGATACCAGATTTTGCGTTGGTTTGAGCATGAAATATCTAGGTGAAAGGTTTGGGTTTGAAGATATATTATGATATCTCCATACCATGGATCTAACGTACTAATAAGAAACATAGATTCATCTGTGATGGGAGTCTCTACCACATTTTATGTCTCAGTACTGGGAAAGTCACACATGAGTTCAACAAAAGCTAATGATTTCTTTAATTTGGATTTCTCAAATTCCAGATCAAACTCTTGGAGGATAACAATCCATTTAGAGTAATTTCCCCCAAGTAATTGTTTTGTCAAAATATACATCATTGGGTTGCAATTAGATATCACAATTGTCTTACATAACAATATGTAGTGACAAAATCATTAGATAGCTTGAACTGCTGCCAAGGCCAATTTCTCCACATGCAAATATTTGATTTCAGTTGGATTGAGATTTTGACTTAGATAATAGATCACATGCTCATTGTGAGATTCATCTTCTTGAACTAAAACCATTCCTATGGTGGAATTAGAGGCTGCTAAGTATAAAAAATAATCATGGTGGTGATTGGGTGGATGCAATAACGGTGCATGGGTCAACGTGTGTTCTAGAGCATAAAAATATCGATCAACAATCTCATCCCAAATAAAAGAAACATTTTGTTTCAACAACTAGGTAAAACCTTTTGTTAACTCGGCATAGTTCAGGATAAACCTACGTAGAAAGTTTGCTTTCCCCTGCAAAATTTGGAGTTGGCGAAGTGTGGAAGGAGGAGGTAAATTAACAATGGCCTCAACCTTCGAAAGGTCAACATGAATGCCATCTTTCAAAATGATGAATCCTAGTATTCGTTCGGATTGCACAAAAAAAATGCATTTCTGCGGGTTCAAACGTATCTTGTAATGCCTACAGCGCATGGAAATAACTCTCAAGTGTGTAGGATGATGATACCTGTGTAATGAATGAGTAGGTAAGTCATCTAGATAAGGTTGTACGATATGTTTGATATCATGAAAAGCATAAGACATGGCCCTTTAAAAAGTTGCACCAGCATTCTTTAATCCGAAAGGTAATTTGCAATAAGACAATGTCCCACAAGGACATATAAATTATGTTTTTGGTTGATCAGCAGGGAGTATGTTGATTTGATTATAGCCAAAAAATCCATCCATAAATGAGAATATTTCATTTTTGGCACAATCATTAATGATTTGGTCGATATAAGGGGTAGGATAATTGTCTTTTGGACATGCTTTATTGATATCCCTACAATTGACACATACT
Source organism: Pinus albicaulis (assembly GCA_034641835.2). Taxonomy (NCBI): domain Eukaryota; kingdom Viridiplantae; phylum Streptophyta; class Pinopsida; order Pinales; family Pinaceae; genus Pinus; species Pinus albicaulis. Next base: position 403,690,329 of record CM076573.1, read on the forward strand.
CGTATAGTCCCTTTTTTCTTGGTAATGGGAATTATATTAGATCCCCAATCCATCAGTGGAAATTGATAAATGGAAATTGATAAATAAATCCTACTCGCAATAGCTTTTCAAATTCAGCTTTAATAGTAGAATCTTTCTGCGGATGTATCAGACGTAATCTCTGTCTAATAGGCTTAGCATTCGAGTATGTCTTAATCTCATGAATTACAATCTTGGGATCAATTCCTGGCATCTCTTCATAATACCAAGAAAATATGTCATGGAATTCTTGAAATAGGGCTTTATATGTATTAATCTCATCAATTATACAAGAAGCGCCTATATGAATGTTTTCAACAATTCCTGTGTAATATCCCAAAATGGGACTGCTTAGCAATGCATGCATAAAAAACGCATTTTCAGAAATATATGCTACAGAAATGAAATCAACACTTGTATCCCTTAGATCTGAAAATATAACATCTAAATCCAAGAGGATGTGAGAAAAAAATCAAACTAGATGAGGTAAACAGACCTCCCACACCTAGTATAGCTTAAAAATGATGAAACCCCAAAAATATTACAACATGAAATTACTGCATAAAGAGACATCATAGTCTAATGAGAGTTTATGCACAGAAATAGCTGAGAAAAATATATTTGATATTATATTAAACAATACAGCTCATTAACTGAGATCTAGTCTCCTTTATACAAAATCTAGAGAACCCCGGAAGGGTTTCTAGGAATACACCCAAATACAAATGGCGATATTCAGCACTAAGACTGAATAATCACTGAAAAATGAAGCGCAGGAGTATAGAAGGCTAAAATAATTTAGATCTGATGCATATCTGATCAAATTTTTGCCCCTATGAAAGGATGAACCTCTCAATCACAGGAAAACTCCCAAAAAGAACCACCAGATGCACTACTGAAACTGCCCTCCAAAAATAACGCAATTCCAGATTGGAATAACATTGGAGGTGATGGAAATATATTGGCCTACTGCCAAAGATCTGAAATCATCCCAACCCTCCAAACTGATCTCCCAATAGAAGGGATACTTCCTCCTATGCAAAACCAACTCAGAAAGTGGGTTTCTCAACCCTCCACTGCAACACCCTGCAACTCAACACAACCTCCTGTAGAAACTGCACTGAAATTGAAGAATGAATCTTCGCACCAATGCTAGATGTGTGTAATTATAGATCAGGTCTCTCCCAAGAGCTACTCAAGGGGAAGAGATGGAATTCCTAAACAGGAAAACCTTAGTGCTAAATAGCACCAGCAATCTTAGCTAAACAACTGAAGAGAGCAAAGTCTAAGCAGACACATCAAAATATAATTCATAAGCTAACCTCAAATGGTTGCCATCCTCTTCCTTATAAAATAAGTGAGACTTCTCACCTTGGGTCCCACTCATAAGGGTTTCCACCATCACACAAACAATCTCCCTCCAAAACTGCGATGTACCTTCATCAATGCCACTCCTCCATAACAACACTGTTTGATTTAGCCAATATTGAATAGATCAACCTTGACTGAATATTCATGCATTGTCCCTTATTCACACATAAGGGTCTTAAATCCAGCTCTCCAAATGTCCCTTTTCACACATGGGGGTGTGAAATATAGCCATAATAATGATCCCTCTTCACATCATAAGGGATTTTATTTCTATTTCTGAAATGTATGGGCCTCCTTACCCATTTATTCATCTCTTAAGTGCAAAATACAAAAATCAATATTCGAATTAGCTACATGCTAATCTTGGAATATTACAGTCCTCCCCTCCCAAATGTTGCTTGTCCTCAAGCAAATGAAAGGATAGAATTGAAGAGCCTCCTCTTGTCCCTTTGTAGCATCCTCATATGATAAAATCCTCCAAGGATCAAGATGTTGTCTCATCAATACATCTCCAAGTTTCCCCTCCCAAGTATGCAAGCTAGCTTTTGGTGAGCATCCCAAATAGCTATCATCATGTAAAAGTAAAATATCCATGGAGGCAACAATGGGTTGTCTAAAGGCCTTCTTGAGGCATGAGGTCTGATATATATTGAGATCTATCATCCCTATATGAATCTCCCATCCCCAAGCTATCATCCATACAAGATGAGTCACCTCCCAAAATGGCCACTCCTGAAAATTCCTCTCCACCTTTTGTTACAAAATTATATATTACAGAGCAATGCAACACATAAAATATGAGGAAAATACACAAAACACATAAAACCAGAGAGACACGGATATACGTAGTTCACCCAGTTTGGGCTACTTCCACCTCGAACAACTAGTCCTTCCTTTCTATTATCCAACAAAATGAATAGAAAAAACCTACAGCAGATCTGCTGTAATATCCTCTGTTCTCTCTCATAGTCTCCCTCTCTGTTTCTCTCTCTGAGAATACACATACAATACACAGCTGCAATACAATACCCTCATAAAAGCAAGGGGTTGCCTTCTAGGGCAAAAAACCCTAAGCTAAACATAACTTCTACCATCAGATCATTTGCCTAATGAACGGCCCAGATTGGCTAGAAATTACTATACTTTTACAAGGCAATTTTACATCTGTTTTTAGCTTTGGGGGCGCTGCCCCCGAAACCCCCCGCCAGGGGGGGGCTCCATAAAGTCACTGCCGCCCCCACTTGGACCCCCCACGGTAGCGATTAATTTATGGGTGGAGTTGCCACCCCATTTAATGTACAGGGGTCCAATGCTGTGATACAAAGTAAACAAGATAATCAGGCTCCACACCCAACAATCTCCCACTTGGAGACTGATTGTAGCAACTCCACCGCTGGTTCATTTGCTGGACAATGACTCCTCTTTGGACCTGGCTATTTCTCATCTTCATTGTCATCCTTGAATACCAATTGAAACTGAGCACATTCTCAGTTTCTCCCTGGTTACAAATTTTGTTAGCATATCTACAAGATTTTGGCTAGTGTGTATCTTTTCCAGCTTCAACTTTCCATCTTCCAATACTGACTGTATGAAATGGTACTTGAGATGTATGTGTTTAGTCCTGGAATGAAATGCTGAGTTATTTGCAAGATGAATGGCACTTTGGCTATCATTGTATAGCGTGCCCATATCATGCTTCTTACCCAATTCATCCCTAAACCTTTGTAACCAAATCATTTCTTTACTAGCCTCTGTAGCAGCAAAATACTCTGCTTTTGTTGTTGAAAGTGCAACAACACTTTGGATTTTTGAAACCCAACTGACAACTGTTCCACCTACAGTAAATACATATCCTGTAGTGCTCCTCATGTTATCTCTGTCACCTGCCATATCTGCATCAACATATCCCTGTAGAGCAGTGCTTGAACCACCAAAGCATACTGCTTGATTTGTGGTACCTCTCAAATATATGAGAATCCATTTTTCTGCCATCCAATGTTCTTTTCCTGGATTTTTCATGTACCTTCTTACAACTCCCACTGCATGTGCAATATCAAGCCTTGTGCAGACCATTGCATACATTAAGCTTCCAACTGCTGATGCATATGGAACTTTAGACATATATTCCATTTCTTCTTGGGTCTTGGGGCACATCTCCTTACTAAGTTTGAAATGGCTAGCAAAAGGTGTACTAACTGGTTTTTCATTCTGCATATTAAATCTTTTCAACACCTTTTCTATGTACTCATTCTGAGACAATGTTAATTTGCGATTTTTCTTGTCTCTAGTTATCCTCATACCAAGGATTTGTTTTGCAGCTCCCAAATCCTTCATTGAAAATGAATTTGCCAATTTTATTTTGAGCACATTTATTTCCTGCATGTTAGACCCTGCAACAAGCATGTCATCTACATACAATAACAATATAATATAGCTACCATCATTTTGCCTTTTTAGATAAACACAATGATCAGAGTGACATCTAGTATAACCTTGTTCAAACATAAACTTGTCAAATTTTAGATACCACTGCCTTGGAGCCTGTTTTAAGCCATACACGCTCTTCTTTAACCTGCACACCAATTTTTCTTTCCCTTCGACCTCATATGCTTCTGGTTGCTACATGTATATCTCTTCCTCCAAATCTTCATGGAGAAATGTTGTCTTTACATATAAATATTCAAGATGTAAATCTTCTGTTGCTATAAGACTTAAGATAGTTCTGATTGAAGTCATCTTAACAACAAGAGAAAATATTTCATCAAAATAAATACCTTTCTTTTGTGTAAACCCCTTCACCACAAGTCTAGCTTTGTACCTCTGTTTTCCTCCATCTTCTTCCTTCAGCCTGTAAAACCATTTATTCTGCAATGTAGTTTTACCTGCAGGCAACCTGACTAAGTCCCAAGTCTGGTTATGCATTAAGGAGTCCATCTCTTCTTCCATGGCTAGCTCCCACTTCTTCTTGGTTTCAACCTGCATTGCTTCTTCATAACATTCGGCCTCACCAGAATCAGTCAGCAATAAATAATATAATGAAGGAGAGTATCATTGAGGGGGTCTACTTATCCTGGTAGATCTTCTAACACCACTTTCAGGTGTTTGAGGTGCCTGTTGCTGTTGTGGTGGTTGCTGATGCTGTGGTTGTTGATTATTATTATTTTTAGGCACCTTTACTTTTTCGGTTATCTCATCAAGAACTGTGTATTCCTTGCTTTATTTTTCCTGTTTCTTTTCCTGCAACTGATTCTTATACAAGACCTTTTCATTGAATATTACATCTTTGCTCCTAATGATTTTGTGATTTTCATAATCATATAAGTGATAACCAAAATCATTAAGACCATATCCAATAAAGGTACATTTCTTTGATTTTGCCTCAAGCTTTGTTCTATTTTCTTTATTAATATGGACAAAGGCCTTACAACCAAAAGGCTTTAAAAAAGAGTAGTTTACCTTTTTACCTGTCCATGCTTCCTCTGGAATACCACCATCCAAGGAACTTGAAGGCTCTCTGTTTATTAGATAAACAGCAGTATCTATAGCATATGCCCAAAATTGTAATGGAAATCCCGCATGCAATCTCATGCACCTTGCACGCTCCATGATTGTTCTATTCATCCTTTCTGAAACACCATTTTCTTGTGGTGTTCTTGGAAATTTCTTCTCTCTACGAATTCCATGCTCTGAACAATACCTATCAAACTCTTTGCTACAATACTCACCTCCATTGTTTGATCTGAGACACTTCAACTTCTTTCCTGTATCAATCTCAACCAAAGCTTTCCATTTCTTGAAAATATCAAATACATCAGATTTATTTTGAATACAATAAATCCAAGTTTTTCTAGTTGCATCAACAATAAACGTAACATAATAGCGAGAGCCACTGAGAGATGATACCTGAGCAGGTCCCCATACATCTATATGCACAAGCTCTAATTTTTCACTCTTATTTTCTTTCCCAACTCTGAGAAATCTGACTCTCTTCTGTTTTCCATAAATGCAATTCTCATAGAAATACAAATCAACATTCTTCAAACCTGGCAACAAATTTCTTGAGTGAAGAATCTTCATCCCCTTCTCACTCATGTGTCCAAGCCTATGATTCCATAATGATGCATCTGCTTCTTTGGAAGTTAAATCATTAACAGAGTTAGAAATACCATTGCATAAATACAATGTACCAACCTTTTCGCCTTTTTCTATTACCAGGGCTCCTTTGGTAACCTTCCAAGCTTTATCCGTGAAAGTTGTAACACAACCTTCACTGCCTAACTTCCTTGTTGAAATCAGATTTTTCTTTAGATCTAGAACATGCCTTACCTCCTTTAATAGCCATTGGTTTCCATTCTATTTTTTTACAAGAACCTTACCCATTCCAACAATTTTACAGGGTTTATCATCACCCAAACGAACTTGTCCGAAATATCCTCGAACATAGTGATGAAAATATTTCTTATCAGGTGTGGCATGGAATGAAGCCCCTGAATCTACAACCCAAGAATTAGTAACATTTTTGAAAGAAATAATCAAAGCATCTTGTAACACATCACCTGTCACATTTGCTTCATGATTGTTTTCTTGATGTGTGTCTCCTTCTTTTCCCTTCTGAGATCTACAGTCTTTCTTTAGGTGTCCTTTCTTTCTGCATCTCCAACACACTATCCCCGATCTGGAATTGGATCTACCTTTCCTTGATTTACTACCATATCTCGAGCTCTTTCCTCTTTCCATTCTTCTTCCCATAGACTCTACACTCAAAGCATTACCCGATGTCTCACCAGAGCTTTTCCGTCGCATTTCCTTGCTAAGGATAGCACCGACAACATCATCAAACTTTAAAGTACTAGATCCAGAGACAGAGTTACTAATGGCCATTACTAAACCATTCCAACTCTCTGGCAATGAGCACAAGAATAACAGAGGTCTAACTTCATCATCAAAGTTCACCCCTACAGAACTTAACTGACTGGTAACTGTATTAAAATAATTTAAATGGTCTGCAACAGATCCACCTTCCGACATCTTCATATTAAATAATCGTCTCATAAGAAATACCTTGTTTGAGGCCAAGGGTTTTTCATATAGTTTCGCCAACGTTTGCATCAAACCCTCTATTGTTGTTTCCTTCGAAATATTGAAGGCGACTGACGCTGCAAGGCACAGCCGTACTGTTCTGAGTGCCTTTCTATTGAGAATGTTCCATTCCGCGTCTATCATGGCTGCCAGCTTCTTTGTTTTTCTGCTCAATGGTAGGTACAAATCTTTCTGATATAGGTAATCTTCCATCTGCATCTTCCACAGCGGGAAGTTTTGGCCGTTAAATTTCTCAACCCTAAACTTACCATCTTCCGCCATTGCTCCCACTCGAACCAGGAACCCTTCTTTCCTGTGAGTTTATCAGCCAAATATACCTTCGGCTCTGATACCAGTTGTTAGAAAATTATATATTACAGAGAAATGAAACACATAAAACCAGAGAGACACATATATATGTGGTTCACCCAGTTTGGGCTACGTCCACCCCAAACAAACAGTCCTTCCTTTCTATTATCCAGCAAAATGAATAGACAAAACCTACAGCAGATCCGCTGTAATATCCTCTGTTCTCTCTCACAGTCTCCCTCTTTGTTTCTCGCTCCGAGAATACACATACAATACCCTAATAAAATCAAGGGGTTTCCTTCTAGGGAAAAAAACCCTAAACTAAACATAACTTCTACCATCAGATCATTTCCCTAATGAATGACCCAGATTGAATAGAAATTACTATACTTTTACAAGGAAATTTCACATCCGTTTTTAGCTTTGGGGGCACTACCCCTGAAACCCCCCGCTAGGGGGGGCTCCATAAAGTCGTTTCCGCCCCCCCTAGACCCCCCATGGTAGAAATTAATTTATGGGCAGCGTTGCCACCCCATTTAAGGTACATAGGTCCAATGCTGTGATACAAAGTAAACAAGATAATCAGGCTCCACACCCAACACCTTTGGCTCCTGCAAAGTAGGTGGGATGAAAATCTAAACATGGTAGACAAAGTAGCCTACCCCATGTTTTCCTCCTCTCCACTCATGATAAGTGTAGATTATCTGCTGATCTTGGGCTGTCATAATATTTCCCTCAAGTTGCAGGATGAAAAATAGATCTCCAAAGACCTTCTCTCCAATGTTGTGAATCAAACTATCCCAAACCATCTCATATATGATTAATAGGACATGATCATAATATATCATCCAAATGAGAAGATTTCTGAAGGTTTCATATAGTGTTGGAAAGTACCAATAGTCTCCCAAGTGGTCAGAACCTAGTCTTCCCCACTGCAGCTTCATAAAATAGCATGGCAACTTGTTTCTTGACGAATGGCTAGTTGTGTAAGTCATCACATCTACTAGTGAATAGTAAATGGCTAAGCGTGTCAACTGAGCATACAATAAGTAACCAAATAATTTCCCAAAGTCATACTCCCATGAAGAGGAATGAACCATGTGCTACATGAAGATTCTCCTCCTTATGCTTGGAAATCCAAGTCAAGAAGAACATATTACAGTAATAGATGTCTCCATCCACTACTCCATCATTATCACCTCCTCCTTGTCCACCAAGTGCATCAAGTGTGAAGTGATCCTAGGAACACTCCATCAATAAGTCCAAGATCCAAAGTGACAGTGTTGTTGGCCTATGAAAATAGGCTCCTGCCAACTCATAACTCCATTATTTGACATGCTCGTTGTCAAAGACATTTCCCATAATGTTGCTATATACAAGAAGTTTCCTCCAATGTGGAAGTACGTCCAGATCATCCAAGGCTAAGGAGTAGCCCCTTTGCACCATGATAGTGCCATCTCCTACTCCTGCAACATCATGAAAAGTGTGAGAGAAAATCTACCCCTGCTCTCCCAAGAACAACCCAAGAAACAATAGTTTTTGTTGCCTCCTCATACCTCATTCATACAAATCATGTGGTGGAAAAATAATTATTAATATGAAGAATGTCATATCAACATAATGCATCCATACTCCTTGCTTCCCTATGATGCAAGTATCCTGCCAAAATTTCTCCACCCACATACCCTTTGAAAGAGGATATGTCATGTGATGGCCAAACTCTTTTAAGAGTAGCCAACGTAGCCAAGCCTCCTGCTGCCCAGTATCATATATTTTCAAGTATATTTCTAGCTTCTTGCTCACCATCCACACCCATTCATCCAAATGTGGGTGCCTCCCATCATGATCTACCTTGGTACTCTTCCAATGAATATCACCATCCTCCCAAATCAGATTTCTCCTTTTCCATTTCATGGGATGTTGAAATGAAACTCCTTGGAGATATCCTATAGAAGATCTCACACCAATGAATATCTTGAATCCATTAACATCCAAGTGTGCTAGAGGAAAAAACTCCTCATAGGCCTGCACAATGCTCATCCCAATAGATCCATCACAAGGATGAAAGACAAAGTATCTCTCATTGATCAACTATTCATCCAATCTCATACAAGTGTAATGTTCATTAGAATTATGTAATGGTAGCTAGGCCCCCAACTGTTCACTGCTGCCTAATGACAGTGCTATCATTCTCCTCAAAGGTGTATTTTCTATCTCACGCTCCAACTCAGGGATGAACATACAATTCTTAACAGGTTTGTTTAGGATAAATTTCATCCTATCCTCCAAAAATCCACACTCCAACCCCAAGTGTTGTGTGAAGATCAACCATGGCACCTTAGGATGATGATTCATCCCCTCCTTGAAAAATTCAAGGTTGCACATCGCAGTGCAATCCTGCTACTCCAAATCAACAGTATGTGTTGATCCTAGATCATGCAAAGGCAAGTTTCCACATTCCTCCAAAAAATTTTCTGAAATAACAAAAAGTGGAAATTCATGCATACCTTGGTGAGGCTTCGGAACATCTTGTATGGCTGCAAGGGTTCCTCCTTCCAATGTGTTGGCTTCCCCATCTGCTGAAGATGATGGCTTCTCCTCCATAGTTGTACCGATGCTGGTACAATTCTTCTCAAGTGATGGTGAACGCTCCTTCTCTTTTGATTTATTCTTATCAAATATTTTGATCACCCTTTGAGTAGACACTCTTGAATGACTCACATGGCTGAACCACCAATTGCATGCCTTGCCCTCAAGGTGCAACACTGAGATCTCAACAACCTCTCTTTCTACCACTAGATGTAGTAGGAAGAATGCATCAAGCTTCATCACCCAAGCCTTAGCTGTACATGTGGATGCTCCATCAAAAGTGGACAATAGAAATTTATTTCCTCTCATCCTCTTATTGTTGTAGGGTCTCCTTTCTTCTTTCAACTGAATAAACTAAAGAAGAGCTAGAGTCTCCTTGAAAGATCTAGGTTGAGATTTGTATTCTGCCAGGTATCCACTTAGGATCTCATGTTCCAAGTGCCCTCCATATTAATGCCTTTTGTTTTCTTCCTCAAAAGGAAAAGGAAAGGTGTAATGATTTGGAGCTTTCTGCAGTATTGGTTCTTTCCTTTGAGAATAGGAAGTACATGACCCTTCCTCTTCTTGAAGCCCTCTAGAAGTTTCATTTCTTCTTTTTTCTTCTTTATGTTTAACCTCGTTGGAGAGTTTCTTCATAGATATGAAAAATGATGAGAAAAAGCTCATTTTCTCTATCATTCTAATATTTCATTATTATTACATCATTTTGGCTTGAAGTCCACAGGCTGAGCCAGAGATCTTGCTCTGATAGCATTGTAATATCCCAAAATGGGACTGCTTAGCGATGCATGCATAAAAAACGCATTTTCAGAAATATATGCTACAAAAAAGGAATTCAACACTTGGATCCCTTATAGATGATAATATACCATCTAAATCCAAGAGGAGACCAGAAACAAATCAAACTAGATGAGGTAAACAGACCCCCCACACATAGTATAGCTCAAAAATGCTAAAACCCCAAAAATACTGCAACATGAAATTACTGCATAAAGAGATCGCGCAGTCTAATGAGATTTTATGCATAGAAATAGCTGAGAAAAATATATCTGATATTATATTAAACAATATGGCTCATGAACTGAGATCTAGTCTCCTTTATACAAAATCTAGAGAACCCGGGAAGGGTTTCTAGGAATACACCCACATACAAATGGTGATCTTTAGCACTAAGACTAAATAATCACTGCAAAATGAAGCACATGACTATAGAAGGCTGAAATAATTTATATCTGATGCAGATCTCATCAAAGGTATTCCCCCATGAAAGGATGAACCTCTCAATCACAGGAAAAGTCCCAAAAAGAACCACCAGATGCACTGTTGAAAATTCCCTCCAAAAATAACGCAATTCCAGATTGGAAGAACACTGTAGGTGATGGAAATATATTGGAATACTTAAAAATATCTGAAATCAGCCCAAAAACCCTCCAAACTTATCTACCAATAGAAGGGATCCTTCCTCCTATGCAAAACCAACTCAGAAAGTGGGTTTCTCAACCCTCCACTGCAACACCCTGAAACTCAACACAACCTCCTGTAGAAACTATGCTGAAACTAAAGATTGAAGCTTGGAACCAATTCTAGATGTGTGGAATGATAGATCAGGTCTCTCCGAAGAGCTACTCAAAGGGAAGAAATGGAATTCCTAAACACAAAAACCTTAGTGCTAAACAACACCAGCAATCTTAGCTAAACAGCTGAAGAGAGCAGAGTCTAAGCAGACACATAAAAATATAATTCATAAGTCAAACTAAAATGGCTGCCATACTCTTACTTATAAAATAAGTGAGCCTTCTCACCTTGGGTCCCACTCATTAGGGTTTCCACCATCACACAAACAATCTCCCTCCAAAACTTCGATTTACCTTCATCAATGCCACTCCTCCATAACAACGCTGTTTGATTTAGTCAATCTTGACTGGATCAACCTTGAATTAATCTTCATGCATTGTCCCTTATTCACACCTAAGGGTCTTCAATCCAGCTCTCATACAATTTTCTAAACTGATCCTCATTCATATTGAGTAGTTTTTATTGATGATACACTCCTCCTACATTTATGTTGTTGACTTGGTCAAAATTGACATTGTCCACATGCAAATGTCCATTTTCACACATGGGGGTGTGAAATCCAAACATAATAATGATCCATCTTCACATCATAAGGGATTTTATTCCTATTTCTAAAATATATGGGCCTCCTTTCCCATTTATTCATCTCCTAAGTGTAAAAGACAAAATTCAATATTCCAATTATCTGCATGCTAATCTTGGAATATTACCTCCTCGCTTAACTGATATGTCCATAGGAAAACTTGTAGAAATGTTTCCCAAATTAATCTGAAAATCTGAATTTGTAATTGATATGGGATTCTATGGTTTCTCGACATAATCAATCGTAAAAATAGATGAAAAATCATTTTTAAACCTATTAAGTTGAGGTAAAAATGAAGATCTATGATGTATATCTTTCCAAGGTAATTCATCCATTGACAAAAATTCTCTAATAATTGCGTCAATGTGAAACACATGTTCAAAAGGATCAGAAAGTGATGTCAAGGTTGAGCTTGATAGTGAAGAAGATTCTTCGGTGATCAGATTCATTGGATCGGGAGTAGTTCAAATTATGTCAAAAAACGACAGTACTGCTAGATATGCCATTTAAAAATGACTCAAAGGCATCTCACCATTGAAAGAATCCATTTCTGACTCTGAAGGAACTATCCATGTGTCATCGAATGGTATAGTACTTGATGAAATCATATAGATGTTAGCAATGGTATGCAGTACGTAGGGTAGAGGCATATAAAAATTTCCCATCAAAGAAGAGTCCTTTATTAAACCTACACCAACATCTTCATATGGGATAGTCGATTTTCCAACATGTTGGATATTATCTGTAGAAGAAGGATCGGACAAATAATATGACAGCTGATCGATTTTTACAATTTTTCCTTTATGAGGAAACATGATTAATGTAAAGACGGACAAAATGACAACAGTCATGGAATAAGACCAACTACGACCAAAAAGAAGGTTGTAATCCAAAGGGACATCAACAACTTCCACATCTAAATTAACAATTTTTCCTTCTACTTCTATAGGTAGATCTTGTAATATACCGTATGGATGAAATCATCTTCCATCAAAAGCCTTAAGGATGGTTGGTGATTGGTTTAGTATTGGAGAACCAAGAGATTTCCAACAAGATAATGACATTGTGCATGTGGTTGCTCCCTCATCAATGACAGTATGAAAGCAAGGTTTGTTTTTGAATATTACTGGAATCTGAAAAGCCATTTGATGAGGAAGTATCGGTGTAAAATTTTCTAAATAGAAGACCACGAGGTTAGAATCCTATGGATCAATAGCTCCAATAGCGGACAGTAGCGATTTCCTCTGTGTTGGACATGATTGTAGCACTTGTAAGGCCGTCATAGCTGAGGGGGATATCACCGAATCCTCAACAATTTTGTAGTTCTGAGTAGCTCTCACATGTGGATTGAAAGCTGATTTCCGAACTACACCTTTAGCAGGTGGTTTAATTACTAGATGAGGATTAGGTTTCTCAATATGAAGTGGATCGGAAACCGAAGGAGATACAATTGGTGTTGGATTAGAATTCTCTATCTCTTTACCATTTACAGGAATTTTACTACCATAGTCTTGCTATCGAGTCGCAACCATTACTTGAGACATCATTAAAATATCTGCTAATGAGTTATAAGAAGATCCTATCATTTTGCTATCTTGAGTAGGAAAAGGATCCTTCAAGACAACGAGCGTGGATCAACCTTTGAAAAACTTAGAGACCTCGGACCGATATGGGCACTCTTTATTAAAGTGATCCTCATCACAGATAAGACAAGAATACCGAGGTTTCCATTTATCATCTGCTGATTCAGTCTTTTCAGTTTTTTCTTTGGGAGAGGTTGTTTGTTTGTTTTTATTCTTGCCTTTCTTCTTATTACCGGTTTTAGATTTAGCTTTAGATGAATATACAACATGAATATCGACATTTCAAGGGAAGAATCTCCTTTTGGTGAATCAGGTAAATTTATAATAGGAGAAGTAGTTTTGGGAGACTTATTCTTACTTTTATTAATGCTAACTAAACCAATAACACTGTTGGCAGCATGAGAATATGAAGGAGTTGAGGTTATTTGACCAGGTCATGGTAAGTCAAGAATTTTCTCATATAAAGTACCAGACTATGTATAGACAAGGTATAAATACTAAGCTTGAGAAATAACCTATTCTTTCGTAACAAATCCTCCCTTAGTGAAATCTTCAAATCCTCCCTGATCACATTCATGAATGTGATCAGATATGTACATAGACGTAGATTGTTTTAATGAAGTCAAGAGTTCCATGCAGTTGTCGTATCGGACTGGAAACTAGAAGTGTGTTAAGAAAGCGGTGGTTAGTGCATTGAAATTGTTGAATGAGCCGCGTGGTAGTTCAATGTACCGTTTGGCAGCTAAGCCTATCAGTGTTCTTTGAAATAGTCTTAATCAAATTGAATCGTTGATCAAAGAATTTGATGCACACCAGAGGTGGTAAGTCATGACATTGTTTGAGGGGTCCTCTCCTGATTTACCGTCGAACTTAGGGATGTCACTAGGAAACTTATTTGGAATTGGTGGCCAATACGGAAGATAATAAATAGGATCATTTGTTAGGTGTGAAAAATCAGGTAAATCCAAAGTTGCTATGAACGACAACCGACAGTTAGGGTCCTGCTGAGCAAATTGATAACCTTACGGAACTATACCAGTACCAGGGGGAGGATATCTAGGATATCTTGGAATAGCATGTGAATTTGGAATTGGAATGCCTCCTGGATAACCAGGGTTATTTGGACCATATTGAGGTTGAACTGGTATCTGATAAGTGTAACCAGGGTACGGTTGATGTTTTATACTAGATTTTGTGCTATAGGTCCATATTGATACTGCCCTTGATAAAAAAACCGAGGTTGGCTTGTTACAATTGTACATGTACCAGGTTGTCCCACAGGCATATGAACAGTAGTCTGAACTATAGGTCCAGGTTGAGGAGTGGAAACTTGATGGATTTGTTGTGATACTTGAGGGGTTGTAGAAATAGGGGCTGCAGAAATTCCAGGGATAGGTTTGGAAGGTTGAACAGAAGTTGGTGCAGCAGTTTGAGGTTGATTTCTAGGTGTACTCAGACCAGGATGCTGAATAGTACTAGGTGCAGATACCTGTGGTATAAATTGAAGCGTAGGTTGGATAGGTTGCTGGATTTTACTGTAACCAATTAGCTGACCAAGTTTATTATAGGGTACTTGCAAATTAGGTTGCAAATTCTGTTGATTCAGTGATGGGTTCCAAACTGTGTTTACTCTGGGAAATGGAGCTCCCATTGAAGGTTGTGCTGTGTAATATGGACCAAAACCAGGTTGATAATTTGGAACATAAGCTGGATAATTTCCACTAATAGACTAACCTCCTTGAAACACTTGTTGTTCTGGATAGAATTACGGCGCTAAAGTGAGCTGATGTCCTTGGAAATATGGTTGCCTTGGCATAGGGTACTGTCATTGGAAGGACGGTTCCCCTGACATAGGGTATTGTCCTTGAAGAGGTTGCGGACCCTAAATTGAGTACTGCCCTTGAGGTTTATATTTTCCTTGAGGTATGTATTGGCCTTGAGGTATGTATTGTCCTTGTGGTATGTACTATCCTTAAGGTTTCCCCCCAGGTGGTAAATTACTAATTTGAGGTTTCCCCCCAGTCATTAAGTTACTAATTTGAGGGTTAGGGTTTAGAATGTTTCTAGACATCATGTAAACCTGTTCCGCGTTGAAATTTTCGGTATGTGATTAATTTGGACTAGGTGATGACACAAGTTTTTTAGGAGAAGGAGCTGCTCCTGAGAAAATACCAGAAAGCGAAAGGTATCCTTGAGGGATAGATGGACCACCATAAAAATATGATTATGGAGATGCAGAAAACATGGATGACTCACCAGACATGTTGAATGAAGGTCTGTAATTACCTCTATAAAAGGAATTAGGGGTGGTGAATAATTTATACTAGAATTGTGTAGAAAGTATGTTAGCTCAGAATACCAAGGATCTTGTTTGAAGGGAATATAATAATAAATCAATTCACTTGGCATAAGTTCTAAAGATTCCTGATTTGAAGGAAGAATGATTTCTTCTTCTGTGTCAATAATTTCTTCAATGCTAATAAGGCCAGGAGGGAGGTTTTTAGTTATGCAAAACTTCACTCGTGATGAATCAGGACGACTAGGGGTCGGAGTAATGAACTCTAAAGCAGGCTCAGATGTAGCCGGTTCAATTTCTGGTTCAGAAATTTCAGGCTCAGTAGTTTTGGAAGGAAGTTCAACTAGTTCAGAAATTGATAGTTTCCTTTGAGAACTTTCTTCTGTTTGAGGTTTATATACTTCGTAATAAGGATTTAAAATTATTGATGTTTCCTCGTGTTCAGTTGATCCAGCCCCTGATTATTGTCCTTTTTCATATTTAAGTTTTTATAACTGGCTTGGTGTGTACTCAGGGGGTTTCCCCTGCATTCTACGTGATTGTCTTGATAATTTTTCCACGATTAAAAATTAAACACACGAAATCAAAGAAAATTTCAAGAAAATATCCTAAAGTCACTAAGGAAACAACCAAATTTATCACATGCCTCCAAAATCTAAAAGAGAAATCCACACAAAAACAGTAAATTCTCACATTAGAAACACTAGTTGGTGATGAAATCCAACGTCGTAGAATTCTAATATGAAAATAGTGGTTGGAACAGTTTCCCGGACAACCTACTTAATGAAACAATTCGGTGCAATTTTCTCCACTTATGCCATCTCGAAGAGAAGAGGACCCTCCGGAAAGTCCAAGTGAGTCTAGTCGATGTCTGTTCCAGGTACAATGGGACCTTCCCTCCACCATCACCTTCGGAAAAAATCCTAAAATTTATAGCCACTAAGGTCACAAACGGGAACAAATGTACTTGGGGGAATAGTCTACGATCCGATATACACACAAAGGCAGAGTAACTAGCTCAATCCCCTTGAAGGCTCCTTGAGATAATCCAAGGTTTACCAACAAGTGACCCCAGGCTCCTCGACA
Source organism: Pinus albicaulis (assembly GCA_034641835.2). NCBI lineage: Eukaryota > Viridiplantae > Streptophyta > Pinopsida > Pinales > Pinaceae > Pinus > Pinus albicaulis. Next base: position 403,706,818 of record CM076573.1, read on the forward strand.
ATGGTCTATCCGAGGTTCACTATTTTTAATACGTCCACATATGTTATCTTTCCCAATGAGATAGGTAAGATTACTTGACTGGTTTTGACATGATGTCGTGCTTGACTCTTTTAAGAGGAGCTTCTCAGAGTACAAATGCTACAATTGGATTTTTCCTACTGCAAGATTGCTACGTGTTTTTTTAAATTGTCTTGGAATGTTAATTACAACCTGTTCCAAGACACTAGCCTAAGCTATGTTGGTGGAAAGAGCCCTTGAAAATGTAAAATATCTAGATTTATTTTAAATAAAGCGTTATTTTCAATTTGGCTGTTACTTAAGATAGAAGGTATGGAAGTGAAACTTCAGTGATGTTTATGACCCAAATAAAAAATATGTTAAATGCATCTAAATGATAAGTACAACTCTTTTTCTCTTCAATGAATCTTATTTACAGGAAATATTGGGATATTTAATAATTCAAAACATCAATTCTTTCATTTATAAACAAAATCTTTGAAAAGAAGACGATTTCTTTGAAAACTCAATTTCACAAAAAATGATCTATTTCTCTTTCGAAATAAAATTCCTTTATCAATCATATTAGAAACTTCAAACTAAGAAACAAAATTTTTCCAAAATAAAACACCATTAAAATTCTATAAAATTCAAAATTAAGAAAAAATCTAAATTTGAAGTCTATCGAAAAATTTGAGGATATTTTCTCCTAGTTTGTAATCAAACTAAGAAGAATTTCTACTTATCTCAGCAGAAACAAAAAACACCCAGAAATGCTTAGATGTGAAAATCAGAATTAAATGAGCTAAAAGCTTCTTCCAAGTTTGCAAATGAAACAGAGTTAATTTTCATAAAAGTAAAGTTTGCAATGATTTACTGACTCAAAAGAGAATATCGAAATACCAAATTGAGGTAAATGAAGATTTCTTATAAAGAGCAACAAGAAATTAAGGCAAACATTCACTTATAATATGAAAATCAGATGAAAAATCACATAAACGCAATGATTGCTGAAAGGAAATTCACACATAAGTTTAGACAATCAAGACAAATTGGGGCAAACATAGAGAATCTGGTAATCTGGCTCTTAAAAATAGAATTCTTATTTTTTCAAAAAAAATTCACAGGTTCGTAGGTTCTAACGGAGAACAGTGTGGTACCACATTGTTCTAAACTAAAAACTGCGGAGGCTACCTCACTGTTTTTAAACAAAAAGTGCGGAGACCACGAAAAGTACAGAAAAATAAATATTCAGCTTTTTCTTTTTAGGGATTCTTAGAATTTATCTACCCAACCCAATCTCAGACAAATCAAAATCAGAAAACTCTTAAAATTCAAACCGAAAAAAAAGGAAAACTAATTTCTATTCCCCAGTGGATTCACCATTTTGTTATAATCCTTCTTGCGGACAAGAACGATCTCCCTAGTATTCTATGAGTATGTAGAAACAAACAACCAATTGAAAATCATTTTCTCTAGACAATTTGCGATTCAGAATTATTAATAACAAAGTAAGAGGACGTGCCCCTACCTCAATTCCAATGCTTGACGCAATATTTCATCAAGTCGCTCCAAAAGAGGTCTCTTTAGTATGTAGAACCTGCAATCAAAGATAGACAAAAGGGATTAAAAGAACCTGCAAGATATAATAATTGAGAAAACGCTAGTCTATCTTAGTGATCAAGGAGTCTAAGAATTGAATTAATCAAATAGATACATGAACAACTAAATGAGAAAATGAAATCCATTTGTATTAACTTGTATAAAAAGAAGTAACCTTACAACCTGTCGCCTTGATGTCATACGGGTTCTTCTGGGGTCCTGAATAATCGTTCCTCCTTCGGTTTGACAAGATTATCTCTATGAATATTAGTATAGAGTTATGAGAATGAGTTTGTGATCATTCTCATGTCATAGGTAACGAATATAGAGAGTATGCTCTCTTAATAATTTCTCCAGCAATTACCTATAGTCTATCATTCACAATCTACCATCTACCCTTGAGACTGAAACATGAGCTCAATTTATAGGGAAATGGAGGTAGTTTTAGTTCCATGAAGACGGGGTTGGATTCCTCTCATGAAGGGATTTGAGCCCCATATACCAAGGGATAAACTCCATGAGTGGAGGGATATAGATCCATGAGTAAAGGATAAAGCTTGAACTACATGCTCTTCTAGAAGCTTCCAGTTGGGAGAATATTTGACCAGCTAGGTTTCTAGAACTTACTTTTTCCTTTAAATTGACTTTTACGGGGGTCCGCAGGTTTTATAAGCAGAACGTGTGGGAGTTGTCGCAAGCTATAGAACAAGTATCTATGAACCCGTAGAAAAAGGTTAGGAAAAGTGCGGAGTTGGACTTTTAAGGGTTTTAATAAGCTTTTCTCCAATTCCAAGACTTAGTTTAGGAACATTAGTATTTTTGACTTCTAAGGGAGCATAATATAGATAGTGATGAACCTTTATGGATAGTCAAATGTCATGGTGACAAAATAACGTGTAATAGGTAAATGCAACGTACTTGCACTATTCTCACATAAATAAATCTAGCATCAAACGGGGAAAATTATGCAAGTTAAAATAAAACTCAACTAAGCCTGCACACCATGGATCCGTCACACAATAATTGCAAATGAAATTGAACCTGTTACTTGTGAAAGAATTGAAGTAATTAATTAATTCACACTTTTCATTTGAATTAAATTAACACACATTTAAGAAGGGATAACAGGATGGGTTGTTTGGGCCCTAGCCAACCATCTCTATTCCCTATTAGTTAATATGGAAACTCAACCTCTCAATGACACATCACCATAATATTGAAAAGAAGAAATAAAATGACATGGAACATTCCTTTGTATTATATTATGAATAAGAAAATTTACATCATGAGATTGAATCTAGCCTATAAAGATGGCGATACCGGAAGAATTACAATTCACCAAAATTACTGTAGCAGTGCTAGCTACTTCATATCAAAGTTCTACATTATATACAACCCTTAGGCCTACTACCATAAAAAAAATAAAACAAAGGTTTAAACTAAGCCTTTTGGATGTTGCAAAATGCTAATATAAGCCATATGGCCAGAGTCCTAATCTTTAATATTCGTTTATTTCTCTTCTGCTTCGAGCCCAAATCGAGATGAAATGATATTTAATGAAATATCTGCATAGATAGTGAGCTATCAGGGGAGTGTAGGAACCGCCAGCTCATGTAGGAATCCTACCTGGACTCATCCATTCTACCACAATTATTAATACGTTGTTCATCAAATACTTTAGAAAAGAAGAAATATCGGTCATGTTATCATGCCGTAATTCCGAAGGCTGAAGAGAGAACCACGGAGGGAAACATCAAACCGCTTTGGAATCTAGGACCTAGCCTTCCTAGATTCATAGAGGGCTTTCTCCGTTAGATTTAGCTTTGTTTATAGGGGCATTTTAGGCCAACTATTAGCTCATAGGGGCTGGTTTGAAGATTTATGGTTGAGGTAGCAAAAGGGGGCCATTGGGCTATGGAGTCAAATAGGTGCAAACAGATTCAAATGGATGAAAAACTTAGGTAAGGTGAAACCAGGCAAGCTAGCCATGTCAATGGATCTTGACAGCTTGTGAAATGAAAAGGAGGAGGAGATTAAGGTTCAACAAGAATGTAGAGCAGACCATCTTTGAATTATCCATTCCAGTCTTAGTGGAAAACATAACATACTGTTTCAAGACTGCGCAGGGTACCCCATGGTAAATCCTACACAAAATTTTCTATCCGCAGTAAAGAAATAAAATACTATGTAAAAGTGGAAAATGACAAATTACATAAGGGAAGCACTTCACCACAGAACATGACACAAGAATCTACAAAACAACATCATCTTTGATTCATCCAAAGAGAGTGTTTACAACGAAAAGAGTTTATTACAGTTGTCTTTCCCCTTCGAGGCCTCATTTCTAATGCTAATGTATGTAGTATTTATATAAAAACTTAAGTCTATTCCTCTGTCTATTTCAATGATATTCATTATTTACATTCAAGCTAAACTTTTTCCAAGTGGAACCATGTAGGTGGTGATAAAACATGTTTGGTCATAACAATGGCTTTAGCAATCTGTTATTAATTGTACAATGATCAGGATCTGGATGGTGTGATGCTGAAGAGACGAGGAAGGCTCTGATACCTTGGCTCTTCATCTTCAAAAAACCTTTGTGGGATTTATTAAATTTATGGGGTGCTTGGATCAGTAGTTGTGCTGAGGTGTTCGCTGCCCTTTCTGGTCTTGTAGTTACAACATGATCACCGTTGCGCAAAATTCCTTTGCATAACTTGACCCATTCTGTCTATCTCATCAGTATCGTGACGTTCTGCCTTACCCTGCACTTTTTCTCCTTCTCAGGTTCTACCCAAGTCCTCTTTCCATGTGGAAAAATAACACACAAACCCATAAGCCCAGATGTGAAGGGATGATGGTGGACATTGTGCAACATCAATGGTAAGTATCAAAAAAATGCGGAGGTGGTTTGGGGGACAACGAAAAAAAATTTTTAGAGGGGGTGTGAAATTTTGAGGGTATGACACGTGGAGGAATGGGCGGTAATGGATACCGTCCATTTCAAACCCCCCCCCCCCCCCCATGGTTGAAGACCAAGGGGGGGTGTAAACAACATTCAGGGTCACTGGATGCTGAGAAGAGGAACGGAGAAGGAGGAATGGTGGATGGAAATTAGAGGTAGAATGACGTGGCACATAGGTGGGGGCTGGCCCGAAACATCATAGAGTGCAAGTTTTGTTATAAACAACGGGGTGGTAATCGTTAAAATTGGTGATGCAGAAAGTGCGATGAGCGAGAGGTGTCGTGGTAGGAAAGGTGGGACCGTGCGCAGCCCATAGATCACAATATTTAACATGAGGCGGCACAGGTAAAATATAAAACCTATGAAGTGTAAAGTGTGGGGAGAGAGAGGTGATGTGGCAGGAAAGGTGGGACCGCCCACAACCCATATATCACAAACCTTAACACGAGGCAGTGGAGGTAAATTATAAAACTTGCGAAGTGTGAAGTGCAGGGAGAGGGAGGTGACGTGGCAGGGAAGGTGGGATCGCCCGCAACCCGTACATCACAAAATTTAATACGAGGCAGTGGAGGTAAACTCTAAAACCTGTGAAGTGTGATTGGTTCCCACCTGTATCGTACATCGCAGAGTTTAGAGTTTATTTCACACCGTAGAGTTTTGGGTTTGTCTCATACCTCAAAATTTAAGTTTTATCGCACATCAACGATCATAAGATTTAAAGGTTCATGGAGATGTGGTAAGTTAAGTTTTGTGATATGCGAAATAGTATTTGCAATGTGGGGAAATGGTGACATGGCTTCAAAGGGTCCCACTATATTGTGTCGGTAGAGTTATAAGGTGAATAACTTGGCTGCGAAATGGTAAAGAGTGCGAATGTGAAAAGGCAAGGACGAGGGTAAGGATTATGGTATAATGTGATATGCTACGACTATTTGATGGGTGGGCGAAGCTATAGAATTAAGACTTCGGACTTTGATACATGTATGTTTATAAAGTGATAAGTCCAAAAGGTTATGTATGTGGGTCTAAGGGTCAAAATGGGATTCAGAGCGTTGGAGTTTAGAATTTGGAAAAATGAAGGGTAAGAAGAGGGTAGATGGAATGAATGAGGGCATTATGGAGTTTGCTCGCCATCTCACTTAACCAACAATATTTTTCCCTTTCCACTAAACTGAAAGGAAGATAGATTCTTTTGAAGCTCTTGACAGTCAATATTTCCCTTTTTTCCTAAAAATAAATGATAGCCATGGAATATTATTTTTAGTATGAAAAACCTCAGAAAATAATCAGTCACCTTGTGATACTGTGAAATACAGGACTCTAACAACGGCTCCAGTTGGGGATGGCAGCTCCTTCAGGAGGTGTCAAGAAAACCATAGAATAGTGGCCTGATCCATTAGGCTCATCCCAAATCCTCAACTTAATCTCCTACAAAACATCTATGGCTGACAATCTTCAAGCTAAAATCAACACTCTCTGCAAACCGAAGTCTAGAATACACTAGTACTAAAATCTGGAAGGAAATATGAAACTACAACTGGAAAAATGCTTAGAGTACAAAGCTTATTTTCACACCTACCTATCCTAATCTAACTTGGAGATGATATATATACTAAGTGAACTCTTTTTTCCAATGTAATCAATCAAGTAAATGACTACATGATTGATTCTTGTTCACCTTTTTTAGTAGGATTGGAAAACAAAAGGGCCACTCCCATATTACTTGCCATGGAACAACAATGTTCCAAATTTTCCTGAAGCTCTCCTACAAACCATTCATGGCATAGCATAATCCTTCCTTAGATGATTCTAAAAGGCTAGAAAAAGGATATTGGAACAATACCTGGTCTTGAGGATTGAAATAACAAGCTTCATCTAGGAATACTCTTTGTTCCAATTTGTCTTGGTCAAGATCCTTCTGAAAGAGAATGTCTACACATTTTTCATGGCCATCTGACATGGCATCATCATTTTATACCAATATTCTATCCTCATGAAAACCTAGTATGTCTTTACTAATATTGTTGAATTCTATTTGACGAGCATAATTTTGATGAACATAAGCACTTTCTGGCAATAAGCCTTCTTGAGAATGTAAAACAACATTAGTATCAATATGTTCTACATTTTTTTCTTTGTAAGACAAAAATCTGGTACATAAATCAGTAGTAGAACAAATAGAAATAATCTCCTCATTACATAAAATGTGAGAGGCTGGATTCATGCTTAGAATCTGATTAATTTCTTCTTCAGTTAAAGGAGGAGGTTGTCTTTGTTTTCTCTGGATTAAACAAAAAATGTTTTCTTTATCTTGTGAAGAATTATAATGAGAATAAATGTCTTCTTTAGCCTCATACAAAATACCAAATGAATTATCATTTGTCTCCATAGAGAGATCTTGTGGATCTACTTTCATTTCTTGAGTGCTTTCATTTTCAACTAACTTCTCTTGGTTTTCATGACAGTTAACTTGAGAATGAAATTGATAAATTTCTTCTAAGAGATCCTGATGATTCAAATTTCCTAGATCTTCATCAATATTTAGAAGGTATTGTATGAGATCCTCAGACTGATCACAACAATTTTTAGCTAATGATAATATGGAGAATTTTCTTTATAATGCTCATAAAACACCTTGCGGAAATATTTTATAGAAAAAAAAATACCAGGGTTCATATTTTCATACCGTTCCCTCTCTTTCCCTTCTAATGTTACCATGAACATATTCATGAGGCAATCCTCATGCCATTCTACTTTCAACCTCCATGAATGTATATGAAATTTAATGAGATGTAACAAAGCATCATCAACATTGTCATCTTGAAAAATAGGGAGATTTCTTTCCCAATCTACCTGAGGAATTTTATGTGGGAATCCAAGAATGTGATCTCTATTCATTGGAGCATACCTGCATTGTATTCTTGGATTGATCTTGTCAATAAATCAAAGAATGGAGTCACTCCATGTATGCAACAAATCTGGATTCTTCTACTAGTGGAGCCTTTAGGTCAACTGAAAATTGTGGAGTCGCCAGTGAATCTCTGTTTCTAGATTCTGTTGCCAATGGAGTCGCCAAGTGAATGGAAAAATATTTTGGTATTTGAATTATATTCACCATCAAAGTCAAAATAAAATTTATAAGTGCTACTGAGGAAGATAAAATTTGTTCCTTAGTGGACTCAACATTATGTTGTCACCTCGTAATTGTGAAGGCTGAAGACAAAACCATAGAGGGAAACATCAAACTAATTTGGAATCTAGGACCTAGCCTTCCTAGATTCAGAGACGGCCCTCTGTGTTAGATTTATATTTGTTTATAGCACTAGAAAATTTGGCAGAATTTCGGACGGCCAATTCGTCGCTATTCTGACACATAGTCGTCGCAAGAGCGATAGTTCGAGGACGGGAAAAACGTGGTTTGCCATCCCGTCGCAATTCCAACGCACTTAAAAAGTGTCGCACTACAGACACTTTTTCCGTCACTTCCAAACAGGCATCGCTCTTCCGATGTTTTCCAAACCGTCGCGCTTCCGACGTTTGTAAACTGTCGCAATTCCAACGAAATGTGATCTGACATTTTGAACGTCGCTCTTCCGACGTTTGTAAATTGTCGCAATTCTGACGAAATGTGGTCCGACGTTTGTAAACTGTCGCAATTCCGACGAAATGTGGTCCGACGTTTTGAACGTCGCTCGTCCGATGTTTTTATACTGTCGCTCTTCCGACATTTTTAAGTTGTCGCAATTCCGACGCTTACAAGGCGTCGGTATACCGACGGCGGGTTCAATTTAAAAAAAATAAAATGAAACTTTAAAACAGGACAGTAAATCTCCAATATTTGTTATGAATTGTGGGCATTCCAATGACCGTGAAATATTAATATAATAAACCACCCCGCAGTGCTTCGACTATAAACAATCATTTTTTTTTTCACAAGAGAAAAAAAGTTGTTTTGAATATATTATATGAAGTAAAACAGTCCATGAAGTCATTACATTTTCACATCTGAAGATTGGAACCCAAATATCCATCTAGAAAAGTGGAAGTCCCACCCCAGAAAATGATAGAAAAACACCCCATGTCACATACAGGGACATGATATAGAACCCAGTAACGGTCCACATGGAGATTATTGAAAATCTGAGAAAGCATCCAAATATGCCCGAGGCATCTATAAGAAAGTGAAATAGCAGTATGTAGAATAGTAAAGCAACAGATAGAGTACCGACGTCCATTGTTCCAAATACAAATTAAAGTACCCAAAATCCTTGAACAGAGAAAAATGCTAATCATGTGAGGAGTGTGATATGTCCAAAATATAAAAAGACCATCAGACCATATCAATAAACTAGCAACATAGACCATCGTCGCTAGTTTTGAAGACAGAGTGATAAACATTAATCATTTTTTTTTCACAAGAGAAAAAATGTTGTTTTGAATATATTATATACATTAATCATTATATTTTTTTCACAGTCATGCCACTGCTCCCCTCCTGAAGGCCCGAATGCTGGCAGGCTTTTTCTGAGCTCAGACCCGCCGGACGGGTGCATTTTTCTTCCATTTGGGCCTCCTCACGGAAAACCACAGTAATTGAAGCTGTGATTCGTGGGTGGTTCAGAGAGAAATTAAAGGAAAAAAGTGCAGTGCACGTCGTGGGAAAAGGTGAAGCGCTGGGGAAATGAGGAGCAGGGGAGCCCATACAGTGGCCAGATCCTAGAACCCGACCCCACCCACTTCTAGTATTTGGATAACAACCTGTGTGATAATCGCTGGACTGGGAAGATGACTCGGTTGAGGGGTTGGAGGGAGCGCGCAGGGGTTGACCTCTAGTGCTCCCCCTGCGGCAACGCATCCTTTGACGCAGGCGAGGCATGGGTGCAGTCTCAGGCGCAGTGGGCACAAGAAGAGACGGAGAAGCAGAATTCCAAGAAACAGAGGAAGACAGACAAGGACCAAACCGAGAGAAATGCATATATGCAGCAAGGTCTAAGCAGCAGTTCAGCTGGCCACTTCTCCTTCTTGTCATAGTGAGCAGGCAGTGTAACCCAGCAACCGGCTCGTCTGAAAAACCATAGCAAAATGCCATTTTATCGACCCGAATGCAATGCAATCGAAGGAAGCCCATCATAATTAATCTCTAATCATTAATGAGAGTCGAAGGCCGTATCATATTGGAGCATGCAGAATCGCTAACAGGAGTGGAGGTCCGATCTTGAACAATGTTAAAACTTAATGCGATTTGATGTGAAAACCTTGGAACTTAATTGAACAACGTTAAAACTTAATGCGATTGATATGAAATCGCCACATCCATGTCCCATCGCCTTAAACACCATCGAATGCACCCGCATATGGGAACAGGGCAACATTTGATTGAGGACACATGGCAGAAATTGATTGGAGCGGATCTTTGTTTGGGCCGCTCGTGCAGTGAAAATCGGGACCCGAAAAAGATTACGGTGAATTTGATAAGAAATTCACGTCAAAACTCTCCCTTCGTACACCAGCCCAACTTCAGACCCGAAAAATATTAGGGCGGAATTCAATTGGTTTTCACGTCACAAAATTGGCCGACGTCAGCAGGCTATTTTGGAACGCAAATTTGGTTTGAATTATGGTTTATCGCCGTTTGAAGTCTGGCGGGCTCGACTTAAGAACAATTTTGTTTGATCCCATATTATAAAATTTGTGTTGGTTTTCTTTGATAATACACATATTTATAATAAATCATGGGAATACCACACTAAACAAGTGGAGAAGTTATATAAATTATTGAGAACAATGATTTTTATGTAAAAATATCCAAATGTGCTTTTGGGAAATAAGAATTCGAGTATTTGGTTCATATTGTTTTAAAGGAAGGAGTGAAGTTGGAGCCTCAAAAGATGCAAGCTATTAAAAAATGACCTATTCCTAAGAAAATCAAGGTTCTTAGAATATTTTTTAGACTTACATGATATTATTGATAATTTTTTAAGAATTATGCATGCATTTCAAGTCCACTCACATATCTCTTGAAGAAAATATCATTTATATGGAATGATGAGGCTACTTTAGCATTCTCTCTTTTAATGGATGCCATGTCTTCTACACCAACATCGGTTGCACCTACTTTTGGTAAAACATTCATAGTAGAGTGTGAGGCACTAGGAAAAGGAATTTACGTAACATTAACACAATAAGGGATATCATTGGCTTTTAAAAGCAAGGAATTCAAAGAAAATATTTGGTGAAATCTACATATGAAAAATAAATGGAAGAAATATTACATGCAATAAAAAATGGGGATAGTATATCATTGGGAGGTACTTTAAAGTCAAGATATACCATGATAGCATAAATTATTTTTTGAAGCTATGGATTTCATTGGAAGATTAACAAAAATGAGGAGAAAAAATGCAAAGTTTTAATTTTGAGATAATCTGCAAAAAGGGTAAGAAAATTTAGTACATGATGCTCTTTCTAAAATATAAGAGGCCTCAAATTTATATCCAATTACATTTTCTATTCCTAGGTGGCTAGAAGAAGCTTGCCATAATGAAAAAATGACAATAGTACTAAACAAAAACTAAAATTTATAAAGGATGGGATGAACTCTATGGAGCATTGGGAGTGAAAGAGAGATATACTTTGGTGCAAATGTAGAATATTTTTATGCACGCAAGCATATTTGAATAAAAAAATATTAAGGGAGTCCCATGTATCTTTGATGGTAGGATGCAGGGTTCCTTAAAACATCTCAAAGGATCAAAAAATATATTTTTTGGAAGGAATGAAGAAAGATATTCAAAATTTTGTAAGAGAAGGTCAGGTTTGCATAATAAATAAAAGAGAGATAGTAAAATCTCTAGGGTTACTTCAACCATTCGACATACATATTCAAAGACTAGAAGATATATCAATAGACTTTATTACAGGGTTACTGAAATATAAAGGTAAGTATTACATTTTTGTGGTCATTTATATAGACAAATTTTGTAGATTTTTTTGTAGAGCTCAAAGTACATAAACAAAAAGCCAAGTGGCATAAGTGTCCGTGAAAGACATTCATCGTCTTCATGGTTTTCCTAAAGTAATAGTAACAAGAAACTTTTGGAAATAATTATTTAATATGAGTGGAGAAACACTAGCTGCCATGAGTTCTACATATCAAACACAATCAAATGGTCAAACAAAAATAGTTAACAAATGTTTTTAAGGTTATAAACAATGTTACTCTTTAGAAAAGCAATATTAATGGATGAAGTGGGTTCTTCAAGGAAGAATGGTAATATGATACTACCTATCACACATCTACTAAAATTTCCCCATTTAAGGCCCTTTATGGATATCCAACTCCTAGTATCTCATACTTTTTCCAAGATAAGTCCAAAGTATAGGAAACAGAGTCACATATGGAAAATACTAAAGAAACTTTGAAAATTATTATGGAGAACCTTCAAATGACATGAAACATGATAAAAAAACAAGGGGAACAACATTGAAGTGAAAGATAATTTGAGGAGGGTAATTGGGTATTTTTTAGATTATAGCATTATAAGCAATCTTCATTCAAGAAAAAGAAGAATAAAGAATTAGCTCAAAAATGTTATGGCCCTAAATAATTATTCATAGGATTGCACAAGTGGTAAAGAAGTTATATTTTCCTTCTTCTTGCATTAATAAGTTTTTTCATGTATCTTTCCTAAAAAAGGTTTTGGGAAAAAATATGCCAATGTAAATAGAACTTCCAAAATTAGATGAAGAATGAAAGTTGATTCTTGAACCACAAAAAGTTATAGATAAACATTCTGTATCTCTTTGACATATAACCATTATGAAGTACCTAATCAAGTGGAAGAATATTCCTCTAGAAGAAGGTACATGGTAAGATGATCGATTCGTGATGAAATACCCATGGCTAAAGGGTTCACTTGAAGTTTTGACAAAGGTTTTGTTATATGTTTTATATAACATGTGATGGAATAGTTTTATTGTTTTTTAAGGTCCCGCACAGTGATCAAATTTGAAGGGCAGGTCCGAATTTCAATTAGAAGGGCATATATCTATGTCGCCCTTACATAATGAAAAGCTTTAAAAAAAAAAAAAATCAATTGACCACAATAAATTATTTTTACATTTCATTTTCAGAAAGACAAAACCATCAATATTTATATTCATAAAAGACTGTTACATATACAACAATGAAGAAGGCTCCATCTTTCATTGCTTAAATATCTCATTGGCAATGTCAACATAAGTCTTGAAGACACTATTATAAGAATTTGGATACATACCACCGGGATATAGGAGATTCTTATGTGTCAGATTGTGCAATGCAATTTTGACTCTGTCTCACAAGGAGCAACAGCATGGAGGTCTGGATTTTTCTTATAGAAATTTTTTATTATTATTTGAAACGTTATTTATAGATATGAAGACAACAATGAAATTATGAGCATGGTGGACAATTAGTCAAGCTCATGATGCCAAACCATGATGATGTAAGTTTGGAATTTAACATTTTTACATGTTAAAGACAAATATTTAAAATCATTGACAACTTAGTATGCCATAATTAATAATCATTCCCTGTTCACTTTTGTTAATAGGTTTATGTCACATGATGATCTCTCTTCTCTGGCATTTACTTGTATTGAAGATCACTATTCTAGGAATAAGGAGTTATTTTCTCCAAAAATAACCCTAGCCAAACATTGACAATGCATCAAGGATATCTTTTTATGCTTCATAAGTACATATGTTCTACTTCTAAATCATGTCTTGGAAGTGGTTGTTTTGCTGGAAATTATTCACCAATTGGTTTCATACCAAAATATTTTTCTCATTTTCAGCATCCAATACATGAAAAAGATAATGGTTTAAAACAACATAAATATTTGAAATTTTGCAAGAATTGTCTGGCACAATTTGAATATGAATTTTGAAGTCAAGTGCATGATGCTGTATAGGATCAAGTGTCATTTTGAATACCAAATGTTTCACAAGAAACTTCTCAACATGCTACCTTACAGTAAGGATTAAATGACAATATTGCATCAACTATTTCCATAATAAAAGTGCACCTCGGCCATAAGCCTAAAAAACTACAAATGTTGTAGATCTAATAAGACCACACAATCAAATGTATTCCACAAGGCCAATACTGTATGAAAAATGAAAAGGAGTTTGCAACCAAAAATACCTTAGGCAACTAATTCAATTAGATACACCAAACCATCTGCAAAAAAGAAAACCAGCCTACTCAAAAGGCAAGCCTTTACCTCCTTTGACGAAATTTTGAGTTCCAAAACAAGGGCCTTTATTGTCTTGTCAATCCCCCTAGTAATTTGAACGGGGTTTGCACCTACTGCAACAACCTAAACAAAAAGGTTTCATTTCAAATTATTTTCCACAAATTTAAGATACAACCATTGTCAGTTTTGTATTTCCTAACAAGCTCATAAATTTTGACAAAATAACCAAAATTTTTTAATACCTGATAGCAATTTTTTCACTCAAAAACTATCTTAGACTCAATAAGCCCAACCCAAAACTAAAAAACGAAACACCAGAAGACCCTACAAAAATGAATAGATGATCTTAATCCAGTACTATCGACAAAAAGTTACCTTTACACCCTCACTTATTAAACCCTGTGCTGTTGAATTTTAACTTCAACTGCTGCAGTAGAAGGACGGATGCAACAACAACATTTTTTTTTGGAGGTTGCTTGCACGCCATCCAGAAATTTAATTCAGCATTTAAAATTCCTGCAATTTTTTTTTGTAGAAAGCCGCAGCCATATTTCTGTACAGGATTTTATTTAAACACAACAACCAGCATTAACGCAATTCACCAACCAGAAATTAAACAAACAGAAATTTACCCCCCAGTTTTGTAAATTCAAAAGGAGGACACGTGGAGCATTAATATTGGATCGCATGAAATTGAAGGGAATCTGAAAACCTGAAAACCAGACCCAAATATTTTATAAGGCACATTGGATTGAGAATTCACGTTACAAATTAGGCAGGCGTCAGCATCCCAATTTGGAACGCGAATTTGGTTTGAAATTCAATCTATTCAAACTTTTGAAGTCCGACGAAAAGGGTTCTTTAATGTTTTTATAGTTTAATTTTATGTATGCTTTAATATATACATATGTTTTAAACATATGTCATATATATATCATATGTGAAATGAAAGGTGGGCCATAGAATTTAGTTTTAATTTTATTTTTTTAAAAAGAGGGTTTATTATAATATGTTTTATATGTTACGGCATATAAAAATAAAAAGGAAAAAAAAAGCTTGGTAGTTTTTTTTATATACACTACGTAAATTTTTTATTACACAACAGTGTGTAAAAAGTGAAAGACTGAGTGTAACTTTTTAAGTGTGTATGCACAGCAGTGCGAAAGTGAAAAACACAGCAGAGTGTTTTAGAGACAGAGTATGTTTGTTTTGAATAGACAGTGAGTTGGTTTTATGCACTGCGTTTTGTAGCAGTCATAATTTTGTAATCCTTCTCAGTGAGGAAGAAGTGTAATAGTTGTTTTTTTAGTTATTGAAGGGAACAAAAGTTTGTTTTCAAAGTATTGAAACTCTGTCTCCTGTCAAAGAAATTTTTATTTTCTCTGTGTTAGAGGAAGGGAGATTTATTCTCCATTCATTGTTCTGGAATTTTTCAATATTCCAACATGTGCAAGAACAACAGATGTTGTGGTTCCATCCCCAGTTAAATCATTTGTCTTTGCCGCAGCTTTCCTTACCAACTTGGCCCCAATATTTTCAACTGGGTCCTCTAATTCAACCAATAAAAAGGCCAAAACCATAGCATTGAGATACATTTCATTACACTGTCAATAACAATAAAATTTGACTCAACCATAACCCTTTCCTTTTATTTTTGTGAAAAGATTTATGCATTACTCTAATGTGGCTAGTCCATAGGCCAAGTAGACCACTGGGTAACAAATATGTTTCCTTTCACCTTTGAGTTTTCAAATTATGCCTACCAAATCTAAGACATTTAAGAGGGGGAACTAATACAACGTTAAAAAGAAAACAAGAGCACACACATACAAATTACCTCCTTAGCTACTGTCACACCATCATTAACTATTTTCGGAGAACCATGCTTTCTCTCCAAGACAACATTTTTCCCCTCGCCCCAAGGGTGACTCCAACAAGATCAACAAGTTTGTTCACAACGCCTGCAAGACAAATTGACAATGCTTTTAGTAAGTGTGAAATTGAATGCCAGACCATATGCCAAAACAACCCTCCATGAAAAATTAAAATAACACATTAAAATCAAATATAAGTGGACAAGGAAATATTCACCGAAGTGAAGTTTCACGTGCAGGTGACCTTCCTTTAAACATAATTTTTTCTCTGATCTGCAACTTTTTTGTTACTGAACCATCCTTGTTGAAGTACAACTCCTTTTCCATAGCTCTTGTATTAACTACCTTCTCTCTGTTGCGTAATCTCAGAGTCCCTCTTCTGCTTGAGCGATTAAAGGAAATGGGTGAAAAAACTAAAAGAGAAGACAATTGTCTACCATAATTATCAAACATTGCACCCAACTTCTTCCCCTTTCCATTGTTACCTAATGAGGTAGATGTGGCAATTGTTGTCATACTGCCCAAATCAAAGGCCATCTTCTCTTATCCTGAATATAGAATTACAAGATCTTCATATTAGTATGAACCTTAAAAAACATGACTCCCATTGCTAAAAACCACTTTTAAGTTGTAACAGGCAAACTAAACAACTATCGCAACTTTTGGCAACTTCTGGAGCATTAAGAGAGAACAACCAAAGAGAAATACAACCACAATCCTCATTTTAATGAGACTGGACTATATATTTGCATTAAGATAATAGAAAGAAATCACGACTATATTAAGGCCAGCACAAAACAATCTTTAACCAGTGTCTCTCGCGGCCTTCAGGTTGCCATGCTAGAGGTTGCATATTTTTAATTTAAATTCTTGACCTCTCGTTCCCATCTATGAATGCATCCAATGGGATATCTACATCAAATGCTCCTTTATATCCCCAAAAACAAATTCCCTACTACAAGAGGACCAGTATTGATGGATCACCCCACACCATCCCACCCACTAGAAACGGTGAAAAAGGAAACCCGAGAAAACTTATGAAATATCTCAAGATGACTATATGGGTGGTTCTTATGAATAAACCAACCATTCAGAACATGCTCATAAATCCAAACCATGAGTATTATGTGACGATATTCAAGCAGGCACTGAATCGGATTTATGAAGCTATGTTAGAGAAACCCTAAACCCTCACTAAAAATAGGTGAAATGTGGCACCACTCAGAGATTGACATGTGCCAATTGGTACAAGTGGTAGAAAATTGGCATGCTCAAACAACGAGGTGATGCGGGAATGACATGAGGGATAAAATATCAGAAAAGCCCCAAATCTGGAGAACTAAAGCTCATCACCAACTTGAGATTGACAACTTTACATGATGTAACCTATGAAATCGTAAATGGATAAATCATAGTAACAATAAAGTAACCTATGTAACAATAAATTCGGATTTATCATGGGAGTGGTAATGGGAGAAATCATAGTGAACAACATGAAATATGAAGAGTTGCTTACAATCAAATAGATGAAAAAACACATACAAAAAACCTAGATAATAATCATGAACAAGCTTAATATTCAATTATGAACTGTAAAGGAACTTGCAAAATGTGAAATTACAAACCTGGTCAAGCGCGGAAGAAAAAATATCCTGGACATGACCCTAGTTGACAAGTTATATTGCTCATGATGCAAGAGGATTTGTACCTGCACTGCCAAGTCAATCAAAATCCATCATTATCTATACAATAAATACAAGTAATTGATTTAGTATTTTTTACTCTAAGATGCATTCTTATGATAATGTTAGAAAATATGTTGAAAATGTCAAAACATACCTGAATAAGCTCCTCTTCGTTTCAAGAAAAATTTATTGGAGTCGCATGAACTCGGAACAAGCCTCCCACGATATGAAAGAGTAGAAACTAAGTCAACAATGACTTTTTTGTTGCTACGCTGGATTGAGGGAGGTTCGCGCCAAGATTAAATCGCTCCAATAAATTATTCTCTACTAAACAGGGCCAACCACGTGGAGGTGGAAGCTCTTATGGCCCCTCACCCCCACCTCACATCATTCTCAACTCCCCAATACCCAATATATATTTCATTTTTTACTTTCATGAGCATAAAAAAAAATATTCAATAACTAATAAAAAAATAATTCAACAAAAAGTACGCAAGGAAACATTGCAATTAATGCTTGACATAAAAATAGTATGATAAATGAGTTTTTTATATAACGCAAAAAACGTTCCAAGTATGGTAACATTTGTCTTATAATAATACAATATTTTACATTATCAAATTTTCATTTTCTTCTTCCTATTTCTAAAGCTCCTAATTACATCATCAATATCATCGTGCTCTACTCCTGTTTCATGCCTTTCGACCCGCACTGCTGACCTAGTTGCGTAGTCACGATGTCTGGTCTCATCGAGTGACGGAGCATCACCTACAAAAATAGATAATATTAAATTTTAATTGTTAGTTTTTAAATATCATTGAACTAGTTTAGTAATATTAATAAAAAAATTACAATGAGATTATTTAACTGGTGCACCAGTTGTCTCCGCTAACCTAGTTGCGTAGTCACAATGTCTGGTCTCATCCAGTGACGGGACATCGCCTACAAAAATAGATAATATTAAATTTTAATTGTCAGTTTTTAAATATCATTGAACTAGTTCGGTAATATTAATAAAAAAAATTACAATGAGATTATTTACCTAGTGCACCAGTTGTCGCCGCTGACCTAGTTGCGTAGTCATGATGTCTAGTCTCATCCAGTGATGGGGCATCACCTACAAAAATAGATAATATTAAATTTTAATTGTTATTTTTTAAATATCATTGAACTAGTTCGGTAATATTAATAAAAAAAATTTGCAATGATATTATTTACCTGGTGCACCAGTTGTCGCCGTTGGGAATGTTGCCCTGTCTTCCTCTCTAGTGGTAAGATCCTCAAGGGAAACATTCTCTGTCATTTAAACAAAAAACGTTATAAGGAAAACCATCAAGGTATAATTAGAAAAAATTATAAGTGGAAATTAATTACCGTCATGACCCTCACTGATAGTAGCATTGTCGGCCTGGTCCCTACTACAATGATCAGGTTGCACGTGAGGATCATCTACATTTGGCTCTAAAACTGGGTTATTTGCGTCGTCGGTAGTGTTGCTCCCCTGATTTAAACAAAGTTGTTAGACATTAAATTTATGGATGAAAATAAACATATTGAAAGGTTAATGTTTTACCTTATCAGGCATTCTGGATCTTGGGACCTGCCCCAAGCTTCTGCGACGTTCAACTACGGCTTGATAGCCGAAATGGAAAGTGATATTTTTATCTTCCTCTATAGTTTCTGTTCCGAAGTCATCACCCTACATTACATATGATTATGTATTTTTAATCATATTTGATAGGATTACAAAAACGTTGGAAGGCGATACAATTAATTATAAGATGTTTAGCTACTTAATTACAATTCTTGCAGCTAATTTCAAGTAGCCACCCTGGCCGAGCTTGTGATGGCCCTTTTTCTCAATCCTAGCTTTGGTTGCCTTTGAGGTGTCAGGAAACCTAGCATCAAAATATTGAAGTCAGATATGACGTAGCACACTTTTATTTTAGACATAAAGAAAATTAAAGCTATTGAATTAAAGTTGTAATTTACCTTGCGGGTCCAGTTGGCATTTTTCCTTCTTTCTTTGCCCTTTTCTCTTTTCTGTCATGGATGAGTTCTCTCCACTCACTCTCTAAAACTGCGAGAGGATGCTCATATCTAGGGTTAAATTGAAATTGCGTCCTATAGGTGTCCCTGGTATATTTCAAATATTTGCCGGCTATCCGAGCCACCGCTGTTCTGTCAAATGTGCCGACCCCAAAAAGGGCTTCTAGATAATCTAGAAGTTATTTTTTCAGGTTGGAATTCTGGGAATTCCACCCTGTACGTATGGTTGGGCCAAAAATTTCCAACGCATGGCTCTCCAGAATCCTGTAGAACTCATTGTTTCCTACACAGAATAAAACCAAAAAAAAAAAAAGAAAGATATTATCATTAATTTAAAAATAAAAATCATGATAAATATGTTTTAGATAAAGTACATGAAATAGTTAAAATATTAAAATTTACCTGGGAGTTGTACATGCTTTATAGGGACACCCTCATCGTTCACCAACAACGTGCCATTAATGGTCCCTGTAGAGCTGACACGTGTAGCTCCAGGAAACGCAATAATGTAGTTGGCCATATCGGCCTCATCATTGCCAACACGTTCAGCGGTTGGCTGGGTGTCTGCTTGGGCAGGGTGTGTTTCTTGGCTAGCACCTAAAGGAGTAGAAGGTGTACGAGAGGGTTCTTGGGCAATCTCTTGCCCTTGTGTCCCACTACCACCAACACCGGGTTCAGCAAATGCCAGAAAACGCTACATACAAAAGAACTTTTTGTTAGTTTAGTCAATGTAAAAATTAAAAATCAAACTATCACAATTCATCTCATGGAGAACAAAAAAAATATCCTTTTGACTTTTTATTATTACCTGATATCTTTCTAGCTGGCTCATAAGATGTTTTATCCTCTCTTCTGTTTCAGGTGTTTGAGGCACGTCTATCAAAGTATTAAATTTTGACCTTGCATCTCGTGCCTTTTTTCGCAACAAGAACACTGGAGATAGGGATGAAGAAAGCTCTTCCTCAAAGAGGGAATCATCAGGCGTACCATGGCTAGGTGTCTGCATATTTGAACAAAATTAATATTATTTCAATTATGTAAATAACTAAAATACCTGAAGATAGAGCAATGGTGGCACTTTACATGTTCTTCCGATGGCCTCTTTCCGCGATCATCCCGTCTCGGGGTTGTTCCTGTACTGCCCTGATCAGTCTGCCACATTGCAATAAAATTATAATGTAAAAACTTGAAAACAATATCTAACTTGAAAACACAAAATGAAAACTGAAATAATTTCTAATAAGACACTGGAAGACAGAGTTAGAGTTTCAAATATGCCTTGCATTGAATTCAGTCCTGGAAACATGTCATTGCACATTAAGGCACCCAAACAAAAGACGAGTTGACAATGAAGACCTTATTGAATATATTGTTGGAGAAACTTCTAGTAAACTTGTTGTGAAGACCTTGAGGACATTTTTGGAGCAACATTGTTGAAGCTGATGGTATAGCATTGTTGGAGACGATCTTGAAGGGCCTTGAAGTGAAGCTTTTGGAGCAACTATTGAAAAATCCTTAGAGCATTTAAGTAAGGCACTTTCCATCTTCCATCACCTTTTTCATTTCAATATCCTTTAAATGATTTTGTTTATATTTAATGTTTGAAACTATGTTGCCAGGAAACGTGGGTTCGGGGACGGGGACGGGGATGGGGACGACATTTTTTGAAACAGGGTGCGTGGGTTCGTCTGGGTATTTTTATATTAATATATATTATAATTTGTATATCATATATAATACTATATTTTCTAAATTATAATTTATAAATTATAAATTTAATGACACTAATATAGTAATTTGTAAATTACTAATAATTTATAAACTTTAAACTTTAAAGATTTAAACATGCACATCATTCAACATTCAAGTTTCAACACTCACATGTGACATTTGTCATTGAAATTTCAAAATTTTTAGTTTGATAATATCATGATTCATATATGATATAAAGTGAAAATTGGAGCTCAGTTTACATATTAATAACTTATAAGAAATTAGAATCATGATTCAAAATTTCAAAATATATGTCCATTGTCATACTAAATTCAAAATTTGCCTCAAGGCATCTCCAAATGGCAAACTATAAACATGAACTAGGAAATTTTGATATACTAAAATAAAAATAGCTAAAGCCTAATAGTGAGCAATGGCTTCCTCAAGCCATATCATCAGCATCCATGTCATCAGCATCACTTAGATCTTCACTTAGCATGCTCTCCTAGTAGGAATCACTCTCATCTTGAGGCTCTGGCTCATCCATAGAAATTTGAGGATGGATGCTTGTGGTAAGTCTAAGCTTTCGTTGGGTAAGTTATGAAATTATGATTCATGGATAGGTAGGTATGTTTTAAGGTTTAATTTTTTTTTTTTTAAGTTTTAACTTCCCCCTTTATAATTGACTATAGCCTATGCGGTTGGATAGGCTACTTTGTCCTCCCTTGGGAAATTTAATTATAAGAGAAAATTACAATTGGAATACTATTCACTTCCACTGCTATTTTGTATAACATTTCACAGTAGTCCCAAGGCAGAAAATTCACAGAATTAAGATCCAGGAAACCTCTGGTTAAGAGATTAAATTTCTGTTACATTTAAAGTCAAAGCCAGCAGAAATTTCTTCACCAGTAACTACTCTATCTAAGCCATGCCTAGTATGATAGATATGTTATTTTTCCATTTTTTCATCATAGTCATAGTAGCTACAACACTTTTGGTGTGAACAAATAATCCCTCTTGGAAATTAGGCTGTGTATGTCCAGATTGTATTCGATCAACCCCATGCCAATAAACTTGTACGAAGCATTTTATACATCTACTATAACAGAGCTGTAACTTTAATGTCTAAGACTTCTTTACCATTAAAAAGTAGACATGTTTATTTCTGAGGTTTGATCTTTCTAAATATGCCAAACCAATTCATCCAAATAGCATACCAATTCATTTGAATCATTTAAGTTTTAACTCTTAAGTTTTAAAATTTAATTGTAATTTGTATGTTTTAAAAAATAGTTAGATTTCTAATTTATTAAATTATTTTTAATTTGATTTTAATATTTATTAAAATTTAATTAAATTTTTTAAATTTTAATCATTTGAAAAATATTTATATATATATTTGAGGAAATTATTCATGAAGAACCCGAAGAACCCGAAATTCGGGTTCTAAGTACCCAAACCGTGGGTTCTTCGTACCCAAAGAACCGAAAGAACCCGATTTTTTTTTTCGAAGAACCCGGTTCTTCATAGAAGAACTCAGTTCGTTTAGGTTCTTCTGAGAAGAACCCGTACCCGAATCCGGTACTTGGGTGCGAGAACCCAGTGCGGGTTTGAGAACCCCACCCTCGGGTGCGGGAACCCGTGCAACGTAGGTTTGAAATCATGTTATAATTCCTTGATTATATGTGTTTGGGGACTTTCCCTTTGAAATTACCCAAAAATACCCTGGCAATTTTATCTTCAGGATGCATGTCTGACCCTATTGTTCAATATTTTGATTGATAGTAGTAAACATAAAGAGT
Organism: Pinus albicaulis; assembly: GCA_034641835.2. Lineage (NCBI taxonomy): Eukaryota > Viridiplantae > Streptophyta > Pinopsida > Pinales > Pinaceae > Pinus > Pinus albicaulis. The sequence goes on from CM076573.1 coordinate 403,729,747, forward strand.
TAGGGGGCTCTTGACTTGGTTTGGTTGGGCCATTAGATCCCTAACATCTACTAGGGAGAATCCCCCTTGAGTTGGAGGAGAGCTAGCCCAAAGTGAAAAGAGGTTGGTGAGGTGACAATGGGGCTATTGAATTACACATGGTATCACACTTTAGCTTTAGGACTTTATCTTGAGAAGTGTGAGATTTTGCTATATCAATTCTCAAATTGTTTACAACACTATTGTTAAGAACTAATAAGAAGTGATGTTGAGGGGTTTTTGGGTATAAGAAACAATACCATTTAAAAACTAGGGTTCTCAGTCCTTGGAATTCCTTCACTTGGGCCTAGGGGCACACTAGAATAATTTCACACTAAACCATGCAAAATTAAAAGTAACTTAACAGATCCATAAAGTAATAATAATCATAATTCCTAATTTCCTATTGTACAATATGATGCAAATTATTCAAACATGAAGCAATGAAGACATGCAATGTCTGAATTTCAAGATTGATGAACCAATACAAGAAGTTAGAAACTACAACTTTGATTCAATACTCTGTGTCCTAACTCTAGGAAGGAATCTAGTTTGTAGTATATAACATGCATCGTGTATTATCAATTTTTAATTGACAACAACTAAAGGACATCTACCTCATCAATTCCGTCCCATTTTGTGTTTTTATGTTATATTCCTTATAAAAGTGTCTAATTTCTCTCAAAGTAAGCAACCACTGAATAAAATAAAAAATAGTTGAGATATGATTGAGAAATGGTAATTTATTTCTTGAAAGGATCTTCACGATTTCTTTGGTTGTTTTTCATCTCAAGAAACAAGAAATGACCTAAGAAACTATCGTGATGTAATATAAGAAACAACATGGTGCAATGGCCATTTTCAAAGCCAAATGATGTCCATTGAGGAAATGGCCTTTATTTGGTTCTGTTTCATAGGATTTTCGGGTAGAAATGGAACTTTGTTGTACCATTTCCAGTAGTAAAAAGGGAAAACCTTCTTTTTCCATGGGAAATAATTTACCTTTCCTTTTTCAAGATAATCTAAATCACAAAAAATATGAACTATACTGAACACATTCTTGGATAATGTGAAAGTGGAAAAGGAATACCCTACACAAGTGATGCACACATGTACATTTGAACACTAATAGATTTTCGTAGTTGAAATTCAATGCTTGTTTTCTTTTAAATGTAGGGTTTTTAAAGCAGGGAGATATAATGCCTGCCAAATTAATAAGTGTTTCTTTGGGAAAAATTTAAATCTTGTATTGGGTGATGAACATAATAGAGGGTATTGAATCTTGATTCTTTACATCTAGAGAGAACCCTACAGCCTAACACAATCCAATGGAATTGACGAAAAAAACCCAAATAGAGTCAACCCTGCTATAGGAGGAAGGGCCTGCAGTAAGAACTTACCATTTTGCAAGAGCTTAGGGCGAATTCTGTTCTGCAAGAGCTGAGGGCAAGCGCTGAGGGCGAATGCAGGGTGAATTTTGTTCTACAAGAGCTCAGGGAGAATGCTGAGGGTGAATGTTGTTCTGCAAGAGCTCAGGGCGAATGATGAGGGCGAATGATTTTCTGCAAGAGCTCAGGGTGAATTCTGTTCTGCAAGAGATGAGGGAAAATGCTGAGGGTGAATGTTGTTCTACAAGAGCTAAGGGAGAATGCTGAGGGAAAATACTATTCTGCAAGAGCTGAGGGCGAATGTTGAGGGCGAATGAGCGCGTGATATCAGACGTTAATGTAGCTATTGTGATGGATATAAGTTTCGTATTTTTAATAAAATCATTTTTATGTTGCGCGCATATAAGTTTCGTATTTTTATGTAGCATGCATATAAGTGTCATTATACCGATGGCGGAAAAAGCGTCGCTATTGCGACGGATGCCTCCAAATGTTGCAATTGCGACACTTAGACATTGTGTCGCACTTGCGACGTTTGGAGGCAGCCGTCGAAATAGCGACGCTTTGGGGCATAGTGTCGCAATTGCAACACTTTTTCTAAGTGTCGGTATTGTGACATTTTTCTATAAACGTCGTTATAGCGATGGTTTCGAGCGGGATTGAAAAAAATTGGGGAAATTTCCGACATTTGGTCAAAAGCGTCGGAACCAAGTGTCAGAATTTCACCCAAATGTACTAGTGTAGGGGCATTTTAGGTTAGCTATTAGTGCATAGGGGTTGGTTTGAATATTTATGGTTGAGGCAGCAGAAGGGGGCCATTGGGACATGGAGTCAAACATGTGAAAACAAATTCAAATGGATGAACAACTAAGGTCAGGTGCAACCAGGAAAGCTATCCATCTCAATGGATCTTGATAGCTTGTGAAATGAAAAGGAGGAGGATATTAAGGTTCAACGAGAATGCAGAGAACATTGTCTTTGAATTATGCATTCCGGTCTTAGAGTAAAACATAACGTATTGTTTCAAGACTGAGAAGGTTACCCCATGGTAAATCCTACACAAAATTTTCTATCTGCAGTAAAGAAAGAAAAAAATATGTAAAATGAAAAATTACATAAGGGAAACACTTCACCATAGTACATGACACGAGAATCTGGAAAACAACATCATATTTCATTCATCCAAAGAGAGTGTTTACAGTGAGAAGAGTTTATTACAATGGTTTTTCCCCTTTCGGGCCTCCTTTTTATTACTAATGTATGCATTATTTATATAAAAAATTAAGTCGGTTCCTCTGTATGTTTCAATGATAGTCATTAGTTAAATTCAAGCTAAACATTTTCCAAGTGGAACCATGCAGGTGGTTATAAAACATGTTCGGTCATAACAGTGGCTTTAGCAGTTCATTATCAATTGTGCAATAATCAGGATCTGGCTGGTGTGATGCCGAAGAGGCGAGGAAGGCTTTGACACCTTGGCTCTTCATCTTTGAAACACCGTTATTTGATTTATAAAATTGATGGGGTGCTTGGATCAATAGTTGTGTTGAGGTGTTTGCTACCCTATCTGCTATTCTAGTTACAACATGATCATCTTTGCGCAAAATTCCGTTGTCCAACTTGACCCTTCCTTTCTATCTCATCACTATCATGATGTTCTTCCTCACCCTCCCCTTTCACTCTTTATCGGTTTCTACTCGAGTCCTCCTGACATGTGGAAAAATAGCGCACAAACCCATAAGCCCAAACGTGAAGGGATGATGGTGGACATGGTGCAGCAGTAGTGGTAATGATCAAACGAATGTGGCGGTGGTTCGGGGTACATCGGAAACTACTTTTCGGAGGGAGTCTCAAGTGGTAAGTGGTAATAGAGAAGGGGGGGTGCGAAATTGTGAGGGTGTGACACGTTGAGGGGTGGGCGGTAATGGATAGTGCCAATTTCAGATCCCCTCCCCCCGCCCTGCCATGGTTGGAGATCGAGGGGGGTGTGAACAACGTTAAGGGCCGTTGGATGCGGAGAAGAGGAACGAAGGAGGAAATTTGGACGAACATTAGAGGTGGAATTATGTGGCACACAGGTGGGGGCTGACTCGCAACATCGCCGAGTGAAAGTTTTATTATAAATAGCGGGGAGGTGCTATTTAAAAATGGCGAGGCATGAAGTGCGACAAGCGGGAGGTGACGTGGCACGGAAGGTGGGACCACCCACAGCCCACAGATCGCAAACTTTAACATAAGGTGGCAGAGGTAAACTGTAAAACCTACAAAGTATGAAGTGCAGGGAGAGGGAGGTGACGTGGCAGGGAAGGTGGGACTACTCACAGTTTATAGATCACAAACGTTAACACGAGGTAGTGGAGGTAAAATATAAAACCTACGAAGTGCGAAGTGCAGGGAGAGGGAGGTGATGTGGTAGGGAAGGTGGGACTGCCCGCAGCCTGCAGATCGCAAACTTTCACATGGGGCGATGGAGGTAAAATCGAAAACCTGTGAAGTGCGATTGAATCCCACATGTATCGCACATCACGGAGTTTAGATTTTATCGCACACTGCAGAGTTTGGGGTTTATCGCATATCACAAAATTTAAGTTTTATCACACATCTATGATCACAAGATTTAAAGGTTGGCAGAGATGCGGTAAGTTAAGTTTTGCGAGATGAGAAATAGTATTTGTGATGCGGGGACAGGGTGATGTCACCTGAAACGGTCCCACTATATCGCATCGGTAGAGTTATAAGGTGAAGAACTTGGATACGAAATGGTAAAGATTTCGAATTAGAAAAGGCAAGGGGGGGGGTAAGGTTTATGGTATAATGTTATATGCCACAACTGTTTGATGGGTGGGTGGAGCTATAGAATTAATAATTTGTACTTATATATATGTGGGTTTATAAAGTTATAAGTCTGAAAGGTTATGTATGTGGGTCTAGGGATCAAAATGGGATTCAGAGAGTTAGAGTTCAGAATTTGGAAAAATTAAGGATAAGAAGAGGGTAGATGGAATGAATGAGGGCAGTATGGAGTTTGCTCACCATCACACTTAACCGACAATACTTGTCCTTTTCCACTGAACTTAAAGGAAGATAGATTCTTTTGAAGATCTTGACAATCAAGATTTTCCTTTTTTCTTGGAAATAAATGATAGCCATGGAATATTATCTTCAGTATGAAAGACCTCAGAAAATAATCAGTCACCTTGTGATACTATGAAATACAGGAGTCTAACAAGTTGCAAAGATAATTTAAAGGTATAAAATTCATAAATAAATAATTAAGTCGATGACACGCCTTAAATATGAAAATATAAAGAGATTTCTAGAATGGGCATGATTCTGGAAGAAATATAGGAATGAATTGTTCTAAGGTTGAAACAAACGTTTTTAGGTTACGTGTTTAAAGTAGGATAGAGGTAAAAAATGAAGCAATTTAGACTACCAATAGTTCTTGTGGGATAGTGTCAAGAATGGATTCTTGCATTGGTTCAACAATTGACAATGGTTCTTATGGAGCAATGTCATCAACAACATCCTTTTCTCTTATAATTAACAATAGTTCTTGTGGGACAGTGTCAAGAGAGGCTTCTTCATCCATTGATTCAACAGTTAACACTGGTTCTTATTGAGCAGTGTCAACGTCAACAACCCTTTCTTCAAAAATTGTTCCAAAAAACCTCAATTCTAGAGGAAAGGCATTTCATTTTACTACGCGAGTAGGAGAAAAAAAATTTCTTACCCATTTTGGAAGGGAAGTAGGGAGTGGAGAACGAGGACTAACATCTGAAATTTCAATTTTGGTAACATTTTTTGCCTCATTTTCTTTTTCTCTGCCCTCATTCCCTACATCATCTTTCTAGTTTGTCATCTCTTCTTGCCTTTCTTCCGCTGCTACTTTCGCTGCTTGTCTCATTGCTTCCTCCATTTTTTTGCCATTTGGCACTAGTTCTTATTGAGAAATGTGATTAGAAGAATCCTCTTCTTCTGTGCCCTCGAAATTTGACACTGGTTCTTGATAGAAAGTGTCAACAGGGGCTTCTTCCTTATCCAACAATTCTTCCTAGAGCCTTTGTGGCATGTTTTTTGCAACTTCTTCCTCTTCTAGCTCAATAAATTGTTTCCAAGTCACATGAATATGTAACAGGGCATGCATTACCAATAATCTGACAAGTCCATGGTTTTTGAGGGCTGAAATGATTGGCATGAGCTATGTGCAGGCTGTGCTATCAGTTGAATATTGTTCCAAAGGAAGAACTAAATATTAAAGGGTGCACCTGACGAAATCAAAGACATGCCAAAAGCTTTAAATGATAACTAAAAAGGGTAGAGAGCCTACCTTCACAGGTAATATACTGCATCACAAATCATGTGACCTCGGCCCATGGTTGTGGCAATGACCTTCGACCATATCCTCTCCCATTCTATATCACATTCTCTCCTACCTACAATAATTTTGGGAAGTCTTGCATGGGTGTTCTCTGGGAAAACCACTTCTGCCCTCCCTTCGGAAATTTGGTGAAAGTTGAGATCACTTCCTCGGTTACTTGAACTTCTAGCCCGCAAACTCTAGAACGATTGCCCTCCAAATTCAACATGAGTTCAATTGTTACTCCCTCATCAAACCTTTGCAACCTTTCAATTTAGGTTTTCTATCCTGCATCCTGAAAAAATATTCCATACTTTTGGTTGGTGCCGAACCTACTCTGGTTTTTCTGGGTCATGTCTAACACCTTGGCCACCTATTCTATCACTTGCTCTATAGCAACACTTAGAGTAGCAGCAAGTTCTCGAGGAGGTTTCTAGAAGGTAAAATTTGTGGTAAAAAGGGATAATGGTAAATTAGGGCAAGAATTATGGAAATATCAATAATAAATGTGTCATGATTATGGTCATAATTCCAATGCATTGGAAAAGACCGCAACTTAATGTCGTCCTGCATATTCATACATGTAAAATTATCAATGCGCATGGATATGCATGAAGGGTATGGTGGGAATATATCGGATCAAGGTAATGATGAACGGTTAATGCACAGTTTAATAATAATGATGAGATGACATCATCATTATTAAATGCAAGATCCCATGCAAATAATGTATGAACATCCTTGATCATGGTTTGCCAAGTCATAAATGAAATACTGATCAAATCTAGGAAGTTGTTCTAGGACGTACCTGGTGGCTTACCTTAGTGGAGTACCAGCACTGACAGATTAACAACACCAATGGAGTATCGGCATTGATAGAGTAAAAACACTAGTGGAGTATCAACATTGGCAGAGTAACAACACCAGTGGAGTATCAACACCGGTAGAGTAATAGCACTAGTGGAGTATTAGCATTGGAGGAGTAACAACACCAGTGGAGTATCAACATTGGTGGAATAACAACACCAATGGAGTAACAACACCCTTGGACATGTTTCATAGCATCAAATAAAATATAGGGCCAATATAATCCCATCTGCTACACCTTATGCCTATTTCTCTTGTCTGTGAAATTCCCTCTACAACGGCCATCATGGTAAACCCTCAGAATATAATATATCTCATCCTCCCCTACACAACATTGGATCTGCAAATCTGGTCTAGTGTAGAAGAGGTATCCTTTTACCCATGTATAGTGGGCACTTTACTAGATAATTCTTCATTGTTTCCTGTATGGAAGGTGTTGGGGTACTTTTATTGTAACAATATAGTTAGCAATATATGCATACAATGGAATGTGACTAGAGATTGAAAAAAGGTGCTCATTAGGAAAACTATCCTCTATAGTTGTGGCTTCATAATTAATATTCAGCCTAGACAAGAAATATGCTACCACATTATCTTTTCGTGGTTTATCTACAATAGTAATATCAAATTATTATAGAAGCAACAACCATATTGGAATTCCACCAAGAGTTATAGGTTTTTTCATCAGATACATGATTGAAAGTGGTTTGTGTGCACGGAAGTGGGGTATCCTGTAATATAATGTCGTAATTTTTTAACATCATAAATAACAACGAAAAATTATTTTTCAGTTATCGTATAGTTGAGTTCAACAGTAGTTAAATTCTTGCTGACATAGTAGATCACATATAGTTTCTTGTCCTCTTGTTGTCCCAAGAGTTCCCCAACTGATGTATTAGAAGTGTCCATGGAGATATGAAAAGGAAGTGTCCAGTCAAGTCCTCCTAATATCAGAGATTTACACACTAGTTCCTTGATCTTTGCAAAATTTGCTTCACATGCATCAATCCATACAAATTGTGTGTCTTTAGTCAGTAATTGAAAAAGTGGAAATGTTGTTTTAGAAAAAAATCCTATAAAGCGTCTATAGTACCGATCATAACCAAGAAAGCTATGTACCGTAGTTGGTGTTTTTGGTGTAGGAAAATTTAAAATTACCTCAACCTTAGCAATATATACCCATATTCCTGCAATTGATATTAAACGCCCCAAAAATAATCCTCTTTCCATCATCATATGGTACTTTATTGTACTGAGAGAAACATGAGTTTGTTTGCATCGTTTAAGTACTTTTTCCAAATTCTCCAGACCCTCTTCGAAGGATTCCCCATACGGGGTAAAATAATCCATATAGGTTTCAACATTTTCATCAAATAGATCAGAAAAAATCCCCAATATTTTTCGTTAAAAGGTGGAAAGTGCATTACAGAGGCCAAATGGAAGGACCCGATATCCAAACGTTCCCCAAGGGAAAGTGAAGGTATTTTTATCCGGATCCTCGAGAGTTATCTTGATTTGGTTATATCCACTAAATCCATCCAAAAAGGAGAAGAACTTCTTCCGAGATACCACTTGCCATTTTTCTTTGGGACAATGACTAGTGGGGATACCCATTTACTTTCCGAAATTGGATAAATAAACCCAACGTCTAGTAGCTTTTGCATTTCTTCTTTGACAATGTTTCTGAGGGTAGGATTCATCCTTATTTTTGGTTTTCGAACCGGTCAACATTCTTCTTTTATGTATATATGATGAGTACATATATCAGGATGGATTCCATTCATGTCTGTATATTCCCAAGAAAAAGCTTATTTTTGGTCCCAAAAAACCTTTAGCAATTTCTCAATTTGCAAAGGTGAAAGGTTAGTATTAATGTTCAACATTTTCCCTAGATCGATTTATATGGGAATAGTGGTATGGGTTACAGTGACAGCAAAAATTTAAATCTCTATTTTTGGTTCAATATTTTCTTGAATAACGCAACTCATGACATATTCTAATAGCTATCGAGTTGAAGAAGAAACCGAACTCGGGCTACTAATAAATGTGATAATATCATCATCTTAATTTCATCCTTAAAATAGAGAGATTCACCTATAGTAAGAATTGGTCGAACATTTTCATTTCCAGGTGTAAGCTCATCCGCAAGTGTAGATTTTTGTGCTAAGGAAAATATTTGTTTTACTGACGAACTTGGTTCTCCCGACGGATAAAGAACAAGGTTCTTCATGGTTTCTCCATGAGATATTACCTTATTTCCTGATCGACACCCAATTTAGGCATCTACAGCAGCCAGCCAAGGTCTACCAAAAATAAAAGGATGCCCCTCGGCTTGAGATTGGGTGTGAGGCACCAGAATATCGAACGGGTATTTCAATGAATCTATAGAGATAATCACATCTTCCAGTTTTCCTACCAGCATTATAGTGGATCTATCTACAAGTTCTATAACTGTATGAGTTGGTTTTAGGTCAATCATGCCTAGGGTAAGTATGGTTGATGATGTTATTACATTAATCACAACTCCTATGTCTAGAAACACATTGGGGATATCCACTCCGTTAATTTGTACTGTAAGGATTTCGTTTCCTGGATCACCATACCTAACAGGTGTAGTTTTTCCTAACATTATGTCTAACATTTTTCCCATGACATGTATATTTCTTGGGTCTTTAGGTTTTCTCCTGGGATTTTTGGATAAAAATTACTTAATCGTCTTAGCATATATTGACACATCCTTCATAGCCTGAAGTAATGGGATCTTGACAAATAGGTTCTGTAGTTCCCCCAAAAAGTCGAATTCAGGGTGAGGAATTTTTTTTGCTCAAGGATAGCCTTTCAGGGTAAGGTGGGTTAGTTTGACATTCTCAAGAGACAATTATTTGAGTAGGAGGATGTTGTTCCATGGTAGTTTGCATTGAATTACCCCCAGTCCTCTTGGAGGAGTTTTTAGGTTCTGTTTGTGAGCCTTCATCATCAATATTTTTAGTTATTATTGGTGAAGTATTGGTATTTACTACACGCTCATATTGAAGATTTAATTCATTGCCTTCCACAGTAGAAATACTGTATGCAGGAAGGTTGAGTGTATCAACCCACTGAGTGCCCCTCTTATTAGTGTTCAGGCTAGATTGAATAGGAAGTTGTGGATGAAGAGGAGGATTGATGGTGGATGCATTAGAGGGAAGATGTAACTATTGTAGTGGCATAGGATGGGGAAATTAACTTGTGGGAAGAGGTGGTCCACACCAGCCCTGGGACCAAGAAGGTGATGGGCCAAGTTTTTTGGACCATGACTACAATGGCATTGAATATTGATAGTATTGCAGCCATGAAAGCGGGAATGTTGTAGGTTGAGGCCCAAAACTCAAATTATTAAAGTACTGAGAATGGTCTAGGAGCATACCTTGATTCATGTTCGGTGGTCATGGTTGCCATTATTCTTTGATCCCATGAAGTAAATATAATCCACTTACTCATTCACTTCTTGAAATACTTCCTTAAACCAAGGAAGAGATGGAAACCTATTGGTAGAATGACTCTGCTCACATATTACACAAAGTTTGACAGCATTGAGCGGACATTCGTTCAGCGAGTGCTTCTTTATGCATTTAGGGAAGAAAATGACCATTTCCTTCTCGACTTTTATTTACTTCTGTTATGCATGCAAGACATCGAGATGTGAGGAAAATGTTCTTATAAGATCAATCCTCATATCAAGGAAGTTCCCAATTTTCTGCTTTTGTCACACCATTGTTGGATTCCTTAAGGGTTTGTATCCCTTGATTTTGACTTGCAGCTCCACGTGAACATTTGATACGTAGTTCACAGATGGTGTTGAAGCTTTCCTTTCATATATATCCTTTTCGTACCATGTTTAGGAGTTCTAAGGACTCCTCCCTTAGTGCTCGGAGAAGGATTGTCTTTAAAATTTCCTTATCTAGGTCACTATGTCCTGTTCTTTGCAAGTTGTATTTAAAGCGTTCCACGAAGTCCTCCATGTTTTCATCCTCATTCTAGATAAACTTAAATATTTCTTCTTTAATATCTCGAGACTTGCAGTCGTCGTGATTTTTTCCAAGGAAAATTTTCTTCATTTCATCCCATGATGTAATAGTTTTTCCCCCTAAACCCATAAATAATATCGAATTTGTTCCTCTCATAGTAGCATGAAATATATTTAATTTTTGAGAATCATAAATATAATCATATCCTCAATAGACAATGTCGAATTCAAATAGGAATGTATTCGGATATTCATAAGAGAGACCATGGAACTTAGGTAATGATGTTAAAGAAATATTTTTGATAGGTGCATCACCTCTAATTTCTCCAATTGGGAACTTGATCATGGAAGTTGTGTGAGCCATGAATATCCTCCAATATTCACTCGAGATCTCAACAAGTTATGGATTTTCTACAATGCATGGTTCACATTGTTTGAGAACACTCCCTCCATCAAATTATGAAAATTTTATTTTATTTCTTCTATTTCCTTGCTTCAATTTTAAATATTTGTTGATTTTATAGGTAAACCTTTATCATAGTACCAATATACTAGACATTTCTCCTACTTCTTTCACACAAATTTTGGGGTTTTAGCTTCCTCCTACCATTTTGTCTAAATATTTGTTTGTTTTACTATATTTTTCCTTTACCACTGATAGGTGAGACTCAAATTGTTAGTTTTAGGTTAGCACTGGACCCAAATGTAGTTTTTTTTTAGAACTGTTAAGGCTAGGCATGATACCAACTATGTATTTATCATATATTTATACTAGTACTCTGTGGGGTTGTATTATCAATTGAAATTTATGATTTTTTATTTGGAATGTTATTGTGTACAATAAAATGTAATTATGATCAATGTTATGCATGATTTTTTGTGAGGTTACAATTTCACATTGATAACACCATATACTCTTTTGGTTATTGGTTATTTATGATTGCACAAATTTAATCTATTTGGGTTTCAAACACATCTTTTTTTATTCTTTGTATAAAATAACTCAAGATTTTTCTTTTAATATCATGTTTTCTCAACTTATTATATGTATTTTGTACTAGTACATATCTATTATAATAATTATTGATAGTCCCAAGTACAGAAAATAGACTTGTAGTTTTTCAACTTTTAGGAATTTTAAATTTTCTTAAGGACTTTTCCTTTAATAGGGACTGTATCATGGTTAAGGTTAACCTGAGTATTTTTTCTCAAATATGGCCATAACCTTACTAACTCTGTCATGTATGCCTCATATATATATATATATATATATATATATATATATATATATATATATATATATATATATATATATATATATAATAAGACTTTCACTACAAGAAAAAAGCACATTGGTGAGGGTCATGCTTGTGATGGACCTTTAAGGTCCATCACCAATGTTACATATGGTGACGGTCCTTAAAAAACCGTCACTGTAAGTGTATATAGTGATGGTCCTTTATGGTCCATCACCAAAGACATTTTCAATGACACTTTTGGTGAGGGTCGTTAAAAGCCCATCACTAATTCTCTCTTTGGTGACACTTCTAGTGACGAACTTTTAATGACCCTCACCAATGCTCTTTTTGTTACTTTTAGTGACGGTCAAAAACTATCTGTCATCATTGATCATTAAAAAACCATCACTATAAGTGTATATAGCGATGGTCCTTTATGGTCTGTCACCAAAGAAATTTTCATTGAAACTTTTGGTGAGGGTCGTTAAAGGCCCATCACTAATTCTCTCTTTGGTGACACTTCTAGTGATGAAATTTTAATGACCCTCACCAATACTCTTTTTGTTACTTCCGGTGACGGTAAAAAAATGTCCATCATCATTGATCATTCCAATGAGTTTTTGATGACACTATGTGCCTGTTAATATATTTTTTGTCAAAATATAACGATTTAATACCATTATTGTGGAGTATTTTTTATAACATGTCCAAGGCCATAGTGGTTAGGGTTAGTCAAATTTTTAAGAAGTAATTAGTGTGTATCATTTCCCTCAAGTAATGACTAGCCGAATAGAGATTTCCTATGAGTCAACACATGATTCATATCTATTAAGTTTATTATCCAGCAAATTTCCTTTAGATAAAGTTCCACCACTGTGTGTAGGAAATATATTATTTAATACATAGTCAAGCTCTGACAATTCTATTAATGAGAAAGACCTAACAATCCTCAACAATCTAGGCACACCTTAAATTAATGCTTTGGCACACATTAACATTTATTAGCTCCCGACATGTCTTGGAACATTTTTGTACGTATAACATCTTGTGATGACACTGACGCCCAAGCACATGGTGGCATGCGCTAGCACAACATGGAACTCTCCTATCATGTGTTGGCATGCTGCATATAGTCCCTAGCATGCCCTGGAACACCTTGGTCGAATGCATTGACATACATTAGCACTTGGCACACAATTCCACTTGGCATGTATTGGGACCTATTATTAGTGTGCCTAGCATGCCCCTTTACAAAATGATAAAGTCCTGACTTATTAACCCTCTTATTGGTTCTTCCTTTTGTTGCCTTGACACATATTAACATACCCTGATACCCTGCGCCACATCCTTAGAACCTAGCATGTATTGGCATATCTTGGCACTATTAATTGGAACATGATAATTAGCACACCCTGGAACTCCCAAGCACACCTTGGGAATTCTTGACATGCCTTGATATTCCCTAGAATGCCTTACCAATGCTTAGCATGCCTTGTCACTCCCTGCTTGGCATGACAACTAACACTCATTAACACTAGTCTCTGGCAGTACACGTTCCTCATATTCATTAACCTCCATGAATTTTTACCTAGTGCTCCCTTAATGTTTTTTCCTAGTACTCCTTAACACTCATCAACATGCATTATCACTCTCTAGCACACCTTAGCACTCTTCAACATTCCATTCCACTTCATAACATGCATAACATTAGTCCCTGACACATATTGGCGCTTGGCACGTGTTGGCGCTTGGAAAGTCTTAGCATGTATGGAATACGTTGAGATGCCTTGGTAAGATTTGGCATGGTTTAATATTAAATTTATTTGTCATGATCAATTGTTGGAAAGTAGATGAGAAGCAGCAAAGGAATACTTGGCATATAGAATGCACTAAGACTTTTCACTTGGCACCTATTGTCACCTAGTGTTGGTGTGCCTAGCATGCCCCTCTTGGAAAAGGTAAATTGATGACTTATTAACCCTTTTATGTGTTCATTTCCTTGTAGTTTAACGTTTTTCTCCATTTTTTTGTCTTGAAAGTGTAGGTTTTAACCCTGAACAGAAATTATATACACACGAATCTTATAACAGAAAATAAACAATAGCGCGAGAGCATAAAACATAAAACAGATAAACACAGAGATTTTCCCCTGGATCCCAAATCGGGATGACCAGCTTGATTTTTCATTATATTCCTTTTAGTGCTACAACACACATATATATACATGCCGAAGCATACATAAACCCCAATCCATAAACCCTGGATTAGAACATAACTGTAGTTCCCTTGACCGGATCTACAAAAATACCAGGGGCCGAAAACCATCGTACCCCAATACCATGTGCAAAACCATGCACAAAACCATGGATGCGGACTACCCGCTGGAAATTAAGGACCAAAAATTTTTGCCGGGGCACTGCCCCGGACCCCAACAGGGGGGGCTATCACCCCCCCTCTTACCCCCCCACGCGTGCTTAGTCGTGGAAATAATATAACACATACCCAACAGACAATCCCTGACACACATTGACACACCCTTGCACATCTTGGCATGCCTTATCGCTTGGCACATATTAGCATGTTTGACATGTATTCCCACTATCTGGCACATCAAGGGGGTGAAGAGAGATGTAGTCCTAAATTAGGTCGAGTACAAGGGCTGAGTAAGGGTTGTTAAAGAGAGGTCATGATCATCCTCCAAGAGAAATATCATCATGTGAGGGTTCAGAAGAATGTTGCATACCTTAATTGTCAGTTTGCGCTAGGAAGTAGGATGGCATATTGTTGCTTCTCTTCTGGAAGATTGAGCTTAAGAGAGGTTTCTCATGAGAATATGGGCATGTGATTTCAATGGTGTCTTTGTGTAAAGGCCACATCAAATTCTGAAATGTTGAAATTTGAAACAAGAAACAGTGAGATTGGAAACCAGAAAGGACAAAAAAAAATGCACCCACACTGGTGAGGAATTTTGATGCACCAGGAGTGTGGAATGTGGGGCCTCTAAATTATTTTTCCCTTAAATAAACTGGACAATAAATTGTAATTTCATCTCATAACAGCTTGTGTCAGTTAATTAAGTCATGATGACCGAGTTAGCTCAAGAAATTCGAGTTGAGGGTCTAAGATGAGGCATCTAGAGGGATTCTAATATATTTGGGGTCCATTTGAAGTTGATGCATTAGTGGGGTGAAAGTGTAATTAACTCAATTAAATGAGTTAAAATCAGTTTAACGAGTTCTAATTGAGTGATGAGATAGTGAGAGGTCCAGTGAATTAAATTAGATTTAATTCACAATGAGTGATTAATCAAATAACTGATAATTCATTGTTAATAGTTGGATGCATGTCAGTTTCGAGGAATACCCAGTTGAGAGAGAGGTTAAAGGGAACATAACTATCAGTTGTATTTAGAGAAAATTTCCCATGTGCAATTATAAAGTCATTGGGATGCCATGATGGATTGTGCAATCAAGGAAGACTGATTTTCCTAATTAATAATGAGTTAATTCCCTAGGAATTGCATGAGGAAGGTAGGTTGAAGTAAGGATGAGAATTGGCTAAGTACTAGACCAAGTTTGCCTAGATCAATGGGAGACAATTGACAGAGTGCTGGAGAATCTCATGAGAGATTAAGCATTGCATTGTTTCATGATTCCTTAACTTAACACACAATAGAGATAGACTGGTTTTGAGCAGTTTCTTTCCCCAAATACATCATGTTGTTGTGCGATTGATAATTTATTTCTCTTACTTATTTCTGATTGTGAGATCATGTTTTGTTTCCAAAAATTGTAGGAAATATTCAATATCTTGTTTTAGTAGATTACAAGATCAGAATGAATCTTGTTGGTTAGATTTTCTACATGGTATCAGAGCAGGAATTTTTTGGGCGATGAGTTTGCAGAGAATATCAGAAGATTTTGGTCTAAAATTAAAAACAAAAAATAGAATATTTGGATTCCTTGCGAAAATCTACCCAAATGGAAAAAAAAAAATTGGTCGAGTCGGAGCTCGGATGAGGGAGATATCAACGATTTAAAATCAACTCTTTTTTAGAAACGTTTTGTAACGTCGGGACAATTACACTGCGCGTGAGTCAAGAACCTATATGCACTTGAGGTACCAGATGCATGCAAAGCTTTGAGGAGAAAGGAAAAAGTTAGAGACTTGGTGGTTTAGAGGGAGCATAAATTACCTCTCAACATACATCCTCATGAGAAGCAGCCCCAAAATGTTGTGGAGTAGCTGCCACAATTGGAGAAGCAGAGAGGAGACCGAGTGGAAGCGTCCACTCAAGTAGAGACCTCCATGAGGGGGAAATTTCAGGCCAGATGGGAAGAGGGAGCAGCCATAACTCGAGGTGTAAGGTGGGGTGATGTGTAGACGTAATTCCAAGATAAGAAATTTGGGCAAGGTCCATTGAGATCGCATGTCTCATGGATCTAACCTGGCTACGAGGAGCCCATAGTACAAAAGTAGTAGGAAGGATCAATTAGATTCATGTAGTCAGATGTTAGCAAGACAGAAATCAGAGTGATAGATGTCAAATACTGGAGCACAAATCAAAGTTAGAAACAGTTCAAAGGACACGGATGTAGATGTCAGCAGCAGCACAGAGAATCCAGTACTAGACAAGTGCAGTAGCTAGTATTATTCAGAAGACTCTGATGACATATGCATTATACTGATTCAGTTGTTCGGAGGCTATTCAGTTTCAAGATTTGCAGGTGCAAAAAACACTAAAGAAATGTAGCATGCAGAACATTCCAAAGGTACTGGATGGGGATAGATTGAATTCCTTTCTTGTTGAGAGGGAGTGTTGAAATTTGCAAAAAGAAACAGTGAAATTGGCAACTAGAAAGGACAAAAAAAAAATGCACCCACACTGGTGAGGAATTTTGATTTACCATGAGTGAGAAATGTGAGGCCTCTAATTTATTTTTCCTTAAATAAATTGGACAATAAATTGTAATTTCGTCTCATAACAACTTGTGTCAGTTAAATAAGTCATGATGATTGAGTTAGCTCAATAAATTTGATTTAAGGTGATCGAGGTGGATATTGGAGGCCACCCACCTATTCCACTTGGGCCCTCGCCATTGTCTCTTTCATTTTTTCATTTTCCTTAATTATAGCACAATTTACTATTTTTGAAGTTTTTCGGGTCCTGAACTTTCGGAGCCATTTTGAGGCCCCAAACAACGTTTTTTGGGCATGAAAGGTTTGGTGATTCCATTGAAATCACATTAGCAGTTGTAGTCCTCGGAGAGATCTTTCTAACAAGGTAACATGTGCGTCAAACAAAGATCATATGACCAAGTTACGACCTCGGGAAGTTGGATGCCCAAATAACCCCAACAGGGCCCATAAACTCTTGGTGTTACATCTCCTTGGGTTAGGGTTTTTGTTTTTTAGGGTTTTATCTTATTTTGAATAATAAAAAGGCCCTTGATCCTTATTGTAACATAGTTCAGAGGAACATAACTATCACTTTTATTTATAGAAAATTTCCTATGTGCAATTATAAAGTCATTGGGATGCCATGATGGATTGCAAAATCAAGGAAGGATGATTTTCCTAATTAATATGGAGATAATTCCATAGGAATTGTGTGAGCAAGGCAAGCTGAAGGAAGGCTGAGAATTGGCTAAGTACTAAACTGATTTTGCCTAGATCAGCAGGAGACAATTGACAGAGTGTTGGAGAATCTCAAGAGGGATTAATAATTCTATTGTTTCATGATTCCTTCACTTAATACAAAATAGAGATAGAGGGTTTTGAGCAGTTTCTTCCCCAGATACATCTTGTGTTGTGCGATTGATAGCTTGTTTCTCTTACTTATATGTGATTGTGTGATCGTGTTTTGTTTCCACAAATTGTAGGAAGGATTCAGTGTCTTGTTTTAGTACATTACAAGATCAGATTGAATACTGTTGGTTAGATTTTCTACATGAAATAGAAGAGAGGGTTGATACCATCTTGCCTTGTGGTGGTTAGAAGGCCGCAAGGTCTGTGATAAAGACTGACATAAATGGAGGAGGGCTTGCACTATAATTTAAAGCCATAACAGAAGTTGACGCAGGCGTAATATTGACTGAGTTAACCCTACTTTGAGGGTCGACATTGAGATCTGAAGTTCATGTCAAGATTCAGTCAAAGAAATGCCCAGAATCTATGGATCCATATGAGCTAGGTCGAGTCTCTTATGGAGGCAAGAGTCATGTTTTTTCTATTTGTGGATAGGGTCTGTTCTAACAATTAGAAGTACATAAGTATAATGCCCTAGTTAGGATAGTTTACTAGCATGTTTAGTTCATAAGGTATGCCCTTAAGACTATGACAAATTTGCGTAGAAGAAGACGGGTTGTGACCCTTAGAGCGACGTTTATTTCTGCAATAAAGACCACAGATTTGGAAGATGGTTTGCAAATTCAGTATGTGTGGACACAACAGATCCAAAGGAGGGTGGAACCTGAGCAGAAGAAATGTGCCATATGAAGAATGGATTGACATGTAGAGGAGTCAATTTTGGTGGACTTTCCATAGAGTTTTAGAAAAAGATATGAATAAACCTATAAAAAATTAGTAATTGGAGTGTTAGTGGCTGATTTGTGACCCTAGTTCAGTCATCTACAGATTGTTAGAAGTATGATAAGAGGAGTAGTTCATATTTGTTCATAGATTGGACAACAAAGATCAAATTGTCGATACACAAGAACAATGATCTTGAGAGGACTCAATCCATTGTTAGGTGGTAGATTTGAAGATCCCTAGATGAAGATAATATTGTGCACCCTAAATCAGTAAAAAGAATTGATTGTGCTTAGGCAGATTGATGGTAGTCCAAGTACAGTTGGAGGGTTGTTAGGTTACTGTCAAAGAACAGCCTTGACTCTTGTTCTGGTGAAGGAAAAAAAAATTGGTAGAAGGGCAGGTGTATAGGGCCTAAGGATGTGCAGACATTGAAGAACTAAAGTAACAGTCAAGTGGGAAAACCAAATAGCCCTAGTTCACTATATTGTAGAGGATTGATTCAGTGAGAAGAAGGGAAGCTTCCATAGCCCTGGACTTCTCATCTTGGAGCTGTAGTATGGCAAAAGTGGGCATACCAAAGATTTGTTCACAAATTGAATTGTGAACAACTTGTTACCACTCAAACTAGTAGTGGACCTAAAAGGGGTTCCTAAGAGGGCAACTGCTAGGAAAAGGGAAATGATGCAGGCTTAGCCCATTGTCACCACAGCTAAGGCTCCTTGCTCTTCACAAAATTTCACTGATGGGTGGAGTATCGGTAGTTTAGGAAGTCACTTGTAGAGTATAGGTAAATGAATAGGTGGGAAGCGACCCTCGAAACCCTTTCCCTAAGACAATATAAAGAGTGGGACTTGCTTTCCTTTTAATAAATGGAATTTATCTTCTAGGGAGAGAGGAGGGGGACTGAAGGGTTGAGGGAGAAGAATAAGACTTATGAAGGAAGTTATCAATCCCTAAAATCATTTGGGAAATTGGATTCCCAAATGGTCCTTGATGAAAGGCCTTTGACACCAAATGGGACCACACGGGACTAAGTGGACCCAACCCAGGTTCGGGGATGGAATTTAGCAACCAGTGATGTTCCTATCCTGGAAAAGGTGATGCGAAAGGATCAGACAAGATTTTTTACTTCGATAGGTCAAATTGGTCCTAATAGGTTCTATCCTTGGGAACACCTAGGCAAAACTTGATCCTATAGATAGGGCTTGAGGTATCCAGAGATTCC
The DNA here is from genome assembly GCA_034641835.2 of Pinus albicaulis. Taxonomy (NCBI): domain Eukaryota; kingdom Viridiplantae; phylum Streptophyta; class Pinopsida; order Pinales; family Pinaceae; genus Pinus; species Pinus albicaulis. The sequence continues at coordinate 403,749,383 of CM076573.1, forward strand.
ATTGTCGGAATTGGCCCAAGTTCTGAGGAGAGTGTGGGCACCCAGCAAGGCAGCTGCCTCTAGGAGATAGAAGTTTTCCTCTAGCTAGATTCCTGGAAAATTGTTGCCCTAGGTGACCTAATGGGGCTAGACCTAGGGAATGTGAAAATTTCTTAATCTAATAAACCCTACTACAAGTTAATTTATGAAATATCAATAAATTAGCGAAGTAAATATTAAATACAAATAGCAACCTACACATACAGATCAAATACTAAATAACATGCTCATAGACAAAGTGACACACAGTTTTTCTAAACAACTGTCCTCGGAAAAAACCCAATGCGGGAAAACCGGTGTAGCTAGCTCTGGAGGTTTTTAATTATTATGCAGTTTCTAAGTACAACAATCATGGGCACCAAAACTGGTGTATCCAATAGAGAAATAAAAATGACAGTAATAAGCTACTCTGAATCCCTCTACGTCAGCCTTACTAGCTTGCTTTTTCTTTTGTGTTGATCAGTAAGGGTCTGCGTCACACTTGAAGGGCTTACACTGGCCCTGTGCTACCCTGACTGGGCCTGCGTCAGCCCTGCATGGCTTTTGCTGCCTCTGCACTTCCCCTACTAGGCTCTGGCTAGACTGCGTGGCTCCTACTTCCCCTGCTGCTCTAGCTGGCTGGAATGCTTAAGCAGAAAAATCATAGGTAATAAAGAAGGCACTGGTCAAAGGTAACGCATAACAGTCAGAAAAATTGAAGAAATGACATGAAAATAGATCAATGTCTACAAATAACTGAAATAGCTCAATGGGACTAGAGAGTAAAATCTTTGATAACAGTAATAAGTGCTTATAGCATCAGCTAAGAGAATAGAGGAGACTAGTTCATGAGGTTAAAATTTTGTATAATTGCTGGCATCAGAAAACTGTAGAATTTTTAGCGTAAATCTCTGCAGGTACCATTAGTTGGTGATCATCGATAATCATTTTATTTCATCAATTACCTTGATGAATGGGCCTTCCAAGCTATTTGCGTAGACAAACCCCATAGAAGTTGCGTGGTGGAAAAATATTCACACTATATTGAAGAAAACACCTACCAAATAAGGATGACATTTCAAAAGGGGGAAGAAACAATAGAGAGATAGACATCGAAAAAGTTAAAATGATAGGGCAACAGAAAAGAAACTAGGTAGCATGGTAGAAATCACAACAAATAAAATTATAAAAATGGAAAACCCTACAAATTAGCACCCATCCAAACATCACCACAATTTTTTCTTTAACTCTAAATCACCAAATTCATCAAATTATATCCTATATTCATACCTGATCCTCTCTGTTAGCCATTTTGAAGATAAGGCTGAGAAATTACTACAGAACCATCACCTACATGTAGTGATATTATTCTATGACCAGACAAACCTACTTTCGTGAAGACACGGAAAGGTAAACACTCTTTGCCAAGATTTTCCATACAACCCAGGTTGAGCAACCACATATACATCACCAGTTTTTTCTCTTCTGATTTGTAACTTAGAAGATATTTGTCTGACCACCTCTGGGTTTCTCCCAAAGTCACCCAAGCAAGCCCTCTCAGCATCATCCTCTTTCTGTAGTACCTAATTAGTAATTTAATTAACCATAACAGTTTCTTGATCATGAAGGTATTTCCAATATATTGCCAATAAGCATAAAGCTTTCATGTTAATCAATCAGGTCAAAATACTTTAGAGTATGATGCAAAAAATACAAAGAAACCTCACCAACACTCAAAGGACAAACAAAGTCAAACCTCTACAAAGTATAAATAGATATCTGATAAACTTCATTCCACCACAAAAATGTGCTTAACTAAAGAAAATTCTAATTAATGTGCTTTCAAGACAAATCTTTCAAGGGTAGTGATGTTATAAACATACCCCTACACCTCGTGAACAATCAATGTGTATAAGTAGACCATCATAAGGATCATTTTAAACATCATTATTATCATTTTATAAATAATTTTTATTAAATCAACGAGAAGCAAGCAACAATTGCATTCAGTTCCACTGAAGCAAAGTATATGGCAGTTTCATATACTTATTATGAAGCTATCTAGATTTTCATATTGATTGTAGAGTTAACCAATCAGTTGTTGAAGCCCAATATTGTCCCTTGTGAGAATCAAAGTTACATCAGGTTCTATGAAAATCCGATCTGTCATGACCATTTCAAACACATTGATATTCAATACAATTTCCTTAGATTCCATGTTCATTAGGGAGTTGGTTGTGTTGGACGACATTCTAACAAAGTTTCATATGGTTAATAGTTTGAAAAAGCTCCCAACAAAGGGTAATTTTGACAAGTTGGGGGAGAATGTTGGGTTATTGGAAAAAAAACAAATTCTCAAGAGTGTTAGATTACCTAGTTGGTATGAGTTGGTGTCACCTCGGCCTTGAGAAGTTGAGTAGCACCATGATTGCAGAGCTAGATTGTGGTACACCAGTCAGAAATATTCTTAAATACAGCTAGAAGCTTATAATGACACCTTCGAGGATAGACGAATTATTTGTTGGGTCACACCCACCAAGTATGGCACACTATTTGAGGATATTAACACCATCATCTCAGGTGAATTCATGAGTGCACACTTATGGAATGAGGCACCTTCAGGAGAGGAGTTATATCTACTATGATAATGCACTACTCTAAAAGAAAAGCCTTGCATACAAGGAAAAGTTATGAGGGAGTTTCTAATGCTCAAGGGAGATGCACCACTAACGCTATCATTAGCTTGTTTTCTAACAGCACCTTCTCTTAACTTATAAATGAAAAGGATGGGCACACTAGTTAGACATTTGTAGAAATAGATAATAAGAGTGAGTATTGTTAGCTTGTAGGTTGTAGTAGGAGCTTTTGTGAGATGAAAAATTTCTGTGACATTCTTCTATTTGAGTAATAAAGACTTCTATGCAATTGTTTTTGGAGCCTGCTCTTTTTATCCTAAATTCCCATATTGTAGATTTGTGTAGAGTGGGCCTAATATGTTTTTTGTTTTAATCCATTGTACAGGCTGTGTTTGTACTCTTGAATTTACATCCTTCAATTTCTGCTCGTACAAATCTGAAATTTTGATAGGCAAATACTAAAGTTCAGTCCTGTTGTTAGGATTTTTTAATTCTCTGAGGGTATTATCTGGTTTTCAATAGTATTTTCATATTTCTGCATCACAGATCATCTCTTCCATTTCATTCTACTATAATACAAAAATCATTTCTAGTATAGTTTAGTTTATATTTTCTTTTTACTTAATTGATCTTTTATTTTATTTTATAGGAGCAATACTTAGCAATCTCAATTCACACTCCCTTTGTATTCACATTGTTGTATATGTGTGGTCGTTGGACATTATCTCATCTTTATACTATCTTTTAATGCAGACTTGTGTATCACAATTCACATGTTAGAATTGACAATCATGAATCAACAGGTTGCATTTTTGTGTTGTATGACCTTAAGTTGTTGTTTCTAGTTAGCCTTGCAGCAAGTGTCTTCATAGAAAACCCTACAACCATAATTCTGGCTAAGGAAAATAAAATTGCTATGTCCAATGGCTGAAAAGCATGAAAAATTAGATCTCAAAGATGAAGATAGTTCAACAAAGAGAATGTGACTGAAATTCTCCAAAACAATACTTGTAGCCAAGTATTATATCATTTTCAGGGAAAGCCAATAAGCTCAATACAATTTTCTAGGGAAAAAATAATGTAGAAGCCAACACACATGACCTTGGCAATTTTAAAGTCTAATATTTGTCGAGATAAAGCTAGGAAAAATAACCTTTTCCCAATTGTAAATTGTTCCTGTGCTATAAATGTCATGAATTAAAAAGACATAGTAACAGGAAGTATGGAATTGGTTTGTTGACCTGTCATTTGAGTAGATACTAAATGCCCCAGAAATATTCTTATGGGGCTAAGCCAAATGTCTACGTAATACTTATTGGCAACCACTACTCTTGATGCATTCACACTTCAAAGGATTTATCATCACATGACTCCAATGGTTATTCTTGTTGAGCCTCTCCTCCCCTGAAATCTTCATGGGTATACACAAACTATTAGATATTCTAATGTATATTAAGGATTCAGTGGAATATTGCAAGATCCAAAGATGGGCACAAGTTAGACAAGGAAACAATCTCAAATCCTAGAAATGACAAAGTAAAATGATACTCAAAGGAATGACTCAGAAGAGAGATTGAAACAGTGGAGGAACAAGTCTTTAACATCTCCAGGACTATAGAAATATTAATTCCAATGCTAGAGAACAAGATCCTTTGAGGGCTCATTAGCTATAATATGGATGATGGCTAACTCTCGATAAAGAAGAGAGAGAGAGAGACCAGGTTCTAATAACATATATCAGCAGTCTCTATTTAAATGGATGCCTAGACACCAAGACCTAAGAAGGTGAGATGAATGCTATAAAATTAAATCATTGGTTGCAACAATTATAATTTACAAGTTTACTTCATTGGGGTAGCATCGGATGTGAAAAAATGGCATTCCTCATGTTCCCATGAAACCATCTCCTCATTGGTTGGCAGGACACTAGCCTATGATAACATTTTGTCATATTAGATACTCTACAAGTGATTTGGAAGGAGGAGGTAAAAATGGTAATTTTTGGCAGTTTTAATTTTAGTACATTTTAGTGGGGCATTGGCTGGTAGACAGTGAGATTATGTTTAAATGTGGCTTTGCTGCAACACTACAGAATTATCTAGGAAATGTTTTGTACAAAAATTGCAACTAGAGGCAGTTCTTCCCCTCACTAAATTGAAATAGGGAGACTCTGTATGTGGTTGTAACTGTTCTATATGTATCACATTAATAGGGATATAAATAAAATAATGGATCACTAAGGTAATTACACCATTAGCCTAGACTAAAAGGGGGGATATTTTTCAAAGGTGATTATAGAACTATATATTGATAAGACCTTGACAAAGTTTTTGTTTGATTACATAGTTGTTAAAGTTTTAAGGTCAAGAAATTAAGCTAAGAATTGGCATCAACAGAATTGAAATAAACCAAGAAAAAGGTGTGAACATAAGTTTGAAATAGTCTCTAACTTGGTGTTGTGAAATGAATTTGTTTCATATAAATATTAGGTGTTGTTCTTGGCATAATAAAACCCTATATGAATTTACCTTGTTAACGGTTAGAGTGCTTTCCATTTGACAACATACCTCATGTATGCGCTGAATTGACACAATGATACACATTACAGTGAATAAACATAGTGATCCTACAGTTTTCAACATATGATAGTAATTATTGCTGCAATCTCATTGTGAATAGGTTGAATAAATTCAAGAACCAAAGGTAGTAACCCAATCACTGACTTTGAATTATATTTTGTACATATTGTTGACAAACCTCTCATTGCAATTATGAACCAAAACATAGTGCCATAACACTTACCTTATGTGACCTTGAAATATTGATTTGTGCATCAAATTTGTGGACATTAGTACACATAGACAATGAACCTATCTACCCTACATTGATATGACCTTGAAATTTGAGTATACTTAACTGAGATATCATATTTGACGAAGTTAGATACATTGACAGATTGCCACAATGTATTGGTCTTAACATTGATACATTCAACCTCCATTGACATTGAAATTACACATAGACCACAATGTAAGATATACCTTTGGCATTTAGACTTCAAAAGTGTTTTGGGCATTGATATGTTGACCTCAGGTTAGTAGCAGCATTAGTGTAAGAATATCCTAAGATTGTAGCAGCTAGACATTGATAGTAATGTGTCTTATTGACTTGATATAGTTACACATGGGATGTTGAGTTAACACTTAGATATTAATGTGATATCGTAACTTTGACTTAACCTATCATGACTAAGCAATATAACTAGGACTGCTATGTATAACTTGTTATAACATTAATACACTAGGTTGAATACAGATGAAATGATAGTTGATCTTATTATAGTACTTCTAAGGATAACATTGTCTTGAATGATAATTGACACAAAGAGGAGGTAAAAATGGTAATTTTTGGCAGTTTTAATTTCAAGACATTTTAGTGGGGCATCGTTTGGTAGACCGTGAGATTATGTTGAAATGTGGCTTTGCTACAACACTACAAAATTATCTAGGAAACTTTGTGTACAAAAATTGCAACTAGAGGCAGTTTTGGCCCTCACAAAACTGAAACAGGGAGACTCTGTATGTGGTTGTAACTGTTCTATATGTATCACATTAATAGGGATATCAATCAACTAATGGATCACTAAGGTAATTACACCATTAGCCTAGACTAAAAGGGGGGCATATTTTTCAAAGGTGATTCTAGAACTATATATTGGCAAGACCTTGACAAAGGTTTTGTTTGATTACATAGTTGTTATAGTTTTAAGGTCAAGTAATTAAGCTAAGAGTTGGCATCAACAGAACTGAAATAAACCAAGAGAAAGGTCCTGACCCTCACAGAACTGAAACAGGGAGACTTTGTATGTGGTTGTAACTGTTCTATATGTTTTTGGCGATGTCATGTTCAAGAGAAAGGCCATTCCTCTATCACTCTTGTATGGGTAACTACGTTTGTGATGAAAAGTGGACATATTACTCTCGAATTACACCAAAGAAACCAAGTGGAGGATTCTTGAAATCTGGCAGGTCATGATTGCAAAAAGAAAAATCATACATATATGAAGATATGTTCTTCTTTTGAAAAATCATCCAGATGCAACAAATCTTGTTGCTTGAAGGTTGGACATGAAGGTCTTCATAACTATAAGTCACCTCAACATTTGTAGGATGAAGTGTTCTCTCCCAAGATGCAAAAGTCCTTGTGTGATAAAATTGAGATTGAGTATCGTGAAAAAAACACTTATCTTCAGAGATATTGTCCTAAAAAAATGCATCATGGAGGGTGTGATGAACATTTCAGTGGTAATGAGCATGCTTGTTATAGGTGAAGTTGATGCTTTTGTGAGATTTTCACTGAACTTGTGTGAAAGACATGCTCAGTTCAGGACAGAAGAGGTTGCATTGAGTATGAACATGTCTCTAAACAAAGTGGCATGCAAAAGGATGGTAACATTACCATGACACTTTTTGAAACATACCATGATGGTCTGCATCTTCACACACTAAATCCAGATGCTGCACGTTATAGTAAGGTAGGATGTAAAGCTTGTAGGTATTTTTGTCAATGACCAATCAATCATTCTGGTTTACATCAAATGGTCTCATGGGAACATGAGGAATGCCATTTTTACACCAGAACATGAAGAATTTGATATCCAGGGTAGGAAATATACATGGGGGATCACATCATTGCAGCTTTCCTTGTCCATTTTTGGCTTACAATTAAAAATTACATGCCCAAAAATCCTTGAGAAAAAGGATTGTTACTCATCAAGATAAAACAAACAACAAACGTGGATGGAACTTACAGAGTAATTTCAATTTTAGAAATAAAAACAAAATTATGCTTGATAAATATGTGTTATAACAATTGCTAAAAATTTTTTACTATAAATATGTGTTATGAAAATATGTAATTTTATTACTATTCTAATTTTCTTCTTTTGTGTGAAAATTCCAACAATTAGAGGAGCCTTATAGACACTATAGTGTGTGGATTGCAAGGACGCTCTGAAATCAAGGAATATACCAGATCCTCAATCATGTTCCTCATCTAGTACAGATTTCAGAAGTTAAATACTAGTATGACATTACAAAAAATACAAAGAGGAAACTATGGCATATGAGAAGACCACTGAACTAAATCATTTTTAGGGAAATTTGCAACTTACCCCTATTCTCAAATGCAAATATCTATCATTAGCAAGTGTAGGATGGATAATTTAAATGGTTTCACAGTTGTTTAAGCCTTAATTGAAAAGGATTCTGCCTATCAGCAAAAATCACACAAAGCTTGCAACCCTTACACAACATTTAAGGCCGAATCATAAGTCTCATGCCCACAAGAGTTGAGAATAGTGGTTAGCGCCATGATCGGTGGTCGGCTAAGGCAGTCTACAACATTATTGGTGCTACCCTTCTTGTACTTGATGTTCAAATGAAACTATTGCAGATATGTGGACCACTTCTGATGGCGATCATTCTGCAACTTCCCTTGTGTTTGTATGAACTGCAGGGGCTGGTGGTCTATGTGGATGATTGTTTCCTTCCCCAAAATGTAATGCTTCCATTTTCGACAAGCCTGAACAATGGTATACATTTCTTTGTCATAAGTAGGATACTTGTGAACTGTGTCAGATGCCCCTGTTGAGTAAGAACTACCCCGATAGCATAGTCAGAGGCATCTGTCTTGATCTCAAAGGGTTGTTGCAAGTCTGGTAATGTGAGCACTGGGGAATCATAGATAGAGGTAGGTGGTGGTACCTCTGGTATACTGTACAAATTATTTCCCAAAGTAACAATAATAGCACAAGGCCAGGACTCATACGCAGCATTTCACTTCCACAAGTATGGTTGGCCTAATAATACATCAGAAACATCAAGAGGAGCAATGTCACATAATACCACATCCATGAAGGGCTTGATGCTATAGGGAAGGTAGCACTGCTGGTTGTCCTTGGTGAAGCCACCTGATGGTGTATGGATGTGGGTGTGCTGTGGTCAGCAAGCCCAACTGCTTCATGACATCTACTGAAATGAGGTTCTTTTGGCTCCCATTGTCGACAATGAACTGTATCGGGGAACCCTTTTCCCACATCTGGGACTGGAAGAGACGATCCTCCTCCTCTAGATCTTATGGTTCCTCCTTCTGGATCTTCATAGTGGAAACAGTGGCGTTGCGCTCCACATCAGTAATTTGTTTCCCTTTGTCATTCCCCTTGTCAGGTTCTGATTCAGAGTTGGAGCATGCATCTGACTCAAAAGCCCTCATCTCGGCCACCAGTGACTGCTTTTCCCGACACTCACTTATGTTGTGAGTGGAGCTCTTATGGAACTCACACCACTTTCCTGTGTCCTTCTTTGGCTTCGCGATGTTTTTCTTTGCTTGTGGCTTTGACAGGTTGTCTTGGGCCACCATGCCTTGGCTTTGTCCTTTGTTCTGCGGTTTAGGGGCACCTTTCCCTTGCTTTTGATTCGCAAATCCAAAGTCTCGCTTCTTCTGTTTGAATTTTTGCTCAATCTTGGAAGCATACCGGTATGTTGTACCAAGTGAGGAGATGTTGAGGAACTCCATTTCCTCCTGAATGTATCGGTGCATAAAACTGTGATACTTTAGCACCAAATGTTTCTGTAAATATTTGATACCCAAATTTGTGCGCAGGGTATGGAACAGATTCGTCAGCTCATGCACATCTTGATCCCTTTGTTACTGCAGCATGGTCCATTGTATGTACTTGTCCTCATAGCTCCCCACGGGATAGTATTGTTCCTTGATGGCATTTCAAAAATAATTCCAAGTGGGTAGGGCTGAGAATAGAGAGGGTTTTGTCTGGTCCTTTTTCTCACAGTAGGTTTCCCACCAGTCCTTGACATGGGGGGTAGCTTTGAGGAGTGTAAAAATAATCTTCGCTCGGTCGGAAAAGTAATGAATAGAGAAATATCCTTCTAATAGATTCAACCATATATCTACGACATCTACATCTATTTGACCCTCAAATATGGGAATGTAAAAGTTTACTTGTACCTTAAAGGGAGTCGTTCCTCCAAAGTGGTTACTAGATGCAGATGCACCATCGATGGGCAGTCGTTGAAGGATCTAAGCAAAGGTATCCATCATCGCGTTCCTTTTTTATTCAAGGACCTCCTCGAGCAATATTTTGATAGGATCTCCTGCTCCCTCATCTTTCTTTTCATCCCCCATGGGTGGCCATCAGGGTTTGTGAGGCTGATCTTGCAAAGGTTCCACTAGATCGAGCCCTAACTCCTTATACCCTGACCTTGTTGGGGACATGCAAAGAAGGATCAAGAAAAAGCAGACCGCTCTGATACCACTGATCCGGATCTATGAAAGAATGCATCAGAATATGCATATAACCATAAATACAAAGATGCAGCGGAAATAACACTTCATTTCATGAATATCAAAGAACTTAAATTTGCTTGCAGACAAAATGGAAATAAACTAGCTAGGGCATTGGTAGCTTATATCTGAGAAGAGATGTGGCAGCTACAAGCCTATGAATTGTGTTAAAATGAGGCTTAAGGGCCTATTTATTATTTAGAAATAATGGAAAACCCTAAACATCCAAAATCCTAAGCCTAAGAGATGAAGCGCAAAAACTATGGGCCCCGTTTGGTTAAATTGGTGTTTCAACTTCCCGGGGATGTAAATTTGGCATACGATCTTTGTTTGATGCGTACCATACCTCGTTAGAAATATCTATCCAAGGACTACAACTTTTGATGTGAGCAACATCGGTCCATGGACCCATGTTTCTCCTGGTTCTCCAAAAAAACGTCGTTTAGGGCCTCAAAACGGCTCTGGAAGTTCAGGACTTGAAAAACTGCTAAAAATAGTAAGTTGTGCCAAAACTGAAAAACTGAAAGAGACAATGGTGGAGCCCCAGATGGAATAGGCGGGTGGCCACCAATATTCACCTGGATCAGATAGTCCCTGGCATGCATTGACACACCCTTACACATCTTGGCATGCCTTATCACTTGGCACACCTTAGCATGTTTTCCATGCCTTCGCACTATTTGGCACATCTTAGCATTTCTTATCATGCCTTGGCACTCATGTCCCCATAGCTAGCCTTTACATTGTTTCATGACTTGGGAGCCCAATCAAGTCCTTGGCTACTACAGTTCGTGTGACAATATTGGCCTGCTTAAACTACAACAACTTGACCAATTGCACCTACTACAAGTAGATTGTGCCTTGTTCACCTAAAAAATGTCTATAACTCATCTTATGCCACTCATGTCCAAGCTCAAATTGTCCCACTTAACTAGCTACCAAGACAAGGATCACATGATCTATCCATGGCCATAAAACAACTAAGCAACATAGCTTACACATGCAATATTTCACATGTATGTTCAATTCATATAAATAGTAGAACATTGACTGAGAGTTTGCAAGAACCACAAGATGCACAAGGCACACAAGATATAAGACGACACAAGTGGAGTGCCCAAAAACTTATACACAACAACATAGAATATGAAACTATCTAGAATAGTTTAAAACATGAGCATGTAGCCAAAGTGTGCCATATCTCATATAAAAAAATAGCTAAAGGCAAAACAATGTTGTGCCTAGCACAAAGTGATCTCCCTTTTTCTAAAACTGCTATGTCGAGCCCCATATAACAACTGTAGGCTTGCCTCCTATAAATCCTATTATGAACTTTTCCTAACACACTTTGTCCTTGGCACACTTACATTCGCTGGCACTCCCTGGCACACACTCTTATTCATTCCTTTCCTTGCATTTTGACCTTGTTATCCCTTGATATGCCATGACACTCCCTAACAATATTCAACATGCATTAACATTTTTTGAAATGTGTTAGCATGCCTTTTCATTATTTTTCATGCCCTGACCCTCCCTAGCTATCATGCCCTCGCAACTACACTTACTTAATTTGAAACTTGAGAACCCAATTAAGCCCTCGCTTGACTACAAGAGCTTGAACAAGCTACAGTAACTAGACTATCTTGTTGAATTGTGTAGCTTGGGAGGTACTCCACAAGCCTATTAAGATGGGTTTGTGTGAGTTTGGTCACAAAAGGCTTTGTGGCAAAGAAGCCAAGAAAAGGGATTTTAGACCCAAGATGGGTTTAAAATCTAAAAGAAAATTTAAAAGGAAAATTAATATTTCCTAAGGTTTAAGTGGATAAAACCCATAGGTTCTAGAGGGTTCCTCATAGAAAAAAATAGAAAAAGTCATAATATGTAGGCACATTCTAGGGAAAAACCCCACTCATTAGGGAAAACCCAATCAATATTCTTCCTTCAGTGGATTTAAGATGAGACGACCAAGATCTTTAGACTATATACTTCCTCCATTAGTTTATCACTTCACTGTGTTAGCACTGAGATTTCCATGACACCGAGATCTCCTTTGCTCGAACCTAAACTCCATCCTCATTATCTTGACCGAGTTTGAGATAAAAACATAGCACTAAGCATCATTAATGAGATCACCGAGCATCATCATAGTACTGAGCATCATAACTGAGATCATCGAGCATCTTCATAGCATTGAGTATCATAATATAGCACTGATTCTTTGGTAGATTTGTGTTGACACCAAGGCCCTGTTTTGCTGCAACATCATAGCATGGAAGTTGCCTGAATCGTAGCATTGATGGTTACCTGAATTTTGTAATAGGTTCGAGACCTTATCCTCCAACACCGAACCTGCGATCATGATCCCAACTATATATGTGGTCCAAAACTTCAGATATGTCCAAAATTATGTGGTAGAAATGTGAAACTATACCCCTGTATATATAGTTTTTTTCCATAGTTATTGAGTCGACATGATAGTGTGAAGTGTTTTGTCTTGATTTGAGCTGACTTGAACACTGATTGAGGCCAACATAAGGAGGCATATTTGATGACTTGTGTCACTTGACTTGAGGGTTGTCTTTAGGTGGTAGGGCTTCAATTTTTTCTATTTAATAGGAAATCTCACCCAAAACACCATTAAGCCTTAGCTCTTACAAGAAACCTGCCACCCCTCAAAATGCATTTTCATTTTGAGCATATTCTTTCCATCAGTTAATCTAATATCATATCAAGGAATCAAAAGGAAGATTCGCGTGCCATTTAGGAGGACCAAATTAATGATTAGAAGCTAGCATTCTCCATAATGTTTCTGAATATAATAATACATACATGAAAATTAATTTTTTTAATCCATTATGAAAAGGATGTTGTTCTAATATCCTAGGTTATATTGAGACAATGTGCATGAACATATCTATCTTTCCAGTGATGTTATCACATAGTAAGAAAATGTTGTTCATGTTTGTAGGCCCCATATAAGCATTTTGGATATAGAAGCAATCAAGTAGCACACATCAAGTTATTTTGTGGACACCCATTATAGCATGGGTGCACCGATCAAAATAATAGTTGAAGCCTGAGAATATAGATATGCTAATTGGTGTTTGTACATCCTTCCATTGCATCATATTCATAAACCTTTGATGCCTTACATACAACTCTGTATTCTAGTACTGTAATTGACTTCCTGCCAAAATATAGCATTGGAAAGGTTTGAATCATACCCTACTATTGGAAAGAAGTCTGAAAATGAAATATATGTGTGATGGATCCAGACTCTCAAAAGGTGGCTGCATCAATTTTGCATGAGTGGCATCTAATGATATGTGGCTAATCTGCCCATCCTTATCCTATTATTGAGAAAACACCAATAAGCATTAGCTCTAGAAGAATTATGGTGTGACTGAGTCTGTTCTCCCATCTGATGAGAACCTGTTGGAATCCATGGCCTCTTATGGGCCATGATCAAGGTTCCTGGAGTAGGGTTCCTTTTCTTGTGTCAAGCTCCTTAAAAAATGAAGTAAGGTCTTTGGATAACAGTTCCTTTTCTTGTGTCAAGCTCGTTAAAAAATGAAAAAAGGTACCAGAGCAGAGTTCCTTGTCTTGTGTCAAGCTCATTAAAAAATGAAATAGATACTAGTTTGATTTGAGTCGTTTCTTAGATCTCGTAAGTTCCCAGTCAAGTCTTTCACTTGATCTCATAAAAGAATCTTAATTCCATCCACCTGTTAGTACCCAGTAGTCTACTTAGGTGAATGAAATGAATTTTTGGGGGCATGTGACTCGAATTGAGTCATTATCCTAGGGGCATGCAAACTTATTCCAAGCATATTTGTCTCTGTTTCAAGCTTGTGTAAAATTGAAACCACTCTCAAGCATAGTTTTCCCTCATGTTTCAAGCTTGTGAAAAAATGAAACCAATTTCAAGTATAGTTTCCCATGTTTCAAGCTTCTGTAAAAATGAAACCATTCCCATCCTAGCTCTCATGATTGCCATTTTATCAGCTTGTTTTTTCTAGATGAGCCTTGGATTTCTCATTCCATTATCACAATAATGTACAATATTCAATTATCTATAATAGTTTAAAACATGAGCATGCAGCCAAAGTGTGCCACATCTCATATAAAAATAATAGCTAAAGGAAAAAAATGTTGTGCCCAGTGCAAAGTTACCCTTTGTCTAAAACTACTATGTCAAGCCTCTTATTTCAACCATAGGCTCACCTCCTGCAAATCCTATTATGAAATTCTGCTAACACACTTCATCCTTGGCACACTTGAATTCATTGACACTCCCTGACACACACTCTTATTCGTTCCTTTCCATGCATTTTGATGTATTTCACCCTTGTGATGCCACGACACTGCCTAACACTTCTCATCATGCATTGACATTGTTCGACATGTGCTAGCATGCCCTACCCCTCCCTAACTATCATGCCCTCAAAACTACCCTTACTTAATTTTCAACTTGGGAACCCAACCAAGCCCTCGTTTGACTACAAGAGCTTGACCAAGTTACAGTTACTACATCTAGATTATGTTGTTGAATTGTGTAGATTGGGAGGTACTCCACAAGCCTAGTGAAATGGCTTTGTGTGAGTTTGGTCACAAAAGGATTTTTGGGAAAATAACCCAAGCGAAGGGATTTTGGACCCAAGAGAGGGTTTAAAATCTAAAAGAAAATTAATATTTCCTAAGGTCTAAGTGGATAAAGCTCGTAAGCTTTAGAGTGTTCCTAAGAGGCCTAGGAAAATCTATTTAAGGAGGCCTTAGGATGAAGGAAATAACCTCAAGTGAGAAAGAGCTCATTTGATCAAGGAGGTCAAGAGAGATGTAGTCCTAAAATAGATCGAGTTAGAGGATCGAGTAAGGGATACTAAAGGGAGGCCATGATCATCCACCAGGAGAAAGATCATCCTGTGAGGGTTCACAATAATGTCACATATATTAATGGGTTAGAGCTAGGAAGTAGGATGTAATATTGTTGGTTATCTTATGGGAGATTGAGCTTAAGAGAGGTTGCTCATGACAATACGGGCATGTGATTTCAATGGTCTCTTTGTGTGAAGGCCACATCAAATTCTAAAATAGCAGAGAGGGTTGAGACCCTGTCCTGTGGTGGTTAGTAGGCCGCAAGGTCTGTGATAAATACCAACACAAATGAAGGAGGGCATGCACTGAAATTTAGGGCTAGAACAGAAGTAGCTACAAGCATAATATTTATTGAGGTAACCCTAGTTCGAGGGTCGTAGATATCTTAAGTTCAAGTTAAGATTCTATCAAATAAATTCCCAGAGTCTACGGATCCATATGAGCTAGGCCTAGTCTCTTAAGGAGGAAATATTTGTTGTTTTTTCTCTGGGTGGATAGGGTTTGCTCTAAAGCAATCAGAAAAAAAGTATAATTCTCTAGTTACAGTGGTTTCCTAGCATGTTTAGTCCATAATGTATTCCCTTAAGACTGTGATAAATCTGCATAGAAGAAGAGGGGTTGTGACCCTTACAGTGAGGTTTATCTCTACAATATAAACCACAGATCTGGAATATGGTTTGCAGAACTATTTGTGGAGATAACAGATCCAAAGGAGGGTGGAACCTGAGCAGAAGAAATGTGGCATATGAAGAATGGATTGACATGAAGATGGGTTTATTTCGGTGGATCGTCCATAGATTTTTGGACAGAGATATGAACCAACCTATAAGAATGATTCAATGGATAATTAGTGGATTATTTGCGACCCAAGTTCAGTCATCTAAAAATTGTTAGAAGGAAGATAAGAGGAGTAGTTCAGATCTATTTATATACTGAGCAACAAAGAAATTGGTACACAAGAACAATGATTTTGGGAGGAATCAGATCATTGTTAGGTGGAAAATTTGAAGAGCCCTAGATGAGGGAAGTTTCGTGGGCCCTAGATCAATAAAAGGATTGATTGTGGTTGGGAAAATTTATGGAAGTCTAAGTATAGTTGGAGGGTTGTTAGGTGACTTTCAAAGAAGAACCCTACATTCTATACTTGTGAAGGAAAACAATATTGGTAGAAGGGCAGGTGTATTGCATATAACAATGTGCAAAATTTGAAGGAATAAAGTAGCAGTCAAGTGGGCCAACCAACTATACCTATTTCACTGTATTGTAGAGGATTGATTCAGTGAGAAGAATGGAAAACTCCATAACCCTATACTTGTCATCATGGAGCAGTAGTATGGAAAAGTGGGCAGACCAAAGAGATTTTCACAAACGGAGTTGTGAACAACTAATCAAAGACCCTAAGTGTTGCTGACCTTGAAGGAAAAAGGAGGTAGCTAGACGACAGAGTTTTTTTAGCTGAGTTCAGTAACCTAAAGGAGTTGAGCTCATTGATAGAGGCAAATTAATGAGTTTCATAATGGGAGGTAAGAGGACCTTCCATATGTGTTCAGGACATGTGGACTGAAAGGGTTGTGTGTGGCCACCATTAACAAGTAGGTCAAGTTTTGTCTTGTTCATAGATTGGTTTTCAAAGGACTAACACCAAGCCCTATTTGTATTCCTTGTATCAATGTGATTGTAAAGGGTCATGATCCCTGGTACAGGAGCTCTAGCCCGTTGTATTATAGTTTGTAATATAATGAAGAAGGTTTGAAAAAGTTCAAAATTTTCATGTGCACTAGTTGATTCCTTGATGTGTGTATATTTCGTTGTGCATTAAAGTAGATATGTTGTGGCACTTAAGTGTGTTTGCATCAAATATTCTAAGACCAAACCAAAATTCTCATGTTTCATGAAAATTCAACATATGCCTTGTTCACTTAAGAACTACCTATAACTCATCCTATGCTACTCATGTCCAATCTCAACTCATGCCACTTAACAAGTTACCAATACAAGGCTCACATTCAACTGTGGTAGTAAAACAACTTAGCAACGCATTTTACATATTTACAGCCATATCACATGGCGAATATTAAAATTTCTTGGCACTATGTGGCACATGTTAGTATCCCCTACATTCCTTGGCATGCTTTGGCACTCCCTAACACACACTACCACTCCCTGACATACCCTGGCACTCGAGCATGCCTTAGCACTAGCTAACATATAACCTTGTCACTCCTTCCTTATCACACCTGAAACTCATAGATATTCCCAATAACACACTCTTATTCATTCATTTCCACACATTTTGAACTATTTATCCCTTGTGTTTCCATGGCGCTCACTAACACTCCCTGGCATGCATTGACACACCCTAGAACTTGGCACATATTGGCATGCTGCCCTAGAACTCTAGCATTCCTTGGAACTACCTAACATACCTTGTCACTCCCTCCTTAGCACACCTAGAACTCACTAACACTCGCTGACACACATTCTTATTCATTAATTTCCATGCATTTGAAACTAGTGCTTCCTTGTGTTTCCCTAGCACTCCCAAACACTCCCTAGCATGCATTGACACACCCTGGCACCTGACACATCTTGGCAGGTTTCCCTGGACTCTAGCTTGCCTTAGCACGGCCTAACATGCCTTTTCACTCCCTCCTTAACACACCTGGAACTCACTGACACTTCTTGTCACAAACTGTTATTCATTCATTTCCATGCATTAATTTGACCTAGTTATCCCTTTTGTCTCCCTAACACTTCCTAGCATACGCTGGCACACCCTGGAACCTAGATATTGGATTTATGACTTACACTAACATGCCAACTCAATTATGTGTCTTACCCCTTCGAATAGACTCCAATAGTAACCAAAGGATCATGTCTTAGGAGTCTTCAATACTCAAAAAAATGCTCGACACAATACTCAAGAATTTGTTGTTATTCACTAAAGAAGGAGGCTAGTTGTGTTTGCGTCCCTTCCTTTAGCAAATATTCCCATTGACCATGTGACACGACCTATTATCATCACATTAAGAATAGTTTGAATAGGTGACGAAAGGGCCAAGGTACTCCTTACTCATGTTGCAAGGCACCCTATAATTATAGTAGTTGCTATAAATACCCCCCTTTTATCTAAATACTTTGCACTTGCATTATAATCTACAAGGGTATGTTCATAAAAATTAGTGTGCTAATATACCATGAGAAAGTTTATGATGGCTCTTTAACATAAAATAAGATTTCATTTCATTTCTTTCACAAAAAGAAAAACACTTCAACATGAACAACAATCAAAGAAGAATGAAACTTTGTGGCCTATGGAAGATGTTTTCCTAACAATATTTCATTCCATATAATACCAACAAGGGTCACTAGCAACACAAAGACGTTGCCCAAGGCCATCTAGATTTGGCTAGGGAAAAAAATAGAACACACGTTTTAGGGTTCTAAATCATCTACAGTGGGAGCACCATGAGTTCTAAACTCTCAAGTATATTAATATTACGCTTACAAGTATACCCCCCACCATTAGTGATTATACAAAAAATACTCTCTATGGCCTTACCATCAACTTTCATTGGGTTCACAATAGGGAGACGTGGTTTTTTTTTTTTGACAAAATAGTTTGTTCAAATAACCATCAAGATAAGGTTAAAATAAAGCCACGTGGAATATATATTAGGCTCATGTTTCATGAACATTATAGAACAACCCCATTTTCAATCTCACCACCAATATTTAGGTGATTGAGTTATTAACATAAAAATGAGATCAATTGAATCAATTTATAAACTTGTTACAAGATAATATTATTAGAGCTAGCTAACATGTATGTAAGCTTGAACCACTACCATGGAAACTAAACCCTTAGATGCTAATTTAGGTACACAAAAACATTTATTTGAAATGAACAATACTCAATGATATTAGTGGAAATAAAGTGATATTAGTTTATCTAAAATTAAGTGAAAGTCATGGTGGCAATTGATTTCTCCAAAATTCTAGTGGAAAGTGATAATATGAACAAAATTCCAATAAAATTTTCACCAAAACATCAGTTTTGAGAGTCTCCAAATTAAATAAAAAATAACCTAAAACCTACTAAGTGAATGGAAAGTATCTCATACTTCTATCAAGATAAAACTTTTTCAATTTGTATAGGATATATTTATTTCCCATAATGAAATGCATTTTCTTCCATAATTTTTAATCAAAATGTAATTAAATTCAGTTTTACATTATTGGAATGATGAATTTTGTCTATATGTTTTATGGATTCATTATCTGGCCAACATCATTTCGGGCTAACCCAACCTAAAAGGCTATGGTAACTAATACCTCTGGGTCACATAAAAAACTAAGTGACCGAGGGAAAAGACAAATTTCTTAGGAAAAAACTTAAATCTTCATCTCAATTCGGTCATTTAAAGTCCATCCCTGAGCAAAACCCTGTCCCTGGAAAAATGTCAACAGACGTTCCTCTACTTGCAGGAGACTGGTGTGGTAGAATACTCAGGGTTCTGTCGCTATAATGCACCCAAAAACAATGGCTACTCATCCAAGGTTGAGCCAGCTTTGGCACAAGCTTCCCTATTTATATGTGAGTCAGTCGAATTGGGTAACCTGGAAAATAAAGGGAGGGGAAAGATAGATTCGTGAGGGTTGCTGATGGGTAAACTAAATAATCTTCCTACGATTACTACAGAGCAAGGATCAAGGTCTCTTTTGTGGTGGCCGGGGTTTCTTCTTTAGCGATCGCTTATATCATGAGTAAGCTAATCGTTCACATCAAAATTCCATCTTGTTTACATTAATCGGGGTTATAAATAGCGAATCTAGATGTTTTAGGTCCATTTCTAGTTTAGTGCAACCAAAAAAACCACTTGTCAATGGCCAAAGCCATGAGTAGTACAACCTCCAAAGTAATTTGCCTGTGACAAAAACCACTTTGAGACCAAACATCAAAAATATTATGTCCGCACAACCTGGAAGGAGAACTGATATATATATCGATCTGTTCATAATAATTCCAACCTGGAAATAAATGAAAATCAACAGCTCACCTTTGTGACCTAAATATTTACATAAAAATTCAAATATCTGACAAACTATTCAAAAAAGGATGGAGAAATATAATCTGTAGTCTGATACAGAGGATAAAAATAGAGCATCAGATATCTATAAAAGAGTCGCGCTGGAAAATTTGGACTGTCCCATTCATATGTTATGTGACCTACAGGAACCTCTATCATTCTAAAAATTCTTCTAGATTTATGGCTAAATTATGGGAAAAACTGACTGGAAAACATAAATGTGAAAGGGAATGCCGACATTGTGCGGATCTAGGTATTTCTTGGCCTAAATAAATAATAGTTATGACAAAGCAAATACTGGGCATACTTCCTGGGAAACAGTCTAAATATGACCACTGGAATAACAGTAGTGATGTAGGAGTGGGGACTTCATCGAATGCTGTCCTTTACAATTGTTGGAATAAATTTCCCCTTGCTTCTGTTTTGAGTAATGGAAGCTCGAAATATTTCGGTAACAAGTATGAACCTTTGCCCTTTTTCAAGGATGTGCCCAGCTTTGACATAAAAAAATTTCTCATAAAAAATTTTAGCCTATGTTTTGCTGTTTTTTATTTCACCGACCCCTACAAAAATGAGAGAGAAGGAAATTAAACACAAAAACCTACTGAACCTTGTGGATTTCATCATTCCAGGTAGTTGCAGGCTCAATGAAACAACAATGGAGGAGATTTCTAAGGTGGTTTCTTCCAATTTGTTTAGGACTCTAACATCAAGACCTACACCAGCACCACATTCTATTGAGGGCCTTGATCAAGAAGAGGCGGTGACAACCTTGGAGCCTGCATGTTCACA
The DNA here is from genome assembly GCA_034641835.2 of Pinus albicaulis. Lineage (NCBI taxonomy): Eukaryota > Viridiplantae > Streptophyta > Pinopsida > Pinales > Pinaceae > Pinus > Pinus albicaulis. The sequence continues at coordinate 403,770,156 of CM076573.1, forward strand.
TCTACATTTGTTTTATGATTTCCTCCTCAAGTTCGTAGCATCTCCTAAGACTGATGCAAAATTGGCCAAGAGATATATTGATCATTCATTTTTTCTGAGGTTAATGGATCTCTTTGATTCTGAGGACCCAAGAGAGAGAATCTCTTAAAACAATTTTGCACCGTATTTATGGAAAATTCATGGTGCACAGGCCCTTCATTTGTAAGGCAATCCACACATTTTTTACAGATTTATATTTGATATTGATAAATTTGATATCATGAACTTTAGTTGGATTAAGTCCAGTCTTTTCAATCAATGCCTTAAAGAACCTAGAGAAAATTTAGAGATAGATCTGTGCACTCATTTATGAGGGGGCATTTCTTCTAATGTCGTCCTTTATAATTATGGGAATAAATTACCCCTTGCTTATGTTTTGAGTAATGTAAGATTGAAATATTTCAGTAAAAACTATGGACCTATGCCCTTTTTCATGGATGTGCCCAACTCTGACAGAAAATTTGCGCATACTAGTGCACAAGCAGAGTAGGTGAGCACAGTGCTACAATCCTCCCAATTTTCCCTTAAGCCATTTCAGTGAAATCTAGTTGTGCACGAGCAGAGTAGGTGAGAAAAGTGCTAAAATACTCCCAATTGTTTCCTAACATGGCTATATTATTCGTTGTTGGTCTCTTGCACCCTAATTGCCTGAACAAAATCATGACACAACAAATGAATACATCTAAAACCCATTGCAAAGGAATAAATCTGAAAGCCACTGTATACATTTATGATCTAGATTTTTATAACTAAGTACACTAAAAAAATTTGTTTCATTATATGGTATATTTGTTTTTGGAACTAAATACAAAGTTGGCATTGTACATCACAGAGCCCCATTTCCTTCATGATAAAGATGACGAAGGTAAATTTCACAGGGTTGGAGAATTCTCTTGGAATTTTTTTGTAAGTTTTTAAACCTTTTATTTCGAGAACTCCAAAATTGATATTTGGTTATGAAGAGAGATTCCTTTGTTTCTTATCTATAAAATGTTTTAGGCCCATTTAGTAGATATATTTTTAGTCCCTGCCTAATACAGTGACTATTGTTTTCGGATTGCACCATTAATCTTGTCCATACAAAAAATTGAACACATTAAAATTTGATATGTGAGAAGTTTCTGCAATTTTTATATTTTCTAAGATTGAAATGATAATTTTCTATATTATTATTGGATCATAACCCTAGAAATTACTCATTTAAAAGAACCCAGAAAATACAATTTCTTGGGCACATGACATTTTTAGCCTTCTTCTGCAACTGTTGGTTGCAAAACGAACTATTCAGCTGTGGGTTGCAAAACAAAGTATGGAGATAGAGGAGTGCAATTATTGGAAGGGAAAAAAAGGAGCATAAAGAATCTGAGCATATTATTGGATGGTCAATTGGAGGATTCCTTAGCTTAAGCACAGTTACGCTAATCATTCTGCATTTTCCTCCATGCAGGTCAGGAAAAACAAGGATGAACATTTACAAAAACGTAAGTGTCATTTTCACATCTCAGTTTCTTTGCCAACAGTGTTGTAGGATAATATCTGCCTTTAATCTTAATATTTCTTGTTTTATTTCCTAAAGGTTCTAGCTTTAAGAGATTGTATAAGCTAATAATTCTGCGTTTTCCTCCTATCCCTTGATATAATACTGACTAGTATTCCATCTCCATTCTTGGTGTTTACTGGTGCTTTCAAATATTACATTGACATTCTGATATATTGGGGATTTAAAATTGTAATTCGGATCTTCTTGTGCTTCTTTATGTACTGTCTATATGTGAAGTGATTTCTTTTCTCCAACTGATAAATTGCTTCTTCCAACAGTTAGAAAAACGAAAATATGACTCTAAACTTGCCATTCAAGTATAGTTGTTTATTTCCTTAGAAACTATGTAGGTGCTTGATAAGGATGGTGGCTTTCTTTCAAAAGGTAACCTGGAAAGTGGTGCAAGCTGGTCAGTGGAATTGGGTCGTAAAATTATGGGGTGCCCTATCATAATGGAGAATATGAGTCAGCCCTAAGAATTTCTTATAGAGGTTAGTTAAAATGTTAGATTAACAGGATTTTTATATGCGCTCAATAATAAAATTTTGTTATTTTGAGACATGGTTTAAATTTTTCATGTTATCTTCTGTTGGTTTTCACCAATTTTGTATATGATTTGTGAGGAGCAGGGGCTCTTCCTTGAAATGGCTAACATCATTTGAGGCTTGGGGTTTATGATTTTAAAGGGATTCATGGAAGCTCACAGTGACAAGATCTGGGATTGCTTTGTTGTTCAGGTAATGCCATGGTTGCAAAGACCTTTCATTCCATGTAAAGCTTCCTATTTTTTTTGTGTTTTGTTGCTTGAACAGACCATAGACTTCAAGAATTGGCATTATGATTTATAATGAGAACAGGGTATGCAATTTATTTGAAGGCTGCATGTGTTTCTAGAGACCAAACAAATTGCATGTTTGATGCTTAATAACTATCACTTGGAGATTTTCCTTGGGAATTTGATTGTGTAGGGTTGTAGACCATAATATATTCTAGCTATAAACCTCTATATTTCACCATATGTGCTCTATGTTCCGGCATATAAAATTCTGAAGGCACCATAACCTGATTTGTCATGTTGTGAAATTTGGCGGTTTCACAATATTTTTACACAATAGTGGCTTCCTGGATTGGAAGTCAAACTATAACGATGTAAAAATATCAATAATGTTCTAATAACCGCACAGAAATTTGAAAATCAAAATTTTGATCTTTAGTGAGCCCTGGACATGCATGCTATTAAAGACTACTTGCACTTAGCAAGAGACAGGTAAATCAGTGAAACTGTTTTGGTAGACTTAGTACTCTCACTTGAATTTGTACATTAGAATTATGGAAGTGTAGGAAGATGCACAGGGAGAAGTACTGTAGCGCTTTATTATATGAATTTTCCATAGGTACATCTGTAGGAGGCTGTGTGCAATCAGGTCAACTTGTAAGCTGTAACATAGATTTTAACCTGAGAAATGCAAATTTGCCACTTGGAATGCAATTTTGACACCTTGGGGTGCATTCTAAGTATGGAATATGATGTTCCATGGCATATAGGATAGCCCCTTTTACTTATTATCCATTAGGTTTTCTATTTATGTACATGACATGCAGTTTTTAATACAAGTGGACATTTTGGCACTGAAAATAATAGGTAGAAAGCACAGTAGTAATAAGGAGACACATGACCTTGGAGATGCATTGGAGCTTAGGACTTTTGGAGGATTGTTGGACCTTGGGGAGCAGTGCTCATGCCATGGAGGGCTTTCTTGTTAATGATTGTCACCTTTGATGCTGACACATGTCACGTAGAGTAGAGTGCTTCAAATGGGTGGACCTACTTGTGTCTTGCAAGTTTTCTTGTAGTGGACTAGGTCCACTAATGCCCCTTTACCTCTCATAAAAAAAGAGGAAGGAGTGAGTTGTTATTATAGTCGATATTGCACTTGTGCATATTCCTTTCAACCTTAGGTTAGGTATGTAAGAGCAGTGCTACTCTCTCTCTCTCTCGGTGACAATATATCTGAGTTGATGTGTATGTTGGTGACAATATATCTGAGTTGTGCTTTGATCTATCTTCCTTACAAGGATTCCTTGAAAGATAAACAGATTGGTGAAAATAAGTAACTAATCTAAACTGTAGTGAAAAATATGATATGAATCTACTATTAATTAAGGTTCTAATACTAATGATGTGAGCCAACCCAAAATTCTGTTATTACAACTGAAATTTAAAATCCAAAAATTCCAGAATTAGATCTGAAATATAAAAAATAAAGCAGACCAAAAAATCAAATAGTTACAAGTCGAGCGGTAGTCATGAAACTACTTAAGTCCTCCACTCGAATCTTGTATCTTTATCTGCATATTTTTTAGAGAGAAACCATCACAGTTTTTCTCCAGGGACTTTATTGCCTCAAAAACCTATCACTTTTTACAGTCAAGCTCAACGATAGTGAAACAAGCCATTCTCCATGAACATTTTCTGTTGTTTGGGACTAGGTGCCCTTTTATGAAACAAATATAACAGTGTTTTCAATAACATTTTCAGATTATAGCTGCTAAAAACATGTGGCTATATTCATGTTTCATGATGGTTTCCTAATTTCTTTAAGCAATAGGCACTTGTTTAGGAAAGAACTGGATGGACAACAGTTAATGGAATTCTTTCTAGTTGCTCCAATTTGCTTGATGACAGGAAAGAGAAATGAAACTTGGAAAGAACTTTAGAAGATTTCCTTGACTAAATGGAGTTGTTGACCAATGCACATAGTGGATCAACACGTTGAAGTAGAAAAATCTAGAAGATTCCCTACAAATAGTGCACATAGTGGGTCATCATGTTGGATAAAATATAAATATTCTTGAAATAATAATAGCATGAATTTTACATTGATGGACTCGGACATTGGACGTGGTTTAACGTTTGCTGCTAGACCTTGTTTGGATTTTTGAAAGAAATTTTTCCTCGAAGTGTTGGATTAGTATGTGTAGAGCTATAAAAAGGGTCTCTTTCACCTCTAATTACCTCACATTAATATGTCAATCCGGGAGCGTTTTGTTATTCCAAAGAGTGTCTCAGTCTGAGGCTATCACTTGTCAGAGTAATGCTAGTAGTATAGTGTTTAAGAAATACAAGAGTAAACAAATGCTTGTCTGTAACTAAATTACTTCAAAAGAATAAATCACACATTCAGAAACTAGGCAGCTTATCAGTCAAGGGTTCGGCAGTGATAACCCATCCCTTCGGAAACTGATGGAAAGGAAATTAGAGCATAGACCATGGGTCTGGGAGCTAGACAGCGAATGCCAAAGCTCACTACAGCCTTAGATCATCTCTCACACCAGAACAACAAATGCGAGTAAATGGAACAACAAATAAAGAATTGAACAGCAAATCTGGAATAGAACAGTAATTCTAAAATGGAACAGCAATCGAAGAACTAAGTCTCGCGAGTCGTAACCAAACTTAATCTATTAACTCAAACGCACTCTTCACAATCAAATAACAATATTTCACTCTTAAGGCAAATCACGTAAAACACACTAATGGAACAGCAATAACTATTGATAAATTATGGAACAGCTCTAGTAAACCATATACGCACACAACACGCTGAAATAGTAATCTTAATTAACAGAGATTCAACTGTGCTCCTAAATATAACAGTATTATCTTTGAATCCAATAATCATGAATAACACTACTTCAAACGAATCTATGACATGAACGTTCAATATAAAAGCTCTGTAACAGAACAATAAGAATATTCAGTTAAGACTTAATAACATGCAATTAACTCTGAAAGGATTAATAACTTGATGCAGAGTCAATACACGATTCTATCTGTAAAAACCTCAATGATTTAATCTTAACAGAGCACATAATATCAACTTATAAAGCATATCAGATTACCAAATAATAACGATAAACAAACCACACGGAAATCAAATCGTAGTAATACAGAAGCAAGTGTCCTCCGGGGCCGGGCCCTTAGCCTCCAAGGGTACACCGCCTTAAGTTAATCCAGACGCAGAGATGAGATAATCGCTAAGCTTATATTAATGCATCGGAAAAAAATACAATGAACCAGTTCTCAACGAGACTTAATAATCAGAGCTGATGTTTAACAGAAAATTACATAAAATCGTCTCTCCCTAAGCTAACAGTGTTGTCCCTTTATATCAAGGTGACAGCGGAGATGTCCAAGTAATAAGATAAACAAAGCAGCGATCCCTCAGGATCAAGGATCCTGAGGGATTCGTCAAACTGTTAATCCTTTATTCTTTCTTTTCTTTTGCGCCGAGCTGGTGTTTTCTCCTCCTTTTCCGGGCCGATTTGCTTTGATCTGTTTCGCCTTGTTTGCATTCGGTTCTCTTTCAGAGGGACAGCAGTTATCTCGACTTTGTCCTTTCCTTTGGAACGACAACTCCTCGTTTTCTCCTTTTCCTGCATAGAAAATAACCATTATCAGCGGCTAAGTCTTGCATATCAATTCTCACATGTTTTGTTATAACTCCTTATTATTTTCCAAATTCATGATGCGAAAAGGTTTACAAATTCTACTAAAAAGATACTAAAATAGTCATCAAAAGCATACCTTTTTAGTACTCCACAGTATGGAGCTTGGTGACTTCATGTTGTTGATGCATGAAGGGAGTTTGTGTGCTTGGAGTAGAGTTGGGTATTTCACCATGAAAAAAACATCCCAAAATCATCATGAGCACACACAATCCCTTGACATGTGAACTATTGGGTTGAGGGAGTGGATATGTAGGTGTGGGAGTCCTTAAGGTGACACATTACCTTGGATATGCATTGTCCTTAAAGAGACACATGACCTAGGAGATGAATTAGAGCTTAGGACCTTTGGAGGATTGTTGGATGTTGGGGAGTAGTGCTCATGACATGGAGGGCTTGCGTGTTAATCATTGTCACCTTTGATGCTGACACATGTCACATAGAGTAGAGTGCTTCACATGGGTGGACCTACTTGTGTCTTGCAAGTTTGCTTGTAGTGGAATAGTTCCACTAAAGCCCCTTTACCTCTCATATAAAAAGAGGAAGGAGTGATTTGTTATTATAGTCGACCATGCACTTGTGCATATTCCTTTCAAGCTTGGGTTAGATATGTAAGAGAGGTTCTACTCTCTCTCTCTCGGTGAAAATATGTCTGAGTTTATGTGTATGTTGGTGAAAATATATTTGAGTTGTGCTTTGCTCTATCTTCCTTACAAGGATTCCTTGAAAGATAAATAGACTGGTGAACATAAGTATCTAATCGGAACTGTAGCAAAAAATATGATATGAATCTGCTATTAATTGAGGTTCTAATACCAGTGATGTGAGCCAACCCAGAATTTTTCTATTATAACTGAAATTTGAAATCCAAAAATTCAGGAACTATATCTGAAATATATAAAATAAAGCAGACCAAAAAACCAAACAGTTACAAGCGGAGCGGTAGTCATGAAACTACTTAAGTCCTCGACTCGAATCTTGTATCTTTATCTGCATATGTCTTAGAGAGAAAAAATCAATTTTTTTCTCCAGGGACTTATTGGCTCAAAAACCTGTTAGTGTTTACAGTCAAGCTCAACGATAGTGAAACAAGCCATTCTCCACGAACATTTTATGTTGTTTGGGACTAGGTGCTCTTTTATGAAACAAATCTAACTTTGTTTTCAATATCATTGTTATATTATAGCTACTGAAACTATGTGGCTATAGTCATGTTTCATGATGGTTTCCTACTTTCTTTAAGAAATAGAAACTTGTTTAGGAAACAACTGGATGGACGACAGTTAATGGAATTATTTCTAGTTGCTCCAATTTGCTTGATGTCAGGAAAGAGAAATGAAACTTGGAAAGAAATTTAGAAGAGTTCCTTGACTAAATGGAGTTGTTGACCAATGCACATTATGGATCAACACATTGAAGAAGAAATATCCAGAAGATTCCCTACAAATGGTGCACGTAGTGGGTCATCATGTTGGATAAAATATAAATATTCTTGAAATAATAATAGCATGAATTTTACATTGATGGAATTTGTTGATCAGTGGTTGTCATTGATGTTAACCCAAGCAGCACCAGGGGCTAACCCAATATTGAATGGGAAATTTGACCTACCAAATTAATATATTCTGGGTCAATAATGTTTTTGATGGTTTCTACTTTTCGAGATGTTTCCATTGATATATGGCACGCCATGTAATTCTTCACTGTTTGAGAGATATTCATGTTTTAATTTTGTACCCCCAGTTAGTGGGCTAAAAACCCCATGGGGTTGGGGCATGGGTCACTGAAAATTTATAATTAATATTTTTTAAGCTCCTAAAATCCCTCCCACGTTCACTTGTTGAAGCCCCTCTCAACCTAAGCATTTATATAAATTATGATCCTCATTTCCTCCTTATGCAAGGGATTTCGCCATCTGAAATAGGTCATCATGGAGTTTTCGCTCTAACTTATTTTATATGAAGGTTCAGATGATGAAATTTTTATGAGGTGAAGCCGAAGTTTAGAGGAATCTTTTGTAAACATTTCAGATCAAGGTGCGCAATATTTTTGGAGATATGATCTGTGGAAGTCAGGGTTTTTGCAGGATCCTGAAATTAATCTCAAAGAAGTGACCTTGGTAAAATCGTCATAACTCTCTCTCTGAGTATCAGATTGGAATTCCATAAAAAATTATAGATAGTGCATATATTTTAGTTTTTTCTCTATCAATTTCAGAGCCGAATGAAGAAACAGTGACACGTGGCATGCCATACAAGTTCACTCTGTTGAAACAGTCCATAATTAGGGCATTGTGAGAGATTGGGTATAACTCTCCCTTGAATAATCCAAATTGCGTTAGACCTATGGCATTCGAAAGATGACTCAAAGGAATACTACAAGACTGAAAATCAGATATTGAGGATCTGAAATAACAGAGATACACCAGATTAAATATCGAGCTCCTAGAAGGCAAGAAAAAGCTAGATCATGTGTTGTCAAGGGTTGCAAAGGACCAGAATTTCTATGGTAGCAAAGCAAAGCAAGGTGCAGAAGAAGGTAGCATGACAAGATCAACAACCAAGGTTCATAACAGCAGCAAGAATTTCATCTTATGAAGTCTTCAAGTGGGCAGCACTGCATACAATCATTGTAAAGGTATCATTGTACTAAGTCATTGTAAATACATTATTGTAAAAATTGTACTAGTGTCTATCTACCAAGGGTTGAAGAGGCAGTGTTGGGAGGTCTAGGATCATCATTAGGTGGTTGTGTCAAAGTTGGGGTTATGGTTTAGTATATCTTCTTCTTCTACATCATTCTATATCATTGTAAAGTGGACCATTTTCCCCGGTACGGGAGTCCATTCTTCTTTTATTCTTCTATAGGGTGGTAGGGTGGTGTTAGGGTGAGTTGTAGCTCATTGGGTGTTGGGGCATCCATTCAGTTGACTACTGAAGAATCTCGGGCGTTGGAGCGTCCATCCAGTGGGAGCTGGAGAAGAATCTTTTATAGATTCTAGGAAGTTGGAGCTTTATTTTCAATTGGAGTTGAATATTAAAGAATTATTAGAAAAGCATTAGGTGGTTTTTGTCCGGGAGTGGGTTTCCAGCTTAAAAAATGTGTGAATTTTTGTTCCTCTTGTTTGCTACTATCGTTGTACAAACACTGATAATAATTGAATATTAACTAATGCTCTAATTGAAAGGAATACTGAATCACCCCCCCCCCCTCCCCTCTCAGTATTTCCAACAATTGGTATCAGAGCTTGGTTCCTTCAATAGTAGTTTAATAGCTGGAAGGAGGCCATGGAGCATACCGAGAATGGTGTACCTCTATTCAATGAAAATAATTATGCACTCTAGAAAGGAAGAATGGAGGTATATCTCTTTGCGCAAGGTTACGAAGTATGGGACACTGTTCAAAATGGATTTACATCAACTGCGGATGAACAAGGTAAGAATAATTTGGTAAATGATGCAAAAGAAAAGAATATTATTATCAGTGGACTTATTAAATCTACTTATCATAAGGTGTTGGGTTGTAAAACCGCTAAAAATGTATTGGACAAGCCTGAGAATATATATGTAGGTGACTCAAATGTCAAAGAATCAAAGCTTCAAATCTATAGGTCAAAATTTGAGCAACTTAGAATGAAAGAAGATTGCAAAATTGTTGCATACTTCCAATACATTGATGGAATAACCAATACTCTAGAAGGATTGGGAGAGCCAGTTGACGAGAAGAATATTATACGGTAGATTCTTAGAACGTTACCAGGGAGATTCAACCCAAAGGTATCGGTCTTAGAATACAGTGCAAATCTGGAAAAACTCAACAAGGAAGAATTACATGGAGTTCTCATAGCATATGAAATGAGACTTGATGAAGAAAATGGTAATTAAAATCTAGAAACTGCGTTCGTTGTATCTAATCAAACCAATAAGGACAAATAACCTTCAATTGAAATGACATGCACCTGCAAGTGTGAAAAAAAGGGAGATGATGGAGAAGGTATTTCAGATGAAGAATATGCTTACTTTACGAGAAAACTAAACCCTGGTAAGGGAAAATTCAAAGGTAAACTTCCATTATTATGTTTCAGTTGTGGTGAGGTTGGTCATTTCGTAGCAAAATGTCCAAACAAAAGTGATGGCAACTCAAAAGGAAAGAAAGCCTTTAAGAAATTCAACAAGGAAGGCAAAAAGAAAGGATCCAAAAGGAACTTTCTCTCTAAAGAAGATAGCTCATCATCCGATGAAGAAAGTGACAACAAAGAAGAAGCCAATGAGAAAGTATTGTTTATGTCCAAGCATAATAAACAAGAAGTATCAAACAATGAAGAAGAAGGGTTGACCATAGAATAATTTTATGAGGAGGCAATCAAGCTTATAAAAGAGCTCAATTCTGAGAAGATCCGTTTCAATACTCTTTAAGAACAAGTTCAAGGTCTCAAAATTGAGGTTGAAGAACACAAATGTATTGAAGAGTCACTTCAAAAGAAGTTGGAAGAAAGCAACCAAGAAAGGGAAGCATTAGAAGCCGAAGTAGTCTTGCTGCATAAGGAAGTGAAGGGAAAAACTGTCCAAAACTATGCCAACAGCTCAAGGGCATTGGAAGAAATCATCAACAATCAACGATCTTACAACGACAAAACTGGTCTCAGTTACAAAGAAAAAGAAGCAGGACCTTCTACAACAAAATACAATGAACCTATGAGATCTGACATACATGTAGACTTCATTGGACAATATTCGCAAGCACATCCTTGGAAGACGATTCCTCTACGAATATTTTCATCCAGGTACCAACATATTTTTCATGGCTATTTTTATTCATGTGGAAAATTTGGGCACAAAGCTATAGAATGTCACATGTACCCTAGGAACCAATACAATTCCAAGAGATTCTTCAAATATGAACCTCCCAGGGCTCAATGAAACATCAATAGATTTGAACATTTAAGAAATAATATGGAATGTTACAAATTTCAGAACTTTGGACACATAGCCAGAGACTGCAGACTTGAAAATCCTCCAAAAGTATCTTCGAAGCCACAGAATGAATGAACATGGAAGAAGAAGAAGACTGATAATTGTGCTCTCACTCTCAAGGCTCAAAAAAATAAAGATGTATGGTATGTTGACAATGGTTGCTCAACCAATATGACTAGATATAGAAGGAAATTTGTATCTATGAAAGAGAAGAAGGATGGAACCATATCCTTTGGAAATGATGGATCTTCAAATTTTATAGGATCAGGTACTGTCACTCTCGGAAGCAAAGATGTTATAGCCAAGAATGTTCTATTGGTCGAAAACATGAATCAAAATCTGCTCAGTGTTGGACAAATGTGTGATCAAGGACACATAATGCTATTCAACTCCACAAAATGTGAAATCGGGAAAGGCAGGTATGGTAAAATTGTGGCTACAGCAAGTCGAGCTCCAAACGACATATATGTTATGGATGAAGCAACTAAAGCATGTCTACTAGCTAAAGAAGATGAAATTTGGTTATGGCACAAACAAATCTGTCACATAAACTTTGACAATATTGTCAGGATAAGAAAAAAGGAAGCAGTATGAGAAATGCCGAAAATCTCAAAACATTCCAACACACTATGTGAGGCATGTCGGCATGGCAATCAGATAAAAGTCAAATTTAAAACAAAAGAACACTTTGCATCACGTCCATTGGAATTGATACATATTGATCTATGTGGTCCTGTGACAACAAAACGCTTAGACATAGAATTATATTTCATGTTAATGATAGATGACTATACCAGGATGACAGCCGTCAGTTTCCTAAAGCAAAAATCTAAATAATTTGAGTGCTTTAAGATCTACAAGGAGTTGGTTGAAAATGGAACTGATTTGAGAATAAATTGTTTAAGATCAGATAATGGTGGAGAATTCACTTCCAAATTATTTTAGCAATATTGTGACGAAAATGGAATAAAAAGGCAATTTTGAACAGCATGAACACCTCAGTAAAATGGAGTTGCTGAAAGAAAGAACAAAACCGTACAGGAAATGGGTAGAACAATGTTGAAGGACTCAAAATTGGATGAAAAATTCTGGGTTCAAGCAATTGATACGACAGTCTTCATTATCAACCTAAGTCTTCTCAGAACTAATTGCAACAAGACTCCATATGAATTATGGAAAGGAAAACCAGCTAATGCAAAATATTTCAGAATCTTCGGAAGAAAATGTTATATCAAAAGAGAAGATCAAAATTTGGGTAAGTTTGAATCACGTGTTGATGAAGGTATCTTTTTTGGTTACTCACGCAAAAGAAAGGCCTATAAATGCTATAATCTAAGAAGAAAACAGATAGTGGAGAGCATAAATGTTACATTTGACGAAGATGGTGTTCTAGCGAGTAATGATGAGGATCTAGAATCTTTGAAACTTGAGACAGAGGCTGAAAAAGACACAGATAAAATTGTAGAATAAGAAACAACAATCAACGAGGAAGAAGTAAACAATGATCATCAAGATATACCAGAACAAGAACAAGAAGCTCCTCCAAGGAGAACAAAAGAGTGGATTCAAAAGAACAATCCATCAAATCAAATCATTGGTGACATAAATGAAGGTCGACAACTTCGTTCATCATAAAAAGCTCACGTTTATTTTCTAGCAACCTTTGAGTCTGGTAGTTTTGAGGAAGCTAGCCAGACTGAACATTGGGTAGCAGCTATGAATGAAGAATTGGATCAAATTGAGAAGAATAACACCTGGGAATTAGTTCCACGACCAAAAGATAAAAATGTCATTGGGAATAAATGGGTGTTCAGGAACAAATTTAATGAAGATGGGCAGGTTACCAGAAACAAAGCAAGATTGGTTTGCAAAGGCTATGCACAAGTGGAAGGAATTGATTTCGATGAAACATTTGCACCAGTTGCCAGAATGGAAGCCATCTGAACGTTTCTCACCTATGCATGTTCAAGAAAAATCAAAGTATACCAAATGGATGTTAAGTCAGCATTTCTGAATGGAGAATTAGAGGAAGAATTTTACATCGAATAACCTAAATGTTTTCTACTATCACAAAAATAAGACTATGTCTGCAGGTTAAAGAAGGTTCTATATGGTCTCAAGCAGGCTCCCAGAGCATGGTATTCTTGTCTTGATGGATATCTATGTCAAAAAGGGTTCAAGAAAGGTACTATTGATAGCAATATTTATGTACAAATAGATAAAGATAATTTAACAATCATTGAGGTATATGTGGATGATATAATATTTGGTAGCAATGATGATCGACTAAGTAAGAACTTTTCTACAAAGATGCAAAGCGAGTTTGAGACGTCTTTACTTGCTGAGCTGACACATTTCTTAGGGCTTCAAATATCTCAGCAAGAGAAAGGAATATTTATATGTTAAGCCAAGTACATCAAGGAAATGCCCAAGAAATTCGAAATGGAAGATCGCAAACCCGTCCTTACTCCGATGGTAACAGGTTGCAAATTGAGCATAAACGACTCATCTAAGGATGTGGATCAGAGGTTGTATAGATCTATGATTGTTAGTCTTCTATATGTAACAGCCTCTCGGCCAAATGTTATGCAAGCAGTTGGACAAGTAGCAAGATTCCAAGTAGAACCAAAAGAATCACATATTATTTCCATCAAAAGAATTCTTCGATATATAAAGGGCATAGAATAATATGGCTTGTGGTATCCCAAGGGTAACAATCTCATTATTCAAGCCTTTATAGATTCAGATTGGGCAGGAAGCGTTGATGATCGTAAGAGTACTAGTGGAGCAACATTCTATCTAGGTGGTTGTCTCGTATCATGCTTGAGCAAAAAGAAAGCTTCAATATCGTTATCTACAGCAGAAGCAGAATAGATTGCAACAACCTCATGTTGTACTCAAGTCCTTTGGATGAAGCAAAATTTTCAAGATATTAAAGTACAATTCAGTAAGCCTATTCCCATATTCTGTGACAACACTAGTGCCATCAGCATCTCCAAGAATCCTGTCATGCATTCAAAAAAAAACACATTCCGATCAAATATCATTTTGTTAGAGAACAAGTTGCTGAAAAGAATATCAAACTTGAGTATGTTTGTAGAAAAGAAAAAAATGCTGATATCTTCACTAAACCTCTACCTCGTGAAGCATTTGAATATCTTCGTCAAAAGCTTGGGATTATCCCAAGTTCTCATTAGATTACAGGTCTGCAGGACGGTTGTGTGTTAGTGGGAGTGGAAGTGCGTATAGGTCCGCAGGATGGTTGCATTTCAGGTGGAGTTATCCTTTTCCATTGATGTCAAAGGGGGAGAGAATGTTGTAGAAAGAGGTGTCATGATCGCAGGGGGTGTACTTGTGTTTCCATCAATGCCAAAGGGGGAGTTTGTTGATCAGCAGTTTTCATTGATGTCAACCCAAGCAACACCAGGGGCTAGCCCAATATTGCATGGGATCATCAGCAGAGATTGGTTATTCATGAATTTCAGGATCCTTTTATCAACTTGCTGCAATCATCAGAGAAATACAACACAGATGTCAGCAAAATGTTAATCTCAAGGTATTAAAATCACTTGGAGGAGAGCAGTGATGTATTAATGAAAATCAATAGCTATTTTTATGAAGACCCTTTCCCAACATTCTTGAGTTCATCCAGTCAACTCATGCTTTGAAAATTTATCAAGATTCAACTTGGTTCCAAGTTTCTGTGGGAGTTGCCTTTCAGTTCTTCTCTCTACTTGTTCATTAGAAAGCACTAGGGGAGAATTCAAATAGCAGCCAGGATGCTTACATGGTTGCATTGGTTGTTCCATTTCACTTGATCAGGTGATGAATAGAACAATTAGAGTAGGTTTGATGAATAAGATCAATTATGAGCATCTTTCCAGTTTTTCAATTGTGTTTTAGTCATGTCTTAAGTCAGTTTGGTTTTATTATGGTTTTCAGTCTTAGTCTTGAGTCAGAGTCAGTTTGCATTGTGTCATTTTTCAGTATTTTTGACTCCATGCCCAATGGATAAGGCTACTTGGTGTACGGTGTTCTTGGCACCTCCAAGGAGCTACCATCCCCATTGGAGCCAATGTTAGTGTCAGTCTAGTCATACTACCATTAGTGATCAAAATTGCTCTTTTTCATTTGCATATTAGGAGTCCCATACCAAAAAATTTCACCATTTCGCTAGGTCATGGATTCATTTCTGGTAGTGATTTTTCATCAGTTTTCCCTCATTTCAAACTTGCTGATTCTCTCCTCTATGGTATTTATTCATGAGTCACTTTCACTCTTAAAATCAGGTCACTAGGTCATAGGATGAGTCTCATTAGTTTCTAGGGTCTCACCATGGTCAAATTAATGAGTCAAATGTCAATAAAAAAATCGGCAAGGTCATGAGGAAGTCAACAAACTCAAGTCACGGTACCTAGAAGATCAAAGATATTTTTTATTCAGTTTGATGTAATTTTCACCTCAAAACCATGTTTTGAGGTGAAAACATGATATTTTTCCTTTATTATCATTCCTCATGTAATTTTATGTCAACATATGTAATAAGTCACAATTCAGAAGCTTTTTTCTCCACATAGTCATCACCCTGCCTTCAGAGAAGTTTTTCATAGCATGTTCAACACCAAATCATCTTCCAAGAAGATCCATCAGAAAGAGCCTGGAAAGAGCTTTCCAATGGTATACTGCACTCTCAAAACTAACTTCTGGATTGAATTTTATGCCTAAGTGAAGTAAAAAGTCCCCTATTCCCTAACCTTCCCCTTTTTTCCACCTTTTCCCAAATTTTATTTTATTAAAGTTTAAAATTTCCTTTATAAATCACTTTCCCCCCCCTCCAATTATAAAATCGCATTATAAAATTATTTAAAAACACATATGCGATTTACACATAACCACTTCCCCTCCATGCCATACAACTTTATAATAAAGTTTATGTATATAAAAAAAACCCACCGTTCTAAACCAATTCCCCTCCATCCCATTAAAAACCTTATGATAAAGTTCAAAAGGTTTTATATAATAAAACCCCGCCCTTCCATCGAAATCGCATGTTTGAACAATGCATTTAAATTAGCCAATCGCAAAAACTCTGATGTGATTGTATTGGCCCCCTCCAATGCACATCTTGACCGTTGATCGGCCCCCCTTAATCTGACGGCCCATACACAATTGACACATTCAAATTAGCCCCTTCGATTGACTCATCCCGATGGCCAACTCTCGACTGATCTTGCACCGTCGATCTGCCCCACTGATCGGACGTCCCAAAGTTCATCGCGTCCTCCCAATCGCATCGGCGGAATTTGTTATGTTATCTGCCCGAGCCTGTGATCCCCGATGCCGATTGAATATGGGCCCACCACTTAAAATTCCGCCCCATTCATAATAATATGGCCCTTTCCCTTTGTATAAATCAACTTTTTGTTTTATTCATTTATATAAAGAACTCTCCCCAATCGCATCGGGGGAAGTCTCAATATGTAACATGCCTGCCCCACTCTCTGATTCCGATTGCGATCCATACCCGGTCCCACCTTAAAACCCTCTGCCATTTCAAATGTAAAATCATATTTTCCTTGGTAAAGGTGCCCGACCTTTCCTTTTATATTTTTATTATTATTCCATTATCCCTTATTCATTATTTCAATCGCATCGGAACTTTCGGCTTTGTTTCAAAAATATTTAATCTCCCCTATCCCGGCTGATGACACCATCGCAATGCATGTAATTTCAATGTGTTTTATTATACATCTCATACCCTTCCTTCCCCTGATTCCTATTTTAGATGCGATGTGGACCCCATCTCCCCTCCCTTGATCCTTCCATTTAAAAAATTGGTTTTTCCCTTCACCAAGGCGTAAATTCACTATATTTTATTATAAAGGAATATTATTTAAAGGTCAGTTTTATTCAAAAGAATAAAGGAAAGCAACAGTCAGCAGGCCAAGAAGCTTATATAAAACAAATATGTCTACAACAGCAGAAAAATAGGATCAGATTTCCTATTTTATCATTCAACAGCAAAATTGTGAAATCTGCCCAAATAAGTCAAATGTATTGCTGTCCCTTATTTTCAGGGGCAGGATGTTAGATTTCTTTTCTATCATTGCACTTCATCTATTAAAACAAATCCTCTTTTTTTGGATCTATGTTCCCACATTTCAGCCTATTTATTGTAATTGTAAAACATTTGTAAAGCAGTCTGAAAGTATGTAATTCAGTAGTAGGGGAATAGTGTGGAAAAATGCTCTGCACTCCATTGTACAGTTTGACAGGGATTAATAAGAGATGCATCTCTAATTTGTGGGATCCATGTGGTACGATATTTAGCTTTTGTTTCTCTTCTTTTTTTCATATTTAAATTGTTATGTTTCACCTATCATCCATAAACATTTCCTTTTGAATGCTTTCAAGATAGAAAGGTAGAATCCATTTTATATCCTCTGCCTTGGGAAATCATTCATACTCTGTGTTTTTCTTCTGTTTGAAAAGGATCCATTAATTGTGCCCTTTTTATCTCCTCAGTAGTCTTTCCATTCCATATTATTTCAACTTGATTGCTAAATATCTTGCCTATCTTGCCCCATGAAATACCCTGTGTCCTGATTTAATTCCCCAGTTTCAACTGTCCTATTTTTTGCCCCACACATCCCTGAAATTTCATTTATTTTATTAAACCTTTTCTCAATCATTTTATCTAGCCTAATATCAGTCCACTATTTTGTTTTTATTGAATATCCTTTTACGGAGAGAGCCCTCTCCTGTCCTTGTAGGGCTAGCTACAAGGCTGAGCGTGGTTTAGTTGTTACTGTTTTTCCCTTTTTCATCCTGGGGTCCAATTCAGGTGCTAACAAGTTCAGAATCTGAAATTTTTATGAGGCAAAGCTAAAATCCTGAGGAAGCTGGTGTAAAAATTTCAGATCAAGGTGCGCAATATTTTTGGAGATATGATCTGCGAAATTCAAGGTTTGTGCAGGCTCCTGAAATTAATATCAAATAATTGACCTTGGTAAAATCGTCATAACTCACTCTCTCAGTATTAGATTGAAATTCCGTAAAAAGTGACAGATAGTGCACAGACTGTAGTTTTTGATCTATCAATTTCAGAGCCGAATGAATAAACAATGACATGTGGCACACCTTACAATTTCGCACTACTGAAACAATCCATAATTAGGGCATTGTGAGAGATTGGGTGTAACTTTCCCTTGAAGAATCCAAATTGGGTCAAACCTGTGGCATTGGAAAGACGACTTAGAGGAATAATAGAGGACCCCAAATCTGATATTTAGGATCTTAAATAACAGAGATACACCAGATTCAATATCGAGCTCCTAGAAGGCAAGAAAAAGCTAGATCATGTGTTGTCAAGGGTTGCAAAGGACCAGAATTTCTATGGCAGAAAAGCAAAGCAAGGTGCAGCAGAAGGTAGCATGACAAGAGCAGCAACCAAGGTGCATAACAGCAGCAAGAAGTTCATCATATGAAGTATTCAAGTTGGCAGCACTGCATACAATCATTTTAAAGGTATCGTTGTACTAAGTCATTGTAAATACATTATTGTAAAAATTGCACTAGTGTCTATCTACCAAGGGTTGAAGAGGTAGTGTTGGGAGGTCTAGGATCATCATTAGGTGGTTGTGTCAAAGTTGGGGTTATGGTTTAGTATATCTTCTTCTTCTACATCATTCTATATCATTGTAAAGTGGACCATTTTCCCTCGTATGGGAGTCCATTCTTCGTTTATTATTCTATAGGGTGGTAGGGTGGTGCTAGGGCGAGTTCTAGCTCATTGGGTGTTGGGGTATCTATTCAGTTGACTACTAAAGAATCTCGGGTGTTGGAGCATCCATCCAGTGGGAGCTGAAGAAGAATTCTTTTCTAGATTCTAGGAAATTGGAGCTTTATTTTCAATTGGAGTTGAGTATTAAGGAATTATTAGAAAAGCATTAGGTGGTTTTGTCCCAAAGTGGGTTTCCACCTTAAAAGCTATGTGCATTTGTGTTCCTCTTGTTTGCTGCTATCATTGTACAAACACTGATAATAATTGAATATTAACTAATGCTCTAATTGAAAGGAATACTGAGTCACCCCCCCTCTCAGTATTTCCAATAGACTTGGACATTAGACGTGGTTTACCGTTTGTTGCTAGACCTCGATTGGATGTTTGAAAGACATCTTCCTCGAAGTGTTGGATTAGTATGGAGCTTGGTGACTTCATGTTGTTGATGCATGAAGGGATTTTGTGTGCTTGGAGTAGAGTTGGGTATTTCACCATGACAACAACATCCCAAAATCAACATGAGCACACAAAATCCCTCGGCATGTGAAATCTTGGATTGAGGGAGTGGATATGTAGGTGTGGGAGTCCTTAAGGTGACACACTACCTTGGATATGCATTTTCCTTAACGAGACACATGACCTTGGATATTCATTGGAGCTTAGGACCTTTGGAGAATTGTTGGACCTTGGGGAGTAGTGCTCATGCCATGGAGGGCTTGCTTGTTAATCACTGTCACCTTTGATGCTAACACATGTCACGTAGAGTAGAGTGCTTCACATGGGTGGACCTACTTGTGTCTTGCAAGTTTTCTTGTAGTGGACTAGGTCCACTAAAGCCCCTTTACCTCTCATATAAAAAGAGGAATGAGTGAGTTGTTATTATAGTCGATCATGCACTTGTGCATATTCCTTTCAAGCTTGGGTTTGGGATGTAAGAGCAGTGCTACTCTCTCTCTCTCTCGGTGAAAATATCTCTGAGTTGATGTGTATGTTGGTGATAATATATCTGATTTGTGCTTTTCTCTATCTTCCTTACAAGGATTCCTTGAAAGATAAATAGATTGGTGGACATAAGTAACTAATCTACACTGTAGCGAAAAATCTGATATGAATCTGCTATTATTTGAGGTTCTAATACCAATGATGTGAGCCAACCCATAAGTCTGCTATTATAACTACAATTTCAAATCCAAAAATTCTGGAACTAGATCTGAAATATAAAAAATAAAGCAGACCAAAAAACCAAACCGTTACAAGTCGAGCAGTAGTCATGAAACTACTTAAGTCCTCCACTCGAATCTTGTATCTTTATCTGCATATGCTAACACATGTCACGTAGAGCAGAGTGCTTCACATGGGTGGATCTACTTGTGTCTTACAAGTTTTCTTGCCGTGGACTAGGTCCACTAAAGCCCCTTTACCTCTCATATAAAAAGAGGAAGGAGTGAGTTGTTATTATAATCAATCATGCACTTTTGCATATTCCTTTCAACCTTGGGTTTGGGATGTAAGAGCGGTACTACTCTCTCTCTCTCAGTGACAATATATCTTAGTTGATGTATGTTTGTGACAATATATCTAAGTTGTGCTTTTCTCTATCTTCCTTACAGGGATTCCTTGAAAGATAAAAAAATTGGTGAACATAAGTAACTAATCTGAAATGTATCAATGATGTGAGCCAACCCAGAAGTCTACTATTATAACTACAATTTCAAATCCAAAAATTCTAGAACTAGATCTGAAATATAAAAAATCAAGTAGACCAAAAAACCAAATAGTTACAAGTCGAGCGGTAGTCATGAAACTACTTAAGTCCTCCACTCAAATCTTGTATCTTTATCTGCATATGTTTTAGAGTGAAACCATCACCATTTTTCTCCAGTGACCTTATTGGCTCAAAAACCTGTTAGTGTTTACAGTCAAGCTCAACGATAGTGAATCAAGCCATTCTCCACGAACATTTTCTGTTTTTTGGGACTAGGTTCTCTTTTATGAATCAAATCTAACAGTGTTTTCAATAACATTGTCAGATTATAGCTCCTGAAACTATGTGGCTATAGTCATGTTTCATGATGGTTTCCTACTTTCTTTAAGAAATAGGCACTTGTTTAGGAAACAACTAGATGGACGACAGTTAATGGAATCCTAGTTAGTTGGTCCAATTTCCTTAATGGCATGAAAGATAAATGAAACTTGGAAAGAACTTTAGAAGAGTTCCTTGACCAAATAGAGTTGTTGACCAATGCACATAGTGGATCAACATGTTGAAGCAGGAAAATCCAGAAGATTCCCTACAAGTGGTGCACATAGTGGGTCATCATGTTGGATAAAATATAAATATTCTTGAAATAATAATAGCATGAATTTTACATTGATGGACTTGGGAATTGGAGGTGGTTTACCGTTTGATTCTAGACCTTGTTTGGATGTTTGAAAGACATTCTTCCTCTAAGTGTAGGATTAGTATGGAGCTTGTTGACTTCATGTTGTTGATGCATGAAGGGAGTTTGTGTGCTTGGAGTAGAGTTGGGTATTTCACCATGATAAAAACATCCCAAAATCATCATGAGCACACAAAATCCCTTGACATGTGAACTCTTGGGTTGAGGGAGTGGATATGTAGGTGTGGGAGTCCTTAAGGTGACACATTACCTTGGATATGCATTTTCCTTAAGGAGACACATGACTTAGAAGATGCATTGGAGCTTAGGACCTTTGGAGGATTTTTGGACCTTGGGGAGTAGTGCTCACGCCATGGAGGGCTTGCTTTTTAATCACTGTCACCTTTAATGCTGACACATGTCATGTAGAGTAGAGTGCTTCACATGGGTGGACCTAAATGTGTCTTTCAAGTTTGTTTTAGTGGACTAGGTCCACTTGTTATTGTAAAGCCCCTTTACCTCTCATATAAATAGATGGAGTGAGTTTTTATTATGGTCAATCATTCACTTGTGCATATTCCTTTTCATACTTGGGTTAGTGATGTAAGAGCAGTGCTACTCTCTCTCTCTCTCTCATTCAATATTCTTTTTACTTTATGTGTTTTTGTCTTAAGGTGTTATGATTTGTTGGAACATTCACCCGAAAACTTCATATATATAAAGAATAAATGAAACCCATGAACACAATCACAACTTATCATATAATTCTCCATGCTTTCGAAAACCGTAGATAGGGAAGACCATGAGAAACCCTAGATCCACCAAAGATTCTCCAACAATATAAAATAACCATGAGAAAAACCTCCATGTCAGAGTATATTTGGTGGAGCCACTGTAAACCCTAAGTTATTTTGGAATTGTGTTATTTTAGATTTGACTTCCAACTTACCACTGCCTTGCATACCTTGTCACTCCCATAAATTATGTTATTTTAAAGATTTGAATTCCAGATTTTCACAAATACAATGTCCTCAATAACATAGTTGAATACTTCCATATTCATAGTTGGATCATATTCCAAGAATATATACATTTTTTGTACTGATCAACAATTGTATCACGAAAAGAAATCACGTCACAAGAGGCAATATATGCACATGGTTCATCACCTCCCAATGCCATAATTTCAATCCCTTCCTATCCCCCATGGGTAAAGCCTGTGAGAATAGAATCTTTACCAAAGATGTGAAACTCCTCACTGGCAACTACTAGTCCCAAACCTGTTGGGCATTGGTGTATTCTTCCCATATCTAGATGTTGTTTTTACATTTTTGAGAAAACTTATTTAGTTATTTGGCCTTTTCTACCAAGGGAGTCACTGTGTTGGGGGGTGCTCAAGGTGATATGACATGGTAGGATGGAAGGGTGGTTAATGAGTTGTATCCATATAGATTTAAAACATGTTTCTCTTAGAATAATTTGATAAGAATGGCTCTCTGTTCATGAGGAGTCACATCTGGAATTTCATTGCAAGGGAGCATTTGTCCCAGCATTGTTCTTGCCAGTTACATCCTCCCCCATGATAAATATCTGGTGCACTCATCACACACAAGAACTTATGGTCAGTTGTGGGAAAAAGTTGTGCAATTCATCACAACAAAATATTCAACTACATCTTTTGTGGATTAGGACATGTGGAAAATTCAACCTAAAAAGGTGGTGTGATGGGTGCAGATGCAATGAATGCAACTTGCAAAGCCTCAGGTGTGAAAAATTCAACCTAAAAACGTAGTGTGATGGGTGCAGCTGTAGTGGTTGTAAAGCCTTAGGAGTTGTCTGCAGGTTGCCATGACTCATGAGGGATGAATTCACATTTTGTACCCATTTATTTCCATAATTCCCTCATTAAGTACTGGTTTAAGACTCAAGACTATGTTCTCTAGTGATAAACCTCAACTCAGAAAGTTGTATATGATATATCCTTGTCCTTGATGCAAGTATTTAAATCCAAACCTTGTACTTGTTCCTTGACTCAAAGTCTATCTAATATGATATAAAATGTTAAGTCATGTTCAAGATGGAATTTATTACTATAATTTTTAAAATTTAGAACAATATCTTCATAGTTGCAACCTGATTTTTTGCAACATTTTTGTAATAATATCTTCATAGTTGCAATCTAATTTTTTGCAAGGTTTTTGTAATAATATCTTTATAGTTGCAATTTTATTTTCTGTAAGATTTTTGTAATAATATCTTCATAGTTGCAATCTGATTTTCTGCAAGATTTATGTTGAAATATAACCTGGGAAATTTCAGTGTCTTTTTATATGTTTGAGAGAATAAGTAAAATGCTTTAAATTATGAAACAACCAATCGAAAATTCTTCCATGTCTGTAAATATAATAGGTGGTTAACGAGAACCTTATCATTTTATTTCTTGGATTCATGTTTTTATCTTTTCAATGATTAAATTAGTAAGGCATTAATAATATAATTATGGTTTTAATTGTTGGTTCATGTTATTTGGGACATGCAGATCACATTGTACCATCATGCTCACAATAAATATTGAACGATGAAGTGGCTGAGTAAGCCTTTTAAAGGTTCAAGTCACAAAGTGTCAGATGGAAACTATGTAGGGGTGCATTTGGAGATGATAATGTAATTTGGCATGTCCCCTCTAATGCCACGGTAATCCATAATTCATCAGAGTGTATTGCCTTTTAAACTTCAATCTTCTATCTATTAGCTCTAACAAATTTAGCGTCATCCTAGTGTTTACTTTGAAACTGTATTTTAGTGGAAAAATTCACTATTTTTTGGTGGAATAGTTCATAATTTATTCTGATCTTTTTTTGCAAGTGTACTAGTTAGGATGATAAATGTGTGGTTTAATTCAGTGGGTTCTCAGTTCTTTTTAGATACACTTTTCATCATTTTCTTTGAATACTTCTCTAGTGCTTTACCTTCATATTTTATCCCCCGCACAATTGCTCCTGAAGTCCATGTTGTTATGTTTATTCATTGTTTCTATGGAAATGTTTTTCTGAGGTTCTGAAAGGTAAATCCAAATGTAAAAAATACTATTTCACATATTGATATTTCTTCAAGACATTGTTGCGTGATACTTGAATTTCATAAATCTAGATTTCTATTTCATTATCTATATCAATATATAAGAACAGGTTCATGGATTGTTCATATTTCTCAAAATATGGAGTTGTTCCCTTCCTATTGCATGTTCTTTTATATTTTTATGTTGTGATTCAAATTTCTAGTTGTGCTTTCCAGTTATTCTCCTACATAGTACATGCTCTGATAGATTATATCAAAAGTCTTACCAATACAATAACATTGATTGTTATATGTGGACATTTTTGTTCAGGATGGTCCATTAAAGAATCAAGATGAGGAGCTGGATCATGCAATTGCACTCTCTTTTTGAAGAACTAACCAAACCGGATGGTATATGATGGAAATTTTATTTTTTACAGTTACTTTTAGTTTAATTA
The DNA here is from genome assembly GCA_034641835.2 of Pinus albicaulis. Lineage (NCBI taxonomy): Eukaryota > Viridiplantae > Streptophyta > Pinopsida > Pinales > Pinaceae > Pinus > Pinus albicaulis. The sequence goes on from CM076573.1 coordinate 403,794,896, forward strand.
TATCATTTAGCTCGATGATTTTTATATATTCAACTAAACTTTTGTTGCTTAACAAGACTATCATTTCCATGTTTTAGTGAAATTGTTTATGGTTCGATACTGTCATACAACCTTTATCAAGTTACATGCACCCTCATTAGAAAAAAAAAATAGAATTTTTCTTGCCATGACTATCTTTCTTTGTCATTGTTGACTTAAGAAAGTATTTTAGCTAAGAAATTAGTTTCAAGGTTATGGCATAACTTGTCATATAAATTTAACAGAAGTTATATCCAAAATGTTAACTTGTAAACTACTTAGTTGGTTTTAGGCTTTCCGTTTAAAATATACTTCAGTTTGAACTTTGAACGAGTTGTTCCATAGAATTGAATAAAGAGATTTTGGTGTAAGGATTAAAAATTAGCCCATAAGGCCTCTTAGTTATTCATTTATTTTATCTGAATATAACATTTACTATTAAATTAGAACCACTTGGCACAAATAAGTCAAAGATCAAGATCATACTTTGTAGATTGTCGTAGAATAAAAATAGGAGCAAGGACATTGAATTCTTTCAGTTTTCCTAGTTCTTATTCATTTGGTGTATCTTTGCACCTTTAGGGGAAATTTCTAGTTTAAAGTCTAATTCTTTAAAGGGTGCTAGCTTAATGGAAGAGAACCTGCTTTACAAGCAGGAGGTTGGTGGTTCGATTCCATCGTGCCCTGATATTCATAGGGAATGATGAAGATTAGTTTTTGGTGAAGGATGCTCTTTTGACCATCACCAATGAGCTTATGGTGACATTTTTTGACCCTCACCAAAATATGAAATGGTGATGGTCAATGAACGCCACCATATATATGCATCGATAGTGACGAACATTAAAGGCCCGTCACCATAAATCGTTGTTGTTGATATGAAATGGTGAGGGTCACTATTTGTCATTATAGTCATTATTCGTGACATACCTTGATGTCACTAATGAGTTTATGGTGATGGTCAATGAATGTCGCCATATATATACACCAATAGTGACGACCATGAAAGGTCCATCACAAAAAATTGATGTTGTTCATATGAAATGGTGACGGTCACTATATTTCATTATAATTAATATTCATGACGGACCTTGAATGTCACCACAACACATACTTTTGGTGACGCCACCTTTGGTGACGTTGAAATTTTTGGTGACAAAGGCTATTGTCCATCACCATTGCTCATATGAAATGGTGACGGTCACTATACGTCACTATAAATCATTATTCGTGACGGACCTTGAATGTCACCACAACGCCTATACTTTCAGTGACGCCACCTTTGGTGACGTTCAGTTTTTGGTGATGAAGACTATTTTGACCCTCACCAATGAGCTTATGGTGACCATTTTCGCCCCTCACCAATGTGATTTTTTCTTGTAGTGTTTGAATGGTTATGTCATAGTTACAAGTATGTTTTTATGGAAACATTTTTTCTGTGTACATACACACACACAAAATATACCCATAAAAACATACATGTTGCTGTTTAGTCACCCCATATATTAAAAAAAGGAGTGACCAAGTAAAAGTACCTAGAAGCAGAGAAGGATGGTGGACAGTATAGATGGTGGAGACTGTAGAGAGGCCCCCCAAGGATCAGGCGTGACAATCTCATGCATCAGGACTACTACATAGAAAGGAGGCAACACTTATGGCTCCGTAGCAGAACTAGGGGCCAAAGAGCTCGTGGGTAATGCTTTTTGTCAGCCTCAAAAGAGCCCTACGATGGCTAAATTCAGGCCCCCCGAAAAGGTGACGTCACCTTCCTTCAGGTCAATAAAAAGCATTCCATGGGGTAAGAAAATGGGAACGAAGACTCCTATGCACCTTGCCGAAACTTAAGAGGGGCCCACCGAGGAGGAATATAGGCATCCATCGAGAATGACCATTAGCGTCAGTAAATAAAAAGGTAAGGTAAGTCTAGGATAGTGGTACAAAGTATGGTACCTGTTGTGTCTGGCACGTGGCCCCCACCTACCCGGCTGCTACTAGCCAATCACCCGCCGCCACGTGTCTCATTGTCGATGTCCTTACGACGTCAACCCCACAAGTGTCACCCTATCTCGAACTCCGTAAAATCTGGTTTAATATAAGCATGTTTTATCCTCGACTAGGTAAATCACTGGTTATTAACCGGTTTTTTATGCAGAACAGGTTAAAACTCAAGTGCAAGGTTGCTTTTAAACCCGTTTCATTTCCCTCTCGGCTACCTCACTTCTTTCAGGAATTTCGTCAATTTTCCTGGTTCACTATTTCCCTTTTGTTCTTAATTTCGAATTGTCATGGATAAAATGAAGAAGTCTGCGCTTGAAACACCACAAACCCACGAGGTCAGGATTTCTCCTAGACCTGAACCTTTCACTGATGCTCATGCACGAATTGGTGACCCAGTATACCCTTTTAGTGTATCCCGCACCAGAGCTGAGCTCTTTGACTATCATCAAAGAAGCGATGACATGTCTAGGGTTGTCGAGTCAGGTCTGTATTACCAAATCATCCCAACCATGCACCCTTTTCCTAAATTCATCAACTGCTTGGGGAGTCCTATGATGAGCACAAAGACATTTTCCTTTCTACCAAGGCAACAAGATTTTTCACATTATGCCCCAACTCATAAGGAAAGCCATTTTCTACCCTCCTAGCTAGGATCATGTTGAGTTCTCCGAGGTCCCCCTCTCCTGTTCTTTTCCAAAGCTACCTTGGGAGAAACAAAGCGGTTTCCTCGGCCTCCTCTCTGATTCCTGCTTGTCTTCTTTCCCACTCACAGACTCTATCCCCTTGTCGACTTTCTGAACCAATGTACAACTCATCCTACCTGTCATCTTGGGTTTTTTAGGGTCTGAAGAGTTTGATCAAGTGACTAAAGAGGGAATATCTTTCCTATAGCTCATGATGTAGGCAGACATCGTTTTGGATCTCCCTTATTTCTTAGCTTCATCTATCAAGTCTTGGTTTCAAGAAATTTCCTCTATCGGTTCTTTTAAGCACTGTTCCCTAGTGTTTTACCTGTTCCTGTTTGAGCACGTGAATAGATTTGAAAGCATAGGCCTGAGAAGATTCTTGAGGAGAAATTCCCAACCCATAACCGTTTTTGAGTGGAATATGGCAGTTTACTAGCATCCAGAGGGGAAGGGGTATGTTAAATTTATTAATGAGTTCATTTCCATAGCTTATGTCATTATACATGACAACCCTCCACCTAGAATCTTTCCCGAGCAGAAGGACTGGATACAGTTCAATGAGGAGGATTGAATAGGGGACTGGTATCTGTTTGATGCCCATACTGAGATCAGAGTTTACGGTGTAGAGGTGCCTCCCTACCACCTGTTGGTGTTTCATATATGCGAGTTTCGCCCTCTAATTCATCCGATAGGTCTTGAAGGTTGACCAAGTCCACTTCGTTCCTGCGAAGAAGGGATATATCCTCAAACTCCCAAATCACCTCAACAAGGTAGAACTGGAAAATCAGGAGTTGAAACGAAAGTTGAACATGCCCCATGGGGAACATGTACAGACAGAGGAAATTGTCCAGGTAGAGAATAAGAAAGTGGTTCTTGTTGACTCACTTGTCGAGCAACAGGAAGAGAACGCCCAGAAGGACAAGGATATTTCTAGACTTAAAAGGAGGCTGTCAAAATGGCAAGACAAATGAGACAGGCATACCTACATGGTTCTTATAACAGGTGATCCCGAGACTGTCCTTAAACATCTCACCAAGGCCCTGTCTGATTTAATGGTGTCAGATGATGAGACCCGTACAATTCGTCGGCTCCTAACCGAGTCTGAGGCCACCCTAGTAGAAAACTAGAAGACGATTGCATCCCTACAAAAAGAAGTGGAAAATCTTTGCAAGGATGTCCAAGAGCAGGACAAGTCCATCAAAGAATTAAAGGGGCAGATCAAAGGGAACATGTAAATTGTGGAAGCAAGGCGACTTGTTTGGGCAGAGATCATAGTAGAGGCTAAGCTTCACTTGGACCTACTGGTATTGATAAATGACAAAAAGATCACGATTCACGAGTTCAATACCAACTGCAAGTTGGACGTAGGGACAAGGAAGAAAAGGCCACCATAGCCAAGAAGTATATATGGTACCTAAATTAACTCTCCCTTGATGAATTGCATGTGCAGGGAATACTTGATCGTTTTAGGACAGTTATGGAGGTTGGGAGAGTAATTGAAAAAAAAATTTGCACGTGCGAATACGCTAGGTTGTTTGGCGCTGGTATCAAAGCGAGTGGAAAAGTTCGACCAAGAGTGGAGCAAGCTGGTAGAATCTGGCCTCCCACCATGACGGGATCCACGCACGGGCACATTATTTCAGCTAACGGCCTATGATCAAAAGATGTCAGAAATCATGTGCAACGTAGATATATCATTGGAAAAAATATCCCAGCTAAAGGCGGAGACCATAATAGTTGCGCTACGAAAAGAGTTCTTCCTTCTTTGTTAGGTGACGAAATTATTTGTTTTTTGCATGGATTATACGGAGCTGACTAACATGCAGTCTCTGTTTGAGGCCTATAGCAAAACGCCATCAATAGGGGACACATTGTGGCAAAAGTGTTGTGAGCATGTAAATTCTCCAGTCTCTTCTACTTCACAGTAGCTGCTACCTCCTCCTCTTCGTCCACTCGGATCCTCTTCATCTTCAACTCGGCCATGTCATCCAGAAAGCTCAAGAACTCCTTGGCATAACAACAAATTATGAATATCATGAATTGGCCAACGCGGCCTATTTTTATTTTTGTTTTTCTCACCATCTGTGTAATTTAATAGTGGGTGAAATATTGATTTCACCCTACGCACTCTCTTTATTTCCTATTTTCTGCTATGTACTTGTTACAGTCTATGTCAGACCATACTGTTTAAGATGAGATGTCATTATGCCTCATCAATTTTGATTAGGATTGGAAACTTCCGTATCGCCAGAGAATAATTTGTCTCGAAAATATCTGGTTTGAATATCCATATAAAGCACTATAAAATACGAAACCTTAGACTAAGAAAATGTTCTGAAATTTATGGCAGAAGAAGTGTTAGTTTGCGTGTCATATTTTGTAATTTTGAGGTCTTGCTCTTAATGCATATCTGAAGAGCCATTTTGAATATTAATATAATTTATGTCTATTGCGATAATGGATTCCTACTGAAATGGATAACGAATATGTATTCACTTGATGTGTTTGTTCAGCTTAATGTTCAACACAGTCACATTTTCCTTTCTTGTTATCATTGCTTTTAGAATGCAGGATTTTTATGATTTAGGTATGAATTTATCTTCCAATGGTACTCATACCATAACTTACAGTAGCATCTTAAATATATCTCGAGGCATGATTTCCATTCCAAGTTCCCTTTTCATATCATTTTCTTCTAAGGTATTGCAAGGGTGGATTCTTTCTCTATTCTAAGCCCACCTCGTTTTGACTTTCTCTAACCGTTCCACATAGTTTGTCATCTTGATCAAATTTTATAATTTTTCATTTGCTTCACATTCATCCCTGTTCGCAACAGATATATTTCATGACTGCTTCAGGCCCATTTTGAGCAGGCCTTTCTATTTACAACTAAAACTCCCAGCTACTATTCTTATTTCTTTGAGATCCAGGACCACCTTTCAAAATATTTAAATCCATTTGTTATGATGAGGTTACCTTTACAAACATGCAAAATAACCTGAAAACCTCTTGTCCTAATATTTCCTAGGCATTGGTCTTGATCGAGGGTAAAAACTTGATACCCTTAGCCAAGACCTTTTACTTCGGCTGATAATTAAAATTGCATTTAATTAAGACGTTAAAGAACTGAAATGAACAATTGTAGCTGTAAATAAAAGGAACATAAATGAACAAGATCAGCAATCATAAGAACACATCATTTGATGACGGAGTTCGTCCAGGAGGGACTACATCTCCGGGCCTCGGAGTCAAGATGGTGTAGGCCGCTGCATTATGTGTTGTATGAAGAAGATGTACATGGATGTGTTTTCCTATGACATACAAGGAAAAATTTCCCTCACGCAGGAGTGGCTTGACTTCTTTAAGAGATGTTCTACTGTGGAACTATCATACATAAAGAAAAACTCCTATCAGTATGACCATAGCTGACATGTAGTAAATAAGAGTATCCCGCCAATATTAGCAAACAAGGGATCTCAACAATACACATAGAAAATAAGAGCATCCTGCCAATGTGGCATAAAAGGGACTCATACACGACACAAATCCATAGCTGAAAAGTACATCAATAACAACACAAAGCAATATCCCACAACTCATGTATCAACTAGGATCTGCAAGACATAATGCATCTCAAAGAGAAATAAATGAAGAATTACATGGAATCCACATCATATACCTCATGCTTCCATTTGTTGAAGACTGAGCAGCTGTGCGGCTAAATCTGAAAACACCATCAATCTTGTAGCGTCGAAGAAGGTGAAAACGACTGCTCACATGCGGAAATCTGACACCGACATAACGCACTTCCAAAAGTTGCTGAAAAATAAAAAACTCAGATGCAGAAACTGAGCATGCCATCAGACTCGTGGCATCGAGTAGTTCTGAAATGACATAAAATTTGTCCCATTTGGACAAACTCAAAATTTCGCCCTCCTGAAATTTGGCCTCAATCAAGGTTCCGCCTACCTCTTTTCTGGCTCATGGTTCCACTGCACCTGCAATTAAAAAAAATAAACTTCAAACTCCGTGCGTGCATTCCTGCTCCTCCATAGCCTTGGTGCAATTGTAAAAAGATGAGTTTAAATAAAAACTTCGGGTGTATTTACCAACAAAGAAGTTGTTGGTTGAATGGTAAAATTTGGTAATTTTTTAAGGGAGTTCAGGTGGTCAAATCCCGCCTCCCCCACAGAATCCACATTTGTTTTTGTAATAAACAATATTATATTGATTTCTGGGGGGCTGGACCCGCATTGGGCAGCCTACCCCCAACCATCGCCGTTACACATTATAACATATATTTTATATATATGCATTTTATGGTGGTGGTTCTGTGGGGTCTGGCAGGGGTCATGACCCGCCAGCCCATAAATTTATATATTTCTTTTATTTGTTGTGGCCGTTGGTTGGGTCGCCCGTGGAGCGGGCTGACCCTTACGGCCGGGTGGGTTCGATTCCTGCCGGCCCATAATATGGTGCCATGTATATGTGGAGGAGGGGGTCGATGGGGTTTGACCACCCGTCGCCCCTTTTTTTATATCATTTTTGTTTAATAAAACAAACCATGCCTTTTGAAAAATTCGGTTGTGGACCGAAGGAGGCAAATTAAACAGGCCACAAATTTTCTTGGAATCTGGCTTGAGCTTGCCAGAATCTGGTGGCCGGAAAAATTCGAATTTGCGCCTTCCTTAAGGTTGTCCAGTCACCAAGTCAACCTCGAACTTTGACCGCTTATAACTTCTTCATACGGACTCGGAATTGAGTGTCGTCTGCGCCATTGGAATCAGAAAGATGAGATCTACAACATGAACTTGGTTCGATAAAAATTCGAACACTTTTATTCTTGAGCCTTTTACTCAGGCCACTTATACCTGTACCTGATTATTCCACCTAGATCAATCCTCCACACTAAGGAGCTTTTGGTCCTCCAAAAGCATCAAGCTTTACCTATCATCAACTGTCTACAAATTTCGTTGAAAGGCACATCCCCACATGACTCCTTCACCTGGCGCACTTCGGAATCAAGATGCAAAGCCAACACCTGCAACTGCGGAAATGCAAATGTCTGAAAAGGCACATCCTTTGAAGACTCCTTCACCTCACGTACTTCAGAATCGAGATGCAAAGCCAACACCTGCAACTGCTGAAATGAAAATGTCTAAAAAAGTACATCCCTTGAAGATTCATTCACGTCACGTACTTTGGAATCAAGATGCAAAGCCAACACCTGCAACTGCGAAGATGAAAATGTCTAAAAAAGTACATCCTTTGAAGATTCCTTCACCTCACATACTTCAGAATCGAGATGCAAATCCAACACCTACAACTGTAGAAATGCAAATCTCTGAAAAGGCGCATCCCTTAAAGACTCCTTCACTTCTGTCCTTCAGAATCGGAATGCCAACACCTACCTAAAGCTGCCATGAACATTACATTCTCAATGTGACCAATAATGACCCAGATGTTTCCATACTTGCCACGAGTTTATAACATGTACTTGGTGGTCAAGCTTACAGCGAAATGGAAATCATAACTCAACAAAATTACAAGACCAGACCTCATCATCACATTTCGAAGTGATGGCAAAACTCCTCATCACTTTTACATGAAAGAAATGCATCAGACGACTCATACAACATGCCCAAAACATAATCGTCACGTCTCAAAGTGATGGCAACATATCATCACTTTTACATGAAAGAGATCTAACACACGACTTATAAAACAAGGCGAAAGAAATGTCATGGTCACTTAAATGAGTGATGGAAACACATCATCACTTTTATAATAAAAATGCGACAAATGACTTACAAGCATGGCCATGACAAGCTTAACATCTCTAGAAAAAAACAATCTAGAAGAACCACTTCTCATTTATTAAAACCAATGGATCATTTCCCTGTGATGAACTTGCTTGTCGATCAGCTCTTTCAGCTGGTGTATGCACGGGCTCTTTGTCTTTACGATGCTGCTCTGGATGAAGTTTCCATCATGTGGCTCTTTGGTGGCCACTTCGGTCACAATGGGTGCAAAATTTATTTTTCCTCCAAACCTGCTTAACTGATTTCCTTTCATGTTGGGGAGAAGGCTTTTCATGCCTCTTCCTCCTTTGTGCTGCCATCCTCTTCCGCCACTCAAAAATCACATGGTTATTTAACCCACAAAAATAAAAAGTTTTACGATGCCATATTTTACGACCGTGGTTATCAACATTCTTATAGTCAAAATGCACTCTAGAATAATAAGACTTAGTATACCTTTTGGGGTGGTCTCTAGTGTGATCATGATGATGGGAGCTCGCCTTGGTTCCTTCACTGCAACGAGCACTACCGTGGAACGATGGCGAAGTGTCCCTATGATTCCTCTTCCTTGGAGAGTTCATCACTATCTTTTTTCCCTTGATGTCCTTCGAACATCCTTCACCATTGTACCCCAAACTTGCATAACGAGGTCGTTGCACAACCTCCAATGTTTTGGTTATGCCTTGGCCACGAATGCCAAGTCCTCCTCCTCTATACCCCATCTTGGTGAGGAGTCTCATGCCGGTACCTATGATGGGTATCTCCACACTTCAAACTGAAATTATATCATGTGAAGAAACTGAAGAAAAATCAACACTATTTACCTTAGGTGTTGATTGTGAATCAGATGAATAACGTTGTTGTAAGCCTTCGTCGCGCTTCACTTCTGTCAATGCCTCTGACATGGCTTGTAGCTGAAGCTGCATCTGCTGCATCTGCTCCTTCTCTTTATGTAGGAATTCTTTTAAGGCATCATGATCTCTCTGAAGAGTTTCATTGTTGCATTTCAAATATTCCCACGCCTCTGTCGTGGCTTGCAACTGAAGTTGAAACTGCTGCTTCTCCTCCTTCTCTTCATGTATGAATGCCTTCAAGGCATCATGATCTGCTTGTAGAATTTCATTTTTGCACTTCCAATATTCCAATGCTTCTGTTGTGGTTTGCAACTGTTGTTTTTCCTCCTCCTCTTTGTGTAGGAGGGTCTTCAATTCTTCGTTCTCTGCTGCTTATTTTTCGTAAGCCTCGTACAGCATGTTCGCTTTCTAGGACACCCTGAGCATGGTTTTATACATGTCCTTCACATTATCCATGGTTCAAATTAGCAAATTTTCAATGTTCACGCCTGCAATCCAATCAGCAAGAATACCTGCTCTCATACCACTTGATCCAGGGTAAAAACTTCATACCCTTAGCCAAGACCTTTTACTTCGGCTGATAATTAGAATTGCATTTAATTAAGACGTTAAAGAACTGAAATGAACAATTGTAGCTGTAAATAAAAGGAACATAAATGAACAAGATCAGTAATCATAAGAACACGTCGTTTGATGACGGAGTTCGTCCAGGAGGGACTAAATCTCCGGGCCTCGGTGTCAAGATGGTGTAGGTCACTGCATTATGTGTTGTCTGAAGAAGATGTACATGGATGCGTTTTCCTATGACATACAAGGAAAAATTTCCCTCACGCAGGAGTGGCTTGAATTCTTTAAGAGATGTTCTACTATGGAACTCTCATACATAAAGAAAAACTCCTATCAGTATGACCATAGCTGACATGTAGTAAATAAGAGTATCCCACCAATCTTAACAAACAAGGGATCTCAAAAATATAGATAGCAAATAAGAGCATCCCGAAATTTGGCATAAAAGGTACTCATACATGACACAAATCCATAGCTAAAAAGTACATAAATAACAACACAAAGCAAGATCCCACGACTCATGTATCAACCTGGATCTGCAAGACATAATGCATCTCAAAGAGAAATAAATGAAGAAGTACATGGAATCCACATCATATACCTCATGCTGCCATTTGCCGAAGACTGAGCAGCTGTGTGGCTGAATCTGAAAACACCATCAATCTTGTAGCGTCGAAGAAGGTGAAAACGACTGCTCACATGCGGAAATCTGACACCGACATAACCCACTTCCAAAAGTGGCTGAAAAATCAAAAACTCAGATGTAGAAACTGAGCACGCCATCAGACTCGTGGCGTCGAGTAGTTCTGAAATGACATAAAATTTGTCCAATTTGGACAAAGTCAAAATTTCACCCTCCTGAAATTTGGCCTCAATCAAGGTTCAGCCTGCCTCTTTTCTGGCTCATGGTTCCACTGCACCTGCAATTAAAAAAAATAAACTTCGAACTCCGTGCACGCATTCTTGCTCCTCCATAGCCTTGGCGCACTTGTACAAAGACGAGTTTAAATAAAAACTTCGGGCGGATTTACCAACAAAGAAGTTGTTGGTCGAATGGTAAAATTTGGTAATTTGTTAAGGGAGGTCGGGTGGTCAAATCCCGCCTCCCCATAGAATCTGCATTCGTTTTTGTAATAAACAATATTATATTGATTTCTGGGGGGCTGGACCCGCATTGGGCGGCCTACCCCCAACCATCGCCGTTACACGTTATAACATATATTTTATATATGTGCATTTTATCGTGGTGGTTCCGTGGGGTTTGGCAGGGGTCATGACCTGCCGGCCCATAAATTTATATATTTTTTTGATTTGTTGTGGCCGTTGGTTGGGCCGCCCGTGGAGCAGGCCGACCCTTGCGGCTGGGCGGGTTTGATTCCCGCCGGCCCATAATATGGTGCCATGTATATGTGGAGGAGGGGGTCGACGGGGTTTGACCACCCGTCGCACCTTTTTTTATATCATTTTTGTTTAATAAAACAAACCATGCCTTTTGAAAAATTCGGTTATGGACCGAAGGAGGAAAATTAAACAGGCCACAAATTTTCCCGGAATCTGGCTTGAGCTTGCCGGAATCCGGTGGCCGGAAAAAATTGAATTTGTGCCTTCCTTAAGGCTGTCCAGTCACCAAGTCAACCTCGAAATTTGACCGCTTATAACTTCTTCATACGGACTCGGAATTGAGTGCCATATGCATCGTTGGAATCACAAAGACGAGATATACAACATGAAATTGGTTCGATAACAATCTGAACACTTTGATTCTTGAGCCTTTTACTCAGGCCACTTGTACCTGTACCTGATTATTCCACCTGGATCAGGTCCTTGGCAACTCGAGGTTGTCTCTAGGAGTGAAAACACCTGTAACAATCACATAACCATTCAAAGTCTTCTTGTACAAAATCATTTCCACATAATTAACTACTAGCACAATCACATTTACCAATGTTGTTGATATACGCCGATAGGCGTATATGAAATATATTTACAAAAACATTCTCTATTATGTTTGATATACGCCGATAGGCCTATATCAACCACCCACCACATGTATTTTACCAAAATAATCATTGTATATTTAAGAATAAAATTATCAATATATTTTATATATCTACTTGTAATATATTAATAATATAGACTATATTGATACTGTATATTAAAGTTATATATATATATATATATATATATATATATATATATATATATATATATATATATATATATATATATATATATATATATATAATATTTTATTATTTGATAATTAAATATGTAATAATAAAATATTATTAATTTTTTTCAATATATTAATAGTTATAACTCAAACTATACTAAAATTAAAATATAATATAATACTAGTATTTCATTACTATTTATAATAAGTATATATCTCTTACAAATATACCAAGGGAATATTAATATTATAATCCAAAAGAACTAATAAGCCCAAGGGTCTAATATTAGAAACCCAAGGGAAAAATATTAAAAAACTCAGAGATCAAGAAGCCCATGGACCCATATTAAAAAGAGAAGAGATTAATAAAGCCTAGAAACTAATATTTTAAATACAAATGAATGATAAACTCACATGATTATTAACATTATAAACCGAAAAGAACAATCAACTTTAGGGATTGTTAATATTATAAACCCAATGAATTAAAAATCTAAAGGCTTAATAAACCCAATGGATTGGTATTAAAATCCCAAGGGATCAATAAGGTGAAGGGATTAATATTAAAAATACAGGAAATTAGTAAACCTTAAGAATCAATATTTTAAACTCAAAAACCTAGGATATTAATAAACCATAATAATCAATATTTTAAACTCAAAGTATTAATAAATCCAAGGGATTATTAATATTATAAACCAAAAGAAACAATAAACACAATGGTTTAATATTATAAACCAAAGGAATTGGTGAACCCAAGGGATAAATATTAAAAACATAGAGGATCAATAAGGCCAAGTGATCAATATTAGAAACAAAAAATATTAATAAACCCTAAGAATAAAGTTTTTAAACTCAAAAACCTAAAAAATTAATAAACCCAAATAATTAATATTTTAAAATAAATAGATTAATAAACCAAGACATTGTTAATATTATAAACCAAAACACGTAATAAACCCAAGGGTTTAATATTATACACCAAAGTAATTGCTGAACCGAAGGGATAAATATTAATATTATAAACAAAGAAATTAATAAACCCTAATAATTAATATTTTAAACTCAAGAGATTAATAAACCCTAAAAATTAATATTTTAAACTCAAGAGATTAATAAACCCAAGGGGTTATTAATATTATAAACAAAAGGAACTAATAAACCCAAGGGTTTGATATTACAAACCAAAGGAATTAGTGAACCCAAGCGATAAATATTAAATACCTAAGGGATCAATACAACCAAGAGATCAATAAGGCCAAGCGATAAATATTAAAAGCACAACATATTAAAAAACATTAAGAATTAATATTTTTAAATAAAAAAACTAAAAAATTAATAAACCCTAAAAAAATATATTTTTAACTCAATAGATTCTAAGATCCAAGTGTGGTTTAATATTATAAACGAAATTAACTAATAAACCCAAAGGGTTTTATATTATAAACCCAAGCGAAAAATATTAAAAACCTAAGGGATAAATAAGGCAAAGGGATCACTATGAAAAACATAAGAGATTAATAAAGCCTACAAATTAATATCTTAAACAAAAAGGTTTGATAAACTCACATGATTATTAATATTATAAACTCAAGGGAATCATATTAAACCTAAGAGATTAATATTATAAACCTCAAGTATATAAAAAACTTTAGATAAATAATATAAATCGTAAAATAAACATGGTTGAGCATGCTTGACTTAAACATTGAGACAATTGTTTTCATAATACGACGTTGGACGAAGAATGACCATGGTTTTCCATGGTTGATTTTCATATTGAGACAATCTTTGTCACAATGTGACTACGACTAACTATGATTAACAATGGTAGCCCATGGTTGATTTTCATATTGAGACAATGTTTTTTATAATGTGACATTGGACCATGCATTAATATTAAAGTGTACGACTAATATTTAACGCCTAAAATTACCAACCCAAAGAATTAGGAAACTCAAGGGATTAATAAACCCTAATAATTAATATCTTAAACTCAAAACCTAAGAAATGAATAAACTCTAAGAATTAATAATTTAAATTGAAGAGATTAATAAACCAAAGGGATTATTAATATTATAAACCAAAATAACTAATAAACCCAAGGGTTTAATATTATAAACCAAAGGAATTGGTGAACCCAAGGGATAAATATTAATATTATAAACCAAGAAATTAATAAAGCATACGAATTAATATTTTAAACTCAAGATATTAATAATCCTTAAGACTTTATATTTTAAACTCAAGATATTAATAAACCCAAGGGGTTATTAAAATTATAAACCAAAATAACTAACAAACCCAAGGGTTTAATATTACAAACCAAAGGAATTGGCGAACCCAATGGATAAATATTAAAGACCTGAGGGATCAATATTAAAAACACAAGAGATCAATAAACCCTAAGAATCAATATTATGAACTGAAATATTATAATCCCCAATGTTATAAAATCTAAATATTAAACACAATATTATAAACCAAATATTAATCCCTATGATAAACTCTATATATTAGAATCATAAAACCTAAGAAATTAATAAACCATAAGAATTAATATTTTTAACTCAAGAGATTCTAAGACCCAAGGGTGGTTTAATATTATAAAAGAAAAGAACTAATTAACCCCTAGGATTTTATATTATAAACCCAAGGGATAAATATTAAAAACCTAAGGGATGAATAAGGCAAAGGGATCAATATGAAAAACATAAGATATTAATAAAGCTTAAAAACTAATATCTTAAACAAAAAGGTTTGATAAACTCACTTTGTTATTAATATTATAAACTCAAGCGAATAATATTAAACTAAGATATTAATATTATAAACCTCAAGTATATAAAACTATTTAGATAAATACTATAAACCATAAAATAAATATGGCTGAGCATGCTTGATTTAAACATTGAGTCAATTTTTGTCACAATGTGATGTTGGACGAAGAATGACCATGGTTTTCCATGGTTGATTTTCATATTGAGACAACCTTTGTCGCAATGTGACATTCGACCATGGAAGACCTTGATTGACTACGAATAACTATGATTAACAATATTAGCCCATGGTTTATTTTCATATTGAGACAATGTTTTTCATAATGTGACATTGGACCATGCATTAATATTAAATTTTACGACTAATATTTAACGCCTAATATTACCAACCCAAAGAATTAGAAAACTCAAGGGATTAATAAACCCTAAGATTTAATATCTTAAACTCAAAACCTAAGAAATCAATAAACCCTATGAATTAATAATTTAAACTAAAGAGATTGATAAATCGAAGAGATTATTAATATTATAAACCAAAAAAACCAATAAACCCAAGGGTTTAATATTATAAACCATAGGAATTGGTGAACCCAAGGGATAAATAATAATATTTTAAACCAAAAAATTAATAAAGCATAAGAATTAATATTTTAAACTCAAGATATTAATAAACCATAAGTAACAACCCCAACCGATTGAATTGCATAACAGATATAACTTACTGGATCACATAGGAGATAGGTTTATCTTAGTGCTCTGCATCTCTGCGCCTGCTACGTAGGCCTGCGCAGCCAGCGCATGGGCGCTGCCCTCTCGGCCCTTCGTGCTGCAGACTAGGCCCTCTCGGCCATTGGAGCTTTCGATCCACCCTGGATCTGACCGGATCCGCCTTACAAGCTTCAGATTTCACCTCTGGCTCCTCCAGAGCTGCGCCCCAGCATTCCTGATCTGTGGCTCGTCCTCTGCTCCGATCTGCTGCCCAGATCCTTTGCTGTGGCCTTTGGAGCTTTCGATCCAACCTGGATCTGATCGGATCCGCCTTACAAGCTTCAGATTTTGCCTCTGGCTCCTCCAGAGTTGCGCCCCCGCTTTCCTGATCTGTGGCTCGTCCTCTGCTCGGATCTGCTGCCCAGATCCTTTGCTGTGCCTTGATTCAGGCTCTGCTCGACCTCGACGATGCCTCTCTTATCTTGAGCAGATAAGGTGTGCTTCTGATCTGGACTATGGAGACCCAAGGCTCGCCTCTCAGGCCCTCTCAGTCCTCTCAACCGGATGACTCCGCTGCTTTCTCGTCCTTGATCGCTTCGTTGCCTAAGAAGAAGAAGCCTGACGCCTCAAAGTTTGTTAAGAAACTCAACGATGTACCGGAGGTAAACCTACCTCCTGAGGGACCAATCCAGGTTTCCTTATCTCTTGCAGATCGTGCCCTGGTGGGTCAATTTACGGGTCTCTGGCCCTCACCTAAATCAACTGAAAACTGGGTCGTCAAGAATTGGATTCCGCTAATCAAGAATAAAGTCACTTCATACTTTCTTGGAAGAGGCTACTTCCTGTTCGAATTCAATACTAAGGAGGATAAAGATCTGATCTTCAGGAATGGACCCTACTTCATGGGTCCTCAGGGTCTCTACCTCAACAAATGGACCCCGGACTTTGATCCGGTTGCGGATGTTCCGTCGGCAGTCCCCGTTTGGGTTCGGCTTCCTAATCTCCCGGTACACTGCTGGAATTGGGACTCCCTCAAACATATTGGCAACACACTGGGCAAATTCATAGACAGAGCCAACAACAACGATCAATATGATTGCGCCCGGATCTGTGTCGAGGTAGATCTAGAGGTGGGTCTCCCGGAGGCCATCAAACTAAAGGTCGGAAGCTGGACGCATGTTCAAGTTCTGGACTACGAACAGCTCCCTTTCAAATGTCGCAAATGCCACATTTACGGCCATTTTGATAGATGATGTCCGAATAAAAGCGAAGCAGAAAAAGGAAAGGAGGAAGGATGGAACCAAGTCAAGAGGCCAAAGACAAACTACAAGAAACCTGTGGCACAAGGATCTCAACCTGCCGCTGCCCAAAATGTATCCCCGCCAAGAAGTCAAGAAAATAGGTACGAGATCCTAAGCTCTGCGGAAGAAGCTCCAAGGGAAGAAGAGAGGCCCGACAAACCAGCAGAAAAATTGGCTTCAGCAGGAATAAGACCCGAAGAGAGCATCATGGCAAGGGACAAAGAAAAGCAAACAGAAGCCTCCGAGGAGGAACATGAATCAGAGGAGTCCGAGGAAGAAGGAGAAATCGGAGACACGCAGACTTCGGTCAGAAGATCTGCAAGGGGCCGAAAATCTGCAAGAGAGAAGAGAGATCAGGAAACCTATAAAGACAAGCTCCAGGGCAGTCAGCCCACGTTGGAAAAACTCCTCAGCAAGAATACGAAGACGGTTAAAAATCAAGTTCATGGCTCCAGGGGAGCCTCTCATCAAAGAAATAAATGATGAAGACCATCTCCTGGAACTGCAGAGGAATGGGGAGTAAAGTAAAAGAAGAAGCAGTGAGAAGTCTAATAAGAAGAGAAACCCCGGACATTCTTCTGATCCAGGAGACTAAAATGGAGGACAAGGAATTTCTCCAAATTAGCAAAAAGTTTTGGAAAGGAAGCAGCGGACTAGCAGTATCATCAAGAGGAGCCTCTGGGGGATTGGGCTCTCTCTGGAATCCCCTCAAGTTCAGACTAGTCACAGAGGTGTGCACCAGCCATTGGCTATTCTTGAAGCTACACTCTGTAGAAACAAGGGAGGATATCTGCCTGTTCAATGTCTATGTACCCAATAATATAGGGGAGAAAAAGGAGTGTTGGGATTCCATTAGACAACTGGTGGAGACTGAGAACCTGGGAAACCTCATTATTGTCGGTGACCTAAACATTACTCTACGCTCGGATGAAAAGCGAGGAGGCACAATCGTAAGGGACCCAGCAAGGGAGTGGGTGGAAGACCTCATGCAAGACTGGGATCTGCTCGATACCCCTCCAGGCAACGGTAAGTACACCTGGACCAATAAAATATTAGGCCCTGGTCATATTGCTGCTCGACTTGATAGATGTTTGGTGCAGAGTTCTTTTCTTTTGCTTGGAATAGAATCTAGGTTGCACATCCTTCCTTGTAGTGTCTCAGATCACAAGCCCATTTTGTTAGAGATGTCAGGCCAAAAGGATCTGGGTCCCATCCCATTCAGGTTCAACGCTCTATGGGTTAAGGAGCCAGAGTTTTTGAATTTGGTTCAGGACAGTTGGAAAATGCCAGTGAAGGGTTCCCCCTTCTTCATCTGGGAAGAAAAGCTTAGAAGATTGAAAGCTGCCCTCAAATCATGGGCCAAAGCTCTTCCCACCCCTACTCAAGAGAGAAAGCAGGCCCAAGACAATCTTATTCAGCATCAAGCCCAAAGTGAGGATGTAGGAATCATCGCTGAAGTCTTAGACAAGGAAGAGGTGCTCCAGCAAATCTATCACAAAGCCTGCCTCACTGAGGAAGAACACTGGAGACAAAAATCCAGGAGTCTATGGCTCAAAGCGGGTGATAGAAATTCTGCCTTCTTCCATAAACAAGCTCAAGCAAGAAAAAGTTTTAATTCTATAGCAGAAATCAAGGATGGCAACTTGATCCACAAGGACAATGAGAGCACAAAGAAGGCAACATTCAACCACTTTCAAAATCTTTACAAAGAAGAGGGAGAGTCTGATCCAAATTCCAAATTTTTGGAGGCAATACCTTCAAGGATCTCCCCCTTTATAAATCAGCAGCTCGAAGTAAAGATCTCCATCCAAGAAATAAAAGAGGCTCTAGGCAGTATGGAGCCTGACAAAGCCCCTGGCCCGGATGGCTTCACGGCCAGATTTCTTCAAACTTGCTGGCAGATAGTGGAGAAAGATCTTTACAAGATGATCCTGAAATCACAAAACTGTCAAAAAATTGGGGGCAGCACCAATTCTGCCTTCCTCGCCCTTATTCCCAAGGAAAAGGGCGCAAAAGAATTCAACCGGTTTCGCCCAATCTCCCTTTGAAACATTGGATACAAACTAATTACAAAGGTAATTGCAAATAGGTTAAAAGGCATCCTTCCAGCAATCATACCTGAGAATCAAGGAGGATTTGTTCAGGGAAGACAGATTGTAGACAACTACATCCTAGTGCAAGAGGCGATACATTCAAGCCATCTTCGTAAAGAAAAGGGTATGGTGATCAAATTAGACTTGGCAAATGCCTTTGATCGAGTAAGGCAAAGTTTCCTGTGGGAAGCCTTGAAAAAGTTTGGCTTTGGTCAGGGGTTTGTAAACTGGATAAGAGCTTGCATAGCTGACCCTTGGATTTCTCCCTTGGTTAATGGGCGGGCAGCTGGCTTCTTCAAAGCCTCGAGAGGGCTCAGGCAAGGCTGCCCCCTCTCTCCACTGCTTTTCGTTCTCCAAGTTTCTGCTCTAAGCTTCTTCCTACATCAGAAATTGGCAGATCAGGAGATCCTGGGGCTTAATATAGCCCGAGGGGTGAAAAATGTAAATCATACTCTTTTCGCAGACGACACCCTCCTCCTAGGGGCAACCTCGGCAAGGTCTGCTCTAAGATTCAAGGAGGTGTTAGATGACTTTAGTGAAGCTACAGGAAGCAGCTTAAACAAAGGGAAATGCAAAGCTTTCTGTTGGAACATTTCAGTCCACACTCTTGCTGCCATCTCCAGAATTCTGGGCTTTAATGCCACCCTCAGCTGGTCCTCCTTTATCTATCTTGGCCTTCCAATCTTTCGAAACCTAGTTTCCAGTAGAGACTGGGCTCCTTTATTGGACAAATTTAAGGCAAAAATTCAGGCCTGGGGTTTCTCTTGGTTAAACCTTGCAGGCAAAGCCGTCCTAATCAAATCAGTGCTCAGTAGTCTCCCCATTTTTCAATTTTCTGTGCTCCTAGCACCCTCTGGCGTTATAAAAAAATTGGAAGCCTTCATCCGTAGGTTTTTTTGGAAAGGGGGTAATCTCAATGACAGGAAAATACCACTGGTAAGCTGGGAGAAAATTGGCAAGCCTCTGATGGAAGGAGGCCTTAACTTCAAAGATTTTGGCCTTCAAAATATTGCCATGGGGGCCAAGCTCTTCTGGAGACTCATAGCACCGCATCCAGGCTGGGCGCTAAGAGCCCTTTGGAGGAAATACCTCTCAGGAAAAAGGATTAGATCTCTGGACTCTTGTCTTCCATTATCTGGATAGCACCTGGTCAAACGCTGCCATAAGGCAGTCTCCCTTATCAAGGATCGAGCCTACTGGATCCTGGGCAACGGTAAGGATATAAATATATGGGATGACAGCATAATGCTTCATCCTCCCATAGCAACACACTCTTCTCTCCACGCGCTGCGATAGTGGTTGCATAGCGCAGGCTGTGATACACTGTGGGATATATCGTTGTGGGTTGATCGTTGTTGGCAGCAGTGGATTCTTCCCCCCGTGCCCCCAGACTTAATACAGGACATTCGATTGCTGATTTCACTGCTCAATGGCAAAGCGCCCCTTCGCGCAGGCAAAAAAGACACACGGGGATGGGGAGCCACCCCAGGCAAATACACAGTCGCGCAAGGTTACAAAAGCCTGCAGGATCGTCCCTATGTCGCCCCCGACCCAGCAGTTTGGAAGGGGCTGTGGAAATACAAATCGATGCCCAAGGTAGATATGTTCTGTTGGTTACTCAGCCACAGAGGAATCCTAACAGAGGATAAATTGAAGAAAAAAGGCTTTCAAGGCCCTTCTAGATGCCATCTGTGCTGCGAAAATGAAGAGAGTGCCCAGCACATCATCCTAGACTGTAAATTTGCAAGAGAAATCTGGCAGATCCTGCTGAGCTACTGGAAAACAGAGTTCTCTCTCCCTGTACACATTTCTGACATATTTGCTAACTGGCAGTCTTGCTATCCAGGAACTATTCCAAAAAACGAGAATTTTAAAGCAGCATGGTTCACTTTGCCAAAATTCATATGCTGGCAAATCTGGTTGGAGCGCAACAGAAGAGTGTTTAAAGATGAAAAATTAACTCCTCGGCGCATCTCCATCAGAGTCAAAAGCCTCTGGAAAGAAAATTTGGGTGAACACATGTCGGAAGTGAACTTATCTCAAACTGATCTAGATTGGGGTGGCTCGTTGGGCCTACACTTCTCTGGCGAAGCAAGGCATCACAAGAACATAAAAGAGTGGCAATTCAGAGGGAAGGAACAGGAACTATCAGATCTGCTCACCAAACAAGCCAGATACTGTTTATTTTTCGATGGGGCAACGAAAGGCAACCCCGGTTTGGCGGGAGCAGGAGGGATTATAAAGAACAAAGAGGGCATAATTGTGACCAAGTACGCCTGGGGTCTTGGACATTCCACTAGCATCCAAGCTGAAGCCTTGGCACTGCTACAGGGGCTTAAGCAAGCAAAGAACATCGGCGCTTCAGAATTAAGTGTTATAGGAGATTCCCAGTCCATCATTAAAACTTTAGTGGAGGTTTCCTCTCTGGTAGATCTTAGACTGGCCAGAGCAGTTTTAAGAATTAGAAACATGGTGAAATCATTTCGAACTGCAAGCTTCCTCCATGTATTACGAGAAAATAATAAAGATGCAGATCTGGAAGCCAACAGGGCAGTGTCCCTTCCGGAAGGCGCTCTCCTGTTAGATGAAACTGAGGAGTGGGATTCTATTCCATAATTCTGAAATGTTTTTCTGCATCATTTTGCATCAGTTTGTGTGTGTATTTAAACTAGGAAAAATAACAAAGATAGACTCTCTAGTCTCGTGTAAAAACTGTGGATTCTCAAAACTCGGGGTCTATGAGAAGACCAGGGAAGAAAGACTACAGGTTAGGCCCGACTTATTGTAACCCTTGAAGGCAGTTGCCCACTTTTTAATACAAACACATATCTGTTCTTGTAAAAAAAAAAAAATAAACCATAAGAATTAATATTTTAAACTCAAAAGATTAATAAACCCAAGGGGCTATTAATATTGTAAAGAAAAAGAACTAATAAACCCAAGGATTTAATATTAAAAACCAAAGGAACTGGTGAACCCAAGGGATAAATATTAAATACCTAAGGGATCAATAAGGCCAAGGGGTCAATAATAAAAACATAAGAGATCAATAAACCCTAAGAATCAATATTATGAACCAAAATATTATAATACCCAATGTTATAAACTCTAAATATTAAACAAAATATTATAAACCCTATATATTTGAATCTATATTCATTATAAGGCTTATTATTAAACCTAATAATATAAACCAAAATATTATACCAAAATATTTCATACATGTTGATTAGTATATATTAAGCACACTCATCACCACAATAGTCAATGGTCTTTCATAATTTATACTAAATACTCTATTATAGACTATACTATATTATAAATCTAATAACCCGAAGGATTAGTAAACCTAAGGGATTATATATGAAACACTAATAATATTGACATATTAATATTATAAAATCAAGGCATTAATAAACCAAAGGCTTTAACATTATAAACCCATTTGTAACGTACGACTCAACCCTATTTATTTATGCATTGTAAATGAAACTTACGTTAACTTATTTTAACTATTTGATCAAGAAAGTCAACAATCGGTTAAAAAAAATGAACGAATTCTTGAATCGGATTGCATATTAAAGTGAGGAGAATGGTTTCTTTAAAATTTAGTTTTTCTATATCACTTTTTGGATATGATTTGGACAATGGGCGTGATGATATCTACCATTGAATCCACAATGCTATAAAACACAATTCCTTACCGTGAGTGATATTTGCATCTCCAACACACTCATTCAAGTTGTCACTTTGTGCTGTTTCGCAGTGGTGGTTGATTTTGGCTGTGTTTGACTATTTTTCACATTCCATGTTTTTCCAAATCTGAAGAGCCCTTGTGCTCAACTGTTAGTCATGCGATGGATGAGTGCATCCAGGGTGATGTATTGTTTACGATTCCAAGAACCTCACCAAGTTTTAGAGGGTTTGTGTTTATGATTACTTCTGTCGATTTGAGTACAAGTCTATTACGAGCGATTCGCCTCATAAAGCATTTTGAGCAGATGGGTACGTAAAATACTGTTTGCTTTTCTTTTTTTGTAATTATTGCAATATGAGAGTAATAATGTAAAATACTATTTGCTTTTCTTTTTACTGTAATTATTGCAATGTGAGAGTGATAATGTCGATACAAGGTAGACAGACGAGGCCTAAATTCTTGTTGAATAAGGTCATTTATCCCTTTCCTTTAGAAAATACTGTGATTACATTCATTTTCTTTTATAAGGGTCAAGATAAGTAATCTTTGCTAATTTTTATTATATAATCTTTTGTTTTGAGAAGAAAGATATAAATAAAGATTATATATCATATAGTTTTCTGCAAAAAGATTATTCGAAACCAGAAAGAATACTAATGATCTTTCTCACATTTCTTGAGATAAGTTACCTATACCAAGGAAATGATATCTCATTAGTTTATTGGGATACAATTGAAACAAATTTATTGTTGAATATTTGCGTAAGAATGTATTTACCTTGGGAGTAGAAGATAAGAATGTATTTATCTTGGGAGTAGAAGATAAGTCCATTGCCTTAATTCCTTTGCAAGGGTTTGCAAAGATTACATGTTAACTTTGTTATTATTTTAAAAGGTCTATCTAGCTCTTATGCCCAAATAAGGGTTAGTTATGGTACTTTATTTTTAAAAGATATTTTGTACTCATTTAAATTATGAATTGATAACAAGTCCAAAGTACGCTTCTTGAATAGATTAAAGAGGGAAATTCTTAAATATCCTCATGTGCATTGAAGAAGAAAAGAGAAGTTTTCTCAGATAAATATTCATTAACCATGTTTTGAATAGTAATGAATTAATAAATCCGTGGATAGTTTCATAAAACCATGGGTAGTTTTTCCATGGTGTTGATAGAGATTAATTATTCCATAAAACCATGGGTAGTTCTTCCATGGTGTTGATGGAAATTAATTGTTTCATAAAACCATGGGTGGATTACCATGGTGTTTTCAAATATTACTTATTTGATAAATCCATGAATAAATTACCATGGTGTTGGTAAAGTTAAGTTATTTAATAAATTCATGGTTAAAGGAACTAATCAGTTTTATTTCTTAGATTAACAAACTAAGTGATTATTTTATATTATCATGATTATGATGTTAAATTCCTTTTGGGGGAAGATCTTGCATATACATGCAACATATGTATTAACTTCTATTGAAAAATAATATAAATATTTGTATGTAGAAAGATAGCTTGTAGTATTAAACTACATTGAATATGATTGCTTAGTATAATCTTTGGAAAAGAAGACATGTATTTATATTCTTAATTGCATATTTTTACAAAAAGAAAACATATTTTTACATGCTCACTAGCATTGAGATTTTCTTTGGGAAGACTCGTGAAGGAGGTTATGTGCTTGGTTGTGTAAGCACTCCTTTAGGGAGAGTCTTTTGGAATTGGTATGCATTTGCATGAATGGAAGAAACATTTGTTATGTTAGCTTGCATTCCATGCACTAAAAGTAATAGCTTAAGGGTTATATATTTTGATTAAATTTATGTAAATCACACTCATAAATATCTTAACTGATGTATCAGTTTATTTTAAAGAAAAGCTTGGGATATGTATCCATTGTCTTGCAGGAATGTATGCTTATGCGACGGAAACATTAGTTATTGTGATGACTTATAACCAGCACATATGAGCTATGTGTTGTTAAAGGGAGAATGTCAAGGTACTTTACTTGCTTGTCATGAATATACATGAGTAGATGGAGAAACTACTATAGTACAAATATGTGAAATGATTGATTAATACTTTATGAATCTTGACATAATTTTATGTTGAAAGCATCATAGCAGGGAATGATGGTGACAAGTACAAAGGAAAATTATGCTTGTCCTGGTGGTAGGTAAATGATGCATGGTTCATGCAGATGAGTACGAACTACCAGGTGATCCAGTGTACGATGGACCAATGTAGGTACATCCATGCCATCAAGATATGAAGATATGAAGACCAGAGGGTAAATGGTATCATATTTACTATAATGGATTTAAACTAGATATTTGTATATTTCCTTGTAAGATTTATAAACGATGGTTAAGGGATGGTCTCCCTTATAAGCCATTGATTGAGGGTTGAACACCCTCACGAACATTTAGTAATAAAATTAAATGTTTGCTAGTTTTCACCCTATAGGGTTTCCATGGTATATTGGTGTTCAATTATGTGATTGATTATTGTGTCCAGATAATGAGGTTGATTCCTTTCTTGTTATGATGTTCATAATGGCAATTATGTGATGACGATATGAGTAATGAGATGAATGGATGGTTACATCATATGGTATTAAGTTAATATACTGTAATGGAGGTTGTTAAGGGTTAAGGAGTTTACTATTCTTATTTATAAAATTACACTGTGAACTGTTAAACATTCTATGTAATGATGAGTAACTTGTATAAAAAAAATTTAACTCCTTACATTTCCCTGTGAAGTTAATGGTGTATGTTATAAGTGGTATCAGAGCTAAAGGTTGCAACACTGGCACCCTTGGGAGTTAGCAAAAAGAAATTGAGGGATTCGAGATGAAAAGCATCGCATATCTCTTCCAAGTTGAACAAAGAGTTTCAAGAGATAAGTATTATTATCTTTCTTTTCTTGAAACACTAGTTATTGCATTTAGGGAAAATACACTGCTTACAAAGTAAATAACTGTTGAGCTAGAGTTTCTTTCAAAAAGGATATGTATTTTACATGTACTTAAA
The DNA here is from genome assembly GCA_034641835.2 of Pinus albicaulis. Taxonomy (NCBI): domain Eukaryota; kingdom Viridiplantae; phylum Streptophyta; class Pinopsida; order Pinales; family Pinaceae; genus Pinus; species Pinus albicaulis. Next base: position 403,820,609 of record CM076573.1, read on the forward strand.
ACTTCTATTGTTGTGTTGAATTTCCTTGAAAGGAGTTGGGAATTTGGTTTCCTGAAGAAGAAACATGTGTTTGCTTGAAAATTTAACTAATATACATTTGATTCTTCTTGAGAGAAATATGTGTATTTTGAAAATAAATCTTGCATGTGAATCTTGCAACTAAAAGAGACAAATATATAGTAAAATGTGGTTTTACTTAATATGAAAGCTTGTTCTAGTTCTTTTGGAAAGTAATAAAGCATTGCTAATATGATAATCTTTTAGAAATATATACCATGGTTAAAGACCAAACTACTATGCTAGTCTTGCTGAGAAGAACCCATGTGAGTTCTTGCAAAGATTACTAGTATGTATCTTGAAAGGTGTGAGCAGTAGTAAAACAAAAATAAGTAAACTTGCTTGCATTTATATATATCTTATTTAAGAAAAGATAGGAAGATTGATTTCTTTTAAAAATGTATTTCGTACTTGTGTGTTAAATGATAAGGAATCCAAGTTCTTTTCTTGAAAATAAATGTAGGCTAAAGAGAATAACCTCTTGAATATACTACATTGCTAGATGGATTATCTCAACTTCTTGATTTAGGTATATTAAAGGTTAAGTTAACCTTGTTAGTATTGCGTAGTTTTTATGCATAAAAGAGGCTATCTATGATAAATTATTGGAAGCAAAGCATGAGCAACTTGCATGTAGAATCATAGAGGAACAAGGTTCTTTGCATGGATAGAAAATCTATTGAGTATGTGAGTACTTTATGCTATCATAACTATTATGTTAGTTTCATTTGGAGTAAGTTCATGCGTAGGCATCCAATAGCTGTATTAGATATCATTGGAAAGAACATAAGTTTATATGTGGAAAATGATAACATGTTTTGTTATCATACTTTAGAAAAGATTCTTTGGAAAAGAAGATGAATTACATGTACAAAAACTAAAGTAATGTTTTGTTTTCCTTGAAATATATACATGGCTAATGTGGGTATAATATTTCGAGAATAAAGTATGTATTCTTATGTTTTATGGAAAAGAAAACCATGTTCTGCATGCCTATTATGTTATATGTCTTCGAAGAGGAATCATGAGTTTTCCTACTCGATTATGTTAAGTACTCTGTTGGGAAATTAATCTTTATGCACGGTATGCATAGGAACAACAGTCAATGTGTTAGCTTTAATATATTTTCATGCTCCAAAGGCAAAAGCTGAAGTGGTGGTTCTTTTGTAAAAGTTAAGTAAAGCGAATGCACATTGTGTCATTTTCCATTAAAGTAATTTCTGAACAGATACGCGTGTGAAAAATGTCATAATAGTGTGGGAGTTATTTGACATGAATTGATAATTAGTTACTCACCCTAATGTAGATATGTTAGAAGAAAGCATGTTGTGACATTGCATTCACATCTTATATATTCACATGAATAGGTGTTAAAGGATCACTCAAAGATTGATTATTTATTGATTAAGGATTTATTATTTATTGATTAAGTCTTTATCTAATCATGCCATAAAATCTTGTCGATGCTACTAAAAGAAAACATTCTTGTAGAGGAGAAATGTGAATTTCCTGATGAGGATGAGTACTGCAGTAGGGAGAGAAGTTCTTCAAATGAAATAAAGATAAGTAATTTATTTTATTTTATTTTAAGAAGTCTATGCATATGCATGTTGATCCCTTTAAAAATGAATTGTTACATACATGGCATTGCATGAGATTAGCTTCCATTTAAGAGAATTCTTAAAAAAAGTACTTGCTATTATAATATACTTTTTCCGGATAAGAATATGCATATGAGATTAATATGTGTATTATGCTTTATTTATTTAGGAAAGAAAGTATAAAAAACATGAAAGAAAAATAGTTACTTTTCATTTGAGCTTTAAAAGAAGCAATTGTTTTTGCATGAAATAAAATTTCTAAGTTACCATGCACTACTTTAAAAGAGACGAATGTGTATAGTGATGGTGTGTGAAACTAATGCATGAATGCAAAAGATGAAGAAATTCCTACTATAAGATGATAGAGTGTTAAAATTAAATTGAATGACGTCTCTTAATAGATCAAGTTATGAAACTTAACTAAATGACTAGTTGAATAACTAATTTTTGCATGAGTCGTCATGGATGCATTAAAACTATTGACTAGTTATGAATGAATAACTAATTAAAGTTATATGCACGAATCGATTTTGACTAAAGCTATTTGAAAGTTGTGAACAAGTGATTATGATAATTACTTCGTATGTCAGTCTGTTGGAATAGAGCATTAAGGGAATTGGAAATGTTTGCATAAGATAATATGTGCTTGAGAAATGCATATTTACGATTAGCATTGTTTCTTATAGTAAGCATGGGTAGCTTCATGGAGACAGAAAATCTATGAAAATAAAGCATCGCAAACATTGCAATGTGAATTGCAACAGTAAATGTTAAAGTATCATGTTTTAATGTACAACACATGTATGTTACTTCCAGAAGGAAGTTGTGACAGCTTCATTAAAACTAACTAGTATTAACTAGCTAAAGACAATTTGTTTAATTTTCTTTTATCTGGAAAGAAAAACTTAAATAATCACTGTTGATAAAGAAAATTATTTAATTTGTTGAAATTAATTAATGAAAATAAAATATTTTTAAGCTGATTGTAAAAATGTTTCCAAGAATAGGAGGTGGTTGGGGATAGTTGTAAAAACAGTTACCTACTCCTCTGAGGATAAAGCTGGATCCCAGGGGAGGAGTAGGTGTTCTGTGAAATTGGTAAAGGGGGAGTATTTTCTAGAGCTGGTTGGGACCAGTTGAAAATAGCTTACAGCAACCCTTGTAAAGCCAAAAATATATGAGTATGATTGGATTGGCCATCCCGAGGTCATAGCAGAAAGATCCACTGTTAACCCATGGCACTGTCTAGATTCTAGAGCTAGGGGGAAAGTGGAGGACGTAATAGCCTCACTTGATGGTTGGGAGGACCACAGCTTGAAAGACTAAATTTCCAAATAAGTATAAATACATTTTAGTGTGGAAAGATTAACTGTCTGGATGTGAAAAAATGACTCCATCCTATGGATTAGGAGGAGAATTTTGTCTACCATTGCAGTTCTCATAGTGGAACAAGTTAAGTAAAATTTGTGTTATATTAAAATGAATTATTGAATTTATAAGTTCATTTATTTTATTACTAAATTGTTTGAATGTCTTAGCAGATGCTAGGATGTGAACATGGTGCATTGATTGACCATTGGTATGATGAAGAGAGCTAGGTGCTCTCTGAGTACTTTTTGAAGTACTCTGTGGATGTCTTTAGCAGGAGCTAAGATAGTGTGCACATGATGCATTGATGAGAGGGTTGGTTCTCTCCGAGTACTTGTGGAAGTACTTTGATTAAAACATCTCTTTATATTGCAATAATGTTTGGTAGTTGCAAGTATTTTTCATTTTGAAAACTACGTGACTAATGTGATTGAATTGTTAGTCATACATTACAGGCTCCTTCCATGGATTGTTGATGGGTTGATCAACCATTCTCAGAGGGCTTTTGTAAAAGTCCTCATTCTTCCAATGGTAATTGGTAAATAATGGTAAGTTCATATAGAGATTTTTCTATACTTTTGTGAATTGAATAAGGGATAAGCAGTTAGAAATGGAAATTAAATTTTCTTTGCACTATACATGCTTATGAGTATGGATAAAAACATTATTGTCTCAATTAATGGCATTTAAGGAAACGAAATTGTTTCATTGTGAAGGGAAAGGACTCCCTTTTGGTTATTTATATTATTATACCATGAGTATAAAGTTTAAATTTCAGTGAGAGAAGCACACCAAGGACGGTGTTCTCTTAAGGGGGGGAGTATGTAACGTACGACTCAACCCTATTTATTTACGCATTGTAAATGGAACTTACGTTAACTTATTTTAACTATTTGAACAAGAAAATCAAGAATCGGTTAAAAAAAATGAACAAATTCTTGAATCAGATTGCGTATTAAAGTGAGGAGAATGGTTTCTTTAAAATTTAATTTTTCTGTATCACTTTCTGGATATGATTTGGACAATGGGCATGATGATATCTACCATTGAATCCACAATGCTATAAAACGCAATTCCTTACTGTGAGTGATATTTGCGTCTCCAACACACTCATTCAAGTTGTCACTTTGTGCTGTTTCGCAGTGGTGGTTGATTTTGGCTGTGTTTGATTATTTTTCACATTCCATGTTTTTCCAAATCCGAAGAACCCTTGTGCTCAACTGTTAGTCATGCGATGGATGAGTGCATCCAGGGTGATGTATTGTTTACGACTCCAAGAACCTCACCAAGTTTTAGAGGGTTTTTGTTGATGATTACTTCTGTCGATTTGAGTACAAGTCTATTATGAGCGATTCGCCTCATAAAGCATTTTGAGCAGATGGGTACGTAAAAGACTGTTTGCTTTTCTTTTTTTGTAATTATTGCAATATGAGAGTAATAAAGTAAAAGACTATTTTATTTTATTTTTACTGTAATTATTGCAATGTGAGAGTGATAATGTCGATACAAGGAAGACGGATGAGGCCTACATTCTTGCTGAATAAGGTCATTTATCCCTTTCCTTTAGAAAATACTGTGATTACATTCATTTTCTTTTATAAGAGTCAAGATAAGTAATCTTTGCTAATTTTTATTATATAAACTTTTTTTGTGAGAAGAAAGATATAAATAAAGATTATATATCATATAGTTTTCTGCAAAAATATTATTAGAAACCAGAAAGAATACTAATGATCTTTCTCATATTTCTTGAGATAAGTTACCTATACCAAGGAAATGATATCTCATTAGTTTTATGGGATAAAATTGAAACAAATTTACTATTGAATATTTGCGTAAGAATGTATTTACCTTGGGAGTAGAAGACAAGAATGTATTTATCTTGGGAGTAGAAGATACGTCCATTGCCTTAATTCCTTTGCAAGGGTTTGCAAAGATTACATGTTAACTTTGTTATTATTTTAAAAGGTCTATCTAGCTCTTATGCCCAAATAAGGGTTAGTTATGGTACTTTATTTTTAAAAGAGATTTTGTACTCATTTAAATTATGAAGTGATAACAAGTCCAAAGTATGCTTCTTGAATAGATTAAAGAGGGTAATTCTTGAAATATCTCCATGTGCGTTGAAGAAGAAAAGAGAATTTTTCTCGGATAAATATTCATTAACCATGTTGTGAATAGTAATGAATTAATAAATCCATGGATAGTTTCATAAAACCATGGGTAGTTTTTCCATGGTGTTGATTGAGATTAATTATTTCATAAAACCATGGGTAGTATTTCCATGGTGTTGATGGAGATTAATTGTTTCATAAAACCATGGGTGGATTACCATGGTGTTTTCAAATATTAGTTATTTGATAAATCCATGAATAAATTACCATGGTGTTGGTAAAGTTAAGTTATTTAATAAATTCATGGTTAAAGGAACTAATCATTTTTATTTCTTAGATGAACAAACTAAGTGATTATTTTATATTATCATTATTACGATGTTAAATTCCTTTTGGAGGAAGATCTTGCATATACATGCAACATATGTATTAACTTCTATTGAAAAATAATATACATATTTGTATGTAGAAAGATAGCTTGTAGTATTAAACTACATTGAATATGATTTCTTAGTATAATCTTTGGAAAAGAAGACATGTATTTATATTCTTAATTGCATATTTTTACAAAAAGAAAACATATGTTTACATGCTCACTAGCATTGAGATTCTCTTTGGGAAGACTCGTGAAGGAGGTTATGTGCTTGGTTTTGTAAGCACTCCTTTAGGGAGAGTCTTTTGGAATCGGTATGCATTTGCATGAATGGAAGAAACATTTGTTATGTTAGCTTGCATTCCATGCACTAAAAGTAATAGCTTAAGGGTTAGATATTTTTATTAAATTTATGTAAATCACATGCATAAATATCTTAACTGATGTATCAGTTTATTTTAAAGAAAAGCTTGGGAGATGTAGCCATTGCCTTGCAAGAATGTGTGCTTATGCAACGGAAACATTAGTTATTGTGATGACTTATAACCAGCATATATGAGGTATGTGTTATTAAACAGAGAATGTCAAGGTACTTTACTTGCTTGTCATGAATATACATGAGTATATGGAGAAACTACAATAGTACAAATATGTGAAATGATTGATTAATAATTTATGAATCTTGACATCATTTTATGTTGAAAGCATCATAGCAGGGAATGATGGTGACAGGTACAAAGGAATATTATGCTTGTCATGTACAAAGGAAAATTATGCTTGTCCTGGTGGTAGGTAAATGATTCATGGTTCATGCAGATGAGTATGAACTACCAGGTGATCCAGTGTACGATGGACCAATGTAGGTACATCCATGCCATCAAGATATGAAGATATGAAGACCAGAGGGTAAATGGTATCATATTTATTGTAATGGATTTAAGCTAGATATTTGTATATTTCCTTGTAAGATTTATAAACGATGGTTAAGGGATGGTCTCCCTTATAAGCCATTGAGTGAGGTCTGATCACCCTCACGAGCGTTTAGTAATAAAATTAAATGTTTGCTGGTTTTCACCCTACGGGGTTTCTAGGGTATATTGGTGTTCAATGATGTGATTGATTATTGTGTCCAGATGATGAGGTTGATTCCTTTCTTGTTATGATGTTCATAATGGAAATTATGTGATGACGATATGAGTAATGAGATGAATGGATGGTTACATCATATAGTATTAAGTTAATATACTGTAATGGAGGTTGTTAAGGGTTAAGGAGTTTACTATTCTTATTTATAAAATTACACTGTGAACTGTTAAACATTCTATGTAATGATGAGTAACTTGTATAAAAAAAATTTAACTCCTTACATTTCCCTGTGAAGTTAAAAAAATTTTACGGCAGTAGCATCGAGTTAAGCCCAAAAAGAACTTGTGGGGCTGGTTCTGGGTCGAAAATCCTACCCTGCTCCTGTTCGTCTATTAAGAAAAAAAAACTATACTCAGCCCGTTAGTCGGCGGACTGGTGCCGTAGGGCCTAGGAAAATTATAAATAGACTATCTTCTTTTAATATCAAGGATAGCAGTGTACATAGTAATCATACCCTCTGTTATAGTTCGAAGAAGCATATAGAGAAGAACGAAGCAATGACAAGAGCATACATTTACTTGGATATATGTAACCATAAAAGAATTTACATTGTGCAATTAAGTTAGTACTATGTACAATAGCATCACACTATAGAGAGAGAACGCCAGATTAGAGTGCTACCGAAATTAAAACCCTTGGAAGAAAAATTTCCGAAATAATTCACACACAAGATAATATTAATTGTTCAGGCGGAAGCAGTCCGCAGACAAAGAAAACAAAGAGAAACAGTAAGAATTACGGCTAGAACCCTAACGAAAAGAGATGCATAACTACTGTAAATACTTCTGCGTGTCAGACATTATAGTAAAGGAGATAGGGAAAATAATTCTGAATAAAACAGTACTCAGAACGGAGTATTCCAATAAGTTGGACTGGTATAATGAAATACTTCAGCCATGAGGATGGCCGTCCCAAAAGATAATCATTTATACAACTTGGTAAATTGCCTAGACCCATAATTTATAACTGAAAACTGTACTTAAAAAAGAACTGTAAAAGTACATCTTAGGCTCTGTAAAGCCAGCTAGGAAAAAAAAAAAGCGAAAATAGAATCCTGGCAGTGTAACTCGGTAAACAAAATTATGCTCCTATGCAAGCCTTGAGACCACGGCTACTTGCAAGTGAGGTTGGAGTCGAGTTAAACGTCAGATTGAACTCGAAGACCTAAGGAGCAGATTTTAGGGTTTGGTCAAACCTGCAAACAAATAGTCCTGTGTTAGATTAGAAGGGAATAATAAATTCATGGTTCAGACGATTATGGGTTAAAAGGGATGCGCTGAACGGGAAAATGGAGTATCTCGGAAAATTACCTGGGAATTGACGGACCGATCTCTCATAGCCCGTGCATTACCTGGAAACAAGATGGGTAAGATATGAAAGGCATAAACCCTATAAGAAGTTGAACCCAGGAAATATTTTATGGCGGAAATTAAACCTTGCACCGAAAACAAAAACAACTGGATAAGCATGCTCCCATACCTGTAGGTATTACCAAAAAATTTCTGTTGAAGGTAGAGATCACGAATAGAATAGGATAAGACCGCGCCATGGTAAGCCGTGAGCTCTCAACCTGTTAATCAACCATATTCCAAGGTAACGTTTCAGAAAATGAGAGATTACACCCAGCAAATGATGCAGAAACTTAAAGGAATCAATAAATTGAAAATCTTGGAGAGGCAAGCCTGGAAAACTTACCATATACCAGAAGTAATCCGCCAGTCAAACCAGAACGAAGCTCTGCTCGCTACGCTATGGAAGAGCGGCAACAATGACTCTCCAGGTCGACAGGCTTGAGAAAACTGTGGGTTTTTCCCTTGAATTCACCGAGAAATTCTAAGAATTGATTACACCTGTCAATTTGATTTATTAACCCTGTACAACGGATGCAGAGAGGTCGAAGCACATGCCTTGGCAAAAGAAATGTGCGCCATGTGGCAAGAACAATAGCCCAAGCAGGACGAGGTAACTAAGATTTTTAAGATATGGGAATCCAATGAGTAATGCCACGCAGAGATCGAGACAGTCGAAAAGTAATTCTCACATCAAATCTCTTACCAGTACATCTATATGTTAAGCACTAACACCACATCATTGATTGCGCATATTATATGCCAAGTAGGATCTAAACAAAAACTTAAGACTTTAGACTGCCCCCCAAACTTAAAATATATATGTATATGCAATGTTTGTTATCGTTGCAATGATGTTATGTCAGTACGACTGAATGATAAGTGAGTTGTATGGTATGTTTAAGTCTGAGTTATTTCCATATGGTAATATTAAAGTATATGGGATAATTTGCTTTTTTACTATAGGCTGAAAATCGGCCTGCTGATCTTCCAGAGATGCGTTGATGCGAGGTATGCTACGCGCCACGTCCCTTACCGTAGATGCCTCCTGCAGATTTGCTACGGTTTCACTTTTATTCCGTCTGGGACAATTTTTATAGTAATGGGCTTCTCCGTAGGCCCAACACTGTAGGGGAGGTTTAGAATTGTTGGCGAGAAGTCAGGTCTCGCGTACAAGACCTAGGTTCAAGAGTTGTGGCCAACAAAGGGGTCCGGTGTAGTCTAGGAACACGCCGGCATTTTCACCCTGCTCTGGAGAGCAGTGCGTCTCACCCGAGGCGTGCCGCAACCACATGCAGAAGGGGATGAGATCAATGGCAAGAAAAATTCGCAACTCATGAAGGACAGTGCATCGATTACATATACAGAGTTATATATGCAAGATCACTTAATAAGCATTCAGACATTTGCAAATAAAATTTTAAACCAACATAAACACATTACAGGCACATAACCATCTTATTGAGACAACAACCTTCCATTGTATTAATCTCTTGGCCAAACACATGGATACATGGCATTCTCACTGATAGCTTACAAATCTGATACAGATGGATTTCGGAACAGAAAGGTAGAATAGAGAAGATGAGGAACCCTAGGAAGGTCATGCACGATTCTTCCGCAGTCACTCTGTGCATCTTCCCCTGTCACGAGCCTCGCAACCTCTTCAGCCTCTGCTTCTTCCAGCCGGGTGACTGTTATTTATTCACCCGCTCTCGCGACTATCAGTTCCTCTGTGTCTATTCTTCAGTTGCTCCCAGCTTCTCTCCTGTTATCCGCGTGTTTCACTTTCTGTCTTCTATTGTGTGTTTTCTTCATCTGTACTTGTGCGTGTTCTATCTTCAGCTATCTCATGCTTCCGTGCCACCTTGATAGCTCCGCAACTCCTGGTAGTTGCGACGCGGTCGCGATTGCCATGTGTCTTCATGCCGAAACTCAAAAAGGTCAAAATTCAAAATGTTCCAACCAAGATTTCAAAAATAATAAAAAACAAGGGCCCCAACAGGTCCCGACCACAATTCCGACTCGTCCCCGAGTCAATCACAAATAACAGTGTCCACTTCCATTGCCCCACTGGCTCCCGTGCTCTGTTCTGCTGTGCCTTTGCCCCGCACCCTTTCTTGCTGTGCTCCGCCAAGCGGTTGTTCAAACAAGGGCCCCAACTCCGGGACCCTGCGGAGCGCTGTATCTCTAAGCTCGGTGAAGTCCGCCACCGCTTGCTGCCATTCCTGCATAAGCAAGTCTGCTTCTTCCGAGATCCTGGTGGTGGCGACGTCCTCTATAGTTGTCGGGACAGCCCCGAACATCGTGGCAAGCTGGGTCTCGACCTTGGAATCCAGCTGTTGTATGGATTCGGCACTGGCCCGAATGGGCGGACAGATTTCCCGAATGACCTGTTTGGCTGCTGCCGAGTCGGCCTTAGTCTGTTGCATTTGAATTTCAAGCTCGTCCGCCTGGGCATAGAGCTGATCTAACCGTGCTGGGTCTGCGGTCTCTTGAATTTCAGGGGAAATCTGTTGCAGCTGGGCAGAAATAGGCTGCGTTTTGACAGTGAGTGCGAGTGAGCACTCCTGCAGACTTCGCAGAAGGGCGTAAGCCTCGCCCACAGTGGAATGAAGAGTCGCCCGCATACTAACTGCCTGAGTCTGCTTGGCAGTCACCTGTTATGAGTAGACAATTTGTGGATCTGGATGGGTAGGCCGTGCTGCTAACGCCGCTTGGAGTTCCTGATTCTCCCTGCATAGATCAGTGAAAGCAGTCCGAAGGTGGTAAGCCTGGACTGCTACACTGTCCTCCACTATATTTTCAGGGAGTGGGGCATGATGAGCCCTTGCAGCGGGCCATAGGTCGGAGAATGCCTGAGCAGTAATGGTGACATGCTCCTATAGGTAGGTCTTCTCCCTGGTCAGCTCATCGCGCTATTCAGTAAGCGCTGTGATCTGGCGGTGCTGCTCAGTGCACCGCTACTGCAGCTCTGAATGAATCTGTTCGGCCTTGAGGGCCACCCGTTGAATGAGTAGGTACAGCTGCCCTGTACCCCATGTTTCTGCATTTGCCGTGCCGGAAGCGCCCTGCTCCGGCATCTGTTCCTGCGAAGGTTGGCCACTGGCCACTGATCGGTTGGAGGTCTCAGGAGGAAGGACTGGTGTCTGCTGCTGCATTGAGGTGGCCATATCGGACTCCGGTCGGTCTTGCTGAATGGTCTGGTCTGGGGGAGGGTCAGCCGAATCAGCCCCAACAATGGCCAGCCGGACAGATATAGTAGAGACTGGATCCTCGGGTGTGGCCACGGGGTCAACCGGCGGTACTACGGCTTCAGTACTGGAGGTGACTTCCACCCCGTGGTCACCTCCGAAAAGTTCCCCGATGAGAGGATCTGATACAGTGGCTGATGAGTTGGATGGATTGGAGGAGGTGGCAGGTGGACGGCCGGTGGAGGGAGCGGTGGACGGGGTGAAAGAGGTATGGGGGAGGCGAATGTTGAGGAACTCTGACAGATCGATCAGGGTTTCCTCCGGAATCAACGTCCCTGTGAGTGGAGTGGATGGTGGATCATCGTCAGTAAGGTCCACCACTGGATTTGTGACAGCAGTGCGGGCCCTCTTGGATGGAGGGGGGTCTGATGGATCAGGTTCTAGGCCCGTTTCGCCCATCGGGGTGATGATAGGGCTGGTAGAGGTGAATAAGCTGGTGGGGATGGGAGAAGTGAGAGGGGCGATATGGGAGGGAGCAAGAGACCGACCGAGCTGAAATTCAGAAAATGAGGGAAACAAAGGGGCACCACTTGAAACAACTTGGGTTACCACGTTAAGGCGTCATACCTGGGCATTGAGGTGTTGTACGACGGGGACCAGTGATTCGGGAAGTTCTTGTGCGGTCTCAGCTGCATCCTGCGGAGGTCCCGCCGCAACCTGTGAGGACCCCGCTGCGCCTGTCTCGGCAGGCCGCTATGCCGGCAACATCCGCTCAAAGTTATATCGGGGGATCCCGTCGCGGATGTGCTTGGTGACCCCCGGCCACGCAGAGACCTCGCGGTGAAAGGTATCATCATTCAACTGGAATCTGAGGGGCACCATGTGGAAGGTGGCTTCCGACACCCAAGTTGGGCGGAGGTAAGTGTGCCTATGGGTTACCCCGAACCATACTTGCTCACTATACTCATCCAACAGGTGCCTGGGCACCCGTTGCTGGTTAGCCACCACATCTCTCATTAACCCGTACCACGCCCAAAACGCTTCCACGTTCACCTGTTTGGTGTTGGGGTCCGAGGAAACCTGCCACGGGGTGAACTTCATCGCAAGAGGCTGGCTCGCGGTAGTCTCTGCCGGCATCCGGACAGGAGGAATGTGCCATTTCCACATGGCGAAAGCTAAAATCAAGTAACCGTAAATGAAACTGGTGGTGCACTTGTAGTTCTCTTCGCAGGCCGCGAAGAGTTCTTTTAGCACGAAAGAACACCAATTCAGCCTGACGCCCTGGATACAGTGCTCCGCAATGGAGATTGTATCCAAGGTGCACTCTCCCTTAGTATAGTGCCGCATCGTCTTGCTAGTGATAAGGTAGCAAGAGAACTGAATTTCTGGCTTATTAATCAAATCAATTTTGGCACCTTTTCCCCCCCGACGAGTGCCATACTTGGTGTACAGGTCTATGTCACCCGACTTTCGGGCACGCTTAGAAGATGTCTGGCTGGCGGCGGAGACATCTGCACCATTTTGAGATAGCCCTGTAAGCTGATGAATGTCTTCGGCGTGAATTGGGATTTCCTCATTGAGCCACAGGGACCCGTTCTGTATTCGACTGAGGAGGAACCGGGTGCATTGCAGAGCCGGTCCTGTAGTTCCAAAAATTGGAAGAGTCCTTAAATTCATCAAGGACGACTGCTGGAGGCCCCTGTATTCTTGTCGCATTCGGCTGTTGGAGCTACTGCCTGGCGTGTAGTGGTGCTCCATGTAGGTCTGCCAATGGAGGTGGGGGAATTCAACTGGGTCGGACATATTGGCGTCCATCATCACTGCACTATCATACTTGCCAACCAACGACTCTGTTCGGTGGATTCGGCTGTCTAACACTGGTTCAGGAATGGATAAGGGAGCCTTCGGCATCTTGGCGCGGCGCTGGTAAACTTGGAGAATTCTTCGGGAGTTTCCTGCTGGGCACGGTGCGCTTTGAGGCTGCAACTGTTCTGGAGTCGCTGCAATTGCCAAATTAAACTGGTCCATCATTCTCGTGCTGTTGGCCTCCATGCAAATTATGTCATCCACAGGCACGAGCGGAGTTGATGAGACTCCATAACGACAATTAATTCTTGCTATCCTTCTTGCCTGCGATAATCGTGTGATCAATCACATGCCTGTGTGTAATCTGACAGTTGCTGACGGTGTCATGGGGAGATGGGCGGACGCGACGGCTGAGGGAACTACCGGTGATGGCAAATGATTATGGTACGATTACTGTCTACTTATGGTAATTTATGATGCAAATCTGGGCGATCCTACGGACTGACAAAAGGACTGACGGAAATGACCTAGACTGACACTGGCACGGGGATGGATCCTACAAGGACGGCACGCTGGACTGGCACCGTGACACGCTGGACTGGTCCGCCCCGACCACAGTCAGTTGCGGTAATGTACCCGCAACTGACCGGTTATTTGACAGACTACCTATGAACGGAAAAGACTCCCTACGCTCATCCCGGTTGCGGGAGAGTTATTCGACTAAGCTACTCTACGGGTTCTCTTGGTTGCAAGAGTTATTGATGAAAAGTGAAAGGGACCTACTCCTGGTAGGGTTTCAGGCGTGAGCCATTCACCCACCTAGGGAGGACTCTACCATCCAGCTGTGCCAACCGAACGGCTCCTGAGTCACGGATCTCGATGACAAAGTAGGGTCCCAACCAGTGCATCTGGAGCTTGCCTGGAAACTTCTGGAACCGGCTATCATATAAGAGAACTTTGCCGCCAACTTGGAAGGCTTTGGTTTTGATGTGGCGGTCGTGCCACGCTTTCTGCCTAGCCTTCTGAACCTTCTGGTGGAATTCCGCCAGGAATCGGGCCTCATCCAGCTCCTGTAGCTCCTGGAGGCGTTCCCGAAGTGAATCCTCTTCTGAGAACTGAAGAGACGTAGCGATCAGAAGACTGGGTACAGTGAACTCGGTGGGAATCACAGCTTCCCAGCCGTACACCAACTGGAATGGTGTCTGATTGGTCAAGCGTTTCACCGTGGTCCGGTAGGCCCACAATGCCGCTGGGAGACGCTCGTCCCAATCGTCGCGCTGAGCATTGCAAATTTTAGTCAAGCCTTTTTCAAGAATCTTGTTGAATGCTTCCACAGTACCATTGGCCTGCGGGTGGTATGGGCTGCTTTTATGATGCTGAATCATAAATGTGTCTAGTAGTGACTTGACCGTGGCATTAATGAAATGCGTACCCTGATCGCTGCTCAAGCTCCGTGGGTAGCCAAACTGGCTGATGATGTGCTCAAAAATGAACCGGGCAGCGGTCTCTGCTGAACAGTCGCGTATCACTGCTGCCTCAGCCCACTGGGTGAGGTAATCCATGGCGGTAATGATGTACCGGGCCTTGGAGTGTCTAGCGATCGGGGCGATGGGACCTACGAAATCAACAACCCATTTTTCGAACGGCCGCAACACATGCACTGGGTGTAGCAGAAGCTCGTCCCGGTGTGAAGGCCTTCCCGTCCGCTGGCAAACATCGCAACGCTTCACATAGGCCTTACAGTCAGCATGTACCGTCGGCCACCACAGGCCAGTTTGGAGCACTTTCCTTGCGGTGGGTTTCGCGCCCACATGCCCTCCCACAACACCACTGTGACATTCCCACATCACCGCTTCTCGTTCATGGTCCAGAACGTATCTGCGCAACACCTCATCGAGGCCCAGTTTGTGTAGTTTCCCTGCGATCAATTTGTAGTCGGCCGCCCGGACAACCAGGTGGCGTTTCTGAAGCGGGGTATAATCCTGAGGGCATTGTCCTGTGGTCAGATAAGTGACAATGTCAGCCATGTAATCTGGTATTGCTTCTACTCGGAAGAGGTCGGCATCCGGCAGCTGATCGTCCAACGAGCCTTCATTCTCTCCCGTCTCCAACCTGGATAAATGATCGGGACCGACATTCAACCTGCCGGGCTTGACAATCACCTCAAACGTGAATTCCTGGAAAAGTAGAAGCCAGCGACAGATCCATCCTTCCAACACAGGCTTATTCACCAGGTACTTCAATGCAGAGTGGTCCGTAAAGAATGTGAATTTTCCGCCCAGAAGATAGTGGCGGAACTTCTGGAGGGAGTACACCATCGCCAATGCCTCCCGCTCAGTCGTGGTGTAATTCTTCTCCGCATTCAATAACCGACGGCTGGCGAAGTATACAGGGTGGTCAACTTTCGTCTCCCCGGGTTGCGCCAAGACAGCCCCAAGTGCAATACCAGATGCATCAATATGCACATGGAACTGCTTATCCCAGTCGGGATGAACAAGTATGGGTGCCGTCGCCAACTGCTTCTTCAAGGTGTCAAGTGCCTTCCTACACTCCGTCGTCCACTGGAATACTTCTGACTTCCGCAACAGTTTCTCCAAAGGGGCCGTAACCTTTGCGTAGTTGCGAATAAACCGCTTGTAATATCCTGTGTGCCCGAGCAGTGCCCGCAATTGCTTCACGGTCTCGGGGGCTTCCATGTGAATGATGACCGCGACCTTGGCGAGATCGACACAGACCCCTTGCTTGCACACCACGTGGCCTAAGAATGTGCCGAATGGAACTGCAAAAATACATTTCTTCAAGTTCAAGGAAATCTGCAGCTGACGACACCGGTCAAACATAATACGCAACAGGGAGGCGTGTTTCTTCAACAGGCTGTAAATGGTCCAGTCGTCCATGTAGACCTCCAGGAACTTGTGAATGTACTCCCGGAAAGCAGCAATGACAATCCGGAAAAACACAGCCGGTGCGTTCTTCAGACCAAACAGAATAACGTGGTATGCGAATGATCCCCACTCAGTGGTGAATGTCGTCTTTGCTTTGTCTTCCTCGACGATGTGCACCTGATGGTAACCTGAAAACCCATCAGTGAAGGAATAAGCTTCGTCTCCCGCAACATGATCTAGAACTTCATCGCTGAAAGGAGTGGGAAACGGATCGTGGATGCAGGCATTGTTCAGGCTCCGGTAGTCTACACAGACACGGATCTCCACTTTGTCCTTCTTGTTTTGGATGACAATGGGACTCACCCACTCTGCTTCTTCTACTGGAAATATAAGACCTGCAGCCAACATCTTGTTGATCTCCATCTTGACCTTTTCTTTGATACGTGGGTTCAACCGGTAGGGTCGGTGCTTCACCGGCCTGGCCCCCGGTTTCAGCGCGATGCGCATTTCGCCCAGGTCCCCCTTGATCCCCTTCAGGTCCACAACCGAGGACGAGAACAAATCTTCGTATTCCCGGAGGAGGCTGAAAATTTCTTTTGTCGTTTCCTCGTCCCAGTAATCTCCCACCGTTGCGAGCTTGGGTTTCTCGTCCGTTCCAATGTTCAGCTTCTTTGTCTTTAGTGGCTGTAAATGGACTCCTTTAGTCGTCGGCTCTTCACTGATGTTCCGCTCACCTTCCCTTTCGTCAAAATAGAGATGCCTGAGGTCCTCCAGACTATCGTCATCCGGATCACCATCAATCCGGTGGAAAACCAACTCGCGCCTGACCTCAGGTCGTGACACAACCGGGCCCCCGTCAGGCTCAGGATGGTGGAAAAACAAGACCTCCTTGATTTCATGTAGGGCCTAAGACTCCTGTGCCGTCTCCCCTTCGAACGAGAAGCACTGAACGAACTTGTCCGTAACTGCCTGCCAAGAGCGGGTTCCCCGTTTTCGCTCTTCCTCCAGGTACCAGGCCTGGGGAATTGTACCCAGGGAGTGGATAAACTTGTGGACCCACAGCTCCTCAGGGTACCGGGTGCTATGCCACTGTTCCTCGCAGGCCCGCAAATGGTGTCGCGGGTCGGAAGTTCCATGATACTTAAGCGTACTGCAAGGTCCTTCGTCCTCTTTAAAGCGTGCCCGCAGAGCATCCGCCACGCACTCCCATCGCAACAGAGTGTTGTGGTGATTTTTCCACCATCGGGCCGACGTGGATTACAAGGCCACATCCAAAAGCAGCATCCGGCTCTCAGCTGGGACCAGGTCTTCCACCTTGGTAATAAAAGTATTGACTGCTTGCATGTTCGACAAGGTGGGATATCCGCGGATCTCAGTCCCTACCCACCGGACTTGGGCAACGAAAGCACATCTCTGTGTGGTGGTCTCATACCCCCCTTGCTGCCAGTCTTCCCAAGCGAGTTCGGATCCGAGCTCTGAGCTCTGCACACTCCGCCAACTGACAGAGCCAGTCGCGGTCGGGTTAATATAGTCGTCCCGCTTTCCTGTGGTCATCTGATAAAGGTGGTCCATCATCTGAGCATCCTCCCGATTGTCCACTGTTTCCGTATATCGCAGGCCCTGATATGGGTCGAGGGGCTGGGTGACCCGTACCTCCCCATCCTCAAAGATCATCAGCTCCTTTTTAAGGTCAATGATGGCGTAATTCTCAAAATCCCAATCAATGCCGAGTAAGGCGGGATAGGGATCCTTGTCGCCCATGATATCAATAACCTCAAAATCGGTGTATGTCTTCACCCCCGCAACTTCGACCTCGACACCCTCGAGCCGGCCGATTGGCAGAATACAGTACTGGTTCGCCATCCTGAGTTGGATTGGCGAGTAGGCTAGCCGTGGCCTTCCAAGAGCCTCCCATGTCTTCCGTGGCAGAATGTTGACGTCGGACCCCAAGTCCAGCATGGTATCGCTGATTTGGAATCCCGCGACCTGCGTGTTAAGCCGGAATTCTTTGCCTGTTCATTGCTTGTTCCGCTTCACGCGCTGCATGTATTGAGGGCTAGCGTTCGCTGGGTCTCTAAGTCATGTGCGCCCCTGCAGTGTTCCTTCCAAAGCATGCTTGAGCTGCTGTTGCAGCACAGCATTGTCAACAATCCTGAGGAATAGTCGGAGCCAATCCTCGACCACAGTACCTGCGACATTCTGCGCCCCAGATTTCGGCAGCATGGGCTCCTCCAAACCTCCCTCGTCCTGCAGCTGGGCGAACGCCTCAACTGTCTCCTGGAAATACTTCTTCTGGACTTCGGGCCTGATCAACTTCTTCGGGGATGCCGGTCGAACCACTCGTGCTGGCTCCTTCCCGTGGGCATCCTCTCCAGTCTTCTTTCCGCCCCTCGTCACGATCGCGACGTTCTGCAAGTCTGGGGTTGCGGTCCCTCGCAGCTCTGAGTTTATCAGATTCGCTCTCCTCTGCCTCGCCCGTTCTTCCCACTTCTTGATGAGCTCCGGACAGTCCTCTATAGCGTGGGCATTGACTCGGCACTGGGAACACCAGGGTCGTCGCGGGAGGGGACATTCTCGAGCCACGTGACCCTCATGGTCACAGTTGTAACATTTTACCGGACCGCGTCCGCCGGTGCGGCCTCCCCGCATGCCGCCGCCTCTTCCCTTTGGAGCCTCGTTCACCCTGTAAGAGGGACAATCCAATCGATCCGCAAGTGTGTCGAGCGCCCTGTACTGCTCGGTGTTGTGAGTCGTGGAAACACAAAATTCGCAGTACACATTATTCGGGACCGTGGAGTACTTATGTAATATCAGGCACATCCGAGGAGGATGCCCCAGCGTCCGGCAAATCTCGCAGTACTCTGTGGTGGAGGAACCCGGTTGAGGTGGGAACCCTGCGTAAGGCTGTTGTGGCTGGTATACCCCCTGCGGATTCATCGCCGTGCCACCCCCGGGTGGTGGACCCCCCTGGATTGCTGCGACCTAGGGTCCTGCTCCTGCGCCGCGCAACCGAGGACACTCGGTTGCGACGTGGCCCTCGAGCAGGCAGTGAGTACACCAAAAATTCGGTCGCGTTGGTCTCACCGGCTGAAGCTCCTTGAGCTTCTCAGTCAAGCTGGAAATCTGGTGTTGCAACCCTTTCAAGGAAGGATCTTGTGGGGCCGGCCCCCCCCGATATTCCTGGGGGTAGCCCGCCATGGCTTCAATCTTCATGGCCTGCTCCAAAGCGTCCTGTAGATTATCAATCTTCTGCTGAGTGAGAGGGGTTCGTGTCAAGGGAAGCAGAGCCTTGATGAACCAGTCCCTCTGGTGGTTTGGATCGATCGGGTAGCTGAGTTTCCCGATCGCATCCTTGAATCACCACATCAACTCCCAACTCCGGGACCCTGCGGAGCGCTGTATCTCTAATCCCGGTGAAGTCCGCCACCGCTTGCTGCCATTCCTGCATAAGCAATTCTGCTTCTTCCGAGATCCTGGTGGCGGCGACGTCCTCTATAGTTGTCAGGACAGCCCCGAACATCGTGGCAAGCTGTGTCTCGGCCTTGGCATCCAGCTGTTGTATGGATTCGGCACTGGCCCGAATGGGCGGACGGATTTCCCGAATGACCTGTTTGGCTGCTGCCGAGTCGGCCTCAGTCTGTTGCATTTGAATTTCAAGCTCGTCCGCCTGGGCATAGAGCTGATCTAACCGTGCTGGGTCTGCGGTCTCTTGAATTTCACGGGAAATCTGTTGCAGCTGGGTAGAAATAGGTTGCGTTTTGACAGTGAGTGTGAGTGAGCACTCCTGCAGACTTCGCAGAAGGGCGTAAGCCTCGCCCACAGTGGAATGAAGAGTCGCCCGCATACTAACTGCCTGAGTTTGCTTGGCAGTCACCTGTTATGAGTAGACAATTTTTGGATCTGGATGGGTAGGCCGTGCTGCTAACGCCGCTTGGAGTTCCTGATTCTCCCTACATAGATCAGTGAAAGCAGTCCGAAGGTGGTAAGCCTGGACTGCTACACTGTCCTCCACTATATTGTCAGGGAGTGGGGCGTGATGAGCCCTTGCGGCGGGCCATAGGTCGGAGAATGCCTGAGAAGTAATGGTGACCTGCTCCTGGAGGTAGGTCTTCTCCCTGGTCAGCTGATCGCGCTGTTCAGTAAGCGCTGTGATCTCTTGGTGCTGCACAGTGCACTGCTGCTGCAGCTCTGAATGAATCTGTTCGGCCTTGAGGGCCGCCCGCTGAATGAGTAGGTACAGCTGCCCTGTACCCCATGTTTCTACATTGGCCGTGCTGGAAGCGCCCTGCTCCGGCATCCGTTCCTGCAAAGGTTGGCCACTGGCCGCTGATCGGTTGGAGGTCTCAGGAGGAAGGACCGGCGTCTGCTGCTGCATGGAGGTGCCCATATCGGACTCCGGCCGGTCTTGCTGAATGGTCTGGTCTCGGGGAGGGTCAGCCGAATCAGCCCCAACAGTGGCCAACCGGACAGATATAGTAGAGACAGGATCCTGGGGTGTGGCCACGAGGTCAACCGGCGGTACTACGGCTTCAGTACTGGAGGTGACTTCCACCCCGTGGTCGCCCCCTAAAAGTTCCCAGATGAGAGGATCTGATACAGTGGCCGATGAGTTGGATGGATTGGAGGAGGTGGTAGGTGGACGGCCGGTGGAGGGAGCGGTGGACGGGGTGAAAGAGGTATGGGGGAGGCGAATGTTGAGGAACTCTGACGGATCGATCAGGGGTTCCTCTGGAATCAAAGTTGCTGTGAGTGGAGTGGATGGTGGATCATCGTCCGTAAGGTCCACCACTGGATCTGTGACAGCAATGCGGGCCCTCTTGGATGGAGGGGGGTCTGATGGATCAGGTTCTGGGCCTGTTTCGCCCATCGGTGTGATGATAGGGGTGGTAGAGGTGAATAGGTTGGTGGGGATGGGAGAAGTGAGAGGGGCGGTATGGGAGGGAGCAAGAGACCGACCGATCTGAAATTCAGAAAATGAGGGAAACAAAGGGGCACGACTTGAAACAACTTGGGTTACCACGTTAAGGCATCGTACCTGGGCATTGAGGTGTTGTACGATGGGGACCAGTGATTCGGGCAGGTCCTGTGCGGTCTCAGCTGCATCCTGCGGAGGTCCCGCCGCAACCTGTGAGGCCCCCGCTGCGCCTGTCTCGGCAGGCCGCTGCGCCGGCATCATCCGCTCAAAGTTATATCGGGGGACCCCGTCGCGGATGTGCTTCATGACCCCCGGCCACGCAGAGACCTCGCGGTGAAATGTATCATCATTCAACTGGAATCTGAGGGGCGCCATGTGGAAGGTGGCTTCCGGTACGCAAGTTGGGTGGAGGTAAGTGTGCCTGTGGCTTACCCCGAACCACACCTGCTCACTATACTCATCCAATAGGTGCCTGGGCACCCATTGCTGGTTAGCCACCACGTCTGTCATTAACCCGTACCACGCCCGAAACGCTGCCGCGTTCACCTGTTTGGTGCTGGGGTCCGAGGACACCTACCAGGGGGTGTATTTCATCGCGAGAGGCTGGCTCGCGGTAGTCTCCGCCGGCATCCGGACAGGAGGAAGGTGCCATTTCCACATGGCGAAAGCTAAAATCAAGTAACCGTAAATGAAACTGGTGGTACGCTTGTAGTTCTCTTCGCAGGCCGCGAAGAGTTCTTTTAGCACAAAAGAGCACCAATTCAGCCTGATGCCCTGGATACAGTGCTCCGCAATGGAGATTGTATCCAAGGTGCACTCTCCCTTAGTATAGTGCCGCATCGTCTTGCTAGCAATGAGGTAGCAAGCGAACCGAATTTCTGGCTTATTAATCAAATCAATTTTGGCACCTTTTCCCCCCCGGCAGGTGCCATACTTGGTGTACAAGTCTCTGTCACTCGACTTTCAGGCGCGCTTGGAGGATGTCTGGCCAGCAGCGGAGACATCCGCGCCATTCTGAGACAGCCCTGTAAGCCGATGAATGTCTTCAGCATGAATTGGGATTTCCTCATTGAGCCACAGGGACGCATTCTATATTCAACTGAGGAGGAACCGGGTGCATTGCAGGGTCGGTCTCGTAGTTCCAAAAACCAGAAGAGTTCTCAAATTCATTAAGGATGACTGTTGGAGGCCCCTAAATTCTGGTCGCATTCGGCTATTGAAGCTACTGCCTGGCGTGTAGTGATGCTCCATGTAGGTCTGCCAATGGAGGTGGGGGAATTCAGCTAGGTCAGACAGGTTGGCGTCCATCATCACTGCGCTATCATACTTGCCAACCAACAACTCTGTTCGGTGGATTCGGCTGTCTAACACTGGTTCAGGAATGGATAAGGGAGCCTTCGGCATCTTGGCGCGGCGCTGGTAAACTTGGAGAATTCTTCTGGAGTTTCCTTCTGGGTGCGGTGTGCTTTGAGGCTGCAACTGTTCGGGAGTCGCTGCAATTGCCAAATTGAACTGGTCTGTCATTCTCATGCTATTGGTCTCCCTGCAAGTTATGGCATTCCCTGGCACGAGCGGAGTTGATGAGACTCTATAACGACAATTAATTCTTTCTATCTTTCTTGCCTGCGATAATCGTGCGATCAATCGCATGCTTGTGTGTAATGTGACAATTGCTGACAGCGTCATGGGGAGATGGGCGGACGCGACGGCTGAGGGAACTGCGGGTGATGGCAAATGATTATGGTACGATTACTGTCTACTTATGGTAATTTATGATTCAAATCTGAGCGATCCTACAGACTGACAAAAGGACTGACGGAAATGATCTGGACTGACAATGGCATGGGGAGGGATCCTACAAGGACGACATGCTGGACTAGCGCCGTGACACGCTGGACTGGTCCGCCTCGACTACAGTCGGTTGCGGTGATGTACCCGCAACTGACCAGTTATTTGACAGACTGCCTATGAACGGAAAAGACTCCCTACGCTCATCCCGGTTGCGGGAGAGTTATTCGACTAAGCTACTCTACGGGTTCTCTCGGTTGCGAGAGTTATTGATGAGAAGTGAAAGGTACCTACTCCTGGTAGGGTTTCAGGCGTGCGCCATTCACCCTCCCAGGGAGAACTGTACCGTCCATTTGTGCCAACCGAACTGCTCCTTGTTGGACGGATAAATCGTTCTTGCGGACAAGACCGATCTCCCTAGTGTCAGAAGACAATCTAGCAACAAACGAACAACTAAGTTTGTCTTTCTCTAGATATATTCGTTTTACAATTAAATGCTATGAAGGTGTCGATCCTACCTTAGATCCAAATGCTTATTTGTGGTCGCAATGCTTCCGTTGCATCAATAATCCTTTGTCGCAACAAGGGCCCTTTTGTCACAAGAAAGTATCATCTTTCGTTGATCTGCAATCACAAACAAGAAAATATCAATAGCACCTGTATAACAAATAATTATAAAACATACCTATCATAGTGATCAAGGAATCTATGAAATAAATGATCAAACGACAGCTTAAAACAATCGAACGACAATTTATTGAGAAAAACAAAACTTGATTGTATTAATCTTAAAATATAAAGAAGAACCTTACAACCTTTGCCTTGATGTTCGAAAGGCCTTCCCGGGGTCCGAAGCAGGAATCTCCTCTACTTTGATAAGTCTTGCACTCTTCCTCCAGAAGCATAAGAGGTATGTGATCTTTCCTCTCAAAATCTCAGTAGAAGGAAATCTAAATCTCAATAGCACTTCAACTCAAAAATCTTCTCCAAAAAACTTCTAATCCTCCATCTCCAAAATCTCCATCAAAACTTAACCCAAAAGGCTACCCAATGCCTCCTTTTATAGAGCAGATGAGGAGGTTAAGATTCCACCTTTAAAGGGATAGAATCCTCCTTCAAAGGAATAGGCTCCTCACATCAAGGGATTAGTTCCTTAAGGTGTGGGATACATGCACCTTACTAAAGCGTACTCATCCCCAAAAAATCTCATCCAGAACCTTCCAGAATTGACCAAAATTCAACTTTTTAATCTTTTATTTCGCGCTTTTTGACTTCACAGGGGTACCGCACCTATAACACAGAGAAATTGCGTTCTAGAACGCAGTTTATCTTCACATTACCTGTGTACCCTAGCTAAAAACGCATGCAGGCTTCATCTTACCTGCGTACCCAAGGCTTTTTTCAGTTTTAAGGGTTTTTTCTCCAGTTTTAGGGCATGGATTGAGGAACAAAGGTTGTAAGACTTGCAAAGGAGGCATGTATGAGTGTTAATGAGCTCATACAGTCAGCAAAATGTCAAGGTGACAGTTTTCAGTGTAACACTCTTGAGTCGCGGATCTCGATGACAAAGTAGGGTCCCAACCAGTGCATCTGGAGCTTGCCTGGAAACTTCTAGAACCGGCTATCATATAAGAGAACTTTGCCGCCAACTTGGAAGGCTTTTGTTTTGATGTGGTGGTCATGCCATGCTTTCTTCCTGGCCTTCTGAACCTTCTGGTGGAATTCCTCCAGAAATCAGGCCTCATCCAGCTCCTGTAGCTCCTGGAGGCGTTCCCGAAGGGACTCCTCTTCTAAGAACTAAAGAGACGTTGCAATCAAAAGACTGGGTACAGTGAACTCGACGGGAATGACATCTTCCTGGCCATAAACCAACTGGAATGGTGTCTGGTTGGTAAAACGTTTCGTCGTGGTCCGGTAGGCCCACAATGCTGCTGGGAGACGCTCGTCCCAATCGTCGCGCTGAGCATTGCAAATTTTAGTCAAGCCTTTTTCAAGAATCTTATTGAATGCTTCCACATTACCATTGGCCTGCGGGTGGTATGGGCTGCTTTTATGGATGTCAATCATAAATGTGTCCGTGAGTGACTCGACCGTGCATTAATGAAATGCGTACCGATCGCCGGTCAAGTTCGTGGGCGCCCAAACCGCCGATGATGTGTTCAAAATTAACCGAGCAGTCGCGTACCGCTGCTGCCTCAGCCCACCGGGTGAGGTAATCCGTGGCGGTAATGATGTACCGGGCCTTGGAGTGTCTAGCAACCGGGGCGATGGGACCTACGAATCAACAGCCCACTTTTCAAATGGCCGCAACACATGCACTGGGTGTAGCGGAAGCTCGTCCCGGTGCGAAGGCCTTCCCGTCTGCTGGCAAACATCGCAACGCTTCAC
The DNA here is from genome assembly GCA_034641835.2 of Pinus albicaulis. NCBI lineage: Eukaryota > Viridiplantae > Streptophyta > Pinopsida > Pinales > Pinaceae > Pinus > Pinus albicaulis. Next base: position 403,845,593 of record CM076573.1, read on the forward strand.
ATAGGCCTTACAGTCAGCATGTACCGTCGGCCACCACAGGCCAGCTTGGAGCACCTTCCTTGCGGTGGGTTTCGCACCCACATGCCCTCCCGCAACACCACTGTGACACTCCCACATCACTGCTTCCCACTCGTGGTCAAGAACACACCTGCGCAACACCTCATCAAGGCCCAGTTTGTACAGCTGCCCCGTGATCAATTGGTAGTCGGCCGCCCGGACAACCAGGTGGCGTTTCTGAAGCGGGGTGTAATCCTGAGGGCATTGTCCCGTAGTCAGATAAGTGGCAATGTTAGCCAGGTAATCTGGTACGGCTTCTACTCGGAAGAGGTCAGCCTCCGGCAGCTGATCGTCCAATGGGCCTTCATTCTCTCCCGTCTCCAACCTGGATAAATGATCGGGCCCAACATTCAACCTGCCAAGCTTGACAACCACCTCAAATGTAAATTCCTGGAAAAGTAGTAGCCAGCGACAGATCCGTCCTTCCAATACCGGCTTATTAACCAGATACTTCAGTGCAGAATGTCTGTGAAGAATGTGAATTTTCCACCCAGAAGATAGTGGCGGAACTTCTGGAGAGAGTACACCATCGCCAACTCCTCCCGCTCAGTCGTGGTGTAATTCTTCTCCGCATTCGACAACTGACGGCTGGCGAAGTACACAGGGTGGTCAACTGTCGTCTCCCCGGGTTGCGCCAATACAGCTCCAAGTGCAATCCCGGACGCATCAATATGCACATGGAACTGCTTATCCCAGTCGGGATGAACAAGTATGGGTGCCGTCGCCAACTTCTCCTTCAAGGTGTCAAGTGCCTTCCTGCACTCCGCCGTCCACTCAAACGCTTCTGACTTCCGCAACAGTTTCTCCAGAGGGGCCGTAATCCTTGCGTAGTTGCGAATAAACCGCCTGTAATATCCGGTGTGCCCGAGCAATGCCCGCAGCTGCTTCACAGTCTCGGGGGCCTCCATGTGGACGATGACCGCAACCTTGGCAGGATCAACGCAGACCCCTTGCTTGCACACCACATGGCCCAAAAGTGTGCCGAATGGAACCGCAAAAATACATTTATTTAGGTTCAAGGAAATCTGCAGCTGGCGAAACCGGTCAAACATAACACGCAATAGAGAGGCGTGTTTCTTCAACAGACTGTAGACAGTCCAGTCGTCCATGTAGACCTCCAGGAACTTGTGAATGTACTCCCGGAAAGCAGCAATGACAATCCGGGAAAACACAGCCGGTGCGTTCTTCAGACCAAACGGCATAACGTGGTATGCAAATGATCCCCACTCAGTGGTGAATGTCGTCTTTGCTTTGTCTTCCTCGGCGATGCGCACCTGATGGTAACCTGAAAACCCATCAGTGAAGGAATAAGCTTCGTTTCCCGCAACATGATCTAGAACTTAATCGCTGAAAGGAGTGGGAAATGGATCGTGGATGCAGGCATTGTTCAGGCTCTGGTAGTCTACACAGACACGGATCTCTGCTTTGTCCTTCTTGTTCTAGATGACAATGGGACTCACCCACTCTGCTTCTTTTACTGGAAAGATAAGACCTACAGCCAGCATCTTGTCGATCTCCATCTTGACCTTTTCTTTGATACGTGGGTTCAGCCGGTAGGGTCGGTGCTTCACCGGCCTGGCCCCAGGTTTCAGCGCGATGCGCATTTCGCCTAGGTCCCCCTTGATCCCCTTCAGGTCCACAACCGAGGACGGGAACAAATCTTTATATTCCCGGAGGAGGCTGAAAATTTATTTTGTCGTTTCCTCGTCCCAGTAATCTCCCACCGTTGCGAGCTTGGGTTTCTCGTCTGTTCCAATGTTCAGCTTCTTCGTATTTAGTGGCTGTAAATGGACTCCTTCAGTCTTCGGCTCTTCACTGATGCTCCGCTTGCCTTCCCTTTCGTCAAAATAGAGATGCCTGAGGTCCTCCAGAATATCGTCATCCGGATCGCCATCAATCCAGTGGCAAACCAACTCGCGCCTGACCTGAGGTCGTGACACAACCGGGCCCCCGTCGGGCTCGGGATAATGGAAAAACAAGACCTCCTTGATTGCCTGTAGGGCCTGAGACTCCTGCACCATCTCCCCTTCGAACAAGAAGCACCAAACGAACTTGTCCGTAATTGCTTGCCAAGAGCGGGTTCCCCGTTTCCGCTCTTCCTCCAGGTACCAGGCCTGGGGAATTGTACCCAGGGAGTGGATAAACTTGTGGACCCACAGCTCCTCAGGGTACCGGGTGCTACGCCACTGTTCCTCGCAGGCCCACACATGGTGTTGCGGGTCAGAAGTTCCATGATACTTAAGCATACTGCAAGGTCGTTCGTCCTCTTTAAAGCATGCCCACAGAGCATTCGCCACACACTCCCATTGCAACAGAGTGTTGCGGTGATTTTTCCACCACCAGGGCGACGTGGATTACAAGGCCACATCCAAAAGTGGCATCCGGCTTTCAGCTGGGACCAGGTCTTCCACCTTGGTAATAAAAGTATTGACTGCTTGCATGTTCGACAAGGTGGGATATCCACAGATCTTAGTCCCTAGCCACTGGACTTGGGCAATGGAAGCACATCTCCGTGTGGTGGTCTCATACCCCCCTTGCTACCAGTCTTCCCAAGCGAGTTCGGATCTGAGCTCTGAGCTCTGCACACTCCGCCAACTGACAGAGCCAGTTGCGGTCGGGTTAATATAATCATCCCTCTTTCCTGCGGTCATCTGATAAAGGTGGTCTATCATCTGAGCATCCTCCCGATTGTCCACTGTTTCCGTATATCGCGGGCCCTGATACAGGTCGAGGGGCTGGGTGACCCGTACCTCCCCATCCTCAAAGATCATCAGCTCCTTTTTAAGGTCGATGATGGCGTAATTCTCAAAAGCCCAATCAATGCCGAGTAAGGCGGGATAGGGATCCTTGTCACCCATGATATCAATAACCTCAAAATCGGTGTATGTCTTCACCCCCGCAACGTCGACCTCGACACCCTCGAGCCGGCCGAATGGCAGAATACAGTACTGGTTCGCCATCCTGAGTTGGATTGGTGAGTAGGCTAGCCATGGCCTTCCAAGAGCCTCCCACATCTTCCGCGGCAGAATGTTGACGTCGGACCCCAAGTCCAACATGGTGTCGCTGATTTGGAATCCTGCGACCTGCGTGTTAAGCCGCAATTATTTGCCTGTTCGTTGCTTGTTCCACTTCATGCGCTGCACGTATTGAGGGCCAGCGTCTGCCGGGTTTCTAAGTCCTGTGCGCCCCTGCAGTGCTCCTTCCAAAGCATGCTTGAGCTGCTGCCGTAGCGTAGCGTTGTCAACAATCCTAAGGAGTAGCCGGAGCCAATCCTCGACCACAGTACCTGCGATGTTCTGCGCCGCAGATTCTGGCAGCATGGGCTCCTCCAAACCTCCCTCGTTCCGCAACTGGGCGAACGCCTCAACTCCCTCCTGGAAATACTTCTTCTGGACTTTGGGCCTGATCAAATTCTTCGGGGATGCCGGCCGAACCACTTGTGCTGGATCCTTCCCATGGGCATCCTCTCCAGTCTTCTTTCCGCCCCTCGTCACGATCGCGACGTTCTGCAAGTCTGGGGTTGCGGTCCATCGCGGCTCTGAGTTTATCAGATTCGCTCCCCTCTGCCTCGCCCGTTCTTCCCACTTCTTGATGAGCTCCGGACAGTCCTCTGTAGCGTGGGCGTTGACCCGGAACTGGGAACACCAAGGTCGTCACGGGAGGGGACATTCTCGAGCCATGTGACCCTCCTGGTCACAGTTGTAACATTTTACCGGACCGCGTCCGCCTGTGCGGCCTCCCCGCATGCCGCCGCCTCTTCCCCTTGGAGCCTCGTTCACCCTGTAAGAGGGACGATCCAATTGATCCGCAAGTGCGTCGAGCGCCCTGCACTGCTCGGTGTTGTGAGTCGTGGAAACACAAAATTCGCAGTACACATTATTCGGGACCGTGGAGTACTTCTGTAATATCAGGAACATCCGAAGAGGATGCCCCAGCGTCCGGTAAATCTTGCAGTACTCTGTGGTGGAGGAACCCAGTTGAGGTGGGAACCCCGTGTAAGGCTGTTGCGGCTGGTATACCCCCTGCGGATTCATCACCGCGCCACCCCCGGGTGGTGGACCCCCCTGGATTGCTGCGACCGAGGGTCCTACTCCTGCGCCGCGCAACCGAGGACACTCGGTTGCGACGTGGCCCTCGACCAGGTAGTGAGTACACCAAACATTCGGTCACGCTGGTCTCACCGGCTGAAGCTCCTTGAGCTTCTCAGTCAAGCTGGAAATCTAGTGTTGCAACCCTATCAAGGAAGAATCTTGCAGGGACCCCCCCCCCCGATATTCCTGGGGGTAGCCCACCATGGCTTCAATCTTCATGGCCTGCTCCAAAGCATCCTGTAGATTATCAATCTTCTGCTGAGTGAGAGGGGTTTGTGTCAAGGGAAGCAGAGCCTTGATGAACCAGTCCCTCTGGTGGTTTGGATCGATCGGGTAGCTGAGTTTCCCGATCGCATCCTTGAATCACCACATCAACTCCCACGCGATCTCACCTTCCTTCTGCTTGATTTCCCACAGCTCTGACATGCCTTGCTGGTCTGTTTGGGGAAGCTTGAATTCGCGGACAAAATCCCGCTTCACATCCGCAATTACGCGGTTAGGATGAGCCTCAGACCACTTAATAAACCATCGCAGAGCCCTCTCTCTGAGCGTAGTTTGGAATTCTATTAACTTCCCTGCATCTGGCGTCTGGCGAGCCCTCCAGATGGCTTCGCACAGGTACCAGTGTTGCTCTACATCATCATTGCCCCGGCTAGAGAACTCTGGATACCGGGTGAAAGATCCAGCCATGTGTGCTTGCGGAGAATTGACCAGGATAAATCCTCCAGGTCTTGGTTGCGTAACGGTCCCACTAGGAAAAATACCACTACTAGTAACGCTGCTGTTACCGGATGTTACTGACGCTGATGAACTATTGTATGACTGACTCAATGCTTGTAACTGAATAAAAATATTACTTAAAGGTTGATATAGTACCCGGGGAAGGTCGGGATCCTAGCCATCCAGAAGGTGGGAAGTAGGGCTGCCTGGAGGGGTGGGTGCCGTCAAATCTTGAAACATCCGCTGCATCACGCCGTGCCATTCGTCATCGGAACTCTCTTCGGGCTGCATCTTTCCATTATCTTCGCTAGTCATTATTTCTCTTTCTCGTGTCGCTGGGCTCCCATGCACCCACTGCACTTCCACCGCTGTCCCGTCTTCTTCCCGGGTATCCAAACCCATAGTTCCTGTCCTCTGAGGCACCTCCTTCTGATTTTTCCTCTCGATCTCCCTTCTCTTCAAATCTCGCATCACCCTTCTTCACCACCTATCGGCGATCTGTGCCCGCCGATGCGCACGTCGCTCCCACAACTTGCATGCGGCCTCAACATCCATTCCCCGCTCCCCACTTTCACATTCTACACAGCATCGGTCCCCTCAACCCTTCCCCAAGCACGGGTGGTTTACGCTTCCATCCTCGTTTTGTGGAATTCAATCAACCCTTCGTCCACCATCAGAGCTTTGATCCACAGCGGAATCTCCTTCAGCAGCTTCCCTCTTAGCCCTGACTGGAAAATAGCCTCGGCTTTTGAGAAGGATTGGTAGCACTCAGCAGAAAACTCCACAGTGTATCCTTCCAATGTGGTCCTTACCCAAAAATCCACCGCGTGGGTCAGTTCAGTGTCCACTCGGTGCAGTGCCACCAGATCTTCGTGCGCCCACCTGCAGTTTATCATCCGCAAGCCTTCTTGGGGCACCATCGCTCGTAACCTCTGCAACCAATTGTAAAGGCCCGTAGGGAACCTTCCCCAGAAAATTTCGTACGTATCACTGGCTGAGTCAGAGAAAAGAACAAGCTCCTTGATCGCCGCCTCCTTTTTCTGGGTCAGCTCTGCTTGCTGAGCAATGAACTGGTCAAGATGATCATCCCACCATCGCCGTATCTCTCCCTCAAAAATCCTCGATACCATGATCTAGGTCCCCTCAGAACATGCAGGTCCCGGCAGCGGAACCATTTGTTGGTGAGAAGTTAGGTCTCGCAGACAAGACCCAGGTTCAAGAGTTGTGGCCAACAAAGGGGTCCGGTGTAGTCTAGGAACACGCCGGCATTTTCAACCTGCTCCAGAGAGCAGTGCATCTCACCCGAGGTGTGCCGCAACCACATGCAGAAGGGGATGAGATCAATGGCAAGGAACAAATTCGCAACTCATGAAGGACAGTGCATCGACTACATATACAGAGTTATATACGCAAGATCACTTAATAAGCATTCAGCCATTTGCAAATAAAATTTTAAACCAGCATAAACACATTACAGGCACATAACCATCTTATTGAGACAGCAACCTTCCATTGTATTAATCTCTTGGCCAAAAACATGGATACATGGCATTCTCACTGATAGCTTACAAATATGATACAGATGGATTTCGGAACAGAAAGGTAGAATAGAGAAGATGAGGAACCCTAGGAAGGTCATGCATGATTCTTCTGCAGTCGCTCTATGCGTCTTCCCCTGTCACGAGCCTCACAACCTCTTCAGCCTCTGCTTCTTCCAGCCGAGTGACTGTTATTTATTCACCCGCTCTTGCGACTATCAGTTCCTCTGTGTATGTTCTTCAGTTGCTCCCAGCTTCTCTCCTGTTATCTGCGTGTTCCACTTTCTGTCTTCTGTTGTGTGTTTTCTTCATCTATACTTGCGCGTGTTCTATCTTCAGCTATCTCATGCTTCCGCGCCACCTTGATAGCTCCGCAACTCCTGGTAGTTGCGACGCGGTCGCGATTGCCATGTGTCTTCATGCCGAAACTCAAAAAGGTCAAAATTCAAAATGTTCCAACCAAGATTTCAAAAATAATCTAAAACAAGGGCCCCAACAAGAATTCTGCCCTTGCTCTGGCTTGCTTGATGCTTCCGTGGGCTTCTCCTAAGCTGGCCACCTAGTTCTCTGATGGTTTTTACCAAACTACTTGCTGATTGAGTTTTGTGCTGCACTTTTAAAGCTGCTGTTTTTACTTTCTTTAAAAGTAGAGTTACCTTTCTAATTTTTCTTCGGTTGCTAGCTCTTTCCTCCATCACCCATGGTCTTACTTTGCTGATAGCACATTCGCGCTTTCCGGATAGCACAGAGCTTCGTTATGGTTTGACTAGCGGATTAATTCTGGTATATGGTAAGTTTTCCAGGCTTGCCTCTCCAAGATTTTCAATTTATTGATTCCGTCAAGTTTCTGCATCATTTAGTGGGTATAATCTCTCATTCTCTGAATCGTTACCCTGGAATACGGTTGATTAACAGGTTGAGAGCTCACGGCTCGCCATGGCGCGGTCTTATCCTATTCTATTTGCGGTCTCTACCTTCAACACAAATTTGTTGGTAATACCTACAGGTATGGGAGCATGCTTATCTAGTTGTTTTCGTTTTTGGTGCAAGGTTTAATTTCCGCCATAAAATATTTCCTGGGTTCAACTTCTTACAGGGTTTATGCCTTTCATATCTTACCCATCTTGTTTCCAGGGAATGCAAAAGCTATGAGAGATCGGTCCTTCAATTCCTAGGTAATTGTCTGAGATACTCCCTTTTCCCATTCAGTGCATCCCTTTTAACCCATAATCGTCTGAACCATGAAGTTATTATTCCCTTCTAATCTAACACAGGACTATTTGTTTGCAGGTTTGACCAAACCCTAAACTCTGCTCCTCAGGTCTTCGAGTTTGATCTAACGTTTAACTCGAATCCAGCCTCACTTGCAGGTAGCCGTGGTTTTAAGGCTTGCATAGGAGCGTAATTTTGTTTACCGAGTTACACTGCCAGGATTCTATTTTCGTATTTTTTTTTTTCCTAGCTGGCTTTACAGAGCCTAAGATGTACTTGTACAGTTCTTTTTTAAGTACAGTTTTTAGTTATAAATTATGGGTCTAGGCGATTTACCAAGTTGTATAAATCATTATCTTTTGGGACAGCCATCCTCATGGTTGAAGTATTTCATTATACCATTCCAACTTATCGGAATACTCCGTTCTGAGTACTGTTTTATTCGGAATTCTTTTCCCTATCTCTTTTACTGTAATGTCTGACACGCAGATGTATTTACAGTAGTTATGCATATCTTTTCATTGGGGTTCTAGCCATAATTCTTACTGTTTCTCTTTGTTTGCTTTGTCCGCGGACTGCTTCTGCCAGAACAATTAATATTATCTTGTGTGTGAATTATTTCAGAAATTTTTCTTCCAAGTGTTTTGATTTCGGTAGCACTCTAATCTAGCGTTCTTTCGCTATAGTGTGATGATATTGTACAGAGTACTAACTTAATTTCTCAATGTAAATTCTTTTATGGTTACATTTATCCAAGTAAATGTATGCTCTTGTCATTGCATAGTTTGTCCTTATATGCTTCTTCGAACTATAACAGAGGGTATGATTACTATGTACACTGCTATCCTTGCTATTAAAAGAAGATAATCTATTTATAATTTTCCTAGGCCCTACTTCACCAGTCCACTGACTAAAGGGCTGAGTATATCTTTTTTTTCTTAATAGACGAACAGGAGCAGGGTAGGGTTTTCGACCTAGAACCAGCCCCACAAGTTCTTTTTGGGCTTAACTCGATGCTACTGCCGTAACACTTTTTTTTTTTTTGAATGGTACAATATCCCTGATTTTCCTGTTTCATGCATAGCAGTCTCTTTCCTGTCTTTCTATTCCAGTTACATAGTTTACTTTAGTACTACATTCTTTAATGTGCTACAAGTTCTAGTTCACCATACAACCCTGTTATCCAAATTCACAGAGTTCTTTTTCTTGTAGCAGAATGCACAAAATCCCTGTTTAATTCGTATTATAAACTCTTGAAATAAAAGAGAAAACAATTATGTTCTAACAATTTTCTGGTTTGATTCACTTCGCACTTTTACATAAAATAATTAGATTGGTTACATCTACTAGGATTCCCACCTCATAGTCATTTTATCATTCCAGGTTAGCTAGTAGCTACCAATTTGTACGCAATATACAGACATTACTTTCACACACATAGAGCGTTGCTACTTTAACAATCTTTATCCCACAGGAATCAAGAACAACCTAAGTTCCTTCTGCATTTTTTTAAAACAAAGAAATAACAGACAATTAACCTGAAATTGACAGAGTTTCAGATATTAGAGACTTATCTGATCAGGAACAAAATCCATTTTAAACTGTGGTCCTCCCAACCATCAAGAGAGACAATGACGTCCTCCTCTTGCCCCCGAGCTCCAGAATTCTGGACGACGCCACGGGTAACAGTGGATAATCTTCTTCTGCTGTGACCTCAGGATGGCCAATCCAGTCACAAGACAAATTTTCTAGCTCACAAGGGTTGCAGAAGCTATTCTCAACTGGTCTTCCACCTAGCTCTAGAAAATAATTCACCCTAAAGCCAAATTTCACAGACCCCCTACCCCTCTCCTGAAATTCCCTTTTATCCCAGAGGGTAGGTAACTGTTTTTCCAACTGTTCCCAACTACCTCCATTAGTAGAAACTTCACCAACAGTTTAATGGGTTTTGTTTTTTTCCTTTTCATTCTCTATTCCACTTATTAACTCAGTAACAAAATAAAATAATACTTTTGTGTCATGAAAAATTACAACTAATTCTTTCTTGTCACAAAAAATAAAAGAAAATAAAAATATAAAAGGGCAATTAAGCCAATAGTCTTTTAACTAGTTGTAACTAGCTTATCTCTTAATGAGGCTGTCACATCTTCCCCCCTGGAAGTAACATTTTCCTCGATGTTTCAGCCCATCTCTGCAAAGGGTTCTGGGTATGCTTCCTGCATGAATTTTTCATCCTCCCAAGTAGCTTCGTCCGGTCCAAAGTGCTTCCACTGCACTTTCACCTGGACAACTACTCCTTTGTGGAGTTCAATTTCTCTCCGATCAAGTATACGTTGTGGCTCTACTAGAAACTCTCCGTCCGGTTCTACCTGAAAAGAACAAAAGTGTTTCCAAATCAGTACACTTAAATATATTCAAGTTTCAAACTAGGATTTATTCCTATCCTTTTTCCTACCTGAATATTCTGCCAATGAATTACATGTTTCTCATCATGTACATATCGCTTCAATAAGGATACATGGAATACATTATGTACTCGGATATGACTGGGCAAGGCCAACCTATAGGCTACTAGTCCCACTCTTTCCAATATTTGGAAAGGGCCGCAGTAGCGAGGAGCCAGTTTAGCACAAGAGGTCCATATCATAGCACTTATTTTAGGCTTAATTCTTACATATACATGCTCTCCTATCCTGAATTCTCGGTAGGATATTTTCCTATCTGCAAAAACCTTTTGCCTGTCTTGCGTAGCCTTCAAATTCTGCCTTATTCTTTTTACCTCTGCTTCCATCTCAACCAACATTTCCGGTCCCAAAAGCAATTTTGTTTCTGGACTGCTCCAGTTTATAGGTGTGCGACATTGCCTACCATATAACGCTTCAAAGGGGCTCATTTTCAGAGACTCCTGATACCCATTATTGTATGCAAATTCCACCAAGTGCAAGTAATCTTCCCACTTGGTTGGTTGCTGCATCACATATATATGTAGCATGTCTTCCAGAATTTGATTTACCCGTTCTGTCTGGCCATCAGTCTGAGGATGGTAAGCAGTACTAAAATGCATCTGGGTTCCTAATCCCGAAAATAGAGTTTTCCAAAAAGCAGATGTAAACTTAACATCCCGATCTGAAATCACAGTTTTAGGTATGCCGTGCAACCTAAAGATCTCCTTCATAAATATATCCACAATTTTTACCGTCTTGTAGGTAGGTTGCACAGGTATGAAATGAGCAGATTTGCTTAATCTGTCCACCACTACCATAATAGAATCATTCTGCTTCTTTGTTCATGGTAACCCTGTGATGAAATCTAAGGAGATAGCCTCCCATTTCCATTCAGGAATGGGTATGGGCTGCAACAGCCCGACAGGATGTTGATGCTCTGTTTTAACCTGCTGACATTATAAACATTTTCTTAAATATTCTGCAATGTTCTTACGCATACCTGGCTAATAATAAACCTTCCTTATTTCTGTGAGAATCTTTTGATATCCTGGATGGCCAGCGTAATTGCTGCGGTGGAATTCATTTAGGATTAACTCTTTAAGATTGGCATGGTTAGGCACATAGATCTTTCCACGGAAGGTCAACACATGCTCTTCACTCCTTCCATACTCTGTTGCCTTGTCCTGTTTCTTATCATTCTCCATTTGCTGCCACAAGAATTTATATTCTAGATCTTTCTGAGATTCTTCCTTTAATTGTTCCAGCAGCTGGCTTTCCAGCTGATTAAAGTATAGATCAAACAGACCGTGAAATTTCCGGCTTAACACGTCGGCAACTCTATTTTCTTTCCCTTTAACATGTCGAATGTCCATGTCAAATTCACTCAGGAATGCATTCCACCTTGCCTGTCTAGAATTTAAATCCGCTTGCTTAAAATAGTTACTCAGGCTGCTATGGTCTGTTTTAAGCACAAATCCTTTACCCAGTAGATAATGCCTCCATACCCTGAGGGCGTGGACTACTGTTGTAAGCTCCAAGTCATAGGCAGAGTATTTCTGCTCATGTTCTTTCAGCTTCCTTGATTCGTAGGCTATCACTTTACCTTCTTGAGTTAATACTGCTCCAACTCTTCCTTACTTGCATCCGTACATACTTCATAGTCTTTTTCCGGATCAACTACCTTCAGTACTGGGGCTGTAGTTAGGAGTTTTTTCATTTTTTCGAAGCTATCCTGACATTCTTTTGTCCACTTGAAAAGCTTGCCTTTCTTCTGCAAGGATGTGATGGGAGAATCAATTTTGGAAAATCCTTTTATGAATCTTCTATAATACCCAACCAGACCCATAAATGATCTAATGTCTGCCACATTCTGAGGTACTTGCCATTCCATGATGTTTTTAATCTTTTCGGGATCAGCAGTTATCCCTTCAGCTGATATGACGTGTCCCAAGTATTGGATTTTTGTTTTAAAGAAATCGCACTTGTTAAATTTAGCATAAAGCTGATGTTTCCTCAGCGTTTCCAGTACTATCCGCAAATTCTCCTTATGCTCTGTCTAACTTTTAGAATACACCAATATATCATCTATGAAAATTAGTACGAAATTATCCAAAAATTGATGTAAGATGCCATTCATCAACCTCATAAAGGTTGCTGGTGCATTTGTCAATCCAAAGGGCAGCACAACAAATTCATAATGACCATATTGAGTGCGGAAAGCTGTTTTGCAAATGTCCTCATCCTTAATCCGAATTTGATGATACCCGGATCTCAAATCTATTTTAGAGAATACTTTAGCCCCTCTCACCTGATCAAAAAAATCATCGATCCTTGGTAAGGGGTATTTATTTTTAACTGTCAGCTTATTAAGCTGCCTGTAGTCCATACACATGCGTAATGTCCCATCTTTCTTCTTAACGAAAAGAACTGGTGCTCCCCAAGGAGACACACTTGGGCAGATATAGCCCTTGTCTAACAATTCTTGTAACTGTATTTTCAGTTCTATTAACTCTGGCACAGTCATCCTATATGGGGCTCTTGACACCGGTGAGGCTCCCAGTAGCAATTCAATAGTAAAATCAATATCCCTTTTGGGTGGTAATCCAGGAATCTCTTCTGGAAATACATCCAGAAATTCCTGCAGTACAGGAATATCCTCCATTATTGGGGCTTTTTCCTTAGAATCTGTGTATTCCACTTGTATTGCATACAACTGACATCCTTTTCTAATACACTTACCCATCTGGGATGATGTTATTGGTCATAATTGTATGGGCTTTTTAATTCATTGAATATCTTTCCGCGTACCATCTTGCAATCTGAAAGAGATAATATTTTCTTTGCAGTCCACTACTGTCCAATGTCTCTCCAACCAGTCCATGCCCAGTAAGACATCATAAGACCCCAATGGCAGGATATTAAAATCCACCTCTAACTGTTGTTCTGCCACTTCCAACACACAGTTAGGAACTTTTGCTGTTATCTTTCACTTTGCCCCAGTAGCTAGCTGTACTAGCCATGAATTCTTAAATTTTTGTTCCTTTAATTTACACATTTCTACCAACTTGGGACTGATGTAACTCAAACTTGCTCCAGGATCTACCAAAATTGAAACAGGCTTGGTGAGTAAAGTACCTTCTAGCTCGATCATTGTAGGCTGAAAATCGGCCTGCCGATCTTCCAGAGCTGCGTTGATGTGAGGTATGCTACGCGCCACGTCCCCTACCGTAGATGCCTCTTGCAGATTTGCTACAGTTTCACTTTTATTCCATCTGGGACAATTTTTATAGTAATGGGATTCTCCGCGGCCCCAACACTATAGGGGAGGTTTAGAATTCTGCCCTTGCTCTGGCTTGCTTGATGCTTCCGTGGGCTTCTCCTCAGCTGGCCACCTGGTTCTCTGATGGTTTTTACCAAACTGCTTGCTGATTTAGTTTCGTGCTGCACTTTTAAAGCTGATGTTTTTACTGCCTTTAAAAGTAGAGTTACCTTTCTGATTTTTCTTCGATTGCTAGCTCTTTCCTCCATCACCCTTGGTCTTAATTTGTTGATAGCACATTCACGATTTCCGGATAGCCTCATCCATAGTCTGGGGGTTAACAAATTCTATCCACTCTCTCATATGGGCAGGTAAGCTGCTTAAGAATCTCTACACTTTGGCCTTCTCTTCTCGGAGATAAGGTACGTATCGTAGCAGAGAGGTAAATTTTGTAACATAGTCATCCATGGTCATTTTTCCTAGTCGAAGATCATGGAATTCCTTAGCTTTTTCGTCATAAAATCTTTTTGTCAGGTATTTATATTTAAAGTACTGCTGGAACAGTTCCCATGTGATGTCGCGTTCATCAATGGTGCACACATTCTTCACCTCTTCCCACCACAGGGTGTCTTTTTCCCGTAACTGGTATATAGCCAGCCTGGCCTTCAGATTGCTGCTATATTCATATACCTGAAAATACTTTTTCATATTTATTAACCAGGCTTCAGCCGCCTCTTCTGCTTCACCGTCAAATATCGGTGGCTTAATTTTATGGAATTCCCCCTGCAGTTCCACTTTCTGTCTTTTAAGATCTTGCTGGACGGACAAATTGCCCGACTCTGCCTCATTATAATTCCTATTTTTACTCCTCTGGGAGAGGCTCTTTTCAGTTCTGCCAGCAGTATTATTCTGGGTTTTCTGGTCCTATGGCTTTGTCGATAACTCTTTCTCAGCCCTAGGATGTCTTGTCTCTTGATGTTGTTTATCCGACAAACTTTTCAGGATTCTCTCTTGATCCTGTAACAACCTCTCATTGTCCCTCTGGACTCTTATCATTTCTTCCTGGAGCTACTGTACCGTATTTAACATAAAGGTAGTTTGTTGTTGCTACTGCTCAAGAAATCGACTTGTCTTTTGATGCTGCTCCACAGTGAATTGAACCCACATTTCCGGGTTCAAAACTGTTGGGGCTTGAGTTTCCTCTGGTTGTGGTTTGGTTTCCATCGCTCTTGCTTCCCCTGTGTGCACTAAACACATACACAC